>NC_051169.1:59032080-59632080 GCF_013339725.1 Rhipicephalus microplus | reverse complement strand
CATCAATGAATAAAAATATTAGGTTAATTGGCAGTTTTGGAATAGCTCCACGAGCCCTTGCTGTATGGTCACTGCTACTGCACATGCGTCGTAACACGAGTCGCCGTTCGCGTTCGCGGCCAGCCCACACAAAATCCGAAATAGCGGGCGGCGTTTGCGGCCCACAAACGATGGTTTCGAGGCTACGGTGTAGCTGTGATTGTGCGTCGGGGTTTGCAGGAGGGCAAACGCTATTTTAAAACTTACATGACGCCCGCTATGCCGGCAACGCCCCCAGTGCCTGCAAACGTTATTCTAAAGCTCCTTAATGAATGAACAACAACTAAGCATTCTTTAGGCTAACGACCTGTATTATCACCCCATCGTGCATAGAAAGGGTACAGCTAAACGAAAAGACGGCACTTACAAGGTGGCAGCAAGTGGCAGTTCTGAGCTTGTCTCCACACGATAACTGGGAATGAAGGCAGGCAAAAAAAATAAAATGAATGAACCGAAAGGATGACACAGTGACCGCGTGGCGCCACAACCTGATGGTCCCACCCGCAGCTCATGTTTATTTCATGGCGGGTGGAACGCGTCGTGCCACATTTGGTACACCAAACACATGCTCGTGATTCAGAAATGCACGCATTCGGTGGGGGAGAAAAATGTGGCTGTGCTTGACCTGTTAACTTCTATTTCACCTAGAGCGTGCACGCAGCTAACCAGGTTTGCCCGCCGTCATATATATATATAAAGGAAAAGAAGTGTATACTTAAGGGGGCTCGTTTTTCCATGTTTTGACACAATATTCGTGAGATCAATTGACAATACTGCCAAGGTCCCTATAGGGGAAGTTATTATACCCAATAGTAATGTACTTGTGAAGAAAGAAAAGTGGGTGAAAAGATAACTTGCCGTGAGCAGGAACCAAACCTGCGACCTTCGAATAATGCGTTCGATGCTCCACAACTGAGCTACCACAGCGGCTATCCCCCCAACCACTTTTCTTGGGTTTATATGTGTGAATTTAAACGTGGGAGTGTCAGTCAGCGCCACCTGTTGCCATGGCGGCGACTGTGGCACACTCTCTATGAGCCTGTTTGGCGTCACGTAGCACGTGAACTTATTACGAGCTGGCAGCTGACCCACCATACGAGGGACACTGTAGTCCTATGCTAAATACTGCTTAAGAAAGAAAATCTTGTTTTGTTGGGCCCTTGCATTTAGTTTACTGGAGTGGAACAGCAGTGATCGGTTCCACTCTACCTTAAAATAAATTTTGCGAAGCCCACAACGAGTGTTTTAGCGGTGCAAGAGGCAACAATGGCGTACTTGTTGTACCCAAGGTGGCAGGTCTCGGTGACTACCTGTATACTCGACGTGCTACTCCAACGGCAAGCAAACTTCTCTTTTCTTTAATCATATTCATTCTTTTTCGCCCATTAATCCTTTTCCCAGTGCAGAATGGCAAACTAAGTGAGTGTCTGTTTAACCTCCTGTCATGAGTATATGACCAATATAAAGAAAGGGACAACGAACGACGGTCGGTGTTGCGTGAGCACGCGCACCATACAGAGAGGCCCGAAGTGCGTGACCCCCGCGGCGATTGGCGCGCGAGCAGCGACGACCTGGCATTGTCGACGTGGGCTTTGCAAGAGAAGCGCGCATCGCCAGCAAATGCACTGGCGACGGGAGCGGCAGGACAGCGACTTGGCAACTTGTGACGCGGGGGTCCCGAGAAGAGGATGGAGACCTCGACAAGCTTCGAGGAAGGCTACTTGGGATGCAGCCGCCACGCATAGAAAGCACCGACGTTAATGGCGTGAACCCCGTTTGAAGCAAGCCGCCGAAGACAGTCCCCGGGTAGCCACGTCACCTGTGCAGCACCGGGTGTCACCAGCAGCCGCTAGGCCCAACCACCGAGACTACGGCACGACACCGACATCAGGCGATGACGACAACAGGGGACCACGTCGGCAGCAGCAAGGACGACGACTTTCGTCGAGAGTATCGAGATCCCCGACGAAGACACGACCGATCCGGACATTGACGAGCAGTGCGTCAGATACGACAAGTAAGATGACGAAAATCACCTTGAGAAGCACTGATGCTGTATAGATGTCTGGCAATATATAGGACACTTTAGTCTGCAAAGGAATTAGTTTAGAGGTTTACTTTGGCAGTAATTACTCTTGGTTTTGTACATTTGTTATATATAGAGGTTGTGTCGTGTGTGAGTGTTTAATAAAGAGGTTTTAATGATAGCGTAGTCATGTCTCGGTCCAACACCCGAGCTGCAGCCCGTAAGCCGTGACACCTCCCTACAGTTTCTAGTTTCTCAATCTCTTTCTCGCTCACAACCTGCATTGTTGGCTTCGAGGTTATTTCAGGCTGGGGCACGTACATGCATAAATAACACCACTTTTTCGTTTGCGTAATGAACTAAACTGCACACAATTTGCCTAGCAGCATAACGGAGCAGCACCTTAGTGCTTGAGCTCATACAAAGTAAAAAAAATTACAAGAGGGATGGCAAATAATGGCTTAGCCTCCCCCCCCCCCCAAAAAAAAATTGAAGTATAATCTTCTCTATTGTACGTTGGTCTTTACTTTGCCGATCTTCTCGTGATACGGCACTTCGTTTATCCTCAATGATTTTTCGGTTTTATATGTCCTGTGAGTCCTCATAAATTCTATTTTTCTTTCGCACCCTTCTCCCCTTGCTTCCCCTCATATCTTCCATTCTTATACCTCTTCCCTCCTCCCGAATAAGTCTACTGGCGTTGTCTTTCTCTAGGCGGAAACTGCCAGGGACACTACGCCAGACATCCTATCATTTTCTTTGTGCTCTTCTGCGTTTGTGTATAAGTATAAAACAATAATATTCCTAGCTCCTAATAAAAAATGAGTACCGCTCTCATTCATTCTTGCTTCGCACCCATGGCCACTGACACCGTATGACAGGGTTGAGGCTGAAGACGTTTGTTAGTAGGACGATTGTTATTTGTCGAGAGGCTCTGGCTTAGCGGTCTCGCTTGTCAATGTGGTCCTTACACTTCTTCACAAAGGAGACTCCAACGTACCTCGGAATATTCCGCGGGATATTTACCAGACTGGATTCCCGCCACCACCTCACCTGGAAATAAATCCCCTTCCAGCCGTATTTTACCGTACTTCTCGTTCCGCTGCAATCTCGCGGCGAGCTCGCGATGAGCCGTAAGACCTGCACGAAGCGCAGGCGTGCATATTTCGAAGTCCCCACTCTGAATTTTAAATGAAATTGGACCCGTATACTGCGCCTTTATTCAGTGCCTCAGCGTTTCGGCAGAAACAAGCTTTATGTCTCAAAACGGTGCCTTGATTTGCATGTGAAATCAAACTTTCATTGTGCATCTACCTCCTCTGTGCTGGACACACGAGTCAAAATGGACTTTGACGACTTCACTGAAGATCTATAGAATCTAGTGGATGCAAAGGAACTGGAAATGCAGCCGTGGGTGACAGGCGGTTACGTAGAGTTCCAAAAATAAGAAGTTCGTAGGCATATGTGGTATGAAATCAGCTCACACATGATACGGTATGGCATCTGAATGTTGACCCGAAGGCCGCGGTATTGAATCGCAGCTGTGGTGGCTGCACTTTGATGGAAAAGCAATGCTAAAGGCCCGTGTGCTTATGTTTTAGTTGCACATTAACGAAGCCCAGGTGGTCGAAATTTCCGGTGCCATCTGCTATGGCAGCTCTCACGATCATATCAAGAGTTCGAGACGTGACTAATTATGAAGTATAGGAGTTATATTAAGAAATTGGGACGATTACTATTTCTATTATTATTCAAAGGTAAATTGCAGATAATCAAAAAAGGTCTTGGTCCTGTAAGGTACATACAATGGCTATACAATGAGATAAATTCTTCTGCCTGTGGAGGCATTCTTTACTGTCGATAGTTTTTGTGAGCTCGAACAAGGTAGCCAAACAGATGGTAAACGTGACTAGACAACGTTTCTGCGTCATGTCTTCACGGCAAAAAATTGTCACTTGGTCGTGACGCTAACAAAGGCAGCAGACTGTATGTCCAAGATGGAACTGTTGATTTGGCCGAACGTGTGACCGATAAAAGGAAAGTCAGATTACCGCAATACGCACAGGCACTACTAGGGGTGAACGGATTGTCGGCCATCAATCAGCTGATTACCGTTTCACTGTACGGGTGCGCCTTTTTTTTTTTCTACACCAGGTGCAAAACTTTCCAGACATATTAAAGGTGGTCACACTATCTCTGGAACAAGCTTGAGTGCTCGTGTCTCACGCATAATCATAACTAAATAATCTATCGTCATCTTGAAGGTTCTCTAACACTGAAGCGGGACCTGCACCGAATATTGCTGGCAGCCTTCGTGGGCGTAGACCAAATATAGCTTAACTGAAACAACCGACATGCGTGGCAATATGTTATCTTCATATCCACCATTGTATTATGTAAGCTTAGTCTGGAATGTTGCCGCCAGCTCCCGGCACCAACCATTGATGGCTGCAAAATCGACAATGTGAAAAATGACGACTAAGCCACGGCGAGCAAACGCTATTGGCCAGCATGCAAAGTCGTCTAGAAAAATAAAAGGTGATGATGATTCATTGATATGTGGAGTTTAACGTCACAAAACCACCATATGTTTATGAGAGACGCTGTAGTGGAGGACTCCGGAAATTTTGACCGTCTGGCGTTCTTTAACGTGCACCCAATTCTGAGAGCACAGGCCTACAGCATTTCTGTCTCCATCGGAAATGCAGCCGCCGCAGCCGGGATTTGACCCCGCGACCTGCGCGTCAGCAGCCGAGTACATTAGGCACTAGATCACCACGGCGGGGTGAAAAAAAAAAAGATGTTGGATTGGTCACTGGATGATAAGGGGCAAAAAAAGAAAAAGAATGGCTCGCTCACAGTCTCGCTAGCTGTCAATTCCAAAATGTATGTACGGCAAACGAACGTGTTGCGGGACAAGTAGGTTTTACTAACTTACTTGTGGAATAGGGCTGAAGCACAATAACCCTACAAAAAAAGAATGGCAGGAGTGAAGGAAAGTAATTGGAGCCTCGACGAAATTTTCACAAGAAACACAAAACGGAACAAGCTCTAATCGGCTGCAGTTACAAAAGTAATAATCTGACTAAGATAGCAAAAATAAAATTCAGACCAGCCTATTCCTAAGTTTCTCTCATTGACTTCCTGTAAAGGTGGCGAGCTCTCATAGTTAAGTTGAACATTTGAAAAGAATGAAAATTCGTCTACCTACACTGAAAAAAAAAATCGAGTATTAAGAAAGCGTTTCTGCCACACAACCACAATATTCATCTACTTCGAGTACTTTTTTCGTGTTTTGACCATGGTTTCGGTAGTTCGCGATCCCGTGTGACGTAGCATTCTTGACCGGAAAGTGACCAGCGCCATGTTTTCAACAAAGGGAACGCGAGCAAATCAGAGGACGATTACCGTTGCGTAGCAGAAGGAAGGAGGCGTCTGAGGAAAAAGTACACGAGTAACGGTATATGTATGAATGAAATGTTCTGTATAGTTTTGTCCCCGGTGAATACAGATCCTCGTAAATCTCTAGGTACGACATGTTGAAAAGAACCTAAGGGACCAAAGGTAACACTACATTGAGTTTTTGTACGCCTGTTCCAACAAAAAGTTTTTCATGCTAGAAGCTCCCTGAGTTTCATATTTAGCAAGCAACAATAGAATCCTTCTGCCGATATATCTAGTATTACTTGGAATGTTTCTGTTGCGTGGCCTGCGCAAGAAACGCTAGGACGGTCCACCTATATGCATCTTCATAGTGCGTTATATGAAAGTCACGTCTGAGTCTTTATGCGTGTATATGGTGCAAACAATGCTAGTACCAAGGAAGGAGGCAAGGAAATGAAAGCACACAGCTTCATTTTCAAAGGGCGGACAATTCACGTGTGGCCACAGCGCTGCGACTTCAGAAGTGGGCAAAATGAGTGAATAAACGAAGGATACTCAACACAACGAATAAGATACGATCAGTCATGACTTGCGCAAGTAACGGTTCTCGAATAAAATTGATAGCTGATTTATGATAACGAAGCACTCGGGACGAAAGCTAGTTTGCTTTGGACAGTACTCACTTTTTCGATCAGCATGTCTGCTTTGTCCTAACTGCAAACATTCTTGTTGTCACTTGCCTCGTGGCTGTCATCAAGACTTCTCCTTGAAAACGCTTTTGTCGTTTCCGTTCGCTCTGTTTATTTATTTTATTTATTTTATTTTTACATACTGGAGCCCGTAAGGGCTATGGCAGGATTGGGTAACAGGCCGGTACAAAACAAACATGGTGTAATACTTTGCGAAGGAAAGCAAAATACAAAGTGGCAATACATGGCATCACATGGTGGCATAATGAAGACATGGTGGCAAGGAAGAGAACACAGTAAACACAGTAAGCAGTGAAAAGGAAAAAGACAAACTGTCAAAGGGTATTTATGGATAACAAGAATTCATTTAAGGGCAAAGAACGTATGTCACTGGATAAGTTATTCCAAAGTTCAACAGTTCGTGGAAAGAAGCCAAATTTAAACGTGTTAGTACGGGCGTTGAATGGTGTCATATTCAAAGGATGGTATTGGCGTGTTGAAGAAGGTCTGGAACATGTTAAGCAGAGATCTTTTGAAAGTTTGCACGTCGAATAAATTATAGAATGTAATAACTTGAGAGACTCAATGTTCCTTCGCGATGAAAGTAGAGATAGGTTCAAAGATGGTAATGCTGACGTAGGTGAAAAAGCAGAGTCATAACGCCTGAAGATGAATCTAATGACCTTTTTCTGTAGCGATTCTATTTGTTTTACTTCGCACTGGTTGTAGGGGTTCCATACAGGTGACGCGTATTCGAGCACGGGGCGGATAAGGGTCTTGTACACAGTTAGTTTTGTATCGCTAGGAGCCGCAGATAGTGTACGCCGGAGGTAACAAAGTTTTTTTAGCGCTTTAGAAGTAATGTAATCAATATGGTGAGACCAGGACAGGTTAGGAGTGAAAAGCACGCCAAGGTATTTATATTGGTAAACTCTCAGCAAAGACAGTCCATTAAATGAGTAGTTGAAATCTGAAAGAACTAATTTATTAGTAAAGGACAGGAACACAATTTTTTTGTAGTTAATGTTCATTTGCCAGGTACAGCACCAGTTGCAGAAAGATGCAAATAAATCGTTGAGAAGGATGTGATCATTGAGCGAGTGGATTACATGATATAAAACACAATCATCAGCGAACAAACGAATCTTGCAATGAACAATATCAGGCAAGTCATTTACATAAAGCAAAAATAACAAAGGCCCGAGGATTGAGCCCTGCGGAACACCAGAAGTGATTTTGGCCGGGGAAGAAGCAACGGAATCAAAGCACACAAATTGAGAACGATTCGAAGGAAAGCAAGAAATCCAGTGAACTAATTGTGGGTTATTGAGCATCTTATTTAATTTGTGCAAGAGTTTTGAATGAATAACAGTGTAAAAGGCTTTAGAAAAATCGATAAAGATGGCATCAATCTGATATCCTGCGTCAAGGTTCATGGAAATATCATGTGAAAAGGCAATAAGTTGCGTCACCGTGCTGAACCCGCGTCGAAACCCATGTTGAAAATTGGACGGAAGGTTATTAGACTCGAGGAAGTTCATGATATGTTTAAAGATTACGTGTTCAAGCATTTTACAAGAGTATGAGGGGAATGAAATTGGTCTATAATTGGAAAAGGAGTGCTTATCGCCGGGTTTGAAAAGAGGAAGAACTTTACCTATTTTCCAGGACGAGGGAACGGTACCGGTGCGAATAGATGTGTTAAAAATTATTTCAAGGTACCGAGCACACCATTGGGAATACCAGAATAGAAATGCATTGGGAATGCAATCAGGACCACTGCATTTTTTTACGTCCAGATTCAATATAAGGTTCAGAATGCCCTCTGCATTCAGAATGCCCTCTGCACGGTGTTTCCTCTTGGTTGAGCATCCAGAACATTCAGTGTGAAAACGAAACTGGGAAAACGGCATATATGGCCACGTAAAGTCAGAAAATTTGAGCAATGATTTCATGTCTGGAATAATAAATAATGAGCCTTATACTTGTGACGCTTAGTGTGAGTTGACGCTCATATGAACATAATGAATGCCTTTGCAAGCACAGAATATTTTTGAAATTTGCTGGAGCAAGCGAAAATTTACAGACAAAACTGTCTTGGGAAGTAGTGAATATATGAACGATCTCACTTCAGGAAAGCAGTGACAATATCAATTATTCATGTTCCGCTGGAACAATATAATTGGAACAGAATATATAAACAGTTATATTATGAAATTGAGACTTGGATGCTATCCTGTTTGGAGGGAAATAGCATAATGAGGAACAGCCAAAGTGGCTATTAAAGTAAACGTTTCCAATAAACGTTTCCAAAGAAACGTTTCCAATAACAAAAAAGAAACAAGAAAAAGGAACAAAGAAACAAGTAATCCGATTTTTTGCAAAGTAGGCTCCCAAACAAAAAGGAGAATGTCTTATAAATACAAGAAACAGTGTCAACGTTCTTTAAAATTTAGAAATAACTTGCACTTGTCTTTTCTTAGGACAAATAGTTGCCGAGCTTTTTGGTTCATAATGATAAGCTGCCGAGCGCAGATACGATACAGGCCATAGAATAGCACACATATCACAAAGCATGTGCTTTCTCTGTCTAAATACAGGAAAAAAGGAAAAATAAAACGTACCAGTGTGTAAAAAAGAAAGGACAGCAGAAGCTACATAGGCGGTTTAGTGGTTTCGCCTTCTGTGTCAACCCGCTTCGACACGGAGTCGCGGATGTTCGAAGGGACCTCCTTCGTGTCACAGCGTGTGGGCGTGAGAATGAGAATGTTACTCAAGCTGAAGAAAATATCGGAGAGGGAGCTAAGGCGAACCTGAGGAATGACACTGCAGGATCCATCGACCGCGGCAGCTTCAACTAATGAGGCCAATACCAATATTTGTTTCCGAGGGGAAGCACTGGCAGTTTTGTGCCGCAGGGCCATATCCATTATTCACACGCATTGACGCGGCCTGCACCGCGAACTCGGGGTGCCATGAACCGTGGCCCCATGTCCCGGTCCGTTTTATTATGCGGCACGGTTTGTTCTTCCTTCGAACTTGTTTCGCGCATTTAAGCCTAAATGTTCCTTCTCTTGCTTCTGTGAGTGTGTCGTCACTGAAGCATCTCGTAGCGTTATGGGGACGTTGCTGTCCTCTGTTTGTTTTAAAGGTTAGGACGTTTTTTAATGTCGCAAGTTATTTCTTTTGGGGATAGCTGCCTCAAATGCTGCCTGCAATCTCATGATTTCCTTTTTTCTAAGCTATCTTATGTGAGGTCAGTCTTGCTCTTAACTGCTAACATAAGATTATCGGGGCAAGAATTTGATACAACACGTCGAGCCTGCAGCAGCGCGCTTTTCGGAGGAACGGGGCATCTCTGAAAAGAAAATCTGAAGAGTTTAAACAATACAAATATATAGTCTCACTGAGTGTCTTGGAAATTTAGACCACTACAACGCCTTTGTGCTGCCGAGTATTTTTATAATATTGAACACTATTTCACGAAGACATGTTCGACTCTTGAACTTGGTAGCAAATGACTGCACTCCTGCGACATTAGGGTTAGTATAGCAAAAAAAAAATGAAATGACAGGAGACCCAACATTGTACCTTTATTTAGACGTCAAAGCAAATGTCTGTTCTATTGGAAGTTGATAGTGAGCCAAATGTGGGCTCACCAAAAAAATCTTTTGACAGTATCAAAAAAAGAAAGCTGAACCTTAATTTACATGAGTTCGAACATTCAGCCTTCAGCTCATGCTCATGTAGCCTGATGCGATTGAGTGTGTACAGTCGCGGCTACGTCTGTGTAGAGCACGCGAGCAGCTGGTTTCCACTCTGCGGGGCGAAACCTTGAGGCAATGTCAGGCTATAACGTGCTCAGCCTGACAACTGTAGGCTACGCGTGCTCCTGTTACACCAATTCATATCCCGAAGCTCTGCAAGGGTTTTGACCCGCAGAGCAAAAACCGGCTTTTCGCATGCTCTACACAAACGTGGCCGCGGCTGTAGAGTCTGTTTCGCACATAGGATAAATCGCGTTGAGCTTGGCCTCGCCATGCGGCCATGACGAGGCCAGCGAGCCAGTCGCGCGCCGGCAGCAGCTCGCACGTGCGCAGAGGTTTGAGGGGCATTGTGTCGAACGGGTGAACTGTGTCGTCGGCCAAAGCAGCGCGCGCCGGCCGCATTGTCAGACAGCGGGTGAATTTCATCGTTGCTGAGTGAAGTGGACCGATAATTCTTATTGTGTCACAGTACGCCTCACTGCCGGCCAGAATAAGCTCCGTCTTCGCTGCCCCTGGTGACATGAAAGAATTTTAGGTGATGTTGGAAGCTTCACGCGTGCATTTCAGCTCTGGCGAGTGATTGCTGCTCTAAGTAATGTAATGCTCGCTCGGTGAGTATAATGTTTGTCGGTTCATGCGGAAAATAAAAGATAATTTGACGGTATAGCGCTCTGTCTGTGTCAGTCATCTTCTACGTCCAGTTGTGTTCGCGCTTACTCACACTTCATAGATGCAAACCAGCCCACCAATGTGTTTTAGCAACAAAATGCCATCAAGAAGAAGCAAGTTGATGTTCATTATTTTAACCTACAACATTCCTGGACTCATTCTTTTTATTTGTGGAGTTGAACCCGCATAACTGAACGGCAGTCGCTGTTGAGTGCTCAGTTTTTTTTTGCTTGTTTGTTTGTTTTGACGTCAATTTCATACCACACACAGAAGATGCTCATACTGATATTCCCCATCGCAGCGTATGGCAGTTTACGCAGAAATAAAGCAAAAACATACGTGAATGCATTTATTGCCATGACGTTTCGAAAGATCAAAGAACGTATGCTGTAGAACTGTTTCTAGAATATCGCCAATTAGGGCCGAAAGATTTGCGTCGCACAACGTTTAGTACAGAATATTGGTCGAATTCTCGCAGCAACGTTGAAATCAACCGGCTGCCAGACAGTGTGGCCAGCACGCACCGCTGTCTCAGACGATGCGGTTCAATAGCACGCTCTTCAAGAGTCTGCGCATGCGCTATAGCTGCTGCCAGCGCGCGACTGCAACGCTGGACGCATCGCAATATCAAGTGCTCCGACATTTACCCCACTTAGACATTTACATTGCTAGACGCTCTTAAAGAAAAAGTGTTTGCCGCGGTGTACACCGGTATTGTTGGAGAGAGGGAATGGTGGCCCACCGACGCAAGTGTAAACAAAGCTAGAAATGGGCTTCGCAATCAATAAGACTGATGGCCCACAGCACCGCCAGCTGCTTTTGTCATCGCGCACACGTTACTGAGTACGACTTATTAATGCTGCTTTCCACCTCTCTGTTTACACTCGAAACAACAACAGAGCTCGCTTTGCGAATGAGTGTGTGCAAGCGGCGTTATATTGGCATGAAATGTGTTCACCAAATGCCATTTTTCAAAAGAAATAATCACTTGGTTCGAAAAGTTTTTCGCTAGGATTGTTCACCATTCACGGCGTGTAGTCTCCAATACTAGCTCTGGTATGACATAGAAAAAAAAAAAGCAGATGCGAGTGCTGGAGCAGGTGATTAGCGTAATGCATTGTTTTCATAGAACAACATGTTTGCACGTTAGTTCCACCACTGGACGGGGAACGTTTTACCCGCTCTTTAGAGGATGATGAAGACGCACGCAATCGAGTTCACCGGTGTTTTCATTTGTGTTTGTTGACCGAAGAATACATTAACGTAAAGTGTAGCCACTAAGACTGATAGAGCGCAGCCAGTATTTCTAAAAATGCTCTTACGCTCGAACCCTTCGCTCAAAGAGGTCAAAGGCAATCACTATATTTGACATGTCATTAGCGAAGTCAAGACGCTAACGGTAGGCTGATCCGAAGAATGGAAATATTTGTCTCTTCAGCTCCGCAATACTGTAGGTGGAAAGTTTAAATTAGAAGTTAAGCCTGACCAGATCTTTTTAATGGCAAATTATTTGGTGTTCCAGCCTTGAAAATTCTATACGATTGAGACCAACAAAAAATTGCGTCTGGTTTTAATGCAATGAACAATGCACAGCGGAGCTGAGGGAATAATTCCACTTATGTGCCAGTGTATTCTAGAACGCCCCTTTTGTCAACGTCTATCTTGAGTTGAGAAAGACGATGGGATCGCCGTCTCTGTGCAGAACACGTCACTGCATATCAAAGACGAGCTACAGCGATTCTTTCGAAGCACGTGCGGGGTCTCTTTCACCGGAACAGCGGCGCTGGGCTCCACTTGTTCAAGCGAAGGACGAAATCCGAGTCGGGGCTTACTTAAGAATACGCGGGTCAACGTCGCGAAGACTGGCAAAAGAACGAAGCGTCTTAAGTCGCACTGCTAAGCTTCACCAAACTTCACAAGCATTCCAAAGCAACTCAAAGCCAACAGATCAGTTTGTACAAGGTAATGTGGTTCAGTGATCTTCCTTTTTTTCCCTTTGCCGTCCTTGGAAATGTTTTTGAGAAGGCAGTTCACATTCTAAGCTCACATTTCAAGGTGACTTTCCATGGTGATATTCGAACTTGACCTCGTATTTCGCAACATACGGATGCCCACACACACACTGATAACTTTCTTTTGCTCTCTTTCTCTTTCAGCCGCCTATTCGTCTCTCGAGTCAGCCTACGCAACGAAAGTTCCTTATTATATATTGCCAACGTGACGTACGGTAACATCCGTGAACCTAAATTTTTTGACGTTTTTCGACGCCAGTCACATCACCCGCTTCACCATTGGAGCACTGAGAAAGAGCTGGTATGCAATAGCAGCGTCCCTAAATGTTAATGCCTCATAAAAAAAGTTTGTCATGGTTTCAGTTGAAGTGATCACACGATAAAGCAGACACTTCAAGAGAGAAACAAATGGTGTGCGAACTCTTCTTCCAGATTTACAGAATTGCATTTCAGTTTAATCAAATTTCTTATAATAAAACAAATTAACTACAAAACAATGGAAATAAGTTCGAAAGTACTGAATAACGATCGCAATGCCCCAAACCAAACTTTCTGTGTGGTTACTCACACGCTATTGATTCGCTTCACAGCAGTTTATGAAAGCTGCCCAAAAAAGCCCGACTTCTTTGCACACCCTAAAAGTATGTTCATAACAAAGATAAAATTTACATAGCAAATCAGGGGATACTTCAGCAGTGAAGAAGTCACGACAGTTAAAGCTGTGGTCGGAACATGTGGCCTAACAGTCACCTAGTCACTTCAGAAGCAAAACTTTGAAGAATCTCAAAGGTTAAAGCCCCTGGAAAGGTAGTATAAAACCACCACATCATAGCACGCGAAAAAGTCCATTGACCTAAATTTTGCTGGGAGGCTGTTGGCGGACACACCAGTGCGCCAGTGAATGCCTTAAGGATGTAGGTTAATTAGGAAATACACACAAGACACAGTACAGACGTACTAAATTGTGCAAAAAGTGCGCCTTCTACAGAGACTTCTAAAAGTAGAAAAGCTGAAAAAAAAGTTCTGCTTATCCTTTTGTAGACACTGTATATAGAATGCACAACTCGTTAGATACCTAAGCCGAAAATCGTTAAAACTTTGCCATGTTGCCACTCATGATTTCCGGTCACCATGGGTCTCTCAAATTTGCATATTTGACAAAAAGTAGCCACCAGTGGCAACCATGATAGTGGATTACTTCCTAGAACAGACTCACCCGCGCCTATTTCTTTCATAGAGTTTCCCATATACGCATTCGAGAGAACTCTGGCGCTAGTGTCTATGAGAGCCGCAACGCATGGCGCTTCAGTGAGAATGGGAATTATGGGTAGTACACGCATTTTCCTAGTCTTCGTACTTTACGTTTTTTTCTGACTTCACGTGGCTTAAAGCTGCTTTGTCCCGAAAGAACTAATGGCAAGTATTCAGTGGTTGCACTTCACCAACTCAATCCTTTAGTCTTATCTTTCCAAATCGAGTCACGAAGTTCGAAGCGGTTCGTTATTTCTTTTTAACAAAACTGATACACCTCAATAAACGATGCCACAAGTGCGATTCGCCACCCGCAAGTACGAATACTAGGCGAATCCGTCTACTACCGATCATTCCCATGGTCGTTAAACGATTGCGGCACCAAAGTCCCCTCTAGGTAATTTGAGGAAACTATGATTTCTGACGATAAGCATGTATCTGAGCATGCACTGAAGCATCAGTGCCATTACCACAGCTTCCGACACAGCCAAATACTCGCAGCGCGTCCGGTGTCCCTCCGTAATGAAAACAGGAAGACGCAGCGTTGTCTGGGTAACGCATCGGCGCGAAATGCAACATATCGCATTTTGCGCCGATTGCTTTCGGGCCATGCTGACGGACGCTGGTCGCGCCTCACGTCACACTATAGAATGCTCGCGCTTTGCTAACGTTGCGTCGCTGTGCCCAGCGTGCGCGTGCTTCAACGCTACATTGTAGTATTTTGACCCTTTCATGATGCGCTCGCGGCTGTTGTGCTAGCTCCACACAAACTAAATTTGGTGTTACGTGACGTCGCTGGATGACGAAATATATGACTGGTGCAAAATCATAATCCTGACACGCGTGTCACGTAAGAACATGACAACATATCATGCTCATAGCAGGCTCGCGGCCGTTTCGCTAGCTTTACATATACTAAATTTGGAATCACGTGACGTGAATTGAGGGTGAAGGTAAACGACACATCCAACATGATTATCATGACACGGAAGTCATGTACGGCAAAACTTACCTTAACTTCGTAACATTGTGCTACTTTTAAAGTTACATATAAAAATTTCTCATTCAGGCTTCGCATGTCATCGATTCCCACTGTACGTGGGATCTGCCAATTTTTTTTTTCGGAACGAAGTATGCCCAGCGTTTATTGGTGTGTTTCTTTAGGAACGAGCAACGGTAAATTATAGCTTGTGGAGTTATAGCAGTATTATACATATGCCGGCGTTTGTATGTCAACTAACGATTTCAAAACGTAACAAAGAGCATATCTTATTATTCGTATCCTATTAAAGCGTATCTTATTAGGTTCTTACTGTCGATTCGCTGTCCTGGTATGATCTCTAATACACCTCAATGCTCAAACGCAACTTCGGGAAGGCGTTTAATTGTTGTACACGACGGGCGCATGCATTGTTGTTCATGTTATTGCCTACTAGTCACGTTCATTCTGCAAGCATGCACTGATATGCCAATTTCAGCATATAATATTGATAATAGTGCCTGGCCTTTACGAGCCGAAACCACGATATGATTATGAAGCACGCAGGGGCTTAGGACTCCGGGAATCGGGACCACGGTTATGGCGCACTGCATTCTTTGTACTGTGTTCTCCAAGGTGCACTGAAATCGCACAGGACACGGGCCTCTTGCATTCATTTTCGCTCCACCGAAATTTTACTGCCGTGACCGCAACTGAACCCACGACTTTGCGATAGGCAGTCGTGCACCGTAAGATCTGATCCAGCTCGGAGTATAATTTCGGTATTTACCAAGTTTAAGGGATTAGCAATAAATAAAAAATGCACAAGGAAGACGATGGACAAAAAGAAAGACGTGCACACACAAGGTGCTTTGTGTGCACCTTCTATTTCGAATCATGCAATACCAAAACCTCAAGTTGTTCTTTCTCACAAAGGCGTTACAACGATAGCCCCGAGATGTATACTATATATAGGCGTCTATGATACAGACAAAAATTGCCAAAAAGCCCTTGGTATCTCAAAGAAATATTTGGCATTACAGAAGAAAAATACACTAAAAGGTCTCTCAGAGTATATTTGATTAGAAGGAAAAGACGATACAGACTGTACAAATTATCCTGAAGGATAAGATAAATGAATAAGTTGAAAAAATTGGCAGATCCTACGTACAGTGGAATCGGTGATTTGCTAAGTACGAATGAGAAATGTTGATATGTCACTTTAAAAACGGCACAACGTTACGAGGTGGAGCTAAATGATGCCGCACATGACTTCCGTGTCCTGAATATCATGTTTGGATGTGTCCATTACCTTCGTGACCTATTCACGTCACGTGATACCAAATTTAGTATATGTGGAGCTAATAAATCAGCCGCGAGCACGCTATGAGCGTGGTCTGTTGTCATGTTCCTACATAACACGCGTGTACGGAATATCAAGTTTGCATTAGTCATATATTTTGCCAACTATTGACGCCACATAACACAAAATTTGGTATATGTGGAGCTAGCGAAACGGCCGCGAGCACGCTTAATGTGGTATGTTGTCAGGTTCTTACATGACACGCGTGTTAAGGTTATCATGTTTGCGCCAGTCATATATTTCGTCATTCATTGACGTCACGTAACACCAAATTTGGTTTACGTGAAGCTAGCAAAACGGCCACGAGTGCATCATGAAGAGCCGTATATATATACTCCATTGCAGCGATGAAGCGCGCGCACGCTGATCACAGTGACGATACGATAGCAAAACGCGAGCACTCTATAGTCTGACGCCAGGCGCAACCGATGCGACTTGCGTCCGTCGGAGCAGCCCGACAGCAACCGGCGCGAATTTCGCACCGATGCGTTCCCAGACAACACTGTGTCTTCCTGTTTTTGTTATGGAAGGACGCCGGACGCGCTCAAACGCGCATGCGTCAAAGCAAGGCAGCGCGGAGCGCACCTGCGAGTACATAACGGGTCTGGTGCCTGGCGTGGCAACGCAGGCGTGACGCGACGAAATGAACGCCGGCAATAACGCGCAAAGCGTCACGTCGAAATGTATAGGCGCCTGACTGGGCATGTAGTCATGTTCTAAGATGACACGCATATTATGACGATCATGTTTGCACCAGTCACATATTTTGGTCATTCATTGGCGTCACGTAATACCAAAATATGGCATATGTGAAGCTAGCGAAACGGCCGTGAGCGCATCACAAGGGTGGTCATGTTGTTACATGACAAGCATGCCGTGATTTCATGTTTGGATGTGTCAGTTACCCATGTCGTCCGTTTGCCTCGCGTAATACTGAGTTTGGTACATGTGAAGCTAGCGAAACGGCCGCGAGCGCATCATGAACGTAGCATGTAGTCATGTTGTTACATGACACGCATCTCATGTTTATCATGTTTGCACCAGTCACATACCTTCGTCATATATTCACGTACTGTATAATACCAAACTTGGTATATGTGACGCTAGCGAAACGGCCGCGAGCGCATCATGAACGGGGCATGTAGTCATGTTGTTACATGACACGCATGTCATGATTTTCTTGTTAGGGTCTGTGGCTTGTGTTCGCCATGTAATCCTGCCATACCATACCAGTTTTGCAACAGGCGATGTAAACGAAACCACCGCAAGAGCTGCAAGACCATGAAATGTAAATCATAACAATTATGACATGCGTGTCATGATTTTCATGTTATGAGTAGTCAAATATGTTCTTCATACAGTCATGTTATGCCATACCAAGTTTGGTATCGATACCATTATTGAAACGGCCAAGACAGCTAGAAGTCGTCGACGGATAGATAGATAGATAGATAGATAGATAGATAGATAGATAGATAGATAGATAGATAGATAGATAGATAGATAGATAGATAGATAGATACGCTCAATGTCGCCGAAGTTCGCTAAGAAATGCTACGCATTTAAAAGAATTAAGTACCTAGCAATTATTTTTTTAAGTAGGAGTTAAGAAATAAGGTGAAGTCACTGAAGGCCTGCCAAGCAAGGTAGCGAGGACCTGCGAAATAACCTGCTCTTCAGCCTCTTTAATTCATTAGCTGTGTAACGGGGCACGCGCTGAGCCGTCATTACTCATTTGTTCTCCCTCGTGTAACAGTCCGGCGACGGGTGCGAGGAGTCAGAGCAAGTTAATGTGTAAAGGCGTTAACTCCGAAGGCTACAAAACTGCCCAAAGGTGTCTCGCACAATGAAACACGCACTGAAAAAAGTAATATACGCGATCGAAGAGCAGCCGCGCTCAAATCGATGCTAGCGCTTTAACGGATAGTTTCTTCTGTACCATATACCTTCCGCAATCGTGTTTGTTGTCGGTATTTTGCTTTCATGTACTCTCTGGGCAGCTCTATATAAAAGAACGGGAACTATGTTCTCAAAATAAAGCCAAATTTGTTCGTTTTCTTTTTGTTGTATTACATTCATAGTGACATGCGAGGCATATGGCATCGACAGTGCAAGAATAAGTTGTCTTTTCACCGTACATTGCCGACCATCGAAATGTCAAAATAGGTTCTCTTTACCAACCCTTCATGAGAACACTTCATGAGAAGGAATGTAGAAAAAGCGTACGGTATCACACAAAATAGCATTAGTTGTTGATATTTCAAGCGAATGTACACCGTTACGTCTTTATTTCTTGTTTTATTAGTTATTATATTCAATGCAAAATTAAGCATCTCTGATTAATCACGCGAAAAGTCTCAATCGATGCATTGTTTTCGAAAAAAAAATGAAGTTTGTACTATCCATGTAGAGTTTAAGAAACGAAGAAGCTTGTCAGTCTTAGGGACTTAACGTGACATTCCTGGATGATGCTACGCATTTTCATGGCGTAAACAGAGAAGAACCAAGCCGCAGCCTGCCACAGACCTTGCTTTAATGTCGAACTTCCAACACCAGACGATGGCGTGCAAACCTGGCTGTGGCACGCCCGGTAGGAGCGTGGGCATTTTGTCGCTCATACTCGGTTTGCGCCACTCCGGGAAGCAATCGGCGTGGCGGATGCGCGGGCTATCTCTGTCGGTGGGCATGGATGGGTTCGCGGCAGATGCTCTTGGCCGCATTCGCGGCTGGGCAAACGGCACGGAGTGTTCTTTTGCGGACGGTGGACGTTTTACCTTGAGCTTTGAGAACCTCGCTCCTAATAAGTATAGGCAATGTTTGGCGCGAAAAGCTTTAGACTTTCGCTTGAGTATGTCATTTATGCGCCAGCTGGAAACACCTTGGTTCAACCATCATTGTATAAAGCGCGAAACTTTACCAGGAACAGACACAAAAAGGACAAACCATTATGTGTCTATCCACTCTGTATTGGTGCTTGGTAACGTTTCGAGTTACCTAAAATATGAGATTAACCCACACGTATCCAAAACCTTGCCAAGCTTCACGATTACTATCTCAATGCGTACCCCAGCGACACGTGCCCCTCGTGTGGACACATGGTGACACTCGCACTCATGCTATTGGAGTGTAGAAAGACTCCTCCCGACTACACCTCAAAGAAGTGAGAGATCGGTTATTTGCTAAAGTAAGTTGCCGGGCTAGTTGGTTAAGGTTCATTATTTATATAGGTACAGCGCACCAGGACAAGGACACAAAAAGACACACACACACACACACACATGCGCGCACGCACACGCACACACGCACACGCACACGCGCACACACACACGCACACGCACACGCACGCACACACGCACACGCACACACACTCACACACACACGCACACCACACGCACACACACGCACACACACGCACACGCACACACACACACACACATACATACATACACACATACAGTGCTAACTTACAACTAATGTTTTATTTGTGATCCCACATGCTATTTGTACAATAACTGGTCGATAAAACCTGGAAACGATCATGTTAAGATACGTCACAGCTCATGCATGCGTCATCCGCGATTGCAACAAATTGCAATGGCCAACGTCAAAGTGAAGATTGTAGATACTTCTTTTCTTTAGCTGACAAAGCTATGGAAGCCACACACACATTTTTTCACACATTTTAGAAATTACGGGAAAACACCCATATTATCTCTAGGGCACGTGACAGAATTACACGTGAAATTGTTGAAGCCTATGAAATTGACAAAATGAAACAAAAATGCGTGAGTGTGGCTTCCATAGCTTTGTCAGCTGAAGAAATCAAATATCTACAATCTTCACTTTGACGTTGGCAAGTGCAATTTGTCGCAATCGGTGATGCGAGTGCATGAGCTGTGCTGTATCATAACATGAACCTTTCCAGGTTTTATCGGTCTGTTATTGTGCAAATAGCATGTGTGATAGCAAAGAAAACAATAGTTGCAAGTTAGCGCTGTGTGTGTGTATATGTGTCTCTTTTTGTGTTTTTTTCGTGGAGAAATCGGCCTATCTCGCAATTCATTGTGAGGTAGGCCGATCAAATTGTCTGCTAAGGTTCAAGTACAACGTGAGTCGAGTAACACGTTAGTAAAAGCATGCTCATCTTGTTTGCCACCGAGCAATATGCGATGTTGTGTAGCTGTAACTAGTAGGTTTAGAAATCTGCTACAATAAAGCGCGGTTCAACAAGGGACGTCAGAAAGTACGCAAACTTGAGTGCTATATTCGCAATTAGCTACTCCATCTGTTGCAGAATATTCTCTTGGAGTGGACCAGACTATCGAAGAGGACGAATTCGGGACAGGCACACTCTAGAAGGGGACAGCTTGTGCTTCATGCTGAATAAATGGGTCGTCTCCGTCTAACGTCCGCGGACCGGTTATTCTGTTACATTTGGTGCACGAAACCCAGGATCCAACCCTTCGGAGACTTCCCTGAACGTGACGACCATGGCGAACGATGACCATTTTCGCAAGATGCCCGGCTCGACCAGAGTTGGTGTCACCCGAGCACTAGCTAGCACTGTTATCGGACCTGCTGCAGCAACCAGATTCTGATGCCTCCCAGATTTCAGGCCACGTGTATTTCCTGAAGGATAAAAAAGCAGCGCTTTCGAGGCTCGACGACATCATTCTGGCGGCAACGGATGAAGAACACCTGGATCATGACGCGGAAACAGCAGACGAGTATAACGCAAATATTCTTTACGCCGTGTCGTGAGCCGAGTTCTGGCTACAGGAACGTGAGAAGGCAGCCACAACGCAGTCACGAGCCCCTTCACCTGGGCCAAGCAACCTAGAACTTCCAAGCTCCGGCGAAGCAGCAGGGCAGGTGAGAGCGCGCCGTCTGCTTGCGGTTCAACTGCCCAAAATCCGGATACCAACTTTTGATGGTAGTATTTGATGGTAGACTGGCGTGTCCACTCTGCCACAGCAAGGATCCCATAATCGCTGCTTGCAATACCAACCTACCGGCTGAAAAGAAGTGGAAAAGGCTACAGTACACCAATTGTTGCTTCCACTGTGGAACATGAAACCACATTGCTGGAAAGTGCAGGAAGTCATTCAATATTAGGTGTGGTACCTGCCAGTGACGTCACCTGACCATCCTCTGCGAGTTATCACGCCCAGCCGAAGATCCACACCCCAACGCGGGATCCCCTGCCTTCTCTCAATCACCCCCATTAACCACGCGAATGGTCACTACCACCCAGTCATGCTGATTTCACTCGCGTATTGTTACAGACAGGTCGAATTTCGGCAGAGTTTTGAGATCACCGACTTCTCGTGCGGGTACTGCTGGACAGCGGCAGTCAGTGCACCTACATTCGTGCAGACCTGGCGAGGATTTTTCAGTGCTCCGTCGTGGGAAAAGAAGAGTCCTCCTTTGTCACTTTTGGAGAATCCGAGTCACAATGGCGTCTCTGCACCGAGCGTGTCAACGTGTGGCTTCGAAGCCAGTTCAACGATTCAGCGATTACTTTATAAGCTTTAATGATTCCTGAAATTTGCTCTGTCACAAGCCTACCACTCGATTCCAACATTTCACACCTATTTCTCGAACGGGTGTACAAAGCAGCTGACTACTTTCAATATAGTACGTGGCAACCAAACGAGATCAGTGTTATCATAGGATCCGACGCCTATTGGAAGGTTACCACCGGCAAAATCGACTGCGCAACCTAAACGCTAACAGCGATACAGACAATGTTTGGCTGGATGGTACAGGGACCCTTGTCGTCTGACAGCACCTAGCACCCATATAGCACACTGTTCGTCTTGAGCAGCAATCCTTCTACAATGCACACAGACATATCCTTGATGTGGCGTTTTGGTGCCATCGGGAGCGATAAAGTGTCTTCACGAACCTCAAACAAGTACCATGATCCATCTGTATGGAAGCAAGGTATCTCCACAGGAAAGAAGGGTCATCAGCCTGGCTACGCGGTTGCTGGCGGCAGGAACTTGGAAGACGCGGAGCCGCCGAACAAGCACGTCGATGCCTGTCACTGATGTGTGCGTCGACGTCGTCAGCGCCAGCGTGTCCATGGTGACGCCGTACTTGAACAACTCGAGTCAGACGAGCCACCTTTTGGGCGACCACCACAACAGGCATCGCGACTTCGTAATTCTGCATGCCAAGCACGTCATCATAACGCCCGTCAAAAACACCCTCCGTCTATTCAGCATCGGTTCCAGAGACAGCAAGGGGTGCTACAGCCATGAATGAACGGCCGTAGTGCACAGACACTCCCGGTAGTAATGAAACTGCATTCCAACACAAACTGCGTTCTCGGTGGGTACGATTCTCTTAGGCCCCCCTGGGATGATGTTGAATAGTAATCCGGATCGGAGTAACCTAGAGTGGTCCAGACTTCATCGAAGTGCGCGAGTCATCTTGGCCCCCCTGGGAGGATGTTGCAAAATATTCTCTTGGAGCGGGCCAGACTATCGAAGACGACAAAGTGGGGACAGGCACGCTTTAGTAGGGGACAATTTGGGCTCCATGCTGAAAAAATTAACAGGTACGCAGACGTCTAACGTCTGCGAACTGGTTATTTTGTTACACCATCTATAAAAAAAACTAACAAAATGAACAACATATAGTCATAGGCGCGCATGTGGCAAAGCTTCTAGTGGTAATAAAGATTAAAGCACACAAAAAAGCAAAGTAATACATACCAGTTCAAGTATATTTAATGAAATATGTCTTCAGACATCAAAAAAAAAAACGTTGTGCAAATGGAACGTTTCTTAATCATTGGTAGGATATGATATGATCTTCTTAGTTATGCTGCACTCAACTTCACGCACTCATATATGATCATTGCGTATTAGACTTTCAATAGGATGATGGCACTGGTCAGCAAGGCAAGTACTAAATTATTTTATTCATCAGTCATCGGATACCTTGTTCTGCTTTGTTTGAGTTTTGATTTTGTTCTGAAAAGCAAGTGTACATTTCGCTGGAATTTTGGTTCTCTACACAACCTTCTCTATTCTTTTATCCCCTTTCATATTCCCTCATGTAAGTAGCAAACTGTGCACCTCCGTGCCTTTTCTTGGCCTTTCTATGTCTTCTCAGCCAACCGCTTTTAATTATCACCCTGGGCAGTGAAGTTCGCAGAAATATTTGCCGCACAAAAGAGAAAGGCATTCTGTGAAAACTTAACACGTTGTTTTTTTTTGTATGTGTGCAGTATCACTTTCAATCAAGATTGCTGGATGCACGTGCTTTCTCGAGTCAGATTGCGGTATACCACGAAAGCATTTTCTCTCTACCGGTGGTATAAATATGGGGGCTTGGTTCATCCAAGTTCGCTACCCGCTGAGTGACTGGAAGCACCATGAAGCCTACTTCTTTTAGCCGCATTCCGTCGTTCACCCCGAACTCCCGGGTGTTCATTGCAGCTATCGTCTTCTCAGCTAGCTTCGAGAGAGGTGCATTGCCACCGACCGAAACCGAAAGTACCCCGGCAGCTGGCCATATATATATATGCATGCAATACGACGAAGGAAGAGCTTCTTGCGGGTGAAGAAGGGAGTGAAATGGGGGGTTTTCGCTTCTCCTGCGCGAGTACTATTCGCATGATCATCGACGATCAGGGAGACGAAAGGCGCGGGTAAATAATGCAGATGGAGAAAGCAGCTTCGTGTATATGTGCGCCGTGCGGAGGAAAAACCAATCACCTTCGGCGCAGCTGGATTCCGGACACGAACGAACGGGGACCGAGAATGTACCCACTGTGCGAACGAGGAGTCTGCGTCGCAGGGTATGGAGCCGTGTCCGAGGCCAGCTCCGCTAGCACGTATTTTGCGCGGAACAAGTGACGTCGTGAAAGGTAGTGGCGGGCACAGATGGCTCATCTTCCTTCTGAGGCAAAATGATGCAGAGCGAAGGTTCTTCCGTGAAATGCGTATACGAGGCAACGCTCAAAGTCGCCGGTGCGAATGACATCACACTCATTCTCGCAGATGCGCACACAATGTATGTATGTATGTATGTATGTATGTATGTATGTATGTATGTATGTATGTATGTATGTATGTATGTATGTATGCATGTATGTATGTATGTATGTATGTATGTATGTATGTATGTATGTATGTATGTATGTATGTATGTATGTATGTATGTATGTATGTATGTATGTATGTATGTATGTATGTATGTATGTATGTATGTATGTATGTATGTATGTATGTATGTATGTGTAGTTCATCAGGGACATGCTTTATAAGTGGTTTGGGGCTATATGCCATACGATGGTAGAGCAAATGAAGATGTGACGTATTCGCGGATGGGGAGATATCTACAAGAATAACGTTTCACGCAACATTTTCAAGAAGCTGCATCAACCATAATTTCAGCATACTATAATGCTGTCGCAGAGTCGGCTCATGAATAAGAAAGTTGCCGATGTGAAATCGGGGGGAAAATTTGCATTTATTCTTCACAAGAGTGTTTTTGGTGAAATCTGTCACAGATACATCTGACGCTGTAGCTGATTCTGGCTGAAGCAGTTTCTCGAAAGCTTTTGCGCTCTCTCGAGAAAGTGGGTCCATCATTTCAGATTCTGTGTGATAGCTCAGTTTAGCTGAATCAGCTGATGGGACTTCTGAATTGAGCCTCGCTATGAAGGAGTATTTCCTAAAATAAAAAAGTTTCGATATTACTGAAAAATGACACTGACAACTCTCTCCCGGCCAATAATCCAGGACCTCTGCAATTCATATTTTATGCATACCATGTCCACCACTTTCATTTCATTTTTACTGCCAACAAGAAAAACTTATTCAGTTTTACATGTCAAAGCCAGCATAGAATTTGAGGCACGCCTTAATTGTGACTACGGATTAATTTTGACCTACTGGCGTCCGTTAACGTTCTTTTAAGTATAAGCCCGTTGGCGTTCTCTGAAAGTCACCGCCATCAAAATGCGGCTGTCATGGCCGGGAACCAAACCCTGAAATTTGAGCTTAGCTCCAGTTTAATCCTGATAAAACCGAGTATAAGGATGGCGAGGGCGGAGAAGCTACGTACAGTGCGATTCTGATTCTCGAAAAAAGGTGAGCTTGGCCGTGTTGTACTCTACATCAATACCTAAAGGTGGTGGTGTAGTGGTGGTGTGTCCACAGCCGGGGTTCGCGCGGCACATCTATGCTGGCCGGCAATCGCCCCGCCTCAGCGACTCTCTCCATGAAGTTTAGATCACTATACATTGCCTAATCCTGTCTTTCATAGAAAATGGAAGAGTATTTTAGTCCGTAATTCATTAACGAGGGCCTCGTACTGGCAGACTTGGTGCCTTGAGGTGGTATACAAGGGACTGTTGGTCAGCTGCCAGCTCGTAATAAGTTCACGTGCTACGCGACGCCAAACAGGCTCAGGAAGAGTGTGCCACACTCGCCGCCATTGCTACTGGTGGCGCTAACTGACACTCTGACATTTAAGTTGAGATATATACCCAATAATGTGGCTGGGAGAATAGCCGCCATGGTAGCTCAGTGGTAGAGCATCGAACGCGTTATTCGAAGGTTGCAGGTTCAGTTCCTATCCACGGCAAGTTATCTTTTCACCCCCTTGCTTCACAATTACAGTAGAATTTGGTCTAATAACGTCCCCTACACTTTCCTAGGCAGTATTGTCTGTTAGATCTCAATAATATTGTGTCAAACACAGAAAAAGAAGACGTTATGTATATATATATTTCTTTCCAATATATATATATATATATATATATATATATATATATATATATATATATATATATATATATATATATATATATATATATATATACCTTTAGAGCAACGCAGTATGAGATTAAGGACGCTGTTGGTCATGCCGTTCCACGTAGCACAAGACATACCCAAGAACCATCCGTTCTTCCTTGCTTGCTTGCTCTTTTCGTGATATTTAGCGGGATAAGCACGCCAACAGCTATTGCTTCCCGTAGCTTATAAGCAGGAACTTGAGTTGCCCCGCACTTATCACAGTCGTAAATCTACCATGGATAGAGAAACTTTAAAAGTGAGCCAACCTGTGTTGCACGAGAATAACCATGACACACTTTTTTTCTTTTACTGCTGTATCAAAAAAAAAAAAAGCCGCGCAAAGTCAAACAATTTCCCGCACCGTGTTTTGACTGTGTTCGTGTTTTATTGCCACACTTTGTTTTTTCGAGAGGCAAAATTTTTACGTCCGTCCGCGAAAAAGCCAGGTCTCGGATTCTGGCAAAACGGGCACGCGTTGCATAAAGTAATCGATCTACGGCGTGCTCTCAGAAAATGAGCTCTGCGAAATGGTGCTCGGTCATTTTGAATGCGTTACAGAAAACGCTCCACCACGAGACCCACGCGTGGGGCACGGGGGTGTGTGATTTCGATGTCGCTTTTTTTTTTTACGTTGATGTTTCTTGCATTTATTTCGGTTAGCGACGGACGGCTCTGCGGCCGTCGTGAGCATTCTGCGCAAGCTTGCGCGGATGAATAAAAAAAAAAAAATAAGGCATGGTGATACGGTAGGAAAAGATTGCTGCTGTATCAGTGGATAAATAAATGTGCGCGCGGGAACGTATACCGTTGGGGGAAAGTTTATTCTGTCCACTACCTCTAACCTCCGCCCGTGCGTTCGACCAAGTGGAGATATCTTAAACAGCGTCGTAAAAATCGAGCCAAGCAAACATTGCCGCGATTTCGGCGATGGTGGCTGGCATAGCAAGCTACACAGAAAGGAGCAATAAATAAATAAATAAATAAATAAATAAATAAATAATAAATAAATAAATAAATAAATAAATAAATATAGCAAGGCTTCGTTCCCCGAAAACGTTCCTGTTTTACGCGTTATGCCGCAACAGAAAAGAAAAATCGAGTGTGCCTTCTTTTTCTTTTACGATCTGTTCTATCGTGCTTTTACGTTCATGGCGTAAACACGCTGTTCTTTCCTTCACTCTATCTCGTGTACGATCCCGTACTTTGGTTTCGTGTTTGCTGTGCAAGTTTGAAGCTTTTCGCATTTGCCCCGAAATTTAGACGAAAGACCGCGATGGTGGGTGTGAAGTTATGATACACGCGAGCTACTGTAGGACACGCGAGTGTAACAGTGGCAATTTACGGCTGAGAAACACGGAAACTGGCATTCGCAACTTAATGGCTCAATATTTCGACTTTCTGTCCACCGATTTCGGGATGCGCAACACGAACTCTCTCAGTTCATTGGCCTTACATTGAGCACTTTGCCAAGGCTTTCTCGCAGCCGTTGCTGTATACATAAGGCACTTATCAACAGATCCTGTAGGGCCCGCATAGTGACTTGCAAGGCTCACGCGGGCAGGAACTCCCGTATTGCCAAAGTGCCACTAGTCGATAGGTCCCTTGAAAAAATTTTATATTCTCGACGTGTGCGGCCGCACCCATATACACATGAACTCCTTATACGCGTAAGAACTCCTTTCAGAAGTGTTGTTTCAGCTAAAAGCTCGAAACTGTCCGCCTTTCATTTTGTTTTACCTGGAAAGCTTTCTCTCTCTAGTGGTCGCATTACTTGCCGTGATAGCTTCGGGGCTAATGCCACGTTTATAGTAGATTTTTTACTGGAAAACTTTGCCCGCATTTCGTATCTGGCCAAAAGACGCTTACCACGTGTTGTCGCTCGATGCGATCAGGCTTGCTTTTCTGTCTTGTTTTTTTTTTAATTTGTGAGACACTATAATGCAATGGTCACAGAGACAGATGCCACTTTCCAACTGGGTTTACTCGGTGACGCAAACGCTGGTACAAGCAGATTATTGTGGATATTGCGCTGTTTTACTTGTACCTGCTATGAATCCTTACCTACTTTTGATGTCAATCTGTCAGCCAAGAAGGTTTAGCTTTATTCACTGACGGAAACATGACGGCAGGGTTGCCGATTTTGGAATTCTCGGTAAGGAAGAAATGAAAAAGTGAGCCGTTGGGGGAGTCTTTTTAGATATTTATCACGTGAGCACTGTTCAAGAGGTCATCAGAAGCATGGATAGCTGTGTTTATTATAATTGAGAAACCGCGTTTCGTCTCTTGTATATGGTTCGCACTACAGCTGCGAGCGAGTGTTGTCGACCTTATTACCGCATTTCAATACAGAACCTCTCGCAATTGAATATAAAGCTGTGGAGCTGGCATTTGCATGAGCTTCAAGATTACAAGTGGGAAAAGAAATGTGTGGCTTGGTAAGTGGAAATAACATTCAAGCTACCTCTTCGTCGTAGTGATAGGATTCGCAAAGTGAAAAGAAGTAGTCTTATAATTAGGTTAGCTGTACAGATAATCGTTTTCGTCTGTACTTTGCCTGAAAGGAATGGCATATAAAGTCGTACAATACAACTACCTTAAAGAATACACTTACGCTATTAGCAGTTATGCCACGTGATTGAACATGCGTTGACAAATTAGTCAGCTTAAAGTCTACATATGCAAAACAAATGCATATCAAAAAAAGAACGCATGAAGAAATTTTTTAATCCTTATGTGTGTACATGCAAGAGAAGACAGGCTGCGTTGGGTCGGCTATTTCAGCACCGTTACAGAGTAATAAATATTGATGTACACTCTCAGTCAGGTACCAGATAACGAACGTCATAAAGGCGGTGCTCTTCTACGTGTTGAATAATTTGTGGTTTGTAGGTGACAAAGTAATAAACACAATACCCGTGTAAGCCATGCGGCACAGCCGTACTGATTAAAGGCGTGTAATAGCCGCGGCATGTGACATGAAAGCGTCGCGACAGAGCAAAACAATGGCGGCGTATCTGTATGTTTTACTGCAATGTCGTCAAAAGACGACAGTCTTCTGTCTGGAGAAAGACAATACAACGTTTAATTGAATTTATGTGCTAGAAGACTCATGAATGGGATCATGGAGGCGCTGTGTGAGACATAGCGTCATTTGGAAGTAATCTTCGAAAACAAAAGGATCTGTACATGGCCACCGATATAGCGGGCGCGCGGCGTGTGCCCCCCTTCACGGAGGCCATAATCTGTAAAAACCGGAGCCACGGGTAGGTGGCAGCACCATATCGTCTCAGCAAAGCGTAGGAAACAACCACCTTTTCGTGCATAGTTTTGCATTGTCAGCGCAGCGTAAAAACACTACGGTCTTTATAATTACCTATTTATGCCTTTTCTAGTACACAAAACGCACCAACAAAGGTTGACGTGTTGATATTGCACATCAGATATGCGCAATATAGGCTTTTTGATTCATAATGTACACAAGTGTCAGTAGAGACACCAGATAAAGATTAGTGCGAGTTGAGAAAGTGGTTGTACGTAGCCTGGTAGTTTAATCGGTTCTGTTGACAGACAGACAAATAGCATGCGAATAAGACCATATACAAATCAAAACTGCTGCGTTGAGGTATCCTAACAAAGGTTGTAGTCTTTAAAAGGGACACAGAGACGCCGTCTCGCCAGCCTCGAAGCTCGGAGCCGGCCTAAGCTGACGCACACGTGTTCACGGTGGCTTGCAGGTCTCGCCATTTCGTCCCGCTGTCTTGTGATGATAGTTTCCGATGAGGGACTTTAGTTTCCGAATTGCTAGGTGGTATCAATCATGCGAGCGTGTTTGGCAGCTTGACCATGTTCTCGACGCTGGGCGTGAACTGCGCTTTGCGCTGGCAATAAAACTCTGCGTATAATGCAAGCGCCTTCGTTTCGTGAAGATCTAGGGCCTCGAACGAGCCTGCCACCGCGACTAACAAGCCACACGATGAGCACGCTACGTGCTCTGCGCAGTGTGGAAACCAAACGGTAAAGTAATGCGTCTGTGTCCCCTTGTGCCCGTGCGGATGGTCACTTGGGCGCTTGCGGGTGTCGTTCTGCACAGAGTGTCATGACGGGAAAAGTACACTTCCCCGCCACGGTGGTGTAGTGGCTAAGGTGCTCGGCTGCTGACCTCCAGGTCGCGAGATCGAATCCCGGCTGCAGCAGCTACATTTTCGGTGCAGGCGAAACTTCTGTAGGCCCGTTCGATTAGATTTGGGTGTACGTTAAAGAGCTCCAGGTGGTCGAAGTTTGCCAACTCCAGATCGTACGCTGGGCAATAAGGGTCACCGAAGCGCACGTAATTTCGGCTACCTAGAGTGGCCTGAGGGCTCATCGTCTTTTTTTCCTTGACCCCATGCCCTTCCCTCACCTGACCTCTGGCGTCATAAAAATTGTTTCCTCTTCCTCATCCTCCGGAGCCCTCCGCTACTGCGTCTCTCATATTCTTATGATTGTTTTCGAACGTTAAACTCCACATATATGCATCAATCAGCAGTGAAAGTACACTAAAAAGCAAGAAGAATAAGAAAAGGCGTTAGGCGCTCAGAGCTACGATGTGAGGTGCCCGATGCCTGTGGGAAGACTCCTGTGGAAGCACTACTAACATGCTTCGAACGGCTAGTTAATCGACGCACAAGCCCACTTTGTTAAAGATGTCTTGTGCGATGTGATTGCTTGCAATCACGCACGAATGCAGCGACGTGCTTCCAGGAAAGAATGAGGCGAAGGTCTTGCTCATCACGTCATCACTTTTTCACACGTGCACGAAGGCGATGTTTATTTTAATATTTTTTACTCTGCTCTCGATCATACTTATGTGTGTTTATGCTCAGTGTTGACTTGTGCTCGTTATTAACGTGTGACACAACCATGCGTTCGCCCCCATTTTCCAGCGTTTATGGTGGATACAGACGTGAACTCTTCTGAACGTTCTTGTTGCACCGCATCGCAACTGTAAAAATTCATCAAGGCACCAGTGCGTGGTCCCCCCGTGGTAGTGTATCATTCACGGTGCCTGGCTGCTGAACCAAAAGTGTTGGGTTCGATCACGGCCGCGGCGATCGCTGTTTCATGGAGGTGATATGATGGATATGATATGATGGATGGAGGTGATATGATAGATATTTTGATGATCTGGTGTTCTTTAACGTGCACTGATGTCGCACAGTACACGTTGAAGAACACCAGATGATCAAAATATCTATGGTCATATTGTGGTTTTGGGACATAAAACTTCATACAATATTATCATATAAGCAACCGAGAAAACATCATATAACAATTATGCATTGTACACAGACTCCACCACCAGAACAAAAACTGAAATAGCGTGAAATTTCTTACATTGATGCTTTTTTCAGTTGGTGTAAATATTGAGTTTAGTAGAGCCCGATAAAGCGGCAGACTAAGGCACACAACCACTAGTAGGCCCTGCCACAAACTGGCTATGGGTGAGCTTTCATGTAGACCTTCTCCATTTAGTAGCACGCTTTAGTTTAACTCTTTCATTATTATGATACCTGGCAAACAGATTCAGTCACTTAACTTACGTGCATTTGCTGGAACAATCGCTCGGGAGAGAGTTTGAAACTGCAAATATTTTTCTCGTGGCCTCGTCAACAAAAGCTGCGCAAGTTTGGTTCGTTGTAGTGCAAAGAATATCACTGTTTGAGCAGTTGGTAACAATGTTTATCACAGACACTAAACTGAAATTATACCAGTCTTCCTATCTCAGTTTTGGTGTACCTCACAGCTGATCAGTTGAGCATGATGTGTTGAGCCGCTTACATGTTTGACTTTGCAGATGGTGCTCAAGATTTTCATGCATCGCTGCAAGCTAGGAAGTATACCAGCGGCTTCTTGGAAAGTGATGCAGCTAATCTGGGATGCATCACAAGATATCGGTTTGTACCTAGTTCTTGTTAGAATAAGCAATGAAGCGCTATGCATTGGCGATTCTGCAATAGAACAAATTATTGTAGTCCATAAAATCTTTGATACTCTAAATACCTTTAGTGTACCACTAATTAAAGCACATCAACGCAGTGTGCTTGATGCTCTACAAAGAGCGCTTTAATGTTTGTAACACTGTGACAAAAAAAAAACATGCCTCCAAGACGGTTCTATTATGGTTACGTTTTCGAGGTAAGCTTAAAAAGCTAAAACGTGTAAAAGAGAAGGAAAAGAATAGAGTAGATAACAATGAAAGCTGAAGTTGTACGGGTACATGCTACGCGAAATATGCTGACGTGTGCCGCCAAACGTGGCGACACTTCTTTGCAAATGCAAATCAGCCCGTTTATAAATGCAAATTTATAAATCAAGCTGATTCCTCAGCCACATCTCTCCCCTTTTTTTGTGCATTCTTATGTGCGCAGAAGCAGAGCATTCATGCGCATTGGCTTTGTGCGTTTCAGTCTCTCTTCTTATTGTAACGCCGTGTGTCATTTTTGGTATCGGAAGATCAATTTTATCACCATTTTTGTTATCACTGCCATATAAAAATGAATTTACAAGCACAAACACTGTCTCTTCATTTCGTAAGAGCGTCAGCGAAATTTTCTTCGTCTTTCAGTATTCATGACAGCCGCAAAAAAAAAAAAAGCGGAATCCAAGGTTACCCGGAAACCACAGAGTGACAGAAGCAAACATCTTTATGAAATGGCAAATCTATTCATCCGAATGTGCCAAGCAGAAGTCTAATCTAATAGGCAAAGGGGCCGGTATGTTAATAATATAGCGTTTGTCGACACTGACTGAAACTTACATTTAAGCTTCAAGTTTTATTCTTTATTAGTTCTTTATTTTTTGAACGTCAGCAGTTGTATTTGTTTCCGCGTGGTGCCATAGGTTTGTTGTCGAATTGTGAAAGTTTGTGTTTTGGCGTACATATAGTGGTTCAGCCAAGACTGAACGTGTAGAGACTGGCTAAATTCAATTTTCTTTGCGCTTCTTTTGCGACCGACTTCAGAGTTGTGAACTTTACGTTTCGACGTTGGCTGACTAAAAACAAGGGACATTGAGAAATGGACACCGCATAGTATTATATTTTGACGATGGTACATTCGTTTATTGTGAAGTACAGGAACACTGCCAACTGGTTCGTTTTTGCTTAGGATTCCAATTTTCCTTGATACGTAATACTTGCAGATGTACGGTTTATGTTACCCTGGCTGGCGAGAGCACTGGAATAGATTTTTGAAGCTCCTGGGTTATATAAAACAACACTGATTGAAAGAAAACTTGGTAGCTGCACAGGAATACTGATGCGAATACTGATGAAACTGTGAGGCTGGTAGCATTCTCGTTCTCCTTCCTTTTTTTTCCTTTTCCCTTCCTATATAACACTGTGTACAAGCTACGCTATGCTATGCTTCACCATTTCTATTATTCACTATCACATAAATCTTCTATTCTCACTTCTCTATTCCACCTTTTTGTGTTCCATAGTATGCGTGGCTGTGCCTTGCTTCCCCATCTCCCCTCCTTCTTTTTTTATTCCTCACCCTGACTTCGCTGTCCCAAACACTGTACCAAACACTGCGGGCAAGGCTACGTTATGGCCGTGCGTTTTTGCATGCGTCCATCTGTCCATCCGCCGCACCTCGGGATCCTGCAGAGGAGCGGCCTTCCGCACCCGGCGCTCCTCGTCGCCCATGATCAGCCAAGCAGCACAATCCGGCAGGCTCCACTAGTACGGCGATGATCTAAAATAATGAGAGGCAACAGGCACGCCGGTGGAGCCCCGCGCCGCCCACGCAGCAGCCAATCGTTAAGCAGCTCCACAGCGAACGCCGTCTTGCGCAACTTCACCCAACGGCTATATAATTTACGCATGTCTATGAGACAGCGTCTTCTCGGAAAGGAGACGAGAAATAGAATGAGTACAGCGCTATCTAGTATATTGTTACCCAACTGCAGTTTGCATGCATCTCTTTGGGACGGTGCCATCTATGGTATGATAAGAAAGACACTACTCGGTGACAACCGGCCAGGTCTTCCCATAAGGAGCTTCGCCCCTGAATAGCAGAAGCCATATATTAGATGCGAAGCAGCTCTTGCACTAGCCTCTCTAACGCCTTTCTCCATCCACAACGCGCTCGCCTAGCCGCAGCTGTAGGCGCAGTGCCAAGTAGGTCACGCCTTCCCTTGCAGTGCGTGCGCGTGGACGTCACTTTCTCCCTAGCCTGTCGCCGCGTGTCATTTTTCTGGCTTCACCCTCTCCACTGCTCGCAATGTTAGAGGAAACATTGTTTACGCTCGGAGTCAGCATGCGCTACGCACGTTTAACGTTGACCTGGAAGAACAATCCGGAACCTCGAAGACGCTCCTGCTCCGAGTGCGTTGCCGTGCCCGTTGGCGATTCTATGATCCTCGTGCTGTTCTTCGCTACCAACCTGTCGAAGGAACGCGTTCAGCGCTGTCTGGAGGAGACGTTCACTGTTTGCGACGAGGCGCGTGGACCTCTTAGAGTCGCGGGAGACTTCAACGTCGACGTCAGTGAACGAGGAGGAGAATGGCTCGTTGATTCCATGCGTGACGTGCACTCACTTCAGTGATTGTCGGCGGAGCGAAAACTACCCACCATGATAAGGAGAACGCGCATCGATCTTGTCTTTGCCAACGTCGACGTAGAATGTCTACAAGCGCCTCTCAGCGTACACTTCACCAATCACAAGGCCGTGATAGTGATGACGAAACGCGCGCAAGCTTCGGTGCAGCGCGAGTGTCCTGTCTGAAGAAACCACTGGACCTACGCCAGCCATCGCTTCAAACTAATCTTCCAGTGTTCAACGCTGCTGCTTCGGATCCCATCAGGGTTCTCTTTGGGAAGATGTTAATTTTTGTAATTCTGAGGTGAAAACACGAGAAGCTAGGCTTTGCTAGAGCCGGCTATCAGACTGATAACAAGAGAGTTGATAACAGCGAGTCTGCCCAACTTATTATAAGCATCCTCCACCTCGTTAACAGCGACAACATCGGCCATAGAATTATTGGCGCAACACACAAAAAATGCTGAGCAGTTATTAGAAGTAAGCGTTAATGAGTAATGTAACAAAATGAACACCCTTGTGCTCAAGTTATGATACGTATGACACATATAACACGTTATAAACACGTATGAGCCACAGAAGTTCGGTGCGTCCCACTACACACAACTTTCACCAATAACGAAGAAGGAAGCAGTTAGGTCAACTAACGGTAATAACCACACTACGATGTAGAAACCGGAATCTAAATTTTTACACACACCGAGCAGATCTGGCGATCTCTTCTTTTTGCTCATTTTGCAACGAATTCGGAACTATCGAACGATTCTCGCGAAGCTGCTGACGTTTTCCTCACGTAGAAAAACGTACTAGCGGAATTTCATTATGATAACTCTGTCTACCCGTTACATCGGCTGTTCTGTTACGGTTTGGGTTCTCTGCGCTGGCACATTCAGGAAGGAATATATTCAGTGCTGTTGAAAAGTTTGTATGCGACTGAAATAGATCTACTTGTTGAATCAGTCGTTAAGAATTGGACATCATGTCATTGATGTAAAAAGATCCTTGGTGATTGGTATGTTACGCAAAAGTGTGAACTAAATTTAGGATTCATCATAATTAACGCTTCACTACAGTTGCACTTAGAACCTGTAGGCGCTTGAAATACTACAACTACTACTACTACTACTACTACTACTACTACTACTACTACTACTACTACTACTACTACTACTACTACTACTACTACTACTACTAATAATAATAATAATAATAATAATAATAATAATAATAATAATAATAATAATAATAATAATAATAATAATAATAATAATAATAATGTAATAATAATACAAATAATAATAATAAGCTGAGTAGGTTGAAGCTTTATTTAAGTAAGAAGCTTTCAGTAAATCTAAATCATTATGAATTTCTTTGTAATTTTGATCTACTAACGAGTGTTTCTGAATCTTCCATTTTATACTTTTCGACACTATAGGTGTAATAACATTTTCTCGTAAGTGTTTCTGAATTTTACCGTACCGCATAAATACACAGAATAATAAAGGAACGTGTGAGTTTAATCTTTCTCGTGCGTTCCACCTAACGTTTTTATGTGCGGAACCTCCAATTACCTCTTACGGACACCCTATTTCCTACTTAAGTAAAAGAGGGACGGAAAGGTAGAACAACCTCGCGTAACGGAAGCTAATTAGTGAAGCTAATGATGCAGGAGCCATGCCAATCAGTATACGCCGTCTCTCATGAGTACGCTGACGTTAGTTGTATATGTTGGAACATCATCGGAGGGGAGCCTTGAGAAAATTAGAAGTCACGATCGATGGCGGCGTTTAAGTTTCTTGACTAACCTGCCTGCAAAAAAACGCCAAAACCCGCCTTCATGATAAGAACTCACGATACCTTGACAAATAACATCAATTTTTAAGCACAAATGAAAAACATTTATAATTATTTAGCACGCTCTACGCAAGACGGGGAGTTGTAAGGTGTCGTGTAGAAGTATTAGGGCGTGCAAAATATACGTCATGACAACAACAACGACAACAAATGTCACTGACGATTACGACATTGCGCAATGCGATTTCTGAGCACGACTATTTACGTGTTTTGAATTTACGATAAGTTGTGACAAACAACTTGAGGGAGGGTATATGTACAGTTTCATACCACTACTTATTTTTCACAACCATTTCTGCAGGGAACACATGTTTGTCAGCCTTTTATTATAACGAAGGAATCTTGGTGGTCGAAGAAGTGAGTGAAGATAAGTTAAATTTGCTCCGTCAGTGCGTGGTTCTCAAAGCGGAGGTCTATGCAGGTGTTTCGCGAGGTTGTCACATCGGTGGGATGAGGGACCATGTAGAGGGTCGGAATGTTTCACACATAAGTGCTAGGAAAGTTTGTTTTTTTGTCTATGTTAAACTGTCCCACAATCAACATTGGTGTGGGTCGATGTGCGGTCAAGGCCAGGTGCAGGAAGTGCACGATGCTTTTATTATGCGTGGTGGTGAGTAAGATGTGCCCAGCCACTGTCAGCAAGCCGCTATGCAACATTGTAGCATGCAGTTCAGCAGCTGCATCTGAGATACCAAATAATTTGATGGGTACTGCCGATATACCCGTATGCATGTCAACTCCCACCGCTCTGTGGCAGTCTGCGAGCGCCACAACAATACTAGAATACTACGATTTAAAGGGCTTTTTTGGAATCTGTCCATGTTTCAGCAAATCAATGTACAAGTGCATGCCGAATAATGGGATCATTACGTACGTTCTTGGCATGTGCAGCAAGAGAGCGAACACTGAGCACGGAGGCCGATGAGAGGTGTGGATGCTCAGTCGTGTCTTGTAACTCAGCAGAGACGTTTTCGAGTTTCTGAGAATGTAACCGACGAAAGTCACCACCTATAGCCTTTTGTCCGGATTCGGTGTCTCGTGGGAGACTCTGAAGTCGTTGTCTACATTGGTGAGACACGTAGAGCTTGTTGATGTCCGTAGGATGACACTGTGCTACCTATACCAGTCTTTATTGCTTGCCCGATTCATGTGGTACATATTTGGTTTCCATTGGACACTCGCACTTGCTGAATGCGGTAGTGGGGCATTCTCAATGCCTGTGGTACGCCCTCAGTTGCTGAGTTACGCCACTGACGGTGGCGGCGATGGTGGGGCCGATCAACGACGGAACGGTCGCAGAAGAGTTGCGCTATTTACAATAAATTGCAGCAACGTGGGTGAAAGGCAGGTGATAAAAATACTTCCTTTCAGCCGAACTTTTTCGAGTTACGTTTAGTGCGTCGAACGCAATAAAAATGAGCAGCAAATTAGTGAAGCATTTATCAGCATGCTCCACGTGTAATTATTATTTTATATGAACGTTGTCGGCCTACAGACTTCGTTTTCTTCTATGCATGAATATCACTCCAATACACAGGAATCAAAATAGCGAGGAAGATATAAGATATGTAGCTCATGTAGTGGTGCACAATTGTTTCTCTCGGAATACGTATTTTTAGGCACATGAACTGGTTTGCGTTCACACACTCTGGAGTAATCATCTTTCATATATAAACGTATCCTAATATCGAAATTAGCACATTTTTGCACTGCATATAAAATCTATGGATTCGAGAAAAAATTAGGATACAAACTGTCAGAACATAGTCTAGTGGGTCATCTCAAAGAGATAATTTTTGCAGGACGGGATTTATTGTGCGATTTTGGCTTCGTAAGTAAACCTTGGTATTGCTTTTACAGAAGACACCATCTTCCACGTTGTTCTGCCGTAACAAAGATTAACTTTAGCTACGCTTTTCTCTATTCCCTTTTTTCTCTCTCCTATAATATTATATTCTCTGCTGATATTATCTTTCCTTAACCACCAGTGAAAGGTATCTGACTAGAAGTTGTTCAGTTTCAGGTTCTCGTGTTTTTCCGTTCTGTTTTCTTTCTTGCTACGTGCATTGGATTCATTTAGCGAAACATTTGAGGTGTGTTTAAGTCACGGGCGTGCGTTCCAAAACGCAACATTTTAAAATGATATGAAGAGTCTGAAATTTCTTATGGAAGATGTATATTGTGCGTTCTTGGGAGAGAAAAGCTGTATGTAGCTGTGGAGTTACCACAATCGTAGGAGCCTACTGAATGCTACAATGCAATGTATACTCCACATAGGACACCGTTCCTAGGACTTCACTTGGCTATTTTCACTGATAGAAAGAGAAGACATCAAAGTACCTTTTTCGTGTAACGATTGAAGCGTACTGTGTACTCCATTCCATGAAGCAACATGACTAAAATAAATTCACTGGAGTAGTATGGTCATGTTGAAACTCTTGCGTGTCCTCCTATTAGTAAAAAAATCACAGATAATAATGCCTTTATCAAGAGTCTTACGCAACTTCAATCCACAGTACCGACGTTGCAGCACAGCTTCCTTTCGTGAGAACTATTCCCGGCTAACATTAAATAACGGTCCAGACAGAATCAAAGCTAAACATTTGCTACCGTATCATAGAAGGGCAGAAAGATATGGGACTTTGGAGTGGGTGAAATGAAGCTGCGGATGGAGGGTGCCGAATAATGAGCTGATAGTAAGCAGAAAAGAGTGCCTTGTGTGAGAAATAGAGATACCCACCTCGACCTAATCTTGCTGTTGGCAAACACTGCTCATGATATTCAAGGGGCGAGGGTGATAAGAAGTTACGCAGGGGTTGGCGAAAGAATTTTGCTCCGGGAAACCGGCTCGTAAATGGGGATTTGGAAGAGATAGAAAACGGCAACGGCAGCATGTAAATATGAGGAAAAAGAGATTACAGCGGGACCACGAATCACGAAGACAGAAAATGAAGATATGGGATGCATGCTACAAAGGTGGCTGATTGACTCTTTCGTTTTCGTGAGGAGCACTCGGATCTAGGAGGCATCGATGTAGGCTATCGTTCAGCGATGGGCTATGCTGAGGGAATTAAAAAAAGAGTAAAGTGGCAAGGTGAATGAAATAGGCTGGTCGTAGGTTTCGATCAATAGAGTTCCTTAGGTAACGACGCAGAGAACGGAAAGCTGGGGGAAAACTTCTTTTCTTGCTTTCTTTTTTGACGCAAAAATGGTGGAGGTCTGGTGGTTCGGATAATCGGAAGACGTGGAAACAGCTTGCACGATCGCATCGGAAATCTTATGTGCAAACCCAGACGTGGAACGTAGTGCAATTTTAAGGCGACGGCCATTGCAGGTTGATATTACCTTACGTACATATTGAAAGAAGTATTTGCATGTTTTAGTTGTATAAAAAAGCACATCAGAGAGTAGGCTGCACCTAGTGGCAGTTATTGTCATCATGTGGCCAAGCAAACATATATAGGCTAATCCGGAATGCAGCTCAGTCTGACGACTTTGAACTAACCCTGACTAAGGATATTGAAGCAGTTATCTTGGTTGAGGGAAGAATGTGGGCAAAAAATGAAACTCCTATACGCATTGGCAAGTGATATCAGGTATGGGTTTTTTTTTTTGAGCCAAAGGTAGTATATTTTGAGCCAAAGGTAGTATACCACGCATATTTCTTGGTATGGCTAGGTACACTTCGCCCACTGCGAAAACGTGTAATGAAAATGTAGATGTGCCAAAACTGCATATGTGTGAGTGCTTCGTGCTGGGCGACTTCATAAATAAGGGTAAAGATGGAAACGTTACTTCAATGAACCAAAGAGCGCTAATTTCTCCGTGGCAAACGCGCATGCTTCTTTCGAAATGTCCATCTAAGTACGCCATTCTCTATTTAGAAAGCCGAGTGTCCCATGTTAGCGTTCAGGTTTGATGCCTGTCTTGCGAATTCAAGCAATATGCGTAACACTGCATAATACGTAACTTTGTTTACGGCATTTGCAGAACTGTTGTGTTTGGCCCTTATATGAAGCTTATTCTGATGGCAGGATATTAATGAATTATTTCTATGTGAATCATACAGTAAGATAGACAAATAATAATGTCTCTTATGTAACTTTTTTTAACGTGAGCGCCTGTGAACAAGAGTCAATGCTGTCCGCGATGTCTGGCACACTCTGTTACGTCGATGCACTTTATTAAGCTTGTGATGGTCATTAAATCGTTGCGAAAATTAGTGAGAATAAGCTGACTTGCTTACAAAAACTTTTCTAGAGATGAAACGAAAGGAACCACTGCGCGACTTTTTATTTCTTTGAAATAAACAATTATGTATTAGTGTTAACTGAATGAAAACAAAGTGTAAACGCAAACATACGAGTGCTTAAGGTTCGCTGCAATGAAATGAGGTGCAATATGTTTATACAGTGCCGGACATTATAAGACACGATACTCGGAGAGCGTAGCGGTCAGCGGTGAGGCCGAAGTGGACAGTTCATGCATAGGACACGAACTGTGCACTTCGGCCTGCACTGATTGGCTGCAGCTCGGCTAGCAAAGCACCGCCTGTTTACCTGTCTTTCTTCCGCAACGCCATTTCAACGTCACAGAGTTTTCACAACTCTCGACACAAATGAGAAAGACGGAACGTGTTTCACAGCAAATGGTGCCCTCAGAGACTCGCTTTCGGAGCGCACGATCTCGGAGGCCGTACACCTGAACTCTAATCACGTTAGCCCGCAAGCTAGGTTAAATTTGGCCTCCACCTGACGCAATTCGAAAGACAGTGCACAATCCCTGCATTATTCTCTGAACACCTCAACACGTTCATCACCTCAACACCTCAACAGGTCCAGCTTTTTAAGCTTTTGTAACGGTCATGCACTGTATACAATTCGTCTCTATTTCTTCTCTCTACGCTGGGAATGTGCTGGCGGGTTCGGCGCATAGACGTGGTGAAGGGTGCCGTCACGTCACGGCTCGGCCCTTTTCCGAGCAACTAAATGACATCGGCGGAGGAGGACATGTCCACTAGACGGATACCGCAAGAATAGCTCCCTAGATGGCTGCCTACAGGATACAGTTCCGATGCGTCACAAACGCTCACGCCCTCACAGTCACCCTGACCCCCAGCGGGCATGAACTGCGAATATCACAATGGCGAGCACTGTACCAATTCATTAGGCACCAAAAATGTACATGGCGTTTGTCTGTCCCCCAACCTCGATAAGATTATGAGAGACACCGTAGCGTACGACTCCGAAAACTTCGACCACCTGGCGTTCTTTAACTTCGCTGACATCGCACAGTACACGGGCCTCTATCTGGGTCGCCACAGGAAAGTTTTGTCGAGGGGGGGAATCTGGATCTGAAGTGGTGCCTGGGCAGGCAGACGTGGTCGAGTCTCATTTTGTGCTTTGTATGCCATAGCAAAAAGTTAAAGTGGAAGGAAAGAGTACAGGCCTAAGGTGTCATTCCGTGGCTACGTCCCTGGCCTCCACCATTCCGTATCCGCCATTTCGCCTTAACCGAAATGCAACCGCCGTGGCCGGGATCAAACTTCGGCCTTCGGGTCCGCAACCAAGAACCACAATGAATGATCTACCATGGGGGACTTCCTTCTGCACGCAGCTCATTTTCAGTGGTTGTTCATGTATGCAGAGAAGTGCGAGAAATGTGCATTTTCCACTGGTCCACAGATATGAGCTAATGCTATGGAGATCAGGTCCACCAAGATAGCGCAGAAACAGTGGCTCATCTGCTTTAATCCAATGCAAATACACGTATTTCCCGCGCGGTGAAGTGGGAAAGCGGCGTGAGTCCTGCAAACCAGGGAAAGCTATGGCCGGAAAGCAGTAGCTTGCACACGGAGTCTAAAAGCAGCCACTGCAGGCACCGCCCCCTTGGTGCGGAGATGCGTTACAGGACATTAAGTTCGCTTCTGATTAAATCTACGCTCTCTTTCGGTATTGGTAACCTTAAAAATTTTTAAAACCAACAGATAAGGCAAATTTCAGGAAGGCAAGTGGGCGACTGCGTTTTCATATTTTTCTTGCACAAAAACGCGAAATAACTTGCTTCTGCTTCAGCGCAAAGTCATCTGTAGTTTGGTCATTTACTGACTTCAAGAAAAATAAATTATGTCCGCTACTTTCACATCTTAGCTTTTTGAAACATCTTCATCCAGCCGGCTGTTGAGAGAGGGCTTGAAATATTTAAAATAATGACGGTGTATCACAAGGATAGACAGAAAGAGGCTAGAGAACACATCAGTTAAATCTCCAGAGAGCCCCCATCAACCGATCTCTTGGCCGGGAGATAAATTGGCCGGTCAAGAAAGGAGCCGCCCCGGCTATTTCTTGGGAAGGAGCGTCATTGACTGTGCCCGCAGGAAAACGGAGGAGAATAAATAGCTAATACGGAGGCCTTTACAGGCAACGGTATCTGCACAACTGCGTTCTTTATCAGTTCGTTGCGGAAGGGCCCTTGTACTTCGGCGCCGAGATCGCTTCGATTCTCTGTTTTATTCAGACCGCTTGTAAGTACAGCAGTCCTCTGCCAGCCCTACTTTAGATATTTGCAGCAAGGAGACCAGGTATCAAGTTTTGGCAGCGCCTTAGCCGACACGATAAACACACTTCCTAATTTTGGGCCTGACCTTTATTTTTTTTTTGTAGACTACTTTATCTCGGCTAGTCAAGTTAATCCTGCCAGGCAGGCATCAAAGGTTTTAGGGTAACCTTTTTGAACAGCGTCGACATGCTTAGTCTCGAAAAGTTTTACAGACTTTGTGTATTTTTATGAGTTTTTAAAAAATATTTTCTACGTCATTTATCAGCTATTGAGTGCCATGACTTTATTGAGCTGCTCTGACCGGTATTATTTTCACTGTATTTTGGTTACAAAACCTAAAAATTTAGAGGTCTCTTAGAGTAGTCTTAGTGTTCGCAGTTATAGGAGATGTCGTATTTTCATCATGTTTTTGAACCGCGAAGAAGCGTTCTTAGCCGAGCAGGCGGGCGCGTGCGATAGTGAACGTGTGTGCGTGTGCGGAGGGAAGGATGGGCACGCCTGTGCACTATGAACGAGCAAGTTTTGAATCTTCTAGGTTATTTGCATTTTGACCAGAGTGGCATCACAATCAAGAAAGCTCTGCTGAGTGAACCACTGCACAGTATTGGGAAGTAAAAAAAAATTAAATGCAGAGAGATAATACACTGCTGAGGGTAATTTATTTGCATTTGCTGTCATGGTAAAAAAAATATTGAGGCAAAGACAGCAAGACTACCTCCGTACTTTGTGAGACTGTCTGATGATGCTTTGTGCAGTATGAAGCAATTAAATGATGAATCGAAAAATCTTGTTTGTTCGTATGTAATCGCATGGTAGAAATAAAAGGACTGAACACTGACTAAAATGTGTGAAAAATACAACAGTGTTTCGGTTTTTATACCGAGGCCTTGCTCACTGAAAGTAGAAGGCCGAAGCTTTAAGCTTAAATCCACATCACTAATCGCATCAAGCATCTTGCGTATGCGTAGTCGGCAGACTGCCAACGTTGCGATTAAACGTGTTTCTTGTTGTTTTCAATAGTCATGGATTCGAAGCACTGTCGGTTTCTATGCAGTTATTTTGCCAAGTGATAATTGAGACTGGGTCCTGGTTGAGGTATGATGCATATTTTCTGCATGCTTAAAGAGGCACTAGAAACGATTTTTCTTTTTTTCTTCAGGTTGTTAATGGGCTCTTGTATGCTTCGCCCAAAATTCCTTGCCTGGCGTTGCATGTAAGATCTCATGTGCGGACTGCAATTATGTCAACGTGGGTGAAAGCTGAAAGCCCTAGACGCACAATACATGGAGCTGTTACTGACGTGGACTTTTGCTGAAAGTTTCGGCCTCCCAGACTATCGAAGAATGATTTCGTGTGGAAGCCGAAACATTGCCATATTTTAAGAGGACCTTTTTTTCGTTGCTGTTCAGTGTTTTTAATTCTACCACATGATTTATTATTTACACTTATCATATATCTTACTATCGGGAAGTTAAACCCCAAGTATAATTATGTCATACTTACAGTTCCGTTATTACACTGCTAGTTTGATCAGTAATTGTTTATGCAACACTTTCTTATATCTATATTGCTTATGCAGGCATTTGAAGCGAAAATTTTATGACGGTGGCTCCTTAATCACCATGACAAAGCGTACAATGTTTCCACAAGGTTCCAAGCGGCACAAACATGACAGGACAAAAGCAGAAAAACACACGCACGCACAAGTGCACATTGTATTGGTATGTGTCTATGTATTCCTGTTTTCGTACTGTCTTCTTTGCACAGTTTAGAAGCTTCTGGAAACCATGAACCGACTAGGCCAACAGAAGGCCTTGCTTCAATAGAAGCTCCCAGTCGCATCACGACCAACGTCTGGCTGCCATAGAGTCGAAAGAAGAACGCGTGAGAGACAGAGAGAGAGCGTGGTCTTCGCGGCGTATTGTCACCTTCTAAAGACACTATTGCGCATCTTCTGACCACCGTCTTATAAGGGTAGGCATGCGACTTGAGCGAAAGTGCCACGTATCACGTCATATACGCTATCACCGTAAAATTTGAATGAATGAGAATTGTTTGCATGATGATGTATAAACATGGACATTTCTACAATCAATGAAGGGGCCAGGAGCCTACGCCTCTGTATTGCCAGCATCACTGCTGCCAGAACCAGAGTCGACATCGAAGTGTCATTCAACGTATGACATCATGCGTGGTATGCAAGCGTAGTATGCGTCGCATGAAAAGAGTGAGAGAAGGAATGTAAGAAATGTGGGTAGGTTGACTATACTGAGTACAGTTTGCTACCCTACACGTGGGAAAAGGGGAAAGAGGAGTGAAACGTAGAGAGAGAGGGAGGAGAAGGTGATTGTAAAGAACACAAACACCGCACTCTTGCCTATATTCTGTGCCATTGTCTGGACTTTGAAGAAGATTGCCGGACTCTCAAGTGTCTCTTAAAGAAAATGGTTGATCGATCCTTTACTCTGGAGAAGAACTTGGGGGCGTGTCCTTCAAGTACGTCAGCCCAATAAGCCACACGAGTCCTTCTACAATTCTTGAGGGCAACGTCACTAAGCGAACACCTGTGAAACCCGCTGTCACAGAAAGATTGTGATTGATAGACTGGGAATAAATCTGGTGCTTGTGTCTTTGGGTCTGGCAGCGCATGGCCCTTAACCAGCATTGAAAGTACAGTTAGTACATAAATTTGCATAAGCTTCCCTCTTTCGGCTTCGTTTGACTCCGTGTGGCCTGCAGCAGCTCAGTCGGAAGACATGGTTTAGCAAACATCATCAACTCGAATTGAGTATTAAAGCTCATACTGATACAAACGCCAAAAACAAATCAATATACAAAACCACACGTGTGTTCGAAACCACAAGCACAAAGAATATATAGACGCATCGGTGTGCTGCTCATCATTATCTTGGGGGTGGAATGGTTGTCCGCGCCAGAAGACTTGCCTCTGGTTAATATGGAAGGAACCTCAGCGATGGGTAAAGAGGCTGTACTGTTGAGTATGAATAGAAGAGCAGGGAGAAGTATGAATGGAGCTGTGTAAAATGGATGGAGCGCTCTGTGTGTTCGCCTTCGTTGCCCTTCTCGTGGCGCGCTTACCGGTTTGAATATGTCGCTTTACCAACTAGCTGCAACCGAGATCCTAACGGAGGTGAAACGTTAGTCTCCCCTAGTCTGCCCTGCCTTGAGGGTTCAGACCACTCCACCTTGCAGCAAACGAAATAATAGGTAACGGCCGTGTATCACATCGGAAGTTGCCCGTGGAGGTTCAGAAGGTTGGCCGACCCCGATAACTGCCGTGTGGCACTGAGCGGCTCGCAGAGCTACCCTTACGTTGCAACTCACGTTATCCCAAAGAAACTGAAAGCGCGTCAATGTCTTCACTCATACTCCGATTGCTCTGTTCATCACGCCAATGTTTTCAAAACCAACGGTCTCGGTCGTCGCTTGAGATGTGTGCGCGTTTGCCTACGCGCGCAAGTACCATATGCTCGCTAATTTAAGTCAATTGTGGCGTGAGCGTTTGCCGCAATTCACAAAACCGATCAAACTACCATACTTTTCGTATTCATGAGGTGATTGCTATTGCTATCTGTTCTTTGTTATACCCGTTTGTTGCTATCTCTTTATTACTGCATGTTTCTTGAGTTCTGCTCACTATCACAATTACTGAATGAATCTCTAAAAAACATACATGAACGTGTTACATGTTCGTTGCAAGCGTTGTATTAAAACAAGTGATTCTGTCTTCATTGCGAATGGACAAGCTGGAGGACAGCCATGATTCGAACTTTGTATGCTAGTGCAATAGCGTTTCAGTCAAGTGGTTATAGTGCTTTGAAATTCACCAGGAGGTCTAATTGAAAAAGATGACATAATATATGCAAACAATGTGAGCACACCACTTAGAAGAAATATGAAGACACCGCGTAAAAGATAAAAGCGTGTAATGGCGCGAAAAATGACGCTTGTACTTGCATCACGTGATAAGACTGAGGAGGCATCTTTTTGCACCGATACCAGCCCTCCGTGAATATAATGGGATGAAATCATAGTAACTAGAGAAAATGAATTGTTTTAACTGTACTTTCAGGTTTCGAGTACGACGACTGTTAATTTGCTTCAAATGCAGACGGAGCTGCTGCACCAGTTCTGTCATGTCCTTGTTCTACGCTTCCCATGAACGTGGTGCGAAGCTTCCGCTATGACATTCGAAGAGGAAGCGCTAAGGTTTGGCCCTACGAAAGCGACTACGATGACACAAGAGAAAGAGAGAAAAGAGAGAAAGAAAAAAGATAAAATGAGGAAAATGCAGAGAGGTTAACCAGAAAATGGAGCATCCGGTTTGCTACCCTGCACTAAGGGAAGGGGAATGGTGAAGAAAGATGAGAATGAAAACAAAGAGCAAGAAAGACACGCGAAAAATAAAAAGAGTGGGGGTGCTATAGCCCTTTAAACAAAATACCCGCCAGGCCCTCACGGAAGGTGCAGAACAGTCACAGCGAAAGCTGGAAGAAGAGCGGCCTTTCAGAGTCTTTCGAAACACTCCTTGGGTAACAACTGAAAGCACATTTCCTTGATAACCACTGAAACATTAGTAGGCTGGCATTTACTATACTATTTTTCGTCATTCTTCTGAGAATAGTCGTATTCGCTAAGCACTTGCAAGGAATTTTGCGCCAATTGTTCATGCAGTGGCTCATGACGATGGGGAATTATGGCTTAAGTGGGTATGCGCCAAAGTCAATAGAGTAACAAGAACAAACTTTCGTAATGGGTTGAAGTATTGGACGACCCACTCATGACGCTATTCGCATTGTGCGACGACTGGTTCTTTTTTGACTGTTTTAAAACGCCCTATAAGCGCACTAACGCGATTGCATTCCCGACATCAAGCCTGCCTAAGGCAAGTTTGCCAACAAGTCCGAAGCACCGGTGTGGCTCAGAGGTAGAATACTGGACTGGCACCAGCAGACATGGGTTCAAGTCCTGTTGTGTCATGGGTGCTAGGTTTTTCTGCAGTGAAAGTTGTTAGGGGGGTGCTAGGTTTTTTGCAGTGAAAGTTGTTATGAGATCACAACTCGGGGCACGCGCAGTTGTCCGCCGCCACCGCCACTGGTGTCCGTAAGCACATTGCGCGAAATTACAAGAAAAAGCCTAGCACCAACGACACAGTGCGGCTTGAACTCGAGTCCACTGGGTGCTAGTACAGTATTCTACCACTCAGCTACACCGTTTTTTTTTGTTCTCCTTCATTGCACCACTGAGCTATGTCACGGTGCTTAAGACTCGTTGAGAAACTATGACAGCTCAACAACAAATACTTTGTGGTGTCGTATGGTGCCTGCATCCGCTGATTTTCCGACTTGTGTCCTCCAGTGTTAATTCCGGAATAATGCTAGTATAACCCCCACCCTTTTTTATCTTCCTTTTCAAAACATTTATTTCACATTTGCCCTATTCATTTTGTTAATTTGATTCGGTAGTCCTAAATACTCCGGTGTATCAGGCAGGGCATAACTTTTTTATTTCACTTTTAACAATGTATGAATAATTTTGCCCACAGTAAATCTTCTCTGTTCTGTTCCGTTATCATTGGTCGTGCTGATTGCAACGTAAGCGAAACCTGACTTTTTCAGAGACGACTAACTTGTTGCTCAGTATATGCCGTTTTTTTTTCACTGTCACCCTTCATTTGCGTCGTTGTAGATCTTAATGACGGTAGCTGACAACATACTGCTTACTTATTCACCGACTTTATCAGACGTGCTCTGTGATGTGACCGCAAACATGCAAGCAAGCCGTGGCGAAAAGTCTAAGTACGCCTATGCATTGAACAAATGCGTACACATGAGATGTTTTATATCTTTGGCGTATAGACGTCAAGTGCACTAATCTTTTATTGCGTTAGCAATGAGATGGCAGCTCGCCAGAAAAAAAACATCACCTATTTCTGGTACATCTTACTAAAGCGTCAATCTGACTCGGGTGTGTAAGAGGTAGGACATTTGGGCTGTTGCAGATGAAGTGCGACAGAAGTGGCGGGAAATTTACCGCAATACAGTTCAATTTTAAATAAAAAATTAGACAGAAATATCCTCACAGTTCGTTTCAAACTGTGGGTCATCGGTACCGAAGCCCCATGCTGAAACTCTAATATTTGGCGCTGGGCGTATCGATTGCCTGTAGAGCAGTTTCGAATGAAAAGGCGTGCAATATTAGAGAATTGAACCGGCGAAAAAATGCAAAAGCTGAATTAGTCTTTCGTAAATGTTTCTATATGTACAGTTTTATTTGTAAGTACTATATCTGACCATCATAGGACTATGTTTCTACACTTTGAATTGATTGCTACAACGTAGGTGACATGCAAATCACCTGAACTTCAATTAGGCTATTTTTCCTCATTCGGGTTCGAATACATCTCGTGTTACTAGGCGCACAGCCTCATTGGTTGATACCGAACTGTTCATAAACATATGCCACGTTCACAAAACTTTAAGACTATCATACAGTGAGATCGAAAACCCCTACCACGTTCGTGATGTTTCGTGAGTCCCAACCGTTCTAGTGCGTATGCGTGTGCTGTTACGTTTAGTTGTAAAATATAGAAAACGTAAGTGATGCTGCTCAAAATCGAAGTATTGAAACCTATACATTAAACAGTCTATGGAAATTCTGCTGGAATATACTGCCTGCCAAGCCCCCAAATTGTGCAATACATTACGTAGACTAAGGAAACGGTCTCTATTTGAAAAAGTGCGCACCTTGCATTCGTGGTGCAAGGCCATCATCGGAGCTACAGTGTTAGATGTGGCTAAGTTTTGCTAATAATGCCAAGCTTTTGCTAGAGATGGTAAGTTTCGCTTAGTGCTTAGTATGGCGCGACATGTCAAATCACTATCTGCTCGGTGATGTTGGACTTTATTTACGTGATTATCAGCCACGTGATTTTCGGAGGAAGCGTGTCACGTAACTATATAATACGCGTGGTGTTGCGACATTTTGGTCAGGCAACTAAATGTTGCGGGATGCAATTCTTAGTTACGTGAATATTATAAGAGTTGTTACTGTGATCCTAATAGCGTGCATAGGTATTAAGCGATCTTACGTGATTTTCAGTCACGTAACAGACTCACCCGCCATAAATACTCTATTCCACACGGGACTAGTTGGCAGCACGTGTTGTGGAAGTGCACATAAGCTGAAATGGAGGAGAGAGGGAGCGCATAGCGGCTCATAATGGTCATAGACTGTTCATACTCCTCAGCGCAACAAAATGTTCAAGAGCTCTACTCTATTAAAGAAAGTAAAAAAAAACATTTGAATAGCGTGATTTCAACATGCAAACTGAAGCTTACGCTCATCGACTCTCCGGCGAGCACCTCTGCCATCCCAGGAACGCTTTAAATGAATGTTCATTTCTCAACCAGCCATTTTTTGTGTGTAAGCGGCTGCAAGCAAGGGCTTGTCGATACGTGGAATGCCCGGTATCTATTGTTGCCCTATTGCGCTACGGTATGTCGGCAACCTTTAACGTGCTTTGCTCGGCAGACATCGAGTGTCACTTGCGCAACAGGAATTTCGGTCTTGTCACAATCCTGAAGCATGTCGAAAACTCTTTCACCATGTATTTGACGGCACACGGTCGGCACACGGTCGGCACGACTCATAAGCTTGTATGTCGCGCTTGTCGCTGAACACTACGCAGTAGGATTACGATTGAATAAGGTGTGTTGCAACCATTCGCTGCCAGGTCTCGCTACTGGGCACGCTACGTGGTTCGCAATGCTTCAGCGGTCTTATAGCAGCACGCTGGACATTGGGTAAGTGAATGATGCCTCAGTAAGTTTTTCCTTTCTAGCGAATAGCTTTGAAATGAATTCATGGTGACCTGAATGGAGTTGAAAATGATGGCAGAATTCATTATGAGGTATAATTTATTATCTGAGAATTTTTGTACATATGCCAATACAAAGTGTCATGTATATCACAAAATGTTCGACAACTTGGTGTTACCCCCGCAAGGGTGTGCATTAAAGTATATATTTGTGCATTAAAGTATAGATTACGCGCTTGAAATGACATTAGGGCCTGCAACAAAGACAGATTATTGATTTATACTCGATTAACTTTGTTTTCTCACTTTTTCAGCTAAATTTAAGCGGCGCTCTGCCTTCGCTATCGCGGGGATCTTTGTCCGTGAAAATGAATGACGATTAGGGAATAGAATGAACCACTATAGATTGTTAAGGTACATCATCGATGGCATTGATGTTGCGCTTTCTTTGGGCAAAGAGGAAGGAGAATTTAACCAGAGGCAGGAAGGTTTGTTACTACGTTTGCTTCCCTACACACATGAAAGAGACTGAGGAAGTAAGCGAGAGAGAGAGAAAAATCTGTAAGCAACAATTATGATTCCCACAATTGTATTACACGCTAATATAAATGAACTTCTCCTCACTTATCATGCTATAATGTATGCTTTGATTTTAAGGTAATGCGCTCATACCTCTTCCCGTCTGTCCCCGAAGCTTTCTGCACCTAATGCGTTATGCATGGCCTCCGGGATCGACGGTGCTGCACACTTTATGCACGCCAATTGTTATATTGGCATGATGTGATCTTGGCATGATGTGATGTGATATTGGGATGATGTGAAGTCACCGTGTCTATATAGTGTCGTCGCGATAACGTCACACAATTTCGGGATACGTTGCGTTATGACAGCCATACAGTGATGTCAACGCGTTATGACAATCTCTTGCATCACTCGCGTTGACGCCGATGTCCCGAGATGCCAACACCACCAACGGTAAATTTTCACGTTGATGACGCACCTAAGGCTGTCGACTTTAAAATGTGAAGGCGTGCTAGTAGGTCTTTCTATTCAAAAGTAGGCAAAGCATATTGATGCTTTCGTTGACGTAGGCTTTGACGAAGTCTCGTTCTGCATGAGGACATCAATGGCAACGAACAATTTTTCTCACAAGCTTCGCACAGGTGACCTGATACTCGCTTTCGCAATGTGACACGTCCGCGTAACGTGAACAGAAAGTGCCGCGACGCGAATCGATAAACAGACAAGTGCACGTCAAGCGCGAAACATGACGCGCGCTCATTGGGGTCTCAGTCTGTTCAATCAGCGCCGGGCGTCGTCCGCTGTGCATAATTCAGCTAGAAGCGCGCTTAAATTCCGCGCGAGAGAACGGAAGCCTAAACACCGCTCCGAGCGATGCGTCGTCGTGGCAGTTTCTGCAAACGCCAGCGGCCATCAATCTGGCGTCCTCAATTAGGCGTGCAATGCAGCGCCACGCACAACTCACGGCCATATATTTTCCCTCCCTTCGGTTAGGAAATGCGCTTCATTACGCTGGTGCTATCCCGCTTGAGTCCGTTGATGGGTTCGGCAAGAAAAAAAAATAATGATGGTTGCTAGGACAACATGAGAAGAGAGACATAGAGCCAGAGAGAAATAGGATATTTTGTTTTTAAACTTTTTTTTTACTTAGGCAGAAATAGAAGACGCTTTATTGCTTTAAAATTGTATTATTAGTGGAAATAGTAGTAATGATAGTAGCAATAGCAGCTGTTGCGGTTTTTCTTGTTGTTGTCTACTTCGACGGATTATGCGTGAATCAATCTTATTACGGACGGAATAAAACAAAAAAAGTATCTTCGATATTCGGTGAGTGATAACTGCATAGTGAAAAAACGGTCCTCAAGCTTACAGCTGCGGAAAGTTTCCCCCCCGGCAAAACAAATTCCAAAGAATCGGTGAGTATCGCGTCCCATATGCTCTTCTTCCCTAGCACTTATGACGTTACAGCTATCACATCCACTTTACACGCACTGAATGCAGCCCGCAACCGGAATCGGCACCTCTTACGCACTTGGTCGTGACACGATGACCACACAAGAAAAAAATGCTCGCTTTACACGGAGAATAAAAACAAAAAAAGAAAGAAAACACGAAAAAAAAAAGAAGTGCGAAACGCTATGATGCTTTCGTATCTATGATGTAGGAAGGCGGCCATGAAACATGGCACATGTGGGCGGTGATTTATATTCGAAGAAAACCATTTCGGCTGCTCGTTTCTTCGTAACAACACTCGGTTTGTAGCCCTTCGTGCGCTCTTCTTACAGCTACCAATAAATCTTTCAAAAATGTTGCCGTCACTGTCGTGATATTTTCCAACTTACAGGAATTGGAGCAATTTTGCGGCATGGTTGATGGGAGCAATATTTTTTTTTGACAGCGTAGCAAAGAAAAACACACCAATAAGTAAAGCGACACCAAATGCGGCACAGTACAAATGGGAAACATTACATAGGAGCCTTACTTGTGGAGCATAATAGGAAATGCTATCGGCATCAAGTGAAACGCGAGCAGCGACAAGCATTAGCAATGGTGTGTGCGTCATCGAGTCATCGTCATCGATATGCGCAGTGCTATCGAGCCGGAGCCCTGCGCACCTAGAAGCTGTTTTGACTGGACAGCGCGCTTCAAACTCTTACGAAAGCTTGGTCGCGTTTAACTTGGCGCATATAGTACATTAGGTGGTATAGATAACGATTGTGCAAAGCGTGTATGTGTGCGACTGAACTATAACCGAAGGTTTTCTAAACGCGGGAAGATAACGAGTGGAATACCCCCTACATGGGGGTCTTTAAGGTATTAAAGTGATGTGATGTGATGTGAAATGCTTCGTTCGAATGGCGTTCATATTTTGTGAATAAATGTTCTCTTTAAGTTGACGAATAAGAAAAGTGTGCAAAAATGAGCATATATTTAGTAATCTGTTATGGGTGAAAATCAGGCCTGCAACTATCGCTAATGCATGCATAGTACATAAACATGTGTAGAAAGCTCGCTTAATTTGAGAACTTTCTCAGTGTGCATTGTAGAGAAATGGACGAGCCGCCATGCCCATGGCGAAGCCCACCCGTCCACCTCTTCTTTTATTTGAATGCCCTGTACTAATCTTAATGATCATATCACCACTCCTCGTCTTCTATATAATTTTCAACAACCTCCGCGCTTCCACAGCGGCGAATGACGATGGAGAACACTAAAATCGCACATGGGTTTCGAGTGCAAAGTGTTCATCAATACGAGTTCCATGTCAGTCCTTGTGTAGAATCATCCGGATTTTTTTTTAGCGCCTGGCCTTCCAGCGATGTTTACGGCGCTTGTTCCACGCTCTTGCCAGTGGACGCGTCATTTTCGGTAAACTGCTTTCTACAATCGGTTTTCTTGGGCAGGAAGGTCCATTTTGCAGACTCTTCCGCAAGTTTCTGGGGTAGCTGTTTTTCAGAACTTTTCTTAATTTCTTTCTCTTGGCTGCCCTTGCCTTGGGAGCATCACCCCTTTCTGTCTGCGTTGGTCTAAGCTGTCTTATTTTCAGGTTCGAATCCCGGCTGCGGCAGCTGCATTCCCGATGGAGGCGGAAATGTTGTAGGCCCGTGTGCTCAGATTTGGGTGCACGTTAAAGAACCCCCGGTGGTCAAAATTTCCGGAGCCCTCCACTTCGGCGTCTCTCATAATCATATGGTGGTTTTGGAACGTTAAACCCCACATATCAATCAATTAAGCTGTCTTATTTGGGGGGGTTGACGTCTTGAGATATCACATCTTCGCAGATATATGCCGTGCCGACCACAGTCTCTCTAATCTTGACTTCTGTGGCTTAGCCGAAGTGTGGTAGTTTTGATAAGTACTGGCAGTAGGCTTCTGTTTTCTCGTTGACTATAAATTCCTCTTCCCTTGGTGAAATGGCATTTTCTTTCATGAGATATTTGATTGCATAAACATGAGGACTGCAATACAACAAAATCTGGCGTCATCGGCATGCAACCATCCTCAAGCTGTGGTGTGTCATCTTTTGAATTTCCAGATGCATTCTGCTTTTCTTTCGTACAAGTCTGTTCCAGCATGTGCACTTGAGTTGCTGTAACTGTCGTGTCGTTTGCTACATTGATATAGTGTACGCTGATAGAAGTTCTAAAAGTGCGAACCAGCTTTTTGGAAGTAGCGGTTGTTCTGTACGTGCTTGGATGCTCATTACAGTGGTGAAATCGGTGACGTTGCGGCTTCAGCACGTTCAGCAATTCATCGTGAGTCTGAGTCGTCTAGCTTCCGTAGAACGAGATTGCTGCTGAAGAAGCAAAGGCTAGATGGCGGCGCCACAGATGAAGAGCGCGCGTTAGCTTGTACTTCTGTCCAAATAAACGAGCCGCCGTGCCCATGGCGAAGCCCACCCATCCACTTCTTTTTTTTTATTCGAATGCCCAGAAATAATCCTAATGATATCACCACTCCTCGTCTTCTACATAATTTTCAACATGCATAACCGCAAAGCCGGAATATTACTTTTTTTAAAGTATCAGTTATTTCAGATCATATCACAGGTAGCTTACCAATTCATGAAAAACACATTGGTTAAAGGAACGTTTGATATGGTTCATTTAAGTAATGATTTTCAATCCACAAGGTCCCAAATGTTGGTAACTTGATATGGTTTGCACAATATTAGTACTTCAGTCGTGGTGCAACGAACTAGCCTTTGTCACAGAAAGTTGAATTATACGAGGAGTTTTTTTGCCCCGCCGCGGTGGTCTAGTGGCTAAGGTACTCGGCTGCTGACCCGCAGGTCAGCGGTTTCGAATCCCGGACTGCGGCGGCTGCATTTCCAATGGAGGCGGAAATGTTGTAGGCCCGTGTGCTCAGATTTGGGTGCACGTTAAAGAACCCCAGGTGGTCGACATTTCCGGAGCCCTCCACTATGGCATCATAATCATATGGTGGTTTTGGGACGTGAAACGTCACATATCAATCAATTATACGAGGAGTTTCAACGTGAACGGAGTTAATCTGAAATCTTCAGGCACCTTATTTTATCACCTGCCACTCAACGCAGGTAATTTGTAGTGCTGATGTACCCTGTTCTATCACCTGCAACTTGACGTAGTTAATCTGCAGTGCTCATATACGTCATTGTATTCATTTCATTTCATTTCATTTATTTATACTGTTAGCCCAGAAGTGGGCCGTTACAGGGTGGAAGTACAAACAATTATTTGCAAAAAAGAAGTACCGTACAGGTCTCGAGATAATTTCTCGGTATTATTGTGACCAGCTCACTTGAAACTCAATGGAGTTAATTTTTAGTGCTCCAATACCGTATTCTATTGTCTGCAAGTCAATGGAGTTAATATGCATTGCACAGATAACTTATTCTAATCACCTGTCACTGAATGGATTAAATCTGCTGTACTTGGAAACCTTATTCTATCACCTAAATCTCTCCGGTGTTAATATGCAGTGCTGCAGACACCTTATTCCATACCTTCCCACCTAATGAAGTTGATGTACAGTCCTCAGATAGCTTATGCTATCACCTGGCACTCGACGGAGTTAATTTACACTGCACAGGTACCTCATTCATATCACCTGCAACTCGACGGAGTTATTCTGCAGTGCTTATATACATTATTCTATTGCATGCAACTCAACTAAGATAGTCCTGCAGTGCTCAGATACTTTATTCCATAACCTTGCCACCTAACTATGTCAATACGTGGTGCTCAGGTACCTTATTCCATCACCTACAAGTTGATTTTGTAGCTGGTCTTTATTTCAAACATTAGCTACTACACTTGTACACATGACTGTTGCGACATTGAAAAAAGAAACACAAAGCGGACACTTTCTTGAAATAACTAACTAGCATTACAAATTTTGGACATACATGTTGATACACGTCGTATAGCTTCGTGTGATTTTTACCTTGTTAAAATATGATCTGCCGCATACTCGAATGCATCTCTGCGTTTTTATATAAAAAAAACCGGAACACGTATAGAGCTGCTTAACCAACATTTCTTAAACCAGTTAGGCCTAACCAAGCTTCTGGGGCCTGTTATTTGTATCCGGCATACTTGTGTACGGTCGGGACTAAGTTTACAATGCTTAGCCTTCAGGCAGCGCGTTCTTTGTGAGCCAGACTGTGGCAGACAGTGTAATAACAGAGTGCGCGAAAACCTTCTCGCGTCACAAGCATGCGTGCTGTAAGCCCGCAATTTAAATGAAAAATAAAAGAAAAAGTGTGCACGAGAATGTCAATCCAATATTGCACGTGTCAAATGGAAGAACTTCGACAAACTGGTGCGAGATGTGCCGCAAGACTTCGGCTTCAAAAGACGTTGCAAAATATGCGTTCACCTCATTCATCAGCCTGACAAAAAACATAAAGATGAAAGTTAGAGCTTGGCCGCTTTACTGACTGCCGTCAAATATGGATTACCATGTTAGACTCCTTGTTTTATTGTGATTAGTCATCATTCGTAGAATTTCCGTTTCAATAAATATTCATTCTCACTAGCGCCTTCCACGCATTGATATAGCCTGCTACAAGCTTGTAACATGCCAAGAACGTTTACTTTATTCCTTCACCTCTTGCATTTCAATACATACTTTGATTTTCTTGGTCGTATGAGTGCACTACGCATACTTCATTGAACTAGTTGTCAACCTATACTAGCAGTTGCAGTTAATTTTAATGAAAGTTCATTTTGGGAAATTAGCGACTCCGAAGCTTTTCCGGCCCGGAGTACTTTTGCGGCACGGAGTACAGCACAGAGTACTGTCAACGCGTGGAATATATTTGCGATTCTCCTGTAGAATTGGCGAGAAAGAACCACAAGCGCTAAGCTAGTAGAAAATTAAGCATTCTACAAACGCCCCTTTATATTAATTTTGGGTTAGATATTTTGCAACGCACTATTGTGTTGGTGAAGGCAGGACCTTTTTTATGGAGACGCCGAACGTGGGGTGTTTACGCAGCAATTTAAGCATGCTTTTTTTTACCTTAGAGCCATCACTGCATGAAGACATTATCGCATGTAACTACAGTGGGTCGTAGAATTCAGCTTATGAGAAATTATGTCATAAGCGATGGTCCTGGTATAATTATGTACAGTATATTCACGAACTTGCTTTATATGCAGTCTCCAGGTTATTGGCGCCAAACTATGAGTGTTCACTAAATTATAGGCAGTCTATAAGTAATGCTTGTCACATAAAGTTAAAAAGCGATGAATCACTTCGTCGGAACAGAAGCCTTACCTGACACAAGAAATGCGAGGACGAGTAGCTTGACAACCGTGGAGGCTCTTCGGTATATTCGAGGGGCACCCATGACGTTAGTATCAAGTAAAGTCCAGCGAGGGTTTAGTAATCCACCAACAAACGACGTTCAGATAATGTCCCTAATGAGGTCACCGACGCGCAAAGCAATGTAAATATATAGAGTATTGAGCGTCCCCGCTTTCACGGCAATACCCTAATAGTGACGGCACCAGCGTATTTTAGTGGAGCCTCGTCAAATAAATCACTAATTGCAGTAAGTGGTGTCCAAAGCCCAGAATTATGCAGCCTATCCCGAGGTTTGGCACCGCTGTGCACAGATAATAAGCTCACTTTTGTGCGACAGCATGAGTATGCTCCATCACACTTCGGGCTTATAAATTCTGGCAACGAACGTTAGAAAAAGATGCAGAGCTGTGCACCAGTGCCGATTCATGTAATCACAATTTCAATCAGGGTGGAGTAAAAACCGTCAAATCCACTCATCGAAAAGATTAGTTGTAAAAAGTCATTCAGGCAACTTGATCGCCTGAAAGGGGCAGTTTTCACTCTCCGTGCGCTCTCGTTCATAGAGTTCTCAAACTGAGCGTTATTTCTTTGAAACATACATCCTTAGCACTCCACGTGGAATGAAACAAACGCGCACTCGAAGTCGGCAACACAGATGAGTTACTACCGAGCTCGGAACAACCGTCAGTACCGTTGTTAGCACGCTCTTCCAGCGTCATTCGCTCCGGAGCACCCACCGATTCAAGCACACCAGAGTAGTGCTCTCCTGTTGCGAGCGCTTGTCACGTGAAATAACATGGCTCAGTTCTTCGACGAAAACGCGTTGGACGCACCGGTGGCCGGGCGAAGGTATCTCCCGCAGGATGTCGACGAGCAACACCAACAATCGTACGTCTGGTAGACAAAGGGTGCTGCCGCCAGCACACACCGCGAACGCCGTCAAACCCACGCGCTCCTCGAATCAGCGGACGAGCCGACGCGCGGCTTCGTCGAAGCCCGACTCAGGGGAACGCAAGCGGCGAGCCTGTCTCGCGCTTCGCGTTGCCGCACGAGCGCCGCCCCCCGTGCTGCGCAGCCTCCGAACACAAACCACGTGCGTCTGTGCGCGCGTGTTTTGGGGAACGGGGGAAGGCTGCATGCACTCCCCTCTCCCTAACTCCTTCAAAGCGACGACCTCCAGTCGCGCGCCCACCTTCCCGCTTTCGCCCGCGGGTAGAAGGGAAAGCGCAGAGAAACGACGGGAGTGTCAGGTCGCGCGGATTCCTCCTCTCTTACCCTCCACCTCTTTAGCGTCCAGGTTCTGGCGGCCTGAAACACGAAAGTGGAGGGAGCGTGTACTCTGGGCGTTTGTCACGCGTTCCCTGTTGTCCCCCGTTTGGCGTGTCGGATGACAAAATAGTGTGCGTTGTTCTCTGATTGATTGGACAGGCTTATCGTTCAAAACTGCTCCGCGACGCTAGAAGCTTTCAGTACGGCGCTCCGAATCAGCTTGGTCTACTTTATGGCCTTGTACTCGAAGTGAAAAAATACAAAGGTGGCATTTAATATTCACATAATTACGGCCTCGCCCGAAGGTATCGTTCTCACTCCATCACGTATGCATATTCAAAGTTTATCGAACTCGGTTCCCAAAGAATCAAAACTACAGCCTTACGTTCGCGTGGTAGATTCCCCGGCGCGACGAGCTTGAACAAGAAAATTGATGTATTGCTTTTTATTATTAACTGTTGTAAACAAATGTTGGTGTCTATGTAAGATTTAGGCTACTCCTGTTCCTTACATAACATTTGGCATCATGAAGTTATCAAAGACAATGAAGTATTGCAAAATCCACACATGAGAATGTCCATCATCCTATAACTGTCAAAATCGCACATATTCGGAATGATGCTAACGGTTGGGCTGATGCTGAGTGCTTAAATGATAGGCTTCATCAGGCAGAACTTGAGTGACAAGTATGCTCTCCAGGAAACCTTTCAGTCTTTTTAGGACAAGCGCACACGCTCAAAGTTTCTGGCCAATTTGATGACGTGAAACGTGCGTCTACGTGAATAGGAGTTGCTTTGTGATACTATAATAGTTAGTGCGCGCCAGGGCTGGGCAGTATCAAAGATCCGTGTATCTGAGATACTATCTTAGATACTTTATCTGTATCGCAATCATCTCGCAAGACGAGTATATGTATCTGTATTTACGTTAAATTCGATAGAGTATCGTGTATCTTAAGATGCAAGATACTGAAGTCACAATGCTAAACTTAGTGAAACAGTAATCGCTGATTGAACTCCGCTCCCCAAGCTGATACTGGTGCCACTAAGCCACCTTAATAACACAAAAAAAGCATTTACATCATTTTATATTTGCGTCCGAGTCCATCAGTCAGGGTATAGGCAATGAAATGTGCGCGACCCTATCCGGAAACAGAGTGACACGACACAGCTTGCACAGTCTCGACAGAGATTACGTTCGCGTGCTTGTCCATGTGTCTTTTGTTTTCTTGATTTCTTCCTTTCTTTAGTATTGTCAGATTCTTGACACTTGCCTTTAGCCACTTGCAAGCGCCCTGCACCACAATGCATGTGGTAATGGCTACAGAAATTCTGATGGCGCTGTCCGGATGCACAACAACACTGGTGGCACCCCTGAAAACTGAAGTTTGATTGCCGTAGCTATGAGGAGTGTCTCCTGCATTGTGCATCCCGACTGATTAACCATGAATGCTTAAAACAGAACGTCTTTTCTCTTTTAGTTATAAATGTTTGTCTTTTTTTAGTCCTCCCCATTTCTGAATGTTTCTAATTGCCACGGAATTGTAGCTAAAGCTGGCAATAGCGTGAATATCGGCGTGTAGCCACGACGATTTGAGGAACTACGCTGCGACGCACTTTTGTTTTTAATTTTGTCTGATCCGGTTTAAGTCACAAAAAACTTATGACCACTCGACGCAAGCCACCCGCAATATTTCGTAAACTTCGAGATTCTTTCAGGTTGTCCTGCAAAGATTACGTGCAAATACGGCTACGGCGGCCGCATGTTGATGGAGCTGAAAAGATAGAGGAGCATGAACTTAGATATGATTGCATGTTAAAGAACACCGCATGGTTAAAATTGCGGAGCTCTCCCCTTCAGTGGTTCGCATAATCATATCATAATTAATGGACGTAAAAACTGAACAATTATTATTAAGATTATGTGCAGTACGCGTACTCTCGTTCATTCGCGAACTTGCACATGCACCAGCAATAACGCCGGAAAGTAACATCAGTGCTGTATAAATACAAGATGCGTGTTGCCAATGATAAGATTACCGGAGGTCGACGACTGCCACTGTCAGAGCACAGCGCGCTTTGCTTGTACTTTTAATTACGTACTTTTACGGGCACGAGTTAGCTAATTAGTTTCATATCTACCAGAGTGGCGGTCACTTTCTTCATAGTCACTACCACGTGAGAATGCAATAGGTCTAAGGCGTTTCGGAGGTGCATACGTCTTTTCGCCCAAGAAGATTGATCGTACGTTAGTGACTATTTAGATAATGACTTGTTTATGCTGGCAGATAAGAGGAAAGGTAAGAGCAGCTTTATGCGCTCTGTGTAGTCCTGCCTATATACGCAATGTCGCACAAAGATGTCGCTACTGGCGTTGTTGCTGCTCTACAGCGGTGATTTAGTATCGCAAAACAATCTTTTGTAGAAAAGTTTGCACAATGGTACTTGCGCCATCGTGTGAAGGCTTCTTATCGAAGCTAGTGAGATTTGATGGCAATCTTCTCGCTGGTCGGCAAGCTCAGAATGGACTCCCATCAACTAAGGAATTAACAAGCAAGAGCCACTGTCAGCGAAGTGTCTACATGGCTTTCCTGTTAAAGAGATAAATCAAACCCTGATACGTTTTTTGTACGTAAAGTAAATTACTTTGGAGCAAAACGTTTGAGGAACAAAGATTTGGCTAAAGTGAAATAGACACATTTCAGAAGCACACAACAGATTTGCCAATAACAACAAATTTGCGAATGTTTCGAAGTATCCTAAAATACTCTTGGCAAGTATCGTATCGGATAAGATTTTCGTGGCAGTGTCTTGTATCGGTACCACCAATAATTTTTGACTCAGTATCTTGTATCATGTCGCGATACAATGTCAAAGTATCTTTGCTCAGCCCTGGTACGCATGTGTTCACGTAAACTAATCGGTTCGCCACTTTGAAACGCTTACAACGTCACGGATGTAATAACCCACATACACAGGTTTCTTTTTTTCTTTGCTGCAGAATCATCATCCTTAATGTGCCCACTGATTGCTTATTTTAATAAACCTATTCAATAAGAGCACAGTGCTGATGTGTGGTGTCAAATACTCATGTCCAAAATGTTCTCAGGCGTTTGCAATAAGTCTTTCTTGCTAATTTCATTTCTCTCTTCCTGCTTCCTTTCTTGTTTTTCCATTGTCCTTTCCGATTCCCCGAGAGTAGTGTAGGCAACCGAAAATGTCTCTGATTACGTTTCCTGCCCCTCTAGCTTACTGTTTTTTTCTGTCATTTATTCTTTGTTTCATGCCAAATGCTGCACCAAAACTGCAGTAGTTATGTTTGCTGCAAAACCAAACAAAACAAAATTTGCCTCCATATTTTTAAAATACAAAAAGACATGCAGCCAGGAATACTGGCTAACAATAACCTAGTGAGCAACATTTTTATGTGGTTTATTATCTCTGTGATATTTATTTTTTAAAAGTTGCAGTACGCTGGAAAGAGACAGGGGTGAATCCCCTCTTCTCGCCGCCTCGTTCGAAAGAAACTGCTGGATTTTAAATATGAAGTTTATTTAATCGATGCATGAGCGCAGCAATGTTTTGAAATTTTGTAGTCATCCTCTGGCCCAAATTTTTTTTCTATCAATGATCATCCAGAATGTTTGTACTTCATGCTATATTTTCTGTCATACGCTTCATACGCGGGCACTCTGAACCTATTTCATAGGGCAGTTGTGGTCGCTTCGCAAGCCTATTTCCTCGGTTTAAAGGAAATAAAGTGCGGTATTATTATTATTATTATTATTATTATTATTATTATTATTATTATTATTATTATTATTATTATTATTGTTGTTGTTGTTGTTGTCCTTGTTAAGTTTTTCTTGCATACAGAGAAAACATTAGGACAATAGAGGAAATAGGGAGGCAACAGCTGACAGTGGCCACTTAGACGGGAACAACGCCTACCTGCTGATTCGCGAAGGCGCAAATATACAAAAAGAGGTAAGAAAGTAAAAAAAAAAACGTGTAGTACAGATGGAAACACAATAAATACGCACACAGAATTATGTCCATATACTCCGGGTCAAAGCGGTTTTGTTCTGGAAGGGTCCGATTGGCCTGTTCACGCCTTGTAACACACACTTCCGGGAACAGGCAATCGTGAAGTGTCGTACACCTGAGCCCATCATGTCAATATTCCTTGCTGATCAGGGCCCTCTTCGCGTCGAACTAGAATGCATAATCATTGTGGAGAAATCGCGTACGACCCAAACATACGAAATACAGGAGACATACAGCATAGCGAAAGATCTAAATTGGAAAAATTTATTAGTGGGCTTCAAGTCATGATTAAATAATCAGAAATGACGCAGCTGATAATTTCATCATGGTTACTCTGTCATGTACACCTCCACCATCATATAAATTCTAAATAATTCTATTCAACTCCAGGGAATTCGGTATACAGGTGAAAGCGCGCACATCTGCTGCTCTTCCTGCAATCTCAGGGCTTTCTTCCGGCCATCATTGTCCTCCAGAAATGTGGCCCAAACCCTACAATTTCAAGTTACTGCTTCTATACAGGCGGAACCACAGCAGTAGTCTATTTGTTCACATATCAAATACGGGTGTCCTGGTTGGTCTAGACCATGACCTCCCCTGTATACGATTACTGCATGATCTCCTGTCCTCCCAAGAAGCGAAGGGCTCCATCAATTTATATTCTCAACGTGTATTGTCCCCCGCATTTACAGCGGGTTGCTTTCGCGGAACTCTTCTACCGGGCTCTCCAAGTGGCGGCTCAGCAACCCCTAGTGGTGGTTGGAGACTTCAATGCTCCTAGCCCCCACGGATACCTTTTGAAATCCTCGAAGCCGAAGCTTTAAGAACCTATTTCTACTTTGGTGTCACGGTGCTTACCGACCTGGTCATTTTGGTCACACGGTCACAATTCGGTCACACCGGACACATGACCAAATCTCTCATTCACACATAGCAGTTCACAGGCTACACGAAAAAAACCTCAATAACACTGTTGTTAAGGATAATTTGCTGCTAAAGATTGCCTACGGGAAGTGGTAAATGCGCCAATTCTTGGTCCTAGCCCACATCATGGACTGGCGAGATTTTCGCACAAGGCCTTTTCCTTCGGTCTCATCCCCCCAGGACTACCAGGCGTGCACATAATATAGCCTCCACAATTAGCAAACATACACCCTGATATTCCCACCTCTACATCAGCCCTTGCAGTATCGCCACCTCCTTTACTTCCTGATGCACGCCACACCCTTAGGGCCGGTGGCGACGATCCAAGCTCATCCTAAGCTTCGCTCCCGCATAAAAGCGTGAACCACGGAGACAGCTACACACTATGCCCTGCTTGCGGATGCGAATTGGGTCAATATCTGCATAAAGGCTGCAGGTCAGATGAACTTTAAGAATATGTGGTGACTATTTCGCAGGCTTTTGGATCCCTCAACCACCCGTGGAGAGACCAAATGCCAGTTTTGCCGCACTTATACTATGCCTACCCGAACCCGACAAGCCAACTCGCGAAGGACCTCGGCGACCACTAACTCTGTTGTACGGTGGATCCTATGGTCCCCAAGTATGCCTATAGTACGGCCTCCTCAACCCTGAAGTCGATGTCCCCTGCACGTTTTCCGATATTCTGGCAGCCTTAGCTACAATGAAGTGATTTACTACACCAGGAAGGGATGGAAATACAGTCACTCAGTTATACAGCCTTCCTGACTCCGCACAACTCTAACTCTTACATTTGATGAACACAGTATGGGAGGGCAAACGCTTACCCAATAGACCAATTCGGTGCTAAAATTCATACCCAAACCCGTATAAGCCCGTTAGCATTCAGGCGTTGCGACCACCTCTCTCTGCTTAGCTTACAGCGCTTTCGTCAGGTCGAGAGACGAGAGAATGCAATTGCAGCATGCGACAAATCTTTGTAACTGCACTCGCACTGAACTGGATTCTCAAAGTATTTTCCAGCGTTGGACTTGTGAGGCAATGAGCTCTTCCAGTGAGTTCGTTTCATGGTTACTTGGAAAAAAAAAGTGGCCACGCCATATGAATTTCATTGACGAAAAGCCGGGCGCCTGAAGAGCTAAGCACTCAAAACAAACTTTACTTAATTTTTTTCTCCTAGAGAACCCAGCTTCCGTTTACACAGGTGATTTTTTTTACAGTGAAAAGCTGTTATGAGATTACAACTCGAGTCTCGCGCAGTGACGTAGTTGTCCTGCCACCATCAGCCGTAGCCACTGCCAGTGTCCGTAGCCACATCGCTCGAAACTTAAAAATAGAACAACTTTAGTACCAATGCCACAGTGGGGTTCAAACGCTGGTGCGCTGGGTGCCCAACTCACAATCTACCACTGAGCTACGCCGGTGCTTGGGACTTGTTGGCAAACTTGCCTTAGGCAAGCTTGATGTCGACGAAAGCAATCGCGTTAATACGACTTATAAAATGTTTTAAAACAGCGAAAGAACAAGTAGTCATCGCAGAATGCGATTAGCGTAACGAATAGCCCATCCTGATGCTCCAATCCGTACAGAAGCTTCTTTTTGATCACCTATGAACTCTGGCGCATACCCACTTCAGCCATAATTCCTCCTCATGAACAATTGGCACCAAATTCCTCTCAATAGCTTAACAGATGCGACGCTGCTCAGAAGAATGACGAAAGATAGCAGAGAGAATGCTGGCCTACTGCACTAAATGTTTCATGATTAACGCCGTAGCTGAGCATCAAGCATGCGTGCTGGCAGCAGTTACCCAAGGAGTGTTTAGAAAAGAGCTCTGAAAGGCCGCTCTTCTAGCTTTCACTGTGACTGTGCTGCACTTTCTAATTAGGCCTGGTGTTTTTCAGACAGTAAAGCTTTCTAATAAAAAGGCTATTTTGGTCGCACGCCTGTCGTCTTCGCAAACTAACTCTCCGCCGAGGAGGGAAAACTTTGGCACACTTAGCTAAATTTACATTCAAATGAGCGGTTAACAAAAAACGCGTTAATGAACTGTTTAATTCATTAGGTTAAGGGTCATTGTCTGTATGGAATAGTTGTAGGGCGTGAAAATTTGTGACGTGCCCAACTGAAAAAAAGAACCTTATAGAAGAACGCGCGTACTTTGAGATAATTAAATAAACTCTTGGCCTCGATCTAGGTGAACCCGTAACTGCGTGCACCGGGAGAGTGGCAAATTAGTTATTCGTAGTAAGTCCGACCACAAGCTCGCATCTCACTTTTCGAAAACAAAAAACTCGTTTGCTTACCCTCGAAAAGTAACGCCGCAATGGCTGCTGCCTAGTTTGAAAGTCCACAAGGAAAGAAAAGGTGTAAAATTTGTTTAAAGATGGGGCATGCGAAAAAAGGCACTATAAAAATGTCAGAAGACCGCAAATGCCTAAGAAACACTAATCTTATCAGAAAAATGTTGCTTATTTCACTGCTTTATTTACTATTCGTTTGACAAGGATTGGACTGTCATAATAGCACTTTTATATAGAAATATGTATGGTCGAAAAAAAAAAGAGAGTAAAAGCGTTGCAAGACAGTGCCAGCCAAGTTGCTTGAGGCTGAGACGCAGTAAAATGCGTTCACGGAACGCACTACAACGGGAGTGAGCTCTGCGACAAGTTCCACAACTGGCACTCTGCATTACCAGTTTTCATCTGGCAAAACACATTTTAACCGATGTGTGCAACTTGCCTGCTCGACCCGGGTGTTTATGTAGGTAGTTATATGGTCTATCTGATATTATAGCGTGATATGTGAGCCGCCCCGTAAAACTCTCCGAGATTCATTGAGAAAAATTTCATTTGGAGCTGTAAAGTGACAGGTAAAAGCCCCACCTATAGCTGTGGAAAAATTCAAACAGCGAAGTCGATTACACTAATCCCTAAACAAATCCACGAAATAACCGAACCGCAAGTATAAGACAAAAGCTTTGCCTGTTTGGCGTTTGTATATGCTGCATATCATATGTATATATATTCGCGGACAAATTTTCTTGGCAATGGAGGGAAGGCTATGAGGGTGGAGCTACCTCGCATGTCCTCCTCTGCGACATAGCCCTGTTTGGTGCACCTTCCGAATGATGGCCGTGTTCGAATAATATTATTGCATACAATATGATACGTCTGCTTAGGCAGCCATTTGAGGGTGTAATTCCTCGCAAGTTCCTTCGGCGGGTAGTTAGAGTAGCGGGAGGAGGACGAGAGCTCATCCGAATACTAATACTTCAATTTGACTGTGAGGTTTAACATACTCAAAAAAAAGGAGACGGGAAGTAATTTTTAAAATGTGAATAAATTTGTCATACATACCAAATTAATCGGGTTCGGCAAACTCAGCGGTCTGGTCGGCTTCAAAGTCACATTATGGTTATTATATTAGTGCTTATTTGTTGTTATTTTTCGTTTCTCACTCTCTGGGCCTTTATTTTCTTTTTGGAATGTCTCCTTTCTTGTACACTATTTTGTTGACAAGGAATAGTGCAGTTACCGTCCATAGGGCACTAGAGGTTTTCCCGAGTGGGTATATGCATTGTTTCCAGGCTACAAACAAACAAACATACTGTGAGGTGCACGGGAAACATGTGACGTTTTCACACGTTCACAAACGCGAAATCACACTACACTAGGTAAAATTTATAAGAATATCTCATTGGTACGACTCGCGTCTCTTTACGAAGAGCGTTAGGTAGAAAATAAGGTAAGGTGTTTTTTATGATTTTTCACGGGGAAAACGCAAACGCAATAATAGTTTGGCTCCTTGGCATTCCTTTCATTGCCGAAAAATCTGTCGGCGACTATAGCTGCCTTTTTCACCTTGTAAAATCGCCATGGCGTGAAGAAATATGTAAGGCAGCGAAAGAGAGAGAGAGAAACCTGTTGAATAAAAAAGGTAGGCAGCTTCACCGTGCTAGTGCCAAGGCCTGAAAAACGTGCGGGGTTGGGTAGATTACCTTCTATGTTTCTCTTCAGTTGCCTGTTTATGTTCTCGTTTGTTTCTGTCTTGCTCTCTTTTCAAGATTTCTCTGCCTTATGTTCTTTTTGAATTTCTATTTGTTTTGCTATTTTTATTTTTTCTCTCATTCCATTCTTGCTGCTTCTTTTTTTTGTATGCTTTCATGAGTATCTTTGCCTGTGTTTGCCCTAAGCTCCTTGGTTAGCCTGCACCCTTCAAGCGCTCCGCACCTATTGTCATCAGCAAGGCACTCGAAGAACAAAAAGAGCATTTCTCTTTGGCGTGAGCGCGTGCTCAATGTGCTCCAGCTATGGCATAAGTGGTTGTGCCTGCGTTAGCATCATAATCAAGGCACTCGGAGAACGAGCGGAAGAAGATGGTCATTGACGCGGGCGTCGACTCTCTGTGCTACAGATGGCTACACTATATGTGACATTACCTTCGTCGCGACATGATAGGATGAAAGCGTACGACTGCCCGGCCTTCTAAGTTCTCCGCAGTTAAACGAAGAAATATGCCCGCGTATATATATATGAAGGTACCTCTATGCTACTCTGTATACGGGAATAGGATTGACGACGGAAGACCTCAAGAACAAAAGGGCAGGAAAAGGCAAAAAAAGCAAACAAATACTATGAGCAATAGATATCTTGTCTGTCTCTGTTCTTGCGTCCCCATGTTGAATTCGTGCTGTTCGTACTTCATAATCGGGAAGGGGCTGCATTTAAATATACGCTTTTCTAGGTACTAAATGCAAAGCGTTTCATATCAAACTGCCAGCACTTTGAATTTTTCTATTTACGTATCTACCTGTCTGTCTACTGTATCTACTGCCGATGCTTGCGTTTGTTGCGACCACAACGAACGACGAAATAAAGAAAGCCCGATGTACAATTTTACGAAGCTAGGCAGTAAGAAGGTCTGGTAAATAACGAAAGATGCCAAAATAAAAAAAATGACCCATATTGTAAATAAAAAAGTGAATGTTTCACGCTTTTTCGATGATTCCTGACTGATCAAGTACCCTTCTTTCTATAAAAAACCCTCAGTATTTCTCTTTCGTGTTCCACGACTCTCCAAAGCGTGTTAACGAGTATCCTTAAAGGGAGTCGTACACGTGGCAAGTTAGCACTAAAAAGAGTCCTATATTTTTTTTTTAACTATAGATGAATCGCAAATCATAGAAGAATAGAGATAACTGAGTAGTGAAAGGCAGCGTGAAAACGTGGTCGTTCAAAAATGCAAAAGCAGCCATTGGATAGAGTGTCATCGCTATAGAAATGCAACCCTGTCGATCACTTCCTTTGCTTCCTGAAGTGAAGAGACCTAAAGGGCAAGAGAAGTGATTCACTTACAATGGTATTGACAATGGTTTGTTTCTTTTCCTAACATTATAGCTGCCTCTTTCGAGTGCAAACTTGATATATCTCGGTATTACTCAACCTCATAGGGAGGCCATGACGGCCTCTTGGGAAATCAGTGCGGAGTGGCCCAGCCCACGTGATCACGCATGGTCGTATTGTTCTGCAGGAAGCCAGCATTGTGTAGCTCGAAAAATAAAATACAGCGTAATTTCGCTGGCCATTTTTGTGCTTTTAGGATGTGCGTACATAATACTACAAAAGAAAAACATTCGTCAGTGGAGCAATGGAAGTGTCTTCATTTAACTATTGGCAAGTTAACAAACCTATTGGACATGCAGTCATTGTGAAGAAAAGTTTTCCATCTGGCAGGGTGTACTGTGAAGCAGCCAATGTGAATTTTTCAATATTTTTAAATTTATGTGCCCTATGCCATTCATGTCATTTTGGGTCTCGCGCTAGTAACTAGTTTTTGTGGCAGAGCTGTTGGTACTCGTCGCAATTCAACTGTGAAAAACACTAATTATCACCATGAACCAGCAAGAGCTGTCTTTGTCCTCTTCTTCATCATATTCTTATTTTATTTGTCTTCTGCTTCGATACAAGCATGCGTGCGGTGATTCATCTGGTGAGGAATACAATAACCTCACGGGCGAGAAAACGAATACAGAAAATTGAGAACTGGAGAGAGAGCGAGAAAGAAAGAAAGAGTGATAGAAAGAAAAGGCAAAAAAGCAAACAAATACTATGAGCAATAGATATCTTGTCTGTCTCTGTTCTTGCGTCCCCATGTTGAATTCGTGCTGTTCGTACTTCATAATCGGGAAGGAGCTGCATTTAAATATACGCTTTTCTAGGTACTAAATGCAAAGCATTTCATATCAAACTGCCAGCACTTTGAACTTTTCTATTTACGTATCTACCTGTCTATCTACCGTATCTACTGCCGATGCTTGCGTTTGTTTCGACCACAACGAACGACGAAATAAAGAAAGCCCTATGTGCAATTTTACGATGCTAGGCAGTGAGAAGGTCTGGTAAATAACGAAAGGTGCCAAAATAAAAAAATGACCCATATTGTAAATCAAAAAGTGAATGTTTTGCGCTTTTTTGATGATTCCTGACTGATCAAGTACCTTTCTTTCTATAAAGAAGCCTCAGTATTTCTCTTTCGTGTTCTACAACTCTCCAAAGCTTGTTAACGAGTATCCTTAAAGGGAGTCGTACACGTGGCAAGTTAGCACTAAAGAGAGTCCTCTTTTTTTTACCTATAGATGAATCGCAAATCATAGAAGAATAGAGATAAATGAGTAGTGAAAGGCAGCGGGAAAACGTGGTCGTTCAAAAATGAAAAAGCAGCCATTGAATAGAGTGTCATCGCCATAGAAATTCAACCCTGTCGATCACTTCCTTTGCTTCCTGAAGGAAAGAGACCTAAAGGGCAAGGAAAATGATTCGCTTACAATGGTATTGACAATGGTGTTTCTTTTCCTAACCTTATAGCTGCCTCTTTCGAGTGCAAACTTGATATATCTCGGTATTACTCAACCTCATAGGGAGGCCATGACGGCCTCTTGGGAAATCAGTGCGGAGTGGCCCAGCCCACGTGATCACGCATAGTCGTATTGTTCTGCAGGAATCCAGCATTGTGTTGCTAGAAAAATAAAATACAGCGTAATTTTGCTGGCCATTTTTGTGCTTTTAGGATGTGCGTATATAATACTACAAAAAAAGAACATTCGTCAGTGGAGCAATAGAAGTGTCTTCATTTAACTGGACATGCAGTCATTATGAAGAAACGTTTTCCATCTGGCAGGGTGTACTGTGAAGCAGCCAATGTGAATTTTTTACTATTTTTAAATTTATGTGCCCTATGCCATTCATGCCATTTTGGGTCTCACGCTGGTAACTAGTTTTTGTGGCAGAGCTGTTGGTACTCGTCGCATTTCAACTGTAGAAAACAGTAATTATCACCATGAACCAGCAAGAGCTGTCTTCGTACTCTTCTTCATCATATTCTTATTTTATTTGTCTTCTACTTCAATACAAGAATGCGTGCGGCGATTCATCTGGTGAGGAATACAATAACCTCACGGGCGAGAAAACGAATACAGAAAATGAGAACTGGAGAGAGAGCGAGAAAGAAAGAAAGAGTGATAGAAAGAAAAGGAAAAGTCGACAAATTTTCGGCGAAGCAAAACTAGAGCATCATAACCACTCTTCCAACCAAGCGCGCTTGCAGAGAGTACCCATAGCGTAGTCTCTTATGCAAGAGGGTTGGAGAGAAAAGTTAGTGTTAGAGAACATAGATCTGATATAACTTACAGCACTTCTATACTCTCACAGGTCACAAATCACAGAAGGAACCAAAGAGAGAAGGAAACACAAAAACACATAAGTGCAAACACAATCACAATATTTGTGGATAAAAACAAGATATTGTGTGTGCGTGTGTGTGTGTGTGTTTAGAAAGAGTGTTCAACAAGTTAGAGTACTTCGTAGTCTATTATGGGAGAGCAGAAAGCTGTCCCGTTCGAGCTGAGTCATTGAAGTAGTGTGTTTAGAAAAAGTTATCAACGATTTAGAACACGTGGCACTCTGCTACAGGAAAGTAATAAAGCGACTATGGAGCGTTTTCTTCTCACACCCAACGAGTCGATCGGGTCGAATTTTGCGCGTCAAATAGTGCTTAAAGTTTGTATTTGTCTCACAAGTTTTATTTCGTAAGCCTTAGATTCAAGGCAACTTTTCACAGTGAATATGTCTACAATACTCGTTCATACGTGTTATTTCATTGAAAACAACTATTCTTTAATTTACAATTAACGTAGCTTTTAGACTTACAGACCAAATCCACTTAATTTCGACTGGACACCACCAAAAAAAAAGTTGACGGCAGATCCACGAGGTGAATGATGATGAGATTAGGTGAAGCTCCTGGAAGTGATACCGTGAAGTTTTCTTCCGTTAATTCGCCTGGCGATATGTGCGCTTCCTCGCCGCTTCCCATTGTCGAACGTTTTCAAGATCTGCTTCGTGACGTTGACGTGCTGCCTCAGCCTCTCGTTCCCGTACGGAAGTATCTTGACGACGCTGACGTGCCGCTGCAGCTTCTTGTTCACGTACGGCGGTATCTGGCCGACGCTGCCTTGTTTATGTGGCTTCTTGTTCCCGTACCGCAGGATCTTTCCGACGCTGACGTGCCGCTGCAGCTTCTTGTTCACGTGCCGCGGGATCTTGCCGACGCTGCCTTGCTGATGTGGCTTCTTGTTCCCGTTCAGCAGGATCTTGTTGACGCTGACGTGCCACTGCAGCTTTTTGTTCACGTACGGCGGGATCTTGCTGACGCTGCCTTGCTGATGTGGCTTCTTGTTCCCGTTCAGCAGGATCTTGTTGACGCTGACGTGCCGCTGCAGCTTTTTGTTCACGTACGGCGGTATCTTGCCGACGCTGCCTTGCTGATGAGGCTTTTTGTTCGCGTTCAGCAGGATCTTGTTGACGCTGACGTGCCGCTGCAGCTTCTTGTTCACGTACGGCGGTATCTTGCCGACGCTGCCTTGTTTATGTGGCTTCTTGTTCCCGTTCAGCAGGATTTTGTTGACGCTGGCGTGCCACTGCAGCTTCTTGTTCACGTACGGCGGGATCTTGCCGACGCTGCCCTGCTTATGTGGCTTCTTGTTCCCGTTCAGCAGGATCTTGTTGACGCTGGCGTGCCACTGAGGCTTCTTGTTCACGTACGGCGGGATCTTGCCGACGCTGCCTTGCTCATTTGGCTTCTTGTTCCCGTTCAGCAGGATCTTGCTGACGCTGACGTGCCGCTGACTCTTCTTGTTCACATGCCGCGGGATCTTGCCGACGCTGCCTTGCTGATGTGGCTTCTTGTTCCCGTACAGCAGGATCTTGCCGACGCTAACGTGCCACTGCAGCTTGTTGTTCACGTACGGTGAGATCTTGCCGACGCTGTCTTGCTGATGTGGCTTCTTGTTTCCGCACAGCAGGATCTTGGCGGCGACGTCGCGCAGCTTCCTCGCGCGCTTCGGCCTCGCGTGCTCTCATTCAGTGTCCTGTCTGTGAGCGCGCGCCGCCGCTGCCCTGTGCGCCCACCTTTCGGCATCCTTATACATACGAGCACAGACCGACGGCAACGAGCATCGGCTACTACAAACTTGTATAGATATGGTTTTGATCATAAAACCATTGCTTTAGAAAACACCTGGTGTCTTCAGTTAAGCAGCTGGCGTCTTCTTTTTGTTTTGCTATAGAAACATCTGGCGTCTTTTTGTTTTGCTATTAGAAAACATCTGGCGTGTTTCGTTGGTTTATTTCATCACTCAACAGCGATTTGAACAAAAATTGTTTTATTGTTTAATCACGCACAGGAGAAATCTCACCAGGCACTACCTTGGAGGTAAACAATGGCTGCTACTGGGAATGAGAGACAGCAGAAGTCGGCTTATAACACTTCTACTAACGTTTTCAACTGGAACATGCCAATGGCCGCTAGTGGGGAATGAGAGACAGAAGAATTCGGCTTTTAGTTAACGCGCACGCTGCGAATATTTTTTATTGTTCAACAACGCACAGGAGAAATCTCCCACCTTCGAGCTCAAAGCGTAGGACTGCTTACTCACTACGACTACGACTACGACTACGAGGGACGAATGGATGCCGCTATAACAAGCTTCGCCCCTGAAAGGGCCCGTTACGGATATATTTAGTGCACAAAAGCTGGCTTCACTATTGCTGGCAAGGCACTGCGGGAGATTCTGCTCAATCAGTTTTCATTACTTTATGCTGCGGAAACAACTGAATGTGCTGCTAAACGTGCACCGAAGCTGCTGCCGCTTAGGTGCACGTCAAATGCGGCACAATCACAAACTTCATCTGCATCGAATGAAGACCGGCGTGGATGATGCTGTGTACGTGCGGATAAAAGTTGAATTCTTTAATAGTCTCCAAACTATTACGTGATAGCCAAGGGCAGCTCTATTTGGACGGGCAATACACAAAGTGATGTGGCACGCTTTAATTTTAGATGCCAAACAACCTGTGCTCGGGGCTGCGTATATCCTTTCTTTACGCATCTGCTCCCCCACTGCGCATGCACCAACTCTCGTCTCTCTCTTCCTTTTCGGCGCAGGTGGCGTGAGTGTTGCCTACACCTCGTTTCACTTCTCCCGTTTCTCTCTATCCACCACAGCTGTGCGCTAGCTCACTTCCTTTGCACTCTCATTCGCAAAATCTCAATGGACGTAATTGTTCACACCAGTTGTAACGGCATCGGTAACGTAAGCTGTGACAGGAACGCATGCTGTGAAAGCATTAGCCTGACCATTGCAAGCAGCGTATGTAGCACCACTGAGAAGAATAGGGCTCGCTAAGCTAACGTAAACAGCAACGCCGGCAAGGGAATCGACAAGCTGCAAACACAAGCGCGAAGCAGAGATGTGGCTTCTTGTTCCCGTTTAGCAGGATCTTGCCGACGCTGACGTGCCGCTGCAGCTTCTTGTTCACGTGCCGCGGGATCTTGCCGATGCTGCCTTGCTGATGTGGCTTCTTGTTCCCGTTCAGCAGGATCTTTTTGACGCTGACGTGCCACTGCACTTTCTTGTTCACGTAAGGCGGGATCTTGCTGACGCTGCCTTGCTGATGTGGCTTCTTGTTCCCGTACAGCAGGACCTTGCCAACGCTGACGTGTCGCTGCAGCTTCTTGTTCACGTGTGGCGGATCTTGCCGGCGCTGCCTTGCTGATGTGGCTTCTTGTTCCCGTACAACAGGATCTTGCCGACGCTGACGTGCCGCTGCAGCTTCTTGTTCACGTGCCGTGGGATCTTGCCGACGCTGCCTTGCTGATGTGGCTTCTTGTTCCCGTTCAGCAGGATCTTTTTGACGCTGACGTGCCACTGCAGCTTCTTGTTCACGTACGGCGGGATCTTGCCGACGCTGCCTTGCTGATGTGGCTTCTTGTTGCCGTTCAGCAGGATCTTGCTGACGCTGACGTGCCACTGCAGCTTCTTGTTCACGTGCCGCGGGATCTTGCCGACGCTGCCTTGCTGATGTGGCTTCTTGTTCCCGTACAATAGGATCTTGCCGACGCTGACGTGCCGCTGCAGCTTCTTGTTCACGTGCCGCGGGATCTTGCCGACGCTGCCTTGCTGATGTGGCTTCTTGTTCCCGTACAGCAGGATCTTGCCGACGCTAACGTGCCACTGCAGCTTGTTCACATACGGTGAGATCTTGCCGACGCTGTCTTGCTGATGTGGCTTCTTGTTCCCGCACAGCAGGATCTTGGCGGCGACGTCGCGCAGCTTCCTCGCGCGCTTCGGCCTCGCGTGCTCTCATTCAGTGTCCTGTCTGTGAGCGCGCGCCGCCGCTGCCCTGTGCGCCCACCTTTCGGCATCCTTATACATACGAGCACAGACCGACGGCAACGAGCATCGGCTACTACAAACTTGTATAGATATGGTTTTGATCATAAAACCATTGCTTTAGAAAACACCTGGTGTCTTCAGTTAAGCAGCTGGCGTCTTCCTTTTGTTTTGCTATAGAAACATCTGGCGTCTTTTCGTTTAGCTTTTAGAAAACATCTGGCGTGTTTCGTTGGTTTATTTCATCACTCCATAGCGCTTTGAACAAGAATTGTTTTATTGTTTAATCACGCACAGGAGGAATCTCACCATGCACTACCTTGGAGGTAAACAATGGCTGCTACTGGGAATGAGAGACTGCAGAAGTCGGCTTTTAACACTTCTACTTCTACTAACGTTTTCCACTGGAACATGCCAATGGCCGCTAGTGGGGAATGAGAGACAGAAGAATTCGGCTTTTAGTGAACGCGCACGCTGCGAATATTTTTTATTGTTCAACAACGCACAGGAGAAATCTCCCACCGGCACCACCTTCGAGCGCAAAGCGTAGGACTGCTTACTCACTACGACTACGACTATGACTAAGAGGGACGAATGGATGCCGCTATAAGAAGCTTCGCCCCTAAAAGGGCCCGTTACGGATATATTTAGTGCGCAAAAGCTGGCTTCACTATTGCTGGCAAGGCACTGCTGGAGATTCCGGTCAATCAGTTTTCGCTACCTTATGCTGCCGAAACAACTGAACTTGCTGCTAAACGTGCACTGAAGCTGCTGCCGCTTAGGTGCTCGTCAAATGCGGCACAATCACAAACTTCATCTGCATTGAATGAAGACCAGCGTGGATGATGCTGTGTACGTGCGGATAAAAGTTGAATTCTTTAGTAGTCTCCAAACTATTACGTCATAGCCAAGGGCAGCTCTATTTGGACGGGCAATACACAAAGTGATGTGGCACGCTCTAATTTTAGATGCCAAACAACCTGTGCTCGGGGCGGCGTCTATCCTTTCTTTACGCATCCGCTCCTCCACTGCGCATGCACCAACTCTCGTCTCTCTCTTCCTTTTCCGGCGCAGGTGGCGTGAGTGTTGCCTACACCTCGTTTCACTTCTCCCGTTTCTCTCTATTCGCCACAGCTGTGCGCTAGCTCACTCCCTTTGCACTCTCATTCGCAAAATCTCAATGGACCTAATTGTTGGCGCCAGTTGTAACGGCATCGGTAACGTAAGCTGTGACAGGAACGCATGCTGTGAAAGCATTAGCGTGACCATTGCAAGCAGCGTATGTAGCACCACTGAGCAGAATAGGGCTCGCTACGCTGAACGTAAACAGCAACGCCGGCAAGGGAATCTCCAAGCTGCAACACAATGCGAAGCAGAAGCGCCACGGAAACCTACAGCAGAAGACCCCGAGGCTGCAAGGCGACGCGAAGCCACACAAATAAAATAAAATTAATGTAATAGAAGATCCAAGGAGTGAACGATGATGAGTAGGCGAAGCTTCAGTGGTACATCAGTAAACCGTGAATACCTCTCGCAGTTGTTTCACAGTTTCGAGGAGGAGCCTGTCCCAAGTGTATTTTCGCAGCAGAAAACGTGAGGAACATGTGCGGTTTTCCCAGCTGGCGAACCACGGCAGAGAGTTCCTTGGAGCTTTCTTGCCAATATTGCATCTTGTTGGGTTACGCCCCACAAGAAGGCCTGGTCTCGGTCCAGTACTACGTCCATGAACTCGCGCCCGCCACTCTTGAGTTGCTGCGTATGAACGAGCGTGTGAACGAGGTGGTAGCGAGCGCCACAGTGACATCTAGTGAGCACTCCGAGTACTAGTGCCACTCACGCCCACCGCTCTCGAGTTGCTCCCGCGTGAACGAGCTGGTGATGAGAGCGATTGCCGCAGTGCCATCTAGTGAGCACTCCGACTACTAGTGGTGGCTATGACGGCCAACGGCGGACAAGCCCCTACCCTAAGGAGCTTTGACCCTAAAGATGAAGCACGCATAGAAACATACAAACGGGGCAACGATGAAAACACAAGTGAACAGCAAGCGCTGCTTTATATCCTCAGATGTTTCCCTTCAGTGGGAGATGGCGTAACTTTTTACGTATTCTTAGTTTGTCACCAACTGTAGATTATCAACAGTGTGGTGTGTGTGACTTTTTTCCCCTCTGTGGTCGTTTTTTTTGGCTGGTTACACTTTGTAGGAGTGCGTACCAAATAGTTGCTAGCAGTTACGTAATGTCTCCATTAACCAGTTGATACAAAGAGATGCCACAGTTTTCCAAGGCAGCGTGCGGTTACTCAATGTCTTAATTTTTCTTTCTGCATCAGTTCTTGTGTATTGTAGGATGAAATTCACATTGGTTGTAGTTAGGTATCTTGCAGGTAGTCTTTTTCGATTGAAGTGTGGTTTTGTCCGCAATCTCTCAATATTGAAATCCGGGTGTCAGCCTGTCGGCACAAGCGTTGTTGTGAACACCTGCGGCAATATCCCGCGCGATAGTACTTTGAGCGATCGAAATGAAGCAGAGGTTTTCAACACAGAGCTGAAACGAAAAAAAAAAGAGCCGCAGGCAGTTTACCTTTCGCAAGAAGACGGCGTGATCAGCGAACTACAATGGGATATCACCTTTTCAATATTACACGCTATGTCTTGCGCTCCACTTCCAAAACAAAGCGCACAGAGAATAAAAGTGAAAAAAAAATGAGTTGACTGAGTGCGCCACGCGAAGCCTCATTTTACGTAATGAAGAAGGTCACGTGATGGCTTTGAAGCGCGAAGAATCCCTCAAGGTGTTTGGCAACAACTTACATTGTGCTTTATATGCGTTTTTACTGCATTCAATATTGCGCGCGGGCATATATACGGACCAATAGTTATTGACGAAAGCTTACGAAACGTCTAGCTGAAAATTGTGAAGTTCGCCACTTGTCACGAGGAGTATCCATCTAATATACGATTGACAGAAAGTGCACAGAATGTGGGAAACGGTATAGTAACCATATTTTAATCGTTCAAAGCGATGGAAAAGTGAAACGGACACAAAGCCAGCTAGGTAGTAGGAAGGTTGGGGTGGAAGGTTGGGATGGAAGGTTGGGTGGGTAAGTAAAGGTGGACTGAAACAGATTTTCGAATCGAAAGTGAGCTTACCCTGCAAGCCACGCTCCCTCTCTCTCTCAGAGGGAGCGTGGCTACTACATCGTGATCGGTGGCCAAGGCTCGAGTATAAGAAGCAAACTCTTAAAAAAAGAAATAGCGGCTGAAAAACGATTCGCTGTCAGCCCTTCTTAACTACTTGCAGTTTTGGGTGACAGATCCATGATATTTATATTTAGAATGTCGTAGTGGGCTACACTGGATTAGTATTTACCACCTGTATTTCTTTAGCGTACGCATAAATTCAAGCGCATGGGTGTTCTTAGATTTCGTCATCATCGAAAATGCTGTCGCCGTGGCTGCAATTCAATATCCCATGCTCTAGCTCAGCACTGAGCGACATCTGTGACTTTTCGCGAACTGAACAATGTTTTGACGATGCTAAGTCTTCCCTCCCCCTTTAGTTTTTTTCTACTGCTCCAAACTCTTACTCTCCTTAACTTTGCTACGCCACCTTTTCCTTTTCTCAAGTGCAGGATAGCAAACCGGAGTCGTATTTTGACTGACCTCTGTCTTTCCTTTACCTTACTCTCTCTCTCTCAAACTTAGATGCACTATACATTTGTTCAGCCACCACGTGTTAAAAGGAGCGGTGCAGTAACCCTTGAGTGAATAACTGTAGAAATACCAGAACAAGACGTTTTATAAAATTAACGTCTATATTGGGTGGATGCAGCGGGTGCGAGAAGCTCCGGTGTACCATTAATTATTACTTGGCACTGCACGCTACCTAAATGCTAACGCCACCTAAATGCTAGTACAGGCACATTCACATATTACCTTGTGATTGAGACAATAACAGATTTTAGGGTTTATTTAATACTACAACCTGCTAATTACATACGTCATCTATTGTGATCAGCCCCGCGGTACTTTCAAGTCCAAAGAGAAGAATATTACGCTCAGTTATATAATTCATTTCTGTGCTGTAGACACATGAATGCTGCTCTTTGTGTAAAGTGAGGTAAGCTATAGCAAGGAAGTGCAAGAATAAAGTCGTGAAGCAATGCGTCCGTGAACTTTGCACTCCAGCTCGCAGAGTAGAGGTCTTGCATTTCGATGTGGCCTGCTTCGTTCACGCGTTTTTAGGCGTAGTATGGACGGCATTGTATGTTTTAAAGAAACAAAGCATTGATTTCAGCACGTTTCAATGACTATTGAGGGCCTACAACTGCTTCGCTGCCAGAAATCGGAACGTCGGAAGCAAAATCTGCAATTTAACGTGGTAAAACCAAGAGACAATCATTCGGAACGTCATTTCGGAGGCCTCCAGAAATTTAGGCCACCTGGTGCTTTACAATGTGCACTCATATCTTGCAGTGCGGGTGTCCGTACCATATCGCCTCCATCGAGATGCGACCGCCACGGCAGTGATCGAAGCCACGACCACTAAGAAAAAACAATGACTTATTCTAAGGTGTGATGAAGTTCAAGGAGAGTCGCTCAGCGTGAGTGGCCGCCCTACTTATCTCTTGTTTAACTTTTCATTTTTTAGTAATTCTTTGCTCCACTTCTGGTATGCCGATTTGGCGGAAGAATAAATAGTAGAGAAAGATAGGCAGACAGGTTAACCGGTTTAGGAAAACCAATTTGCTACCCTAAACATGGGAACAGGACGGCGGAGATGGAAATATGTAGAATAAAGTTAGAGAAAAAACACAGAACACAGAACATACACAGTCAGTCACATTCCATCACTCCTGAGCAGCGCGTGACAAAACTGTCAAGTCCGTTTTTTTAAACTTGGCCAAACACGTCTTACTAAGCCACAATGCTCGTGATCTTATTGATGCACTGGCGCAACGGGTGCGCCAGTTGAAGTCTAAAAAGTCGACTGTGAATAGTGGCACATGGAGGCCATAGTTTCAAACATTTAGTTTCCTAATATACACTAGAGGGAACTCCGGCGCTAGTGTCTCTGGGAGATGCAACGCACGTCGTTCAAGCGAGCATGAGAATGGAGGGTAGTACACAGATTTATCTGATCTTCGTACTTCTGGCCTATTTCTGGGTCAGTGTGTGTGTGTGTGTTTTCTCAGGAAACAAAAATCAGCAAATTTTGAGCAGTCGTGCTTCACCACATTATTTTTTTTAGGCTTACATTTTCAAATCTGGTCATAAGCTCAAAAGCATTCGTTCTTTCCATCAAAAGAAAACCGAAACCAGCAATAAACGAAGCCTCAAGTATGATTTGTTGCCCGCAAGTACGAAGACTAGGCAAATACGTGTACTATCCCCCATTCCCATGGTCGCTGAACAATCGCAGCGCCCGAGTCTCCTCTACATAATTTTAGGAAACTGTGGTTTCAAACTAATGTTCTAACGTATTACATAGGCGTGATTTATATGTTCTTCAGTGTTCCCTTCTACAAGAAGCCGGCGTAAATCTAGACCTAGGCGTACATGAGGTTTTAGGAACCCCCAGGTGGTAGAAATTAACGGGAGTGTCCACACATGACGTGCATGCCTAATAATAGTGTCCTGGTTTGGGAACGCAAACACCACCAGAAAATTGAACCCCTCTCTTGTATAATACGCAACTGGATCACATATAGAGTCCATGGTGTCGTCCAAGGTCTGTTGTTGTTGTCTCCAACCTCTGGAAAGTACGGATATTGTGGTATTTATGCAGCTGGATTGGCTTGATAGACTATAATGGCGCAAGATATTAAGAAGTTAGCGCAAGACACAAGACAATAATGGCTACAAATACATGTAAAACTGATGAAGAAAACCCATTGCAAGGGAAAAAAAGTTCGTAAGCGATTATCACGAGACAAATCAAGCAGCCTTTTCGTCAGAAAAGGCATGCAAAGGTTCCTTGCAAAGGTTTTTTTTTTTGCCTTCAATCAAAGCTGTATAAAAAAATGTGCTCATCACGTAGCGTTTCTTTAAAGATAGCGGCTTCGAAGCTGCAGCCCCACCATCTTGCGCAATAAAATAAGGCAGAGGGAACCAAGCCTTCGGTGAAAATATAAAATAAATTTGATCTTCGAATACGATGAACCCTATGTCAATGAAAGCACCATTCAATGGTATCCATACCAAATTGAGAGATCATTCAATACCATAACTATTCAAACCATTATGCAAACCATTCAAAAATGAAAATGTCAAAAACGAGAAATAAGTCGTTAGAAAGGTTCTACACAAATGATGTCTCCCAAATCCACCTTGCGTCGCAAAAGATTGGAAATCAGCCTAACGCGACGACTTTTGTGAAAGCCGGTCCCACTACGGTGTAGTTTATGCTCGAGGGAGGATCAGACAAGAGGTCATTATTAATGAAAACAATGCCGCCATAGTGGTTCGATTCGAGTTTCTCTTTCCCTCGTCGCAATCCGAGATAAAGATGCGGATCACGTAACCTCGCTGGATGTAGGGATCAATACGACGAGCGCAATATAGCCGGGGATAACAGCTCTATTTGTGTTCCCGAATGAGATGTCCCTACGAGAAAGCTTCGAAGCCCTTAAGCTGCTTTGCAGCGGCCCATTCCGATGAGATTTGGTACGGCGTCATTACGTGATGCAATGCGCGTTCGCCTTTTCTGTACAGTACTCAGCGGGGAACGGGCTTCATTCCAGCGATATAATAGCGAGTGTGTTGCAATCATACGCTATCGTCGAACTCTCGGAAGCTGCAGATCACCACGGTTGCTTCGGAATAACTGCGCCAGATCTTTATTTTTCCTGTAGTTCATTGTTTAATGTTTAATAGCGTTCTGCCAGTCGAAGGCATTGGGCATGTGTATAGGGAAGGCGTGCGCCAGCTATAATAATAATAATAGTAATAATAATAATAATAATAATAAATTGTTATTATTATCACAAGTTTTCTCATTCTAAAATCTTATTATGACTGAGGCACGCCGTAGGGCTCTGGGAATTTTCGCATCTCTTCTCTAGCGTGCCCCGATCTCTCACAGTACACAGTATATGGACCTCTAGCATATCACCTCCATTGAAATGCTACTGCTGCAGCCGTGATTCAATCCCTTGACTTTAGGTTCAGTAACTGATTGTCCTTAGGCGGACGATGGTTTTGCGCTTAAAACCACAGAATTACACGATTATTTTTTCATTCTGTCACTGTCATAAAAGCGTGAGTGGAGAGAAGCCAAGCATTTCTGAGCCTATAAAAAAACGAGGCTTGGCGTTCACGAAGGCTGTACGGAAATCCCAGAGTTACAGGGAAAGGTCCCATTGATGCATTCTAGTATGCCTTATCTTTGGCGAGTTTCCCTTCGTTACCCTGAAACTCCGGGCCTTCATCAGCCCTAAAACAATTGAGCTTGAACCTTCTGCACGAAATGTACAATAACCACGTGCACATATACACTGATGGCTCAACCACAGCGTCTAGTTCTGGCGGTGCGGTGGTGATTCCAGCTACAGGAATCACTCTGCGAATCAAGCTGTCACACGCCACTACGTCTACGGCGGCAGAACTTGCGGCTTTGCGTGGCGCCCTAGAGTACATCAAATCTCAGAGACCGAGTAAATGGGCTGTGTTTTCATACTCGAAACCAACCCTACAGAGCATGCAGTCAGTCCTTCGACGAGGTTGCCATGAACAGTTAACTTACGAAGTTGTCAAGCTTCTTCACCACGTCACAAATACAGGCCACGAGGTCAAGCTTCAGTGTCTTTCTGGCCATTGTGGGATCAGTGGCAATGATTCTGCAGACAACGCCGCTCGCACATCGCACCAAGAAGAACACATCCTTCCAATTCCTTTGTCAAGGACTGACGCTGCAAAGCAACTTCGTCACCTGGCACGTAGTCTGTGTCTGCAGGAGTGGAACACCCTAAGCATAAGCCATACGAGACTCTACCAAATAAACCCTCGACTGGAACTTCGACCTCCATCCGGACTTCGTCGACGTGAAGCTTCGCTTCTTTGTCGCCTTTGGTTGAGGGTTGCCTTCACAAAAGTATATAGAACCCTCATCGGATTGACCGACAATGCGGAATGCGACGTCTGCTGCGCCAAAGAAGACATGGACCATCTGGTATGCCATTGGCCTCGATTTGCCTCCGAAAGACACAAGCTTTCGGACGCATTGCGACAATTGGGCGATTGGCCACTCTTTATGCAGATGCTACTGGAACCCTGTCCTCGCCTATCGTCGGCTCAGAAAGTAGTCAAAGCTGTCTTGTGCTTTTTGAGGACTACAGGCCTACGTGACAACCTTTAACTTTTGTGTAGTGCCACCGCACCGCTGGATACGCGCCAGCCGATAGACTGACAATCCTTTTTTCTCTCTCTCTCTCTTTCTCTTCTCTTTCAACTCTCTCTCATCTTTATGTCCTCTTCCCATTCCCCCAGCGTAGGGTAGCAAACCGGGCATGTGCCTGGTTAACCTCCCTGCCTTGTCTCTTGTTGTTCATCCCCCCCCCCTCCGGGCCAATTGTCAACCCTGCCTCGCAGCCTTGGTCCTTGGAAGTGGTATAGAAAGTATGTGTGCCTCTCACTCTGATTTGCGAGCCCCCTTGTCTGTGGAATCATTGCCATTGATAGCGTAACGACCGGGTGACCACCGCAACTCAACCACGCGGCGATCTTACGGGATGCAGAAAGAAAATCAGTCCTGTTTCTAAATGATTTATTTTCAGAACAACGAACACAACACTTAGCCTGAGAACGAGGATATTTTGTACGCCAGAAACTGAAGGTGGAAACGCATGACGCGTTTTAGCGAGCCAAAATTCCACAGGTGGTGGACGCCGGCATCGCCGTCATAGAGTTTCCTAATATACACTAGTGGGAACTCTGGCGCTATACTCGGCGACAGCTTTTCTTGACATTGGAGCGAAGGCTACGGAGGCGGGGCCTCCGCACATTTGTGTTACTACGCAAGTTGCCCGGCAGCTTGCAGCCGATTTCGGTTCCAGTTTCGGTTTTCGCTTGCTCGCTGCGGTAGTGTGTTTAGCAAAATGTATGCATGCAAAATGGGAACGTCAGAGTTAAACTTTGATGAGAGTGCATACATGCAGCTAGTTACTGTGCTCTTTATATACTGGTACATATAAAATTTTCCGTTGTTCAGAACGTTTTCCCAGCATTATTAAGCCTTCATAACAGTGAAGTTTAGGTTCCGTGTTCAGCCCAGTATATACGGGTACGCGCCACACGTGATCGAATGTTAACGTTTACGGTATTGAGCTCTGGTACAGGCGAAATGGAAGGCCGGTTGCGGCACGATCCGGCCACGGGCCTGTCTTGTTTCAGTTTTGCTGTATTCGGTTTACGCCCTCAAAGGCTGTCAGCAATGATCGGCGCAGACTGCGCCTCAGTGTTCGAGAAGCGTCACAATTGTTGTAGATCGTTGTTAAGATTGCGCGCAAGACGCGAACAGTGAAGCTTATTTCAGAGCTTGCGTGGCCACCAGTGATAAGGCTGGAAAGTTAGATGCGGGATGTATAAAAGACGGCGCGTCCCAACGATGAGCAGCTTTTCCACGGCCGATGTTGTGCTCGCCGCTGCAAGAGCAAGCCGCAGACGCAGCCGGTGTGCGGAAAACGTGGTGCCGTCCAAGAAATAAAAAAGAAAAAAAAAACTAGGGCGCACGATAACTTCTCTTCCATGAACAGCGTCCCATACTTATTCTAACCTTATAATGAAGAAAGTTTTATTTATTCGGGCCAAGTAGCTATTAAAATCAGAAAATAAAATACGTACTATTTCCTGGCGCGCGCGCATGCAGGCGGTTCGGCTCTATAGCTTCCACAGTGCTGTCAAGAAAAGCTGTCGCCGAGTATAGCGTCTACGAGAGCTGCAACACACGGCGCTTCAGTGAGCATGGGAATGATGGGTAGTACACACATTTGTCTATACTTCGCACTTGTGGCCTGTCTTTGGCTCCGTGTGTGTTCGTGTGGCTTGGAGTTGTTTTCTTACGAAAAAAAAAAAATCAGCTAATGTTCAGTGGTTGCGCTTCGCCACATTATTCTTTTAGACTCACCTTTTTTAATCAAGGCGCGAAGTTCAAAAAGGTTGAATCTTTCTTTCAAAAGAAAACCGAAATACAGCAATAAACGAAGCCGCAAGTAGAATTTGTTTCCTGCAAATACGAAGACTAAGCAAATGTGTATACTACCCATCATTCCCATAGTCGCTGAACGATCACAGCGACAGTCTCCCTTCTAGTTAATTTTAGGAAGCTCTAGGATTGCCGTAGAACGCCTCTAGCAAACAAAACGAGAAGTGACCTGGTCCCAAGCATATGTTTGTATCTTATAGTGTGATCCATGCCAGATTCAGAGCACTTCCGGTAATACTTTCTTCTGCTCCATGCAGAGCAAGTCTATTCTATTGGAGGATTGAGAGTGCTCCCTGTATATTCTATTGGTAGATCTGAAGCAGCTCCATCGCGAGATCCACTCAACTGAGCAACTTTTTCTACTCGGCGAAAATCGGCGAATTTGACCGGAAATCGCAAGTGCTCCGTGCCGTGAAATGGTGCCAACTTTGGGCGCGCCAACAGACTCCGGTCGCGTCAGTTGCACTCGCGTCAGAGCTCATGGTTTGCTAGCGTGCCCACTCAAGCCACTGACCAGTGACTCAAAAAAGCATAGAGTTTTCTGAAATTAACTAAAGGGGAATATGGCGCTGCGATCGTTCAGTGACCGTGGGGATGATGGGTAGTACACAGATTTGCCTAGTCTTCGTACTTGCGTGTGGCGAATCGTACTCACGGCTTTGTTTATTGCTGGTTTCGGTTTCATTTTCAAGGAAAAACTTCATGGCCTGATTGAACTTTGTGGCCTGATTCGAAATGGTCAGCCTAAAATAAAAAGGTTGTGAAGCGCAACCACTGAACATTGGCTGATTTTTGTTTTGTGAGAAAACAGCTCCGAGCCACACGAACACACACGGAGCGAGAAGCAGGCCAGAGGTATAGAAATTAGACAAATGTGTGTACTGCCCATCATTCTCATGCTCGCTAAAGCACCGTGTGTTGCCGCTCTCATGAACACTAGCGCCAGAGTTCTCTCTAGTGTATATTAGGAAACTAAATGCAAGCAAGAAGAAAGACGCGCGCATCGTGTTTCCATTCTGACCCTGTCATTTCCTTCAGGGGAAGGGCGTGTGCCTATCGGTAGATTCTCTTCTGTTAGCCTCCGCCAGAGTGGAGTTCTCCGGTGCAGAGTTTGCGAGTCACTCCTAATCCTCCAATGGATGACGCCATTACGCAGTTTCACCGTGGAAGCTCTGCTACCCAACGCACGTGGTTCGTAGCAACCATGCCAATGACGCCATCAAAAAGAGTGGTAGCGAGGTATTGTGAGAAGGCCACCATGAGGCGACATTTCCGTATGTCTTTATGAGACGCGCAGTGTGATTCGAAGCGGTTTGTCGTCACCACACAATGAAATGCAAAAGAGAACGCTTCTCGTCATCGTCTGCTCGAGTTTCGAGCTTTGTGGACTCACAACTTGCCTTTCCGTGTACTGATTTCTATAATTATTGTTGCATTCGTCTCAGTAACCATCGCTACACGCGTTACGGTGCTAAATAAGGCTGCCCTAAGAATGTCGCAGGGCCCCTTTATTTGCCGATTGAGCATCCCAGTAATAATAAAGTAGTCCTTGCCTTAGAACTAAAAGGGGCTTTACATAACGTTACGAACAAAATTGGTCTTTCCCATCTGTCCGAAACAGACTGTGGGCATAATGTTTTGAGGTTCATCCATCAGTTCCTGAGAGAACGGCAGACGTAGCTCGGCCTCCAAGAAAAGGAGCATGGCATATATCCTCTGGGTACTCGAGGAACACCACATAGAGTGATCCCCTCTCCTCTTCTATTTAACCTCGCCATGGCTCATCTCCCCCTACTGCTGAAAGATATCCCCGGTGTACGCAGGCTCTCTACGCCTGTGATATCACGCTGTGGGCAACCCAGGGTTCCCTTGGCGGCATTGGGTCAAGCCTGCAGGAAGTAGCATCGGTCGTGGAGGACTACGCCCATCGCTGCAGCCCCGAATGCTCTCAAAAAAATTTGGTCATGCACATCCTCGCTCTAAACCCAAAGACACGACAGATATTGCAGTTTCCTTGCGCACAGGGTTAATCCCGGAACGCCAAGGAATCCGCTTCTTGGGGCTCTTTATAAAGAACAGCTGACAAGTGGACACAGCCCTGCGTAAGCTACGTACGGTCGGAGATCAGGTAGGCCGCATGATCTGTCGGGTCTTGAACAAGCGAGTCTCAGAAGCCGTGATGAAGAGCACCTTGCCAACACTTTTGGTACCAGCCAAATCCTGTATTCGACACCCTACCTACGTTTGCGCCAATGCGGTGTAGACACACTCGAATGCATTCTCCTCAAGATATACAATCGTGCCCTCGACTTCCCGAACTCGATGTCTAACCAGCGCCTTGCAGATTTGGGCATAACCAACGCGTACGGGGCCCATCTCAATGGCCAGTATCTGCAGCTTACCAGGTCGCTTGCTGGGAGATGTCTCTTACACCGCCACCGTAGCTGCCACCTCTCTCAGGCAGAAGAGCGGATCACGATCCCAGAGGACTGGCGCGGTACGTTGGTTATTCAGCCTCTGCACCAAAACATGGCTAGGGAGTATTTGCCAGGGAGACTCACGAAGGCAGGCAAACTGCGTGGGTTACAGCCTTTCAATATCTCGTTTTGGAGCCTTCTACACGGACGTGTGTGGCCCTCACCACGGGGGGGGGGGGGGGGGGGGGTTCACAGCAGCCATAGTCCATCAAAACGGTTCTGTTCAAGGGCTCACTTTTTGAGCTCCGGACATTATTCACGTGGAAGAAGTCGCCTTAGCTCTCGCCACAGTGAACCCCGAATTTAAGATCATTATTACCAATTAGTGGAGTGCGTACCAACATCTTAAAAAAGGTCACGTCAAGAGTCACGCCACTTGAATCTTGAAGGGATGTTATTATCTGGACTACTTAAACACACGTTCAGTCATCTGGATTCCAGTATCAGCATGACCAGTTGGTAACGAGGCTGCTGATGCCTCATTTTACGCACTTGATTACCAGAAAAGCCCGCCGTCCTCCATCACTTGACGATCCAGAACCTAATCCGGTAACCTCCTTTCGAAAGACGACAGCGATGTACAAATTGAACAGGCTCTAGTTTCCGCCCTCGGCGACGGGCCTTAATAGGGTGGGTGAGCGCTGGCTCGTACGCCACAGTATTGTGCCGGGCAATAATTAGGCATTTCAATCCAGTCTTCTCCGGGAAATGCCGCACTATGATAATCTGCTTGCAGATAGTTTCCAGATGGTGTGGGCATACCTATCTAACCCGGCGATCCCTTCCCCCTCCAATCACTTCCCCTTTCCCCCCCCCCCCCTGGTCGTGAGAGCTGGGAGGCAGCTCTGCTCGGCTGCTCGGCCTTGCAGGGTCATAGAGCCCTCGGGGCCAGGGCGCGTGCCACGGCGGAACCCACATGGTTCCCGGACAAGGGACTCTTCCTAGAGTTTATACCTACCTCTCATTTGTAAATAGTTTCAATAAATGTTTTTCACCACCACCATCCCCGAAGGGGATCATGTGGTGATGCGGAGCGTCGTGATTATGCAGCGGAAGCACTCCTTTTCTTTTTTTCTCAGTCAGGAAGATCGCTAGCAGACGCTTCCTGCGTCGGCTTCGCGAGACGCCGTGGGTAGGGACGCCTAGAGGAGGAGGGAGGAAGTGATGATGATGATGATGATTATTATTATTATTATATGTGGGGTTTAACGTCCCAAAACCACCATATGATTATTAGAGACGCCGTAGTGGAGGGTTCCAGAAATTTAGACCACCTGAGGTTCTTTAACGTGTGCCCAAATCTGAGCACACTGGTCGACAACATTTCTACCTCCATCGGAAATGCAGCCGCCACAGCCGGGATTTGATACCGTGACCTGCGGGTCAGCAGCCGAGTTCTTTAGCCACTAGACCACCGCGGCGGGGCAGGGGGGGAGGGGAGTGAGCGTGGGTTAGAAGACGCTCTCTGCGGTGGCGTTGTGAGGCTGGACAGGAGGAGCGTAGGAGAAGAGAGAAAGGGGAGGGGACGTCCATGCATAGAGTTTCCTAAATATACACAAGAGGAAACTCTGGCGCTATTGTCTGTGGGAGCTGCAACGCACGGTGCTTCAGTGAGAATGAGAATGATGGGAATTACACGGATTTGTCTAATCTTCGTACATCTGGCTCTGTGTGTGTTCGTGTTGCTTGAAGCTGTTTTGTCACGAAACAAAATCAGCGAATGTTCAGTGGTGACGCTTAACCACCTTAATCATTTAGTCTCACTATTTCAGTTCCGGTCACGAAGATCAAACGGGTTTGTTCTTTCCTTCGAAACAAAACGGCAATAAACGAAGGCACAAGCGCCATTCGTCTTCCGCAAGTATGAAGACTAGGCAAATCCGTGTACCCCACATCATTCCTATGTTCGCTGAACGATCGCAGCGCAAGAGTGCCCTCTAGTTAATTCTATGAAACTCAATGCGTTCATGTACAATGGGGAGTGAACGTGACTGGGTTGTAGGAGAGAAGTGGAGAGAGTAGCGCGCAGCTGCTGGAGAGAGGGAAGGAGGAGGCGCGCATGCGTAGCGTTGGTGCAATCAATTGACGCGCGGCACCACAGAACGAGGGATGCTTCACATCTAAAAGCCTTAGCACGGCACTCCGGAGCGCTAAGACAAGGTACACTCTGTGGCGTTCTCGCTGAGAACTCCACCCTATCGGGAGCCCGCGCCGAACTCCAACCCTAACAAAGTTGACACCTTGCCGATAAAAGCTGTGTCTTTTATTTATTACGCACCAGATACGTTTACATCAACGCGTGACAGTGATAAAACTGCCTGTAGAGAGATCAAAACTTGCTAAAGAATACGTGCTGATGTTCCATGGTTGTTTCACGCGCTGCCACCACCCGTACTGAAGTCTGACAAATGAAAGTTTTTTTTCGTGTTTGCCCTACTACAATCACACAGAAATAGGCCTTCATGCCTATATAGGAATCCGTCAAGGTTCACCATTTTTGTGAAGCACCTGCGGGCGAGGTCGATGCCAATACCAAAACCACAAGCGCTCACATCTCCGATTGCGAAAGGACTTCAAAGATATCTCCATGGCTGAAAAAAAGAAAATCGATCACCAAACTGACAAAATATTGCCAGTTTGACCGGATTAGCTGTCCAGAAGCACCAAGAGAGTGTCGAAATTTATATTTGAAGACATTTTTAGTGTACTAACAGTGGGAATAGGTGCAGTCACGAAATTTTTTAACCCCAAATTATGTTGGGCTTTACACAGCTTGTAACTAAATATATATACCTTGTATTCTGCATGCTATTTCGCACTTTATGGTTGAAAAACGACGTATTGAGCATTAGGGTACTTTTTCGGGCCAACTCAATACAACGACATATGAATAAAGACACAAAAAAGACAGCATGTGTGATTAGAAAAAAAAGGTTAATGATCTGCCAGCAAGCCCACTTTCCGAATCTGGTTGACATATTGAACAATAACTAAATCCACCATTTTTCGCGCTGGGTTATGCAAAATATATACGTGGCATAGTACCACTATCTTGTTTGTGCACCTTCTTTGCATGAAAGTGTTATTTTTCTTTGCTCTCGCCTGGAATTAAAATTTGTTGAACACCTCATAATTTACCTTACATCAAGTTTTTATTCATCTCCTGTTACTTGCTGATTCGGATTGTGACTGTTTTTTCTGTCACACTGTGACCCCTGCACTCCCACCTTTCCTGCCTCTCGTGAACGGTAGCTGTAGCTTATGCAGCCCAAGGTTACCACTACGCCTTTCGCCTTCTCTGACACTTCTTCTCAATATTCCTAATTGGGCTGGTAGAATGGGCGGAACAAAACAAATAAATAACTAAAAAAGAGTGAATGAATGAGATTTGTACAAAAAATGTAGGCACACGCACACCTTCTCCCCCTTCTCCTCAACTGAATAAACTACTTTACAAACAACATAATATTGCACTAAGAAATATGCTAACGATAGTGCGGAGGCATATTTTGTAAGAAGCATAAATAGCTTGTTATTAACTTTAAGTATTGTTTCGCTCACACAGTGACTGCCTGAAGACGAGTTCTTGCAAGTTATCAGAGCTTCACTTTGGGATGTGCAAACTAAATTGCTTTATGGCTTGTTAAACTTTGTGTGTTTACGTCAGAAAGTTGTTTTTTTTTTATTTCTTCCGCGCAGAGCTCAACAGACTCGAGGACACTCCTTAAGGTGCATTTCAAAGTTCCAACTTTTCGGCACAGTTCGCAGCTTTCTTTCGGGTTCCTATATTTGCATGCGCAAAGGCGGTGAGAAAAGAACAAGACCGCTCTCACCGTCTCTCGCTTAGCGCAAGACGCAGCGAAAGGAGCGCATAATCACACTACGGCTGGTGCAGCTTGTTCACTGCCCTCGGGTTTCGTATGGACCGGGGTGGCTAATTTTTGAGCACTTGACTCGGCACTCAGTTAAACGTTTTGTACGACCTTCGGTGGCTTTCTGCTGTAAACAGGGAAAGCCGAACTAGAAATAAAACCACCGGAAAGACAACACCTCCACCAGAAAAGTTTTCGGTGTTGTGAATTTACATTTGGGAAAACTTACTGGGTGTAGTATTGCATCGTTTAGCGGAGAAAGCTGCGACGAATAAACAAAAATACACGGGTTCCTTCATGGGCTGAGCGGGCTGCATCATCGGCTAATTGATTTCCGGTAATACCGATATGTTCAGGCAGCCATTGCTATATAATATAATGCCCTCGTGCTAGAGCTTCATGATGGCAATGTCTTATTTCTTCTACCAATTGGTCATGACTCCTCCTACGCATGGCAGACTGCAAACTCTGAAGCGCTGCCTTCGAATCACAGATTATGACCCATTTTCCTGGGCGTTCTTGAACGAGATATTGTAAAGCAGCCCTTATAGCAGCAAGCTCTGATTCCGTAGATGTAGTCATATGCGACAACTTAAACTTGATTGTCATTGCTGCAGCCGGAATTACAGCGGCACCTGATGAGCTGCTGGATGAGACGGACCCATCAGTGTATATCTGCGTTTGGTCTAAGTACAACTCATGTAATAATTGCAGTGTTGCTTGCTTCAATGCTACTCTTGAGTGATTGCTTTTCTTTTTGATTCCCGGAATTTCTAGACGTACTTGCGGCTGGTCGAGGCACCACAAAGGACATGCCATTCTCGCAGCTGGCGTATATTCTGATGGAATGCTGTTTAGGTGCTTGGCTATGACGTCTGAAAACGTAGCACGTGGTCTTCTGGAGGGTAGAAGGGCCAAGTGGTGGTCGGGGATACGGCTAGCATGTCGAATGTGCGCTCTGAGGCAATCCAAAACTCTATATGTCCTGACCGGATGGTCTTTGGCGAGCATGATTGTGGCATAAGTAGAAGCGCATCGGGGTAGTCCTAGGCAGATACGCAGTGCCTGACCCTGCAAACTCTCCAATGAATGAGTATTGGATTTGCAAGTGTTAGTCAGTACCGGCAAGCTGTAGCGCAATAGACCCAGAAATAGGGCCCTGTACAGCTGTAGCTTGGAGGCCACAGAAGTTCCCCATGCTTTCCCGCACATGAATTTCATTGATGGCGTTTACACGCAAACCAATGACGCCATACCCTGTTTACATCAATGGACAGAGTGTCAAATATGCACGGATGCATCGTTTCCTGGGCATAATAATCGACAGAAGTCTTTCGTGGAGCCCACATTGTGCGTACTTGAAGAAGAGACTGCTAGCCTGGAATTAAAATTTGTTGAACACCTTATGATTTACCTTACATCAAGTTTTTGTTCTTCTCCTGTTAGTTGCTGATTCGGATTGTGACTGTTTTCTCTATCACACTTTGACTCCTGCACTCCCCCTTTTCCCGCCTCTCGTGAACTGTAGCTGTAGCTTACGCAGCCGAAGGTTACCACTACGCCTTTCGCCTTCTCTGACACGTCTTCTCAATATCCCTAATTGGGCTGGTAGAACAGTAGGAACAAAACAAATAAATAACTAAAAAGAGTGAATGAATGAAGATTTGTACAAAAAGTGTACGCACACACAAACCTTCTCCCCCATCTCCTCAACTGAATAAACTAATTTACAAATAACATAGTATTGCACTAAGAAATATGCTAACGATAGTGCGGAGGTATGCTTTGTAAGAAGCATGAATAGCTTGCTACTAACTTTAAGTATTGTTCCGCTCACGCAGTGACTGCTTGAAGACGAGTTCTGCCAAGTTATCAGAGCTCCACTTTGGGATGTGCAAACTAAATTGTCTTATGGCTTGTTAAACTTTGTGTGTTTACCTCAGAAAGTTGTTTTTTTATTTCTTTCGCGCAGAGCTCAGTAGACTCGAGGACACTCCTTAAGGTGCATTTGAAAGTTCCAACTTTTCGGCACAGTTCGCAGCTTTCTTTCGGGTTTCTATATTAGCATCCACAGAGGCGGCGAGGAAAGAACAAGACCGCTCTCACCGTCTCACGTTTACCGTGAGACGCAGCAAAAGGAGCGAGCACATAATCACGCTACGGCTGGTGCAGCTTGTTCACTGCCCTCGGGTTTCGTATGGACCGGGGCGACTAATTTTTGAGCACTTGACTCGGCACTAAGTTAAACGTTTTGTACGCCCTTCGGTGGCTTTCTGCTGTAAACGGGGAAAGCCGAACTAGAAATAAAACCACCGGAAAGACAACACCTCCACCAGAAAAGTTTTCGGTGTTGTGAATTTGCATTTGGGAAAACTTACTGGTTGTAGTATTGCATCGTTTAGCGGAGAAAGCTGCGACGAATAAAAAAAAAAAAGGCGATGAGAAGCTGATAAGCTACGAAGTGCCTAATTGCGGCAGATGATATACCTAAGTCTATTAAAAACTTTCCTGATATTTGGTTCTTTCAGCATACTTTGAAATTCAAGGCGGAACCGACGGTTATGACTGATGAAGACAGATGCACACACAGTACCTGTGTGGATTTACGTACTGGCTCTGTTTGCTGCCTTTGTCGCACCTTCAATGATCAGCACTAATGTTTAGCCCTAATTGTGCGTTGGGTTACATCATAGAGTTTTATTTTCGAGGGTTTCTGTAGTGTACACACGTCCTAATGCTACAGGAGGTTTTATTTATTTCTTAGTTATGGCGAAGCATCAGTTGTGCTAAGAATACAAGTCTGTGTCTTGTTTGGTACCATGCTTATTTATTTTTATTTCGCTCAACTTGATTTCACGTTTCCAGTAGACAAAACAAAAGAAACAAATAGAATGATAAACGCCTTGCACGAGTCCACACAGGCTTCTGACTCCTTTTGCTGTCAAGCAAAAAAGGTGCCATAACAAAAAATCTTTCATGTTTGCTGAAGTATCTCTCTCCATCCCAGTTGTTTTGAATACAAATTTTATCAGTGGTTCCTCCTTTATCTTGATTTATTCGGCATATATATATATATATATATATATATATATATATATATATACCTAAATTCTGGCGATGTTTGTCACCGCTACTGGTGTTGCAAGGTGAACTCTTTATATCGTTCATCCAACAGGAAAAGCGGTGCAATATTTTATATTTGAGGTACCAACGAAGAAACATCATAGCCTTTAATAAAAGAACGCTAACTCCAATATATCGGTGCTACTTCGTAGTTTCAAAAAGCTCATCAAGGCAGCGACTTAACGAGAGAGCTAAGCATGGACAATGCTCTTAATCTTTAATGCACTTTAATGATTCGAAAGAAGGATCAACGTTCTTGCCATGATCAGGTTGCGTCTAGTATTGCAATGTTTTGTTGTTCAGCCAAGCGTGCTCCCACTTCTTTTCGACTAACAAACCTCTAAAGGAAAGCCCTCCAACTCGGCGAGGTTTTCAGGTTATTCTTCTACAACAAGCCCCCTAAAAGGGTTCGCCTTCTTGACTTCTAAACTGACTCTTCCGACGTTGTACGACTGACGCTGTACATTGCGAATGGGCTTTGCGGACCAGTGAGCAGGAAGTTTGACAAGGGTTGGTACCTTTCGCTTATTTTGGATCTCCGCCATCGTTTTTCGAAGTTTATGTTCTCGCAGCTCGAAGAGCATTAGGCACGCTGATGGCGAATATTATGGTGTCGAAATAAAGCAAACCGAGCAGGGTGACAACAGAGCTTAATCTTTCGCGAGCACATTGCGTCCAAAGTTGTGGATGGAGCATGAAGGGGTGGTGAGCGTGGTGTTATCGTGGCGCGCAGAGCCGGACATATTCCCTCGAGTGGAGTGCAACCCACTGCTCCGACTAACCCGTGGGGCGCATCTGCCTATCACTGCGGCCTTGGCATCGGGTCGAAGTTTGCGCGCCCCGAATGTTCTACACTGCTCGTTTTGCAGCCAGTCGAGGGACGTACTTTTTTTCGCCACTTGGCAGTGTGTCCTTTTCTTCAATTTTATTTGCTTATTTAGAAGCCCAAAGCTCCCACTTCTCTCAAGTAGACCTGCTTTTGAAAAGAATGTAGATGGTAAGCATTTCTTAAATTCTGTGTTTTTACGTGCCAAACCACTATTTCATTATGAGGCACTTCGTTTCGGTGATTCCCGAATAATTCTGACAAGGCGAGATTGTTCAATGAGTACCTAAATTCATAAGTACGTGGGCGGGCGTGATTTGCATTTCACCTCTATCGGAATGAAGTGGCTGTGGCTATCAAAGCTCCTTTCTTGCCGCGCTCTTTCTCGTTTAAATGTATGTCATTGACGAAGAGTAAGTAGTTACTTTTCGGCAGTGGCATCATTTAACCTCCATTGCTGCTCACCCTATACCGAAGATCGAAGTGTCGGTGAATAGCATAGTCGCAAAAAATGACATGGAAATCGGAGACGTCCAACAACTAGCGCTCTGCCAGATATATATGCAATATCAGGGTTATATGCATGCATATACAGAGGGTACCTGTATACCAGCAAGTATTGTACCACGTCTCAATGTACAAAGGACATTTCGGTTATTCCGCGTGACATCGTCTGCAACAGCTCAGCTATTCACTATTCTACACGCTTTAAAATTTAGCAATACTGTAAGAAATCTCCAGAAATTGGTGAATTTTCCGTGACTCACGAGCAGCACTAACATTACCCTGACGCGTAAAAGCGAAAACAATAAATGATAGCCTTATTTACGACACACTTAACAGCTCGCAAAGGCATACCAAAAGCCCCATAAAAAATGTATCATTGGATACCGGGTCATCGAAATATACCAACCAACACAGCAGCTGATGAAGCAGCATGACAAGAACATCACCAAGATTCCTTGCTTTCTATTCCAGTATCGAAAAATGAATAGCGTTAAATCTTACAGAAAAAAATCTTTCAGTATGTGTAAAAATACGTGGTTTCACAAAAACTCCGAAAGCTCTGATTTGTACGATGTAGATGCACTAATTAAATTTGAAATGCCGTCATCTTTAGACAGAAATGTGCAAACCCTTATTCACAGATTAGGATTAAGAGCTGCCTACTTTAAGCATTTTTTACACAAAATAGGGTGTGCAGAAACATCTGAGTGTGATTGCGGTTTTTCAGATAAAGACCATATATCTGATTTTTCTAGAATTCCCGCAACGCGATATACCAAGACGCCGACTCAGTTCATGCTTTACGTTAAATTCATTTAATATTGCAACCTAGCCTACTTCTATGCATCACTCAATGTTTAATACAGACTCTTGTGATCCAGGGTTAAGTTCAACATTCATAAAAAGCAAAAGTTGGAAAGAGGCAGAGAGATAAGCATGAAGTTGCACAAAGCAGCTCAACGCACACTTTACATCACCTCAGAACTCAACTAGGCAGGACAGTGCTTGAACAGCAATCATTACACCTAAAGCCACTGGCATTGTTCACGTAACTAGCCTGTAACAACAGAAGTTGTCATCATCCCATTTTTGTGGCGGTGTCGTGCCCAGCGGACCGCAATTTGGGTGGGCTTCTATATCGCACGCCGGATTCAATACTTGTATCAGTGCATCATGCCCCTCACCAGGTGCTAATTTCCTCCACAGCCAAGATTCGTGCGGCATATCGCGCATTGGCTTACAAGGTCTGAAGAAAATCTACGAATCCTTCATTGACAAGGCTCGTTGAGGAAGATACGTGTCCAGGGTACAGAGTACATCAACGAAGCCATACTGCAGAAGGATGGGAGGCCACCAGGACACCTGAGCCATAGGAGCTGTAACAACAGAAGTGATGAGCATCCCATTGTCATGGTGGCGTCGTGTCTCTGCGCCGGCACGAGAGAAGCGAATATGCGTAGATGCACATTATGCGTTGCGCATCTATGCATACTTTTCTGGGTGGGGTAGCGATGGCTGCGGATAGGGCGAATATTATAGTTAGGCTGCAGGTTATAATACAAAATCATTTATCAGTGATTGCTCATGTCTTCTCGCATAGTTTTTTTTTTTAAATTACACGCTGGAATGTGCAAGTCTCGTTTTAGGCGGAACAGTTTTTTAGTGATTTCAAAGGCAAGATTAGGCGCAAGAGATCATGCCCATAGAAAATTTTATAGCCAAAGCTGTTATGAGATCACAACACGGTTCACGTGCCTGCAGTTGTTGTCAGCAGCTGCCGCTGGTGTCCATAACCACTGTCGCACGAAATAAAATAAAAAACTCAGTAAGTAAAAAAAGAAACACCAGTGACACAATGGGATTCGTAAGCAGGTCCCCTGTGTGCCAGCAAAGCATTCTACCACTGAGCCACGCTGGTGCTCAGAGCTCCAGCGTAAACTGGCTCCGAGCAAGCTCGATGCCGGGAAATAAATCGGGTTAATATGAATTGAAAACCGTTTTACAACAGTAAAGGAACAACCAGCTGTTACATAATGCGAATTGTGCAATTAGTGGGGCATCGAATGCCCAAACCCTGTACAAAAACGTGATCTTGTTCACCTATTATATGCGGTACGTACTTAATGTGGGAAATTTAAGGGATTGCAAAATCTTCTGGCGTAATTTTTCTTCCTAGTCAGCCACACCACAAGAAATTGCACAAAGTTTCTTGCCAGTGCAGCGGGTACCACGCTTTTCTAAAGAATGACGAAGGATGGACTTAGTGAATGCCTGCGTATACTACTGGATGATTTATGGCGTAAGTAGTACCCTGCAAGTGTGCTTGCAGCAGCTACCCAAAAGGTGTTAAAAAAGGGCTTTGAAAGGCCGCTCTTCCAGCTTTCGCTGTAGCAGTGCTGCGCCTTCCACGCAGACTTGGTAGTTATTTGACAATTTCACTGATGGTTATACATTATAGATGTGTGCTGGCTTACGTCTCATTTTGGCAAGTGTGACGTGAAATTCGGCTTGTGCCTTTGCGCCAACCACCTGTCGACAAACACCGTCAAATCTGCAATGAGACGACACTTGTGGAGAGCCGGTCGGTTGTTTAGCCTCTAAAGCAGCGATCTACCTAAACATTTTAGTGTTGTGCAAATTTCTACGTTGCTTGTTAAGTTTTTGTGTATCATGACCTCAATGTAAGCACAACCATAACCGAAAACACTGATACTTGTCATACAAAGTAAATTACATTATAGTGAACATCAGATGACATGATTTTAAGTAGGCTTCAAAATATTTTCCCGGGCCAAGGCAGAGAAGAATAAAGACTCACCAAAGTCTGATGTGGTTTGTTTTTAAGATAGCTTTTCTGTTGAGATTTCTAAAGAATGCATGTCATCTTAAAACTACTAAAAAGAAAAGTGTCATTACATTTGCCTCATCGGTCAATCCAGCTATTTACCTTAACATATCAGGGAGGCGATTGCACGAACACAGCGTGATTTTTGTGCTCGATGTATTCCTAACCATAGCGACTTTGCAAATTTCACGAGTAAGATAAAGTGAAGCATTCATTAGGATTAAAAGAATGGCAGTCTAGATGATACTGAAATGAAGCGAGGAAGTGAAAAAGTGAAATACGATACGTCTTAAGTTCATTGAATTCGCTCGTGACAGCTGAAGGCCGACGGCCCTCACAAAGAGAAGGCACACAGACTACTTCAGAGAAGCCCATTAAGGGACGAAAATGAAGACGGTGGGCCTGCCCTCTGAAACAAATATAGCGTCAGACAACCTGGCCACAAAAAAGGGACAATCGGCCATGCTTGTCAAGAACAGGTATAGGCACGATGCCGGACTTTGACAAAGACGGCTATAAACGCGAGACGACTGCAACGGCACTTTCATCACAGCACCAACAAAAAAAAAAAAACACATACTGCGATAAGGCAGACCCAAGAGAGGCCAAGGACAGAGAAACAGACATATATGAAAAAAAAAGGTGTTGCACCATTTGAGCAAGCTTAAGTAAAGAAAAGAGCGGAGAAGCCTGCATGAGTTAGAAACACGCGTAAAACGACACCGGAGGGGCGGTAATTGGAGACGCACTCCTGTTGTGTCCCGCGAGACCACCGTCTCCTTTTTTTTTCATGGAAATGGTTGATTGGCCAGGCTCCCGAGTGGCAATGAAATGAAGCAAAGGCCAAGTGACAAGAGAGCGTAGGCCATGTACCAACGGTGGGCTTCACAATGGGCGATGCGAGGATCATGTTCCCCGTGGGATGGCTTCCAAGAGTGAACGCTCTGATAGGAAGGATAGAGTAGGATTGAAAGGAAGTGACACAGATGCTGGCGAGCACTTCTTTGAAATGTGTCAGGTACTAAACACTAAACCAATACAAAATACAGGCGTGTAATGACTGTGTTATCCTGAAAAAAAAAACAGTGTGCAGTGATGTCGGATGCGTCCTGTAGGATACAGTGAAGTCCCACTTCTGCTCGCGAGTATGGTAGCCCTGGACACTGGTACATAAATATACTTCTGTGGGTAGCGCCTAATTACAATATACCTACACAAGACGTGACGGCTTGTATTCTAAGGGTACATATGTAATGTATTATATTTGCATAGCTATCACTGCAACCACAATTGATGTTTCAGAAACATTACGCCTCCATAGGGTCTGTTTCCAAAGCAATCCGAGACCTGGCGTGGCTCTGTACTACAATATTTGATAGCCACACAGAATGCTTGGGTTTGATTCCTGTGGAACTATAACATTTATTCTTTGTATTCTTCAGGTCAAAGCTGCCATTGTCAGTTTTTCTTAATGCTCTCGCATATAGGTTATTAGTGCTTGTTCTCACCTGTTCCTCGGCAGATATTAGCTGGTGAACATCTGTAACGCACACCCGCAAACCTGTGGCAGATACCCGCCAGTGGTTACGGGTATATTGTGCCACACGTGTCTAGCGGAAAATGTTTGACGACGCACTCGACGTGCCTCACAATATTCATGTCATGAGCAGCGTGACATATATTCGTCAAATCATCTTACTCTCCCATGCTACATTTAGTGTACAGCAACTTAAAGGGATGATTCCAAGAACGCCCAGATGCAAGCGGAAGATAGATAGATAGATAGATAGATAGATAGATAGATAGATAGATAGAGATGATAGATAGATAGATAGATAGATAGATAGATAGATAGAAGATAGATAGATAGATAGATAGATAGATAGATAGATAGATAGATAGATAGATAGATAGATAGATAGATAGATAGATAGATAGATAGATAGATAGATATACAGTTGTGTGTGTGTGTGTGTGTGTGTGAAAACAAATGACTGCCATGAACTGTTGTATGCTTGTTTGTAGGTATGTGTGCGGTATATATAAATGTTCCATATATCAAAAATATTTGTATGTCACTGTTAGCAGGTTTGCCCGTTGTTTATTGACGCTGCTCTACACTGGCTTTCTTTCACTGTCAGATAGTCATATATCTAAATGTATTAGCGCTATTTAATGCTGGAATGGTGAGATAACACTTAATCAAACATTCTTCAACTTGAATATATCATGTAAATATTCCTTTATATTACGCAGACGTTTCGGTCCAGCTTTTGATACTTCCTTACAATAAAAAAAATTCTCCTCAATAACTCTCGTAGTCCCAGTTCCTTAAAGAAATGAGACCAAATGTTCATAATTTTCGTCTTGCGATAGATGAAAATAACAACTGAAAGAAAAAAAACGTGTTACAAGGTGATCCGCCTCTACGTCAAAAGGAGGATACACTATGCGTTGCTGTCGGCTGAAGGAAACATTTCACCGCATGCCTAAATCACATCTTAAATTTCCCCGGCCGATGTGCACAGCACGAGCCCGGATGCGCCATTCACTATCTCTCGTTTCCGGCTATCACCCACGATTCAGTCGAGGCAGTCATGTAAAAGAAGCTAATGGGCTGAATCCTGTACTTGGCTGCTGTGGATGTACACAGGGCCTTCGCACTTGCCGCTTCGGCGGCGCCATAGCGAGTGTGCCCGTCTGCCATGCACTATCCGCTGTATGCGTCCTCTGGTTGTAAACAAATTGCTTTGCTTCTCGCCTCGTTTAGTAGCTGTGTGCCCATGACTCTCCCTTTCACGGGGCTTTGGAACGCATCTCATCCTCATTGCTAGGCGTTCGCCATCCGTAACTCACTTGGGCAACGTGGATTCGTCACGCTTCATTCTGCGTTCGCCTCCAAACCGAGAAAATTGCGATTCTTCTTTTTGTGTGCAAGACGGCACCGAATTTGTTAGCCGTACCAATATAGCACGTAGCGCGCGTCACAGAAAAAAAAAAAAGCTAATGCTTTGATTTTTGTGCTGTGGAGGGGCAATATGATTAGCACGCTGGCCAGAGAAGCGTGATTTGCTGATATGTGACATAGTTTAGTCTATTCAAAAGGGCGCCTATTTTCTAGATGCAGCTTATCTGCCAGAATGACGGTATGCGAGTTATACGTGTCACCAACAATATGAGCAATAGGTAAGTCAGGCGACATGTTGCGTATATATTTGTCTTCGTAGGGTATACCCTTGTGCACAAGTTTATTATGAGTATCGTTCACGTCCCAATCAGTGCGTAACAGTCTCCTATATGAATTATTATTGCGGTTACGTTTCGTGGTAACGCGTAGAAGGGAGGCTTCACGATCCTTTTACGGCCTCAATATGCCTTTGTGGGGCGCAGAATATATCACGTGATAATGGCTGGAGGTGAAGTGAAGAATTTCAAGCATACCACAACAATCTGAGCATGACCTTGCCCAAACAGAAGTTATTTTTGGTATGTTTTTGCAGGAAGAGCACAGTCGCGGTTATCGAGACATCTCATGCATTCTACTTCTCCTTATTTGCCACAAGTCTCTTGGTCAGCCGCCCCGCCGCAGTGGTCTAGTGGCTAAAGTACTCGGCTGCTGACTCGCAGGTCGGGGGATCGAATCCCGGCTGCGGCGGCTGCATTTTCGATGGAGGCGAAGATGCTGTAGGCCTATGTGCTCTGCTTTGGGTGCACGTTAAGGAATCCCAGGTGATCAAAATTGCCGGAGTCCTCCACTACGGCGTCTCTCATAATCATATGGTGGTTTTGGGACGTTAAATTCCGCATATCAATCAGTCAATAACTCTCTTGGTCAGCCTGCCTTTAAGCACGCTTTTTTACTGTGATAATAAATAACACAATATGGAGTATAATATACGCATAGGGATGGCTAAAAGAAAACACATAAAAAATAGGTAGCACAATCAATGCTTCTCACATAGATATACAGTCGCTCTTATGCGAAGCTTTGAAAAAATGCTTCACTAAATGTCTTGCGAACACATACATAAAACGTGCGATTTCTTCTGTCTGCAGGAGCTAGGTTTCGCCCAATAAAACCAACAAAAGCTTTGTTTTGAAACTGACATCTCTTGTTGGTGGAGTATGAAGAACGTGCAAATGGTGAGTTCGAACGAAACACCTTCCGCATTTCAAAACAACTTTCGCAGTGTTGAGCCGGACATTTTAGCAACAAAAGGCCGCAACCCACTCCATAGTCTGCGCACTCATGGTTTGTCGCCACGCAGCAAAATAACAATGTGTAACCGCATTGACTAATGGGTCACTGGAATGTGCATGTATATGAAATGACCGAGCGAGCTCGTGTGACTTCAATTTATTTCATGGTTGCCGAGGAACGACGAAGATTCATTACGAATTTATGTTGAGTTGTTCACAAGAAGGTCTATTCACTACGTTTTATTCTAAATGAATAAAAAAGAAAAAAAATACATGCATACGTCTTTATAAATACAAAACATTAAAAAGTTACCACATCTATATGTGCATAAAGAGAGAAAAAAAAAGCCACCTACAACGCAGTTAGGAAAAAAAATATTGGTGCTACATAGTGTAACGTCTACTTTCAGATCCTTGTACGTGATCACTTTGCTGTAGAAGAGCCCTCCAATTACTACCTCCTGAAAAAACCTTCAGCTACTCCATTTCGACACGAGGATTGCGCGAAAATTATTTCTTAGCCTTTTTCAATGAACGTCCGAAGATGTTTTTTTTTACGCCCGCCTTCCATGAAATAAAGCACAGAGTAACTCCGAGTAATGCAGACTTCGTTGTTCATTACGCATAGTGTGCCTTTTGTTTCTGAGATAAATGTTATGGGTGTTTTACTTGAGCATGCATACGACTTTATTATGAGTTATTCATTGCTTTTGTTTTTCTCTTGTTATCCTGTATTCAGTAAGGTCTAAAGCTGTAGCCGACTGCATTTAATTGGTGGTGCGAGAACTCTACAATATTAATTAGTTCCTCAAATGGAAGCACTATATTTGTCAGAAAAAAAAACTTCAAGTGGTGTGAATAAGATTTTTTTAATAATGCCCTCTCGCGCATCTTTTCTATAGTTGCAAAACAGAGACACGGTATTGCACACAATATAGAATACAAATGAAATTGATGCATGCCTGACAATATTTTTCTGGGGCTTGTAGCTAAGAAGCAACATGTGTAATAGGAATTGATTTCTTGATTTAATTACCGTGTAAATCATGTAGAATTTTATCTGACACCTGATTACATTGCAAAAACAATCATTATGCGCTCATAAAACAAAATTGATATAGGGCTTCATTCTCCTTAGCGTACGCCTTGGTGTACATTGGCCTATTAAATCCAAAACAATCCATGAAAACACTACCTTTCAACGACGAAGCGTTTTAAAACCCACGCTTTCTCTTAGTTCCCATCGCTTCTCGCAACAAGAGTTACTATTTTTGGCTGCTTAGAAGCAGCGCAGAGCCCGGCTTATTACTGCGCGTTGTCCAGCAGGGTCCCATGGCTAAGCGCTCTTTATTGCAAAAGGGATAACATCATGATTCAACGAACCCTGCCATAAAGCCGGGATGCCACATTGAGTGACGTGTAGGGACAGGCAGCCTTTAGGGCTCAGTAAAGAACAAGTATTGAGCCGAGCCATGCTGCAAAACCAAACACCACGCAATATATACTTGTTCGGTACTCTGCTTCAAAATTCATCCAGCCTTCCCTAAATCTAAGTGCTTCCTCTAAAAACGACGCATACGCACAAGCAAGCGTGCTTTTCATAGTGGGTCATGCTACCACACCGTATATACTGACTTGTTCCCATGTCTCACTGCAATTTCGTGCAGTGTCTCTAAAGGAACGGATCTTGGTGCTTTAACCCATAATCTGACTTTGCCCCGTAACACACACTTCCTTGTGGCTTCATCACTTCTGGCGCATTGAGAGACAGGTTCCTTGAAGACTAACTCTCTGTAAGTACTGAAACATGCTGCTAGCCTTATAGGCACAGCTGTATGTTAATCTGAATGAGACATGCGATGTTGTTAAGCTCCCAGGTACAGCGTTTGGCTGTATAGAACTGCGACGTAATGAAGCGTTTGTGAGGTGGTGAGGAAGTCCTAATAAAAACTTCTAGCTCACGCTTTTAAGGTTTTAACACAGACCTGGCTCAGCGTGGCCTTCAAAAATTTGCATATAAATGTAAAAAAATACAGTAACGACTGCGGTAGTATACTACGACGGGGTATATTTTATTGTCCAACAATAATTGTTAGGTCTTAATAGTGATCTCAATCCTAAAGATTTATGAACTCGAATTGAAAAATCCTATGTCAGCTGTTTGTGTTGTATGTTCTCAAAGACAAACTGGATGAAATGTTCCTGATCTATATTTCTCTCTGCACTATGCAAAGCAGCAAGCGAAATGCGACAAACGCAGATTGATATATATATATATATATATATATATGGGCAGCCTGACTACTAGCGGTACGAGAAGGTGCATGCAAGGATCATAACACATAGCTGAGCGTGTATGAGAGCATACCAATGAAAACGCGACAATGAGTGAATTTCTAACGATTTGACAAACCAGGCACAGAACGCTGCCTTGTGTGTGTGTGTGTGTGTGTGTGTGTGTGTGTGTGTGTGTGTGTGTGTGTGTGTGTGTGTGTGTGTGTGTGTGTGTGTGTGTGTGTGTGTGTGTGTGTGTGTGTGTGTGTGTGTTATCACGAAGCTCTAACTTCTGTACATCTTATCCTCCTCAGCTCTCAGTACAATTTTTCTTTTTTGGTGCGGGTTAGCTAAACTGACAAACCTCCCCCGCCTTTCAATCACTTCTCTCTGTTCTCTCTTCACCTGAATGTATATTCATCGCAGCTGTCTTGCGATCAGGCGTCTATCATAATATTATGGTGGTTTTGGGACGTTAAACTCCACATATAAATCAATATTGCGATCAGGCTGCTTATATGTCGCTAAGAATGTCCGACTTCACAAACCTTTAATGTCATTAACATCAGCGTCCCAGGCTAGCCTTTATCTCGCCATATAAGGTAGCCGCAATAAGCATCAAAATCAAACAACGTCTTGCAGTGCTAGTTGTTTTGCAGTTAGCTGATAAGTACGTAACTCTGCTTTATCGCTGGACGTGAAGCTTTGGAATATGTTTGTTGAAACGTGCATTCTCCTTACAAACGTGTTATAGCTAGACAAATTCTATGTGCGTTATTTTTCCAAAGTTTCGAATGGCTGTCTCGCTTCCTGAAGACCCTGCTTGCCTTCTGCTGCACGCATGTTTAGAGCGAACCGCGTGCGGCCTTCTTTTCAGCTGAAAGCTACAACTAATGAGCCAGAGCAGGAGTCGCTTTAGAGAGGCTCAGTCTTTTGTCGAGCGTTGCCGGTAATGCGAGCCGACAGTATTTTGCGAGACGCGGAAGCGGTCGCGACGGTGCCTACGTTCTGGTAAGGTAACCGAATACACGAGAAAGCGGGGAACCTTTGGAGATAACAAGGGGATCTCGAATTACAGAAGCGCCCTGAAACAAAGGCATACGCAACTAAGAAAAAAAAGAAAAAAATTGAAAAGAAATGAAAAATATGGAAAGAAAGCTAGCAGTAAACATCCGTTCAGGGAGCTGTACTGAAGAAAGCAACGAGTAGACTGAACACCCATGCAAAAAAAAAGAAAAAAGGAAGGATTGAGAAAGACAGAAGTTAACAGAAAGAAATGCACCGCTCAGAAGCAAGTGCTCCCTGTTCTCTCGCTCTCTTTTTGTTAAAAGCCTTTGTGTTGTGATCATTGTGCTCTTACTCGAACAATGGAAGTCGCAAATATTGTTTTTATACTTAAATGCACATTATTCATTTACGTCTCATATTTTCACTGTTCACACTAATAGGTAATTGATCGCCTCGTACATCATTTTGAAGTATTGATCTTATAACATGAATTCTCAGTTACGGTAAGTTAGTTGAACTGTAGACACGTAAGCTTCTTTAAGATGCACGCGTCTTGCGCCAAACGTAAGATGCGCAGCATTTGAGAACATAAAAAAAGAAGCTTGGCATGGACCACGTGCACTGTCAACAATAAAATTGTGGTGCTCCAGTCAATTAGGTGTCATGAGATCTCGTGTGGCAGGAGCGTCATACAGGATACTTTGTGAATTCTTTTTAGTTGAAAGAAGAAGATCGAGCACAGTCAACGCCTGTTGTTTTTTTTTTGCATTATCTTCATAGATTCAGGCGTCAAACACGTGCTGCTTTACTCAGACTTTGCCAGCTTAGGTAACATGCTTTGGCTGTGACATCGTTAAGAGTTGAAGACGCTACATGGTCAAAGTGGGATGCTGCCTACGCATTCCGGATTGAAGGACGCAAACATGGGCAACCATTCAGGAGCACGACATGGCGGAGAAGTTAGGCCTATCTGTTCCGGCGTGAGAATGGTCTGCCTCGTGCTAGTTTGCCCCTCCCCCCGGGTCTAAATAAAGTCTTCCTTACCATACCTGCGCTCGGTCGATTTCTTCCAGTAAGCATTCTCATTTATTAGGCAGTACTATGACAGAGAACGATATAATGCCAAGTAGAGTTTTAGGCGGAAAGGCCTAGGCCTTGTGGTCAATGTTTTTGTTTCTTTGTTACACTGAAAGGTGTATGGAGCCAAAGGGTGTATTTTTTGTTATTGCCGAAAAGTTCCATAGTACAAAAGTTCAGAGGGTCCTCCCGCGCGTGAGCGTGAAATGTGCGAGTGAAATCGTGCGAAATAAGTCGAAGGTTGCAGTTTAAGTAGTTAAGAAAGGCACTGACCAGTTTCCGTCGCACAAAATGCTCATGAAGGATTCTCAAAGTAAAGAGAGTTAGAGAAAGGGAGGGGGGGAAGGGGCTGTGTCGCTTTGGTAGGCACTTTAGGTAACGTAAACTGGAGCTGCCACGCATAACCATAGGCGCCTTATTTGGAAAGTAATTGACGGAGTCTCATACGTGTCGTGTAGTCACCCCTGAGTTCATTTTTAAGCCGCCCGAGTGTCGCCTCACAAACTTCTGTGACCTCGTTTGCTTGTGCCAGTCTTTTGTCGTGTTACGACCGGTGGCATGCTGATGAAGGCAACTGCTAGCCTTGCTTAGTATAACTTTCCCATTTGTTACTGTCGTATTCATTGCTTTGTTATTGTGGGAAATTTTTACTTTCTTCTCCTTGATAGAGGATGAATTCATTAATATGTATGTGATAGAAAATGAGCTAAGCGTTTGACGTTCACATTTATAGAAAAGGTAACTTCAAATTAAGAATAACAATATTTCCCTGAAATTTCTAGCCTCGGCGCAATATAGATGGACTGTTATATGCAAGATGTAAGAGGAGAGTTAGGAATAAATTCACAACTGCTGAAAACGAGAGTGAACTTGGAAGTAACGTATTTTCTCATCATAGTCACAGATGTAAGGAAGAACGAATATAAATGCTCGGCTGGCGGCCGGGATGCTAATTTTGAAGCGGTTAGCATATTCCTTTAGCAAGCACAGATCTCAGTCGTGGCGCACTGTGCTTTCTGATGTCTCACGTATACGGGCGAAGCAAACTGTATACTGGCGGACGTGTTTGCGCAAGCTGTCACTGTCGGTGTGATTCCTCCGAAACTCCATAGCCACTTGGAGCCCTCGTCTCTAAACAGACAGCCGATGTGTCACCCTCACATTCTCCTCTCTTTGGGTTTCCTGCTGCCCGGCCTGCCTTCCCAAGAGGTCAAGAACACCAGCTGGTGAATTGTCACACACACACACACACACACACACACTATATATATATATATATATATATATATATATATATATATATATATATATATTTATATATATATATATATATAAGACCGACGTAAGTTGTAGCGTACGGTGACTCGAGGTGTTGTGTGGGAGCTGGTCTTTGCCAGCCCGCCCACGGGGGGAGGACAGAGGGTTACCAGTCACCTCTGTCCCATATAAAGACGAGAAAGCTGATGCCCCACTGTTATTGGCAGCGGAGGGTTGAGACGTCTGCAAGGATGGTAGAAAAAGAAAACGTGAGAGGCGCACGATAAAAGCCTCAACACTTGCGAGAAGTCAAAGATAAGAGCCATGGAACAGAAAACAAAAGCCAGCAGGGCGAGCTGTGTCTAAAAGAGCAAATCTGACGTGGCCGGATTTGTGCCGCCGAGCGTTAAGATGTGTCAGGGTGCGAGCTTGACGGGTGATACTTTGTTTCAGTCTTCGTGATCCCGCAGCCGCTTTTTATAAGGCCACTTTATTTTGGCTGGTGTTACTTGACACGACGCAGTCACGATACAGCCTACGTAACAAGATATGTGACCAAACTGTCACTAGCATATAGAACGGCTGGGGATGAACAGAAACGCGGAGTGGTGGCGTAAGAGGGCCAAGCTACAAACTAATACATGTTTCAATGAAATCATTTTCGATGTATTTGTAGCCTATATTACCGTTTTGGTCTCTTCAGGAGCATAAGACATTTTTAAGTAATATCTAAAAGTGCTGTCTACTAAGATTCAGTTGTGTTCCGTAGAACGACTTGGACTTGTACATGATAACTAGTCCTGCATGGCCCCGCCGCGGTGGTCTAGAGGCTAAGGTACTCGGCTGCTGACCCGCAGGATGCGGGATCGAATCCCGGCTGCGGCGGCTGCATTTCCGATGGAGGCGGAAATGTTGTAGGCCCGTGTGCTCAGATTTGGGTGCACGTTAAAGAACTCCAGGTGGTCGAAATTTTCGGAGCCCTTCACTACGGCGTCTCTCATAATCATATGGTGGTTTTGGGACGTTAAACCCCACATATCAATCAATTAGTCCTGCATGCTGTATTCATGATAGTCCTGCATCTTGCATCCATCATAAGTCCTGCATTCAACTTTTTTTTTGTTCGGTGTATTTCGCGTCTACTCGGCTATCATGCACCAGCACCAACTCATAAAGCTTTTTATTTTATGAAACTTGTAAATAGTACTGATACAAAAGAACAAACCTTAATACGGTTGTCTTACTAGCCTTTTTTGTCTCTGTCTTTAACTTTGCGCTACTCAATCGACAATATGTAGTTATGTTGTCGTCAAGATGTGGTCACAAACTGCCTATTATAGTGCCAAGGTGCAACAGTTATAACAAAATGTCTGCTTGGTGTTTATCAAAGATATTCAAAGACAATATAATACACACTTTAGCAGACATGTTGGAATGATGGGATATGGCTCTTCGGTGCATGTATGTACAAACCAAACGGCCTAACTATCATCAACAAAACAGACATGGACAGGAGCATGTCCACGTCCGTTTCATCCCTTTCTTCAAGAAGTTTGGCGCAAGTAGTAGTTAATCACGGAGTACCAACTACCTTGAACCCTCACTTTGTAACTATTACCACTTATGCTTCTATAATACCCATCATGGCAACGCACTTGTGTATATCAACTTGTTAGATTGCAATGAAATGATTACAGCACTGAGTCTCTTAAAAGGTTCGTGATTTACTTGGAATGACCAAAGCATGCAATCGCTTTTTTAATCGTCTTATCAGAAAACTACATTTCATAACAATAGTGAGACACACAGAGAGAAGGTTACGAAATTTCTTTTGTGAGGAAGCCGGCGACACTAAAGGTCACCCGGGGATCGCGGGTTTGATTCAAGAAACCACGGTCGCATCTTGATTAAGACGAAATGCTGGAAGCCCATGTACTGTGCAATATCAGTACACGTTTACAAGCACTCTGCATATGGACAGAATTTTCGAAGCTCTCCACTAAATACAGGAGCCTCTCATAATGTGATTGTAGCTTTTAGAATTCAAAAGCACACATGATAATATTCTACAGTTTAGCTGAGAGAAGCCAGCAGTATGTGTTGTACATGCCTTCCACGGCATACTGAACACTTTAAATGGCGTCAAACGAAAATATGGGACATTCACGTATATTCACCCCTGTGTAGTTACTGTGTACTGCTAAAACACCATCTACAAAACAAAACAAAAGCACGAAATCAATTTTTTTTTACCGCAATCAGTAGCTCGCCGTTTGGTCGAACTTGAATATTGATAGTTGTACGTGAATGCGCTGTTACGTATTGTATGCATTTCACGTAGCCTTCTTTATTACCTTGTATTTCGGCTGCAACTGCCTTGAAAAGAGATACAAAAGGGACGTCTGTTTATCCGACTACTATGTCAATTTTGTGACGCTCCAGACAGAAGTTTCGTCCCGAAAGCATTTTGTTGTTGATGACTCACGATTAAGCATTCAATCATTAACAAATTTACCATTCTTTGATACATATATTGTGTGCACAATAACTTTAAATATTAGTATTTTAAAGAGTAAGTTCTACCAAATAAATATATTGCGGTGGAGGCCAATATCTATACCATGCAGCATATTCAAATATTTAAAGAGTCATGTTTAGTGTGTTGTAATTTTCACACTGGCTGCATGAACAAATATTTGCTTGTTTAGCGAAAAGGCTGGACGCCGGCAACTCCCTTGCATATCCAAAACTTCTGTTGGACCACAGAGTATTTTAAAATATCAGGGCTTTTTATTTTCTTGAAGATTTACAATTCATGCGCTTGCTCTGCAGTAGCTTTCAATGCATCTGGTCTACAAGTCAGTTTGTGTCCAAAGTCCATTTCCCGGTGATTTCGCTGCCATCTGTACATTGTTACATTGTAATATAACATTTTAGGGCCTCTAACCTCAAGAAAGTAGACGCGAGAGCAGCGACATAGCAAAGAACGCAAGATTGGTGGAGGATACTGACTGCCCTACGAGCCCGTTGACTGAAACATTCCTGTGCCCGGAAGAGAGTATAGTTCGTTAGTTGATGACTTGACTTCCCGTAGGCAGCCGTTTCTTCCGCTCAGTTCTTTTTGTTTAGCTTATCAAACGCTGAAACCACGAACTTTCTCTGTGCCTAATGAAAAACTTTTGCTCTTGCTCTCAACGGGAGAAAAAAAAAACCTCCACTCACACATTGGATCTTGCAGTAAACGAGAAAGAAAACTTCTCCTTTTGTACAGTTTTCAACCACCTGCAGTGTTCTGGCAACCACGGTAGGGTGAAGAGTAAAAGTTTCATCTGACAGTACGCACCTCTGAAAAGCCAGAGGATTTCGAAAATTGCGCCGCGGTTTGGCATTGTCGTTTTGAGCCATCCAAAAGGTCGCTTCATCAACAGAGAGCAATACAATATATTTCAATAAATTTATTGATATGGGGTTTTAACCTACTAAACCGACCATATGACTATGAGAGACGCCGTAGTGGACGGCTCCAGAAATTTAAGCCACCTAGGGTTTTTTAACGTGCACCCAAAAATGAGCACACAGGCTTTAGCATTTCCGCCTCTACCATAACTGCAGCCGCCGCAGCAGGGATTTGATCCCGCAACCTGCGGGTCAGTAGCCAAGTACCTTAGCCACTTGACCCCCATGGCGAGGCGCAGATTTCCATAGAGAAGGTTGATCAATTTCTAGTCGAATTTGGTTATATAGCACTAACGAAAAACATGTCTCTTTAGAGGTTGTGGCAGCTTTATTACATAATTTTCATAAGTAACAGAGGCTCAGTTGCAAAAAAAAGTTGGGCAGAATATTACACTCTATAGCAATTCGAGGTGAAAGCTTCGAAGTGCTATAGGCATAGTATGCTTTCAATGCTTTAGCACACTTGCTAATGCAATTGAAACTTTGAAACTTTTTCATTTCATTGTCGAAATACAGGTCACTGAAAATTACATAAATAAAAAAATTGGTGATTCGAACAAGCAACCCATGTGGATACCGCGGTGCATGGGATGTAAGAATGAGATCTGTATGGATCGTGAAACACCTTTTCAATATTGGTCAGTGAACTTTTTTTTTTCAGCAGAGCCAGTGCGAGCGTGCCGCTTCCTCTAGCCGGTCCTTGGCCAGACCTGATCATACGCTCTGTCATCGATCTCTTGACTACGTTTGTTCGTTTCAACATTCCAGCATTTGGTATACTGATGACCGGGGCCAAAAGTCTCTTTGCGGATCGAGTGATACAATCGGGGATCCGACTTCTTGCAAGACGTAACGCGCCGCTGTCTGAAAGACTCACATAAAGTATCTTGACGTTCTTAATTGATTGAATTGTTCATCCCATTCTGCATCTCTCCGTATCTAATGCGGTGCTACAACGCCCCCCTAACTTTGACCAAGTGACGATGCCTCGTGATACTAATATCATCATTCAGGTGTGATGGCATGGTGTCGCATTCACGCCAGGATGAAGTCGCAAACTACTTCGATGTTTGACGGCATTATGACGTGACATGTCCACGTCAAAACATGAGGTCTTTATAGTGACGCAGGTGACAGGGTTTTTTGTACCACTTCATTCGCGTGCCGTGTTTCACTCGAGGAGCCGCCAACGAGATACATAAGGCGTTCTCTGCTTAACGAATAGCCGCATGCCGAACGTACCTTTTTGAAATAGCAGAGGAGCTAAAGCTCTTTTACATGTCCTTATTTCAACCAATGCCCATATGCGGGGGGCAGGACGTGTATTTCTAAACCTCTTTCCTGACGCTTTCGTTAAAGAAATGTGGTCGCCATTACATTGGAAATCATTTCATTAGGAACTTGTGTAAAAAAAAAAAATGTTCCTAGGCTGAAGTGCGATCGCCGGGCTAATTCCAAGGGCCGAAGTATCGGCCCCCCGAACCGCACCACGAAAGCGTGGACAATTTAGAAGTGGTCCTTTTTGGCGCGCCAGTGGACACCGGCTGTGGCCCAAAGAACAAGTCAGAGCCGAGAGTTGATAAACAAAACACAATTATATTCTCAATAATGGCAGATTGAAAACCATACACAAGAATGCACACTCCACAATAGATGTGGACAATATGTCACCAATCAAACAACGTACTACACAGTACAATCAGCCACACTCCAAACAACGGACACAGACAACAATACGCACTACAATGCAGTCGCATGCATTGAACAACCAAGACACTTAAAGACTAAAGAGATAGAAAACCTATTCAGTCCAAAGTTCTTGGAACCAAAGTCGAGATGATACTCTTCCGAGAATCACTCACTCAAAGTCCAGCGTTGTTGTCGTTCCGCTGCCCCTGAAGTTTCTCTTCCAGGAAACCTCGCCGAAGTTTCTCGTCCAGGAAACCTCGCGTCTTCAAATGGCCACTCTCCAAGCTTCAAACTTCTTCGCCGGAAACACGTCGGCTTCACACACGCAGCTGTTGCCACGCGTCTTCGCTCGATAGCGGTAAACACACGCTCTTGCTTGTAGCTCGAGCCTTCACCCCTCAGGTGGAAATCCTCTTCTTCTTCTCCTGCCTTGTCTCTGCGGACAAAGCCTTCGCCGACTACACGGCGGAATCCCTACGCGCTCTGGCGCTAACTTCCGTCTTCTCCTTCGAAGTTTCTCTTCCAGGAAACCTCACTTCTCCTGCTTTGTCCCTACGGACAAAATTTTCGCCGACTACACGGCGGGATACCCTACGCGCTCTGGCGCTAACTTCCGTCTTCTCCTCCTCTCTTGTCTCGGCTGCTCGATTAAATACCTTCCGCCCGAGATTCCAGAAGGTTCTCGTCATTTCATCGGCGCGATACGCAGCGAAGGCTGGGAAGAGGGCGACACGGTTCGAATGCCCTCCGCGTCGGATGACTCAACTCGGCAGGACCACGCCCCTTTCCTTCTAGAAAAATCGAGTGCTTGCTCGGCCGCCGTTGTGGGGTGAGTAGGTTCGTCGGCGAAGCCACGCTTTCACGGGAAGAGGGAGCGTGCCCGGGGAGCTTGTTTTCTTTTTTTTTCTTTTATCGTTGACCTCGCGGCGTCACTCCGGCGTTTCGTCGCGAGAAGTTGGCGGCACGCCCTTTTTGAGCGCTCGTTCTGTGACAATTATATACGAAGTACGAATGAGAAAGGGTGATAGGTCACTTTTAAATCAGCACAACGTTAAGAGGCGGCGGTAAATTATGCCGTACATGACGTTCATGTAGTTATTATCATGTTCGGACGTTTCGTCTACCTTCGTCGTCTATTAACGTCTCCTGATACCAACTTTGGTATATATGTAGCTAGCGAAACGGCCGCGAGAGTGCTATGAGCGTAGCATGTAGTTATGTTTTACATGAAATCTATATCATGATTATCATATTTGGACATGCTATTTACATTCATCGTACGTTCGCGTCACGTACTACCAAATTTGGTATATGTGGAACTAGTGAAACGGCCACGAGCACGCTATGAGCGTAGCATGTAGTCATGTTTTACATGAAACACATATTATGATTATCAGGTTTGGACGTGTCATTTCCCTTCGTCGTCTATTCACTTCCCGTGATACCGAAATTGCTACATGTGGAGCTAGCGCAACGGCGGTGAGCGCGTCATGAAGGGCCCAAAATACTACGACGCAACGTTGACTCACGCGCAGGCGGGATGCAGCGACGGCACGCTAGCAAAACGCGAGCTCTCTGTAGTATGACGCCAGGCGCGACCGGCGCAACCAGCGTCCGTCGGCGCAGGTGGTGGCAACCGGCGCGAGATGCGACATGCTGCCTTTTGCGCCGACGAAGTTACTTAGACAGAACCGCGTCTGCCTCTCTTCGTGACGGAGCGACGCCGCGGCTCAAACGCGCATGCGTCAAATCAACGCAGGGCGCGGCGCGCGCCTGCGAGTATATGGCATGCAGATCCGCAATGAAGGTCAGTGAGCAGATCCACTGATCTCTACAAGGGGGATATCAGTGCCCGGCGTGGCATCACCGGCGTGATGCGATAAAGCAAACGCCGGCGCGCACGCGCGCCGGCTCACGACGAAGTTTATTGGTGCCTTTAGTGTGGCGTGTAATAATGTTCTTACATGAGACGCATCTCATGGTTATCATGTTTGCACCAGTCACATACCTTCGACATCCATTCACGTGACGTAATACCAAGTTTTGTACATGTGAAGGTAGCGAAATGGCCGCGAGCGCATCATGAGTGTGCGACATAGTCATGTTGTAACATGATACGCATGTCATGATCATCATGTGTGGACATGTCATATACCTATGTCGTCCGTTCGCGTCACGTAATACCAAATTTGGTACATGTGAAGCTAGCCAGACGGCCGCAAGCGCATCATAAGCGTAGCATGTAGTCATGTTTTTACATGACACCCATCTCATGATTATCTTCTTTGTACCAGTCACATACCTTCTTCATCAATTCACGTCCCGTAATACCGAACCTGGTTCATGAGAAGCTTGCGAAACGGCCTCCAGCGCATCATGAGCGTGGCAAGTAGTCATGTAGATGCGTGACACGCATCTCATGATTATCGTGTTTGCACCAGTCGCATGTCTTTGTCATCCATTCACGTCCCATAATACCAAATGCGGTATCTTTAAAGCTAGCGAAACAGCCGCGAGCACATCATCAGTGCGGTATGTAGCCATGTTGTTACATGACACGCATGTCAGGATTTGGGTGTTAGGGTCTGCCAGTTGTGTTCGCCACGCAGTCATGTCATACCATACCAGTTTTGAGACATATAATGCGAATGAAACCACAGCAAGAGGAGCAAGACCATGACATGTAACTCATGACATTTATGGCACACATGTCGTGATTTTAATGGTATGACGAATAAGTTATGTTCGCTATACAGTCATGTTATAGCATACCAAGTTGGGTATTGATACCATTATCCAAACGGCCAGGAGAGCTAAAAGCCGTAGGCGGATAGATAGATAGATAGATAGATAGATAGATAGATAGATAGATAGATAGATAGATAGATAGATAGATAGATAGATAGATAGATAGATAGATAGATAGATACGTTCAAAGTCACCGAAGCTCGCCAAGAAATGCTTCGCACTTAAAATAGGCGAATATTTCTCTAAGCCCAGCAAGGCTTGAAGAAGTGCAACCCGGTAATTCTCAAAATTAATCTGGTTACCTTTAAGATGCTTTAGACTTTAGGTCAGGTTATGAAGGTTGTTTCTAGGTTGCTTCTAGGTCCTGCTATGTTTTTGTGGGGTCGTGCTTTACGTTGATTTTACGTTGACTCTCATTGCACACCCCTTCAAATTCTACCACACAGTCACAGATAACGATGCCGGAACTACAGAGACAGAACCTTGAGTTGAAACCAAGCGTTCGTACCTCTCATAGATCAACGGGAACGTTGGCGTTGGCGTTGTCCTTCCGTCGCTACAGGGTCTATCGTACTGTCGTACTATATATCGTAATATTTTATTGTACGTGATCAGGATCTTCGGCTCATTTCCATTGTTTGGAAGCCATTTGTCAGGCTATCTGTAACACTCTTCATTTTCAGTGAAGCAGTAGTGCATAGTGGGATTGATGATGATGATGATGATAAAAACTTTATTCTGGTCCAGAGAATACGCAGGGAAGGCCCCGCACCACCCCGCTAATCCAACGTAGTGACCTCCAATCCGAGCTTGGCGGCCTGTTCTCGGGACCTCCGGACGGCCAGAGTTTGACCCAATTTCTGTGAGACATGCGCGTTTATGATGGTGACAGTTTTGAGTTTGCCTTACAAGGACCGATTTGTTGAAGATGTATGTAGTCGACCTTCATGGACTGCTTTGCCTGGCGAATATCGAGCCGGTGTCATGAAGGGCGAGTCAGGACGGAGCCGAAGTAAACGTGAAGTCTCCCGTCTCGCGAGCCTCCAGACGATGCCTGCAATCACGTGGCTGCACCTTCAATATGATGTACTGGACCTTCATGGATGCTTTACGAATTTCGGGCCGTCGTTGTGAAGGTCAAGTCAGGACGGAGCAGAAGTAAACCTGAGGGCTCCCGTTTCGCGAGCGTCCAGACGATGCCTGCGATCACGTGGCTGCACCTAGAAGGTGCATGTAGTCGACTACCATGGACAGCTTTGCCTGGCGAATATTGAGCCGTTGTCGTAAAGGACGAGTCAGGACAAAGCTGAAGTAGACGTGAGGACTCCTGTCTCGTGAGCCTCCAGACGATGCCTGCAATCACGTGGCTGCACCTTCAAAATCTATATACTCGACCTTCGCGGACTGCTTTGCGAATATTGGGCAGTCGTCGTAAAGGACGAGTCAGGACGGAGCCGAAGTAAACGTGAGGGCTCCCATCTCGTGAGCCTCCAGATGATTCCTGCAACCACGTGGCTGCACCTTGAAGATGTATAGTCGACCTCCATAGACTGCTTTGCCTGGCGAATATCGAACCGTCATCGTGAAGGGCGAGTCGGGACGGAGGCGAAGTAAACGTGAGGGCTCCCGCCTCACGAGCCTCCAGACGATGCGAATATCGCGCCGTCATCGTGAAGGGCGAGTCACGACGGAGGAGAAGTAAACGTGAGGGCTCCCGTTTCGCGAGCCTGCACTCACATTCGTCCATAGAAGCTCTTATTCGTCTTAATTCTAGCCGAAGTCGTGCTCCCGGGTCACGGCTGTGGTTAGGCCTCGTTCACACGCTTTACGTGACGGCGGCTTCACAAAATCCTCCAGCTGGATGATGTGGTCGAGAAGTGAAATCCACTGTGTTTCACCTCTGAAGACCATTTCTTCCGAGTTTCGTGGCACCAAAATGATGTGGAGAAGAGGACGAGCCACCGTCACCCATGGGGAAGACTACCCCCCAAACTATTCTTTATTTTGAACAATGAGGCAATTCCCCGATGGTGATAACGTCGCTGCTCGTCTTCTACGCAATTTTCAACAACCCTTGCGTCTAGGTTACGGGCAATAACTAGCATTTGATCTCGTTCTTGTTTAAGAGATATACTTAAGCTGCTTCTCCTCACCCCATTATTTTCTTTCCTTCTAATGTGTGAGACCTCCAAAACAGGTAAACCACTCTAATTTTTTACTTCATCGCTAATTTTTGTACTTGACGAACTCTGAGACCTTGTACCGACGGGTTCGATTGACCCACACATTTTTATTTATGCTGCACCGTCGCGTGCTACGCCATCGATTATTATATGCTGGCCTTTTCAGGCGAATTGGAGATTCTTGCCCGAGGTAAGCTCATAAACACGCGAAAACTCAATCTGAATTGCCCATAGCGCGTGTAAAGCAATACAACTTGAGCATTTTCGTCGCTGCCACCTGTTGACTCATTCAAGCGGTCGTTGAATCAGCTGGCCGCCAGTCAACACTCAGCGCGGAGTGGTGCGGGATGATTGAGCGATAAACATAAACACGCCAGTGAGTCATCTCTATACAGGCCATTAGTCTTTGCACTGCGCAGTGTTTCAAACATTGCTGTTCACCATATCACACATATACAGACTCGTATGGGTCGAAGATTTTATTGTTATTATTTTACTAGCTTCATTGCGAATAATCTTGATAGGCGGGGACCTCGGTGTTCTCGTCCGAGATAAGCCACTGAACACGTTAACATCCAATCTGAATTGCTGATAGTGCTTGTACAACAATAGCGCGAGTGCGCGTTTGTCGCTGCCATTTCTAAATATATATGCCCCGCGTGTTGCGTGTGGCCCACCAGCTGATGTTACCAGGGCCGCCACTGACCACGATATGAGCGGCCCGTGCAACCACGCCAACACAAAATTTCTACGCATAAATTAGCTGTACATAGCTTTCAACAAGGAAGCTGTTCATAGCCGAGGTTTTCTATCTGTTGGCGGCGTAGCGCTGCTCACGTAGCATTGCGTTGTGGCGAGAGTGGTGCTCTATAGGAAAGGTAGGAGACGCACCGCGCCAAGATGGATGAGGGCAAAATGAACGGGAAGGCAAACCAATGAGGGGCGCGCGAAGATGGCAGAGAGGGAGGCTTAATAGAAAGGATCAACCAATGAGAGGCGTGCCAAGAGGCTTGAAGGGTGTTTAAGCTTAGCAGATGGACGAAGGGGGATATTAAGGGAGGAAATAGTGTTCGTTGGGTAACAGTGTTCGTGAAGTGGAGCTGGCAGCTTTTCCCCCTCTCCCTCACAGTCATAATATCCTCATTTTAGCATGTTTCCACCGTAGTCTGAATCTGGGTAACAAAAGTGGCAACCGCAGGTGTGTCAACCGCATGTGTGTCAACCGCATGCAAAGCAGTAAATATTACAACGAAGGTGAAATATTAGTCTCATAGTGTCATTTTTCTTGGCACTGTGAAATGCCAGCCTCTATAAATAAAGATAAGGTGAATGCGATCTTGCTATCAATGCATATTTCAGAATAGCATTTTCCAATCCTCCCTTTTAGAATGGATACAAAGCATCTGGCCGCTTTTCTTTCATATCGAGAGAAGTTCTGTTATCGCTTGTGCAAGACGTAAAGCCACGTCACTAAGCGACAACCTTGTGCTACGTGCCTAGTCCTAACGCTGGCATGACTGTTTTACGTCCGTTCGAAGTTTAAGGGTTCTTATGCTTGAAAAACCGTATTGTTCTACATAGAACTATGAAGGCTAACACCAAGAACTATATTGTCATGTGAGCTAAGACGATCAATCCAGGGGGAGTGTGTGAGAAAGTGCGCAGTAATACAATGAGACCCAGCCTGGAGCCTTATATGATGTGGCTTTTTAGCCGGCCCTTATACGTATCCCCGTCCGGTATATATCAAAGAGGCATCAACTTTTCGAGCTACAATCAAGATTCTTTGTATTATATATTACTGTTTTATGGCTGTTTTCACCCGTCACTGAGCAAAACTAATGTTTAGAACATTTAAGAAAAAAGAAACTCCAAGTTGATGAGGAACAATATCATAAGATAGGTAGGTATGTGTGCCCCGATTCTTCGCCTGAAAAGCTTCTGTACGTTGTAAGAGGAATAAAAAAAACACATAGGTGAATGACGCTAACTAAGTGACCACTCATGTTTTTTTTTATTGTTCCTTGTCATATGTGCTGTTTCATATATATTTCATAGTGCTACGCGAAAAAGCCTTGCGATACAAACTTTTGTTCACATGTCCGCCTTCACATCACATTTAAATTGAATGACCATGAAGTGGAGGTTATTGCAGACGAGTGGTTTCACGCCAAGCGGTAACCGCAGTCAACTACAAAGGTTCACAAAACAATGTTTACAAAAATATTTTAGGATCTGTTAGCAATTAAAACAGCATAATTGAATACGTTTTATATCACATAATGCCTCCAATCATGTCATATAGTGTGATCGAATGTACCTAGATGTTACTCTCATATTTTTTATCTCCAATGGGATTCTCAATATGGACGCAGCAGCGCTATTCTCCTGTGAGCGTGTACTTTGATATGCTGCTCTGTGAGCACGTGGCTATGCACAGATACAATATTAAACCCACTTAAATGTTGCTCAAGTGCAGTCTACAGAAATGTGACAAAACATGCACAAGCACTCTCAGCACGGAAAATGTAAATTGAATAATCTGGAAATCGTCCCACGTTGCTAAGCATTTTTCCCGGTTGATTTGGCACGTCTGGGCGTTGTCTTTCAGATATAAGTACACATTTTAAAGCTTGTTTTCTGGGTTGGCCTATTGGTTCTACTTCGCACAGAGTTCGAACTGGTCCCGCCAGTCATGGGTGTCTTCATAGGCTCATCGTGAAAGCATTCAGGAATCATAGGATTCGGCAGCGTCTTCTGCAATGCATGGAGCTGCAGCTGTAATGGTTTCTGAGGGAGTCAAGTGATTACTCTCTCGCAGGGAGCTGAGCTCGGGTGCCAAGCCTAGCAGACGTCGACTGAAACAGTCGACCCGTGTGTAGACGCGTGGTAGCGATTCTGGGCTCGATGGTCAGCTCCATGAAGGGGTGCCAGACATGAGGACTACCCTGTACCTACACCGGTGTGATGACGCTGGATCGACGAGCACACGGAAAACCACATACAAGTACGTTTGCTCTGTTAGCTTTTCCTTGAAAAATAATGGCACGTTCCCAGTCTGGGGGGACTGGCCAAGAATGAGTAGTTAAATATTTGAAAGGTTACTCAAAACTGTTAAGAAATAAAAAAAGCGAAATATTAAATATACGTATTACATTAGTTTAGGACTACAAGCCATATGCTTAACAGCTGGTAGTCGAGACTGCCGTAATAACCTCATTAGAACAATTTTGGAGAGTACATTTATTCAATCATTGAAGAGACTAAAACGTCTTCATCGTCTTTGCGCTCGGCGAAGAACACTCGCGTTGCTTCGTTGTTACCGCCACTAGCTGAAACATACGTGCGCAATTTAGAGAGACCATTAAAATCCGTAAAGGTGTGCTACCGAAAATCTCCACAATACAAGCCAAGCAAAGTTAGTGTACAGTAAAAATAAAAGGTAAGAATAATGGTAGAAAGGAACAAAAGGACATGCAAAAAAAACTACGAACGTTGTCGTCCTCAATCGCGTTGCTTCGACAAGCTGTAACTGAACACCACAGATAAATTTTCAGCAAGCGCGCTTCCGAACCCAGTCAAGCAGGGATCAATACACCATTCACTCATCTCTCTATAAACTGTCTCTACTTGTAACTTCGTGCCGTACATGCCTGAGTAACTACTGTGCGGTTGAAGACGCATGCAGCTTAGAACGCGGAAAAATTACACAATATCAAAAATACGAAAAGCTTTAGGCGATCCATCATCTCGTGCTATTTATCAAATTGCGTCGTTGGGCTCAAGTCAGACACAGTCGTTTGATTCTGGTATTCGCAACAAGTATTAAACTATTAAAATGGCGATCTCTATCTTCTCAAGTCTAAAGAAAAAAATCTATAGTGATTTTTTCAGAATACAAATCTATGTTTTTATTACCTATCGACGACCGTTTAATCTTTGGGGAGGCCACACAGTATACAGTTTACCGAATTATTTCCCCAGTGAAGGGTAGTATAATGAAAGCTTCCCACGCTTTTCTCCTTTCCTCTTTTCCTCTGATTGCAAGCGCCCCCTTCTGGCTAACATTGGTCAACCAATGACAGAGAAGCCTAATCATGTTTCTTATATCGTTTTCCCTAATCAGTACCATAAAAATGTCTGCAAAACGAAGTCATTAACGCGACCGCGTTAAATCAACAATGGTGATGGAGCCCACTTTTCTTAGTTGTGAACACTTTCCCATGTCAGATTCCAGCCTTTGAAAACCTAACGTTTCGGAGCAGTCAACGTATACTGTGGAAGCTTCACTGAAAGTAGCATTGCTATCAACAACACTACTTTAGCTTCCTAACAAGAAGCATTCCCCGGCTACGCAAAACATGTTGCCGAAACGTGTAGGCATATACTCCATCAAAATGGGTGAGGTTTCCCTTAAGCCGCTTTGTGCGGCTATTTCGCTTTATCTACCTGCATTTACCACTATGTGCAGTCGAGTTAAACATAGGTTGCAACACGATGTCCGTATGCATACTCCAAATGGCGCCAACACTACAAAGTGGCGCCTAAATAGAAAAAAAAAAACTGGTGAATTAAAGTCCCTCAGCAATACTTTTTCAACCTTTTTAGCGTTTTTGCTTTCATTTTACAGTCTTGGTGTCACTTCAATCACCGCAAGTGTGTTGCAACTCTTATTGAGCGTGACTGTACATAGGTGTAAACGAAAATCATTTATACAAATATATGAATCAAATAAACATGCAAGAACCTTGCAGAAATAAACAGCTCCGGTAGCGTTCTTTGATAAGGCCAAACGGTCGCCCAGTGATTAGGTCATTACCTGCAACACTGCTCTACTGAAATAAAAATACAAAGAACAGGAATGCACTGGCCAAAATGTGTTAAAATAGAAGACCAATCCACCCGAAAAAAACAATACTTATTACCGTTTGGTTCTTTCAGTCACACTTGCTGACTCATAAGTGTGCTTTCCATGATGACAAATGTAGACGAAATCAATCGTTTCGGCTGCATAGAGCTTACTTACTGCGCGAGCAGTAAATAAGCTATCACGTTTCATGTGTCAATCTCGTGATTACCACTGTTTTCAATGCAATGTGAACAAATCATTGCAGACTTCATAGCTCTGTGACCGGTTGTAGCTACTCAAACACATGGCCAAGCACCTCCACTGCGGTTTCACGTGCGTATGAAAGCCACTCATAGACTGCGCTGCTGTGCAGTGTTTAGCAATGGACAGAATCTTCAGCGCCCAAGACGACCTGTTTAATGCCGTGTACGCCCGAGCTTAGAATATATGAATAGCTAAAAAAATTTCGTATATTATCTCTGAAGATGTTACGATGTTCTATAACTTTAGTTGAAGTGTCATATATTGACTGTTATATTAACAATAACCACATATACATTCAAAACACCTACAGTGACGAACACACATATGCAGGGTGTCCCACGTATACCCTTATCCAGAGTTTAGAATTTCGCTGGTGCAAGTAATTGCGACGCGACCAAATGCATGCTGCTCACCATTGCCTGAAATTAGTCATACCATTTTTTTGTGTTCTCAAATATTGTTTAATTAGATCTGTTTATAAATAACTTTTGAAGAAAGAAGATAGATGGATGGATGGATGAAAAACTTTTATTGGGGTCCTGAAGGATTCCACCCCCGTTTTATAGGGGTAGAATCGCGGGCCGCTCCCACGTTGGGACGGGGAGGCCCAGCCTCACCGCCGCATCGTGGGCCTTCTGGACAGCCTTGAGTTGTTGTATGAGGACCGGACTCGTGAGCATTAAATGAAAGGAGTTCTCAGAAAATTCTTCATTTTTTCTTTGTAAAGAGGGGCACCTCCAGAGCATGTGGTTAAAATCACTGCGATTCTGGCAGTCTGGACCAAGTTCTGAAATATCGGAGTAATGGCTATAGGTTACGAGGCTAGGGTATGTTCCCGTCTGAAGCATGCGAAGAGTGATTGCCTGTGGCCTAGACAACTTTTCGTGTGGCAATGGAAATGACCTACGGCCTAATTGATAATGCTTCGTGATCTCGTTGAAGGTAGTCGAAATGTCCCTAAAATGAAGGCTGCTGGCTGACTCCTCTAAAGAAGATAGATAAAGAAGATAGATAAAAAATTTTAATGAGAAAGTTGTAGATCGGTTTGCAAAACGTCCGAATAGATAGTTGTGAACTTTATATTTGTTACGTATTAGTGTTTTTCTGATATTTACAAATGCCCACGAAATGAAAAAAATACCACGTGACAAACCCATGCGTTCGCCAGTTCGCAGAATGATTCTAGTGCTTCCTAACGTTCCGCGTACGAACAACCATAGCATTTGCGCCATTGTGCTGTCCCGGCAAAGTCACAACGGTGGTGGTGGTGGCTTTACGATGAACACGTTTTGCTATAGGCTACAAAAACGATAACTGCTGTGATTGCTTATCGCTGTCATGAACCGGCGCGAAGGAAGCGTGTAGTCCGTGCGCGGAAAGTTAGAGAGCACTAGAGTCAACGTGCGCATTGACATGCGAGTGGGTTTGTCACGTGTTATCTTTTGTACTTTGCGGGTATTTGTAGTTAACAGAAAAACTTTAATACTCAACAGACATAAAGTTCAAAACTATCTATTTGGACGCTTCGCAAACCAATCTACAACTTTCTCATTAAATTTTTTTATCCAACTTTGTTTTTTGAAAAGTTTGTTAAGTAAACAAATGTAATTAAACAATATTTGAGAACACAAGAAATATTTTGGCTAACACTAGGCAACCGTGAGCAACGTGGATTTGGTCGCATCGTAATTTCTTGTGCGGGCATATTTTTAAACTTTGGCTAAAGTTACCTTGGACACCCTGTCTACACAAAAGATGATCGGAAGCGCTATTCGAAGATCACAGGCCAGGTCTATGCCGGCGGCAAGTCATCTTTTCGTCCACTTTACTTTATTCACATTTACATTGAAGTTACAAATAATAGCATCCCCAACACTTTCCTTGGCATCCTTGTCTGTTAGTTCTCAATAATATTGGGCTTAACAAAGAAATTCAACCCTTAAATTTACACTTGTATCCTACATACAAACCAAAAGTTATTAATGCAATTTCATTCTGATGTGTAGTCCTCCAAGACACCAGCGACACTTTTGTGCGTTTTTTTGACAGAAGCACTGTCTCATCGTGGGCTGAGAAGGAGCCACGGCTCCAAACTCTCGTGCATGAAGAGGATCCTCCAGAACCCGTCGTTCTTTGTCAGGACACGAATTGTCACAGACGACGTGTTTTAAGTCCCCACGAGTGTTATTATAGCGCATGCAGGAGAGTCTGAAGGCTTTATTCTGTGCCTAATGTAGTTCGTATTGGCAGCGTGCAGTTTGAGCGTCTGAGCCAGAGAATGCATGTTTCACCTTGCCTGGTTAGTCTTTGTGGCTAATAATGCCGGGTTTAATGTGCGCATTGGTCGTAGACGTAATGTGCGCACGTTAGAGGGTCGGAGCTATGCCCCGAAACATATTGCACACGTTTTACATGTCTAATAACGCAGCCTATTTACAGCAGATGATGCCCATTGTTATAGACTGTTGTTGAATTCGGCAAAAACCCATTATACTCAAAACAAAAAAAAAATCTCTTTTACTTTCGTTATTCTTGGCATGCGATAGAGCATGGGATATGAAGTAGACATTCGAAGAGACAGGTCGTGCGAACAAAGACATAAGAAAGAAGTGAGGATTCCACAAACGCCATTAAGCTGTTCTGACTTTCTTCTTATGTGCGTTCTTGCGCGCTCTGTTTTTTTTTTCTTTTGAGTGAATTCTCACCATTTCGCTTTACTTCATGGTTTTCTGTTCAATTCGCCACTGTCTTGAGCTCAGAGTCTTTAAGACATGTGAAGAAGCTTGTAGCGTGGTGCAGCATAGTGAACAAAGACACGCGCGAAGTTTTTCAAGCACCGCAGTAAAAGGTCACCTTATGAAAGTAGCTAACGTGGTTGCTTGGGCAAGTTGGTATGACATGATTCACATAAAAAACAGCGCCAATAAAGAGAGAAAAGAAAAGAAGGAGGCAGTGCTGCTGTCTGTCTCCTTCTTTTCTTGTCCCTCGTTATTGGCGCTGTTTTTTTATGTGTAACCTTATGAAATAATAAAAAACTGAGTAACACGTGGCTTCAGTATGCAGATACCCAGCGACCCGTCCGAGTACGAAAGACAACGCGGCTGATTGACTTTTAAGCACTGATTCTACGATCATTATGAGATATTTTCCAGCACCTTACACCAATTAAATTAGCGTTGGTGGGCAAGTCGGTGAGAACGTGGCACACTTCACGTGTTAATGTACAATTAGCGGTGAAAAATTTCGATTGATTTTTGTTTAAAGACCAGCACTACCCGGCGTCACGCGTTGACAAAGGCGTTACGTCGTTTATATGAAATGCTTCTCTACACAGCTCAGATTTAGAAGAACAGCCATGAACAGCTATGGACTATGAACTCTATGGCCCGACAACGTGGTTGAAAGGCTATAGAGCTATCTGTCTGGACGTGAGAGCAGCCCTCTAAGCGCAGAGTGATGCTTAGAAGGATGCATATAGCGTTATTTCATTCCATCGATCAAGGGCTTGCATTTGCATGCATTCACAATAGGAGCGACACGCACTAAAGTGCAGAATAAAGGATAGCCTTTCTTAAGTAAATGTTTGTTTACAAGTATTGTACCGGCATGTATTACAGCCCTTGTTTAGTACCGCATTGTTCTGAATCTTAGCATTCTGACTTTTTTACCTTGAGACCTGGAAATATTGCGTCGCCTTTGTTTCACTCCATGCTGACGCAGTGCCAGTGACTGAAAGCTTTCATCATTAACAATTTGCATTGTGGCCGTCTGCACGTGCACACCGTAGCTCACTGTCTATCGCCACACACAATACTCATGGTTGAAACTCAGCTACTAGAAGAATGAAGATATTATGATTTTGTATATTTACTGTCACACAATTTCGCTGTTCCGTTTCACGGTGGCCGAATGTAGGGTAACCGGAGGGGAGCCGCAGGCGCAAAAAATACAACCCCGCACAAATTGCGTTTCCATCGTCTCCATCCCCGAGCCAGATCACCTTTCAAACATCGGGGAGACTGGGTAGCCAACCGGGAAATGCACGCGTGCGGAAGAAAAAGAAAATAAATAAATTTATATGAGTAGGAGAAGAGAAATAGTACTAATGCCAAAACAAAGCTCTCGCACCTTCTTGCACGCAATCCGCTTTTCCCACTTTTGTTTTCCACAGAGATGATAAAAGTTTTCCACCTTAACTCGCCTCAAGAAGCTTGAAACAAAACACTCACTTCGTTCAACGTTGGAATAGAGCAAGTGTGAAAGAGTAGTAGTATTGAATAAGAGAGACGACACCAAGAGACCTGGCAAGCCTCAACTTTCGGGGAGTAGCACACCATCTTCCTTTTAGGGGGGGGGGGGGGGGGCTCGCTATACAGCACCTCTTCTTGGAGTAAGCCGTCCCATCGTTGACGGGAGAACATCAATCAAGGAGTCTGCCTGCCTTTAGATCTCGTCAGTGTTTCGTAGCATGTGCTTTTTGCCAAGTTCATTTCTATTTTTACTATATTGGTTACTTTCATCTCGCGCTCTCAGCGTTGAGCAAGAAAGCAATGGCGTAGTAGTATTGCGATACCGGGAAAGCATTCAATTAGAAAACATGACAAAAGTAAAAAAAAAAAGATTTCTTTTGTGAACATCTATGAAGAGAGCGTGATCATAGGAAACGAGAATCAATATTGTCACATGGTCGTGACGTCGACGAAGGCAGTGACGGCATGTCTGAAATTAATTCTTTAATTGGCCGACAGGAAAATACGAACGCACAGTAAAGCAAGCAATGTGCGCTGTACAGTGATCTTGGTGAGCACAGCATCGGCCGTCGATAACCCGACGTGCGGTGATATGCGCGTCGATATTTATACATGTGCCATCGAATATTCCAGCGTTATCACTAGCGGCCACAAAAGTACCCGAAGAATCTGAATGTTCACGCTGCGCCCATAATTTCATCAGAAGGTTCCAAGATTTTCTCGGTGGTTGTTCATATATCGGTGCGGTTCGCGAAGGGCAGCACTTACACGTGCATGAGGCGATAACAAAACTTGGAAGAGGAGTGTGGCAGTATGCTGCTGGTCGAGGTATTCTTGATGTAAGCGTTCTTTATCCTGGTTCTTAATAATTATCAATCAATCAATAAATCAATCAATGTTCAGCTAACGTGCCTATCAATACCCGTAAGATCTTTGTCTCGCGAACGAAAATAAAAAGTAATGAACAATACAATTGAGACAGTCTATACAAGGCGATCAAAAGCTTAAATGTCCGAACAAAAAGACAGGACACCAGGGCAAAAATAAGATACTGTAACGCGACATATGTAGAACGCTAGTGACAACTTAAGAATCACAGGGTTCCTCACCTATTCGCCTAAGACAAATCCAAGGTAGAAGACGCCTTCCTTTTCTTCTCAGTCTATGCATTGATCCTTTCCCACCACCATGGAAAGCTTCATCATCACCATAATCCACTTCACCATCATACTTTTTAAACCTTCAAATGCCTCTGATTTTGTGTTACATAAGAGGGGGGGTGGCATATTCAAATGCCTCTGATTTTGTGTTACATAAGAGGGGGGGGTGGCATAGATAAAAAAACCGACATTTAGGCAGGCGTGAATCAAGCAAATACAACAGAATTAACATGTAGAGAAATGAACAGGGAAGAGAGAGATAACAAATTGAGAGAAAGGCATGGAGGCTAACCAAGATTGTTGCATCTGGCATGCTACTCTGAACTAAGGGGAGAGATAACTGGAAACAAAGCTGAAAAGCAAAGTGAGGAGAAAAGTTTCTTTTTCTTTTTTTGAACGAGGCAAAATGACATTGTTGTAAATATACACAGAAAGAATATTGAACAGAAAAAAAATCACCAGGCGTGCGCGGAACGCGCAGCAATGTTGCAGTGGCCTTTCAGAGTCTGGAAAAGGCTTTCACAGGCTGGAAAGTGGCCTTTCAGAGCCTTTTTTTTTTAACACTATTTCGGTAACTGCTACATGAACACTTGCAGGATACCCACTACGCCATAAATCATCCTCAATTTTGCGTACTTGGATTCGCATTCACTATGCCATCCTTCGACATTCTTCGGAGAAGCGTGGTACCCGCTGGACACTTGCAAGTAATTTTGCGTAATTTTTTATGACGTGACTGATGTCGATGAAGAACCATGCCTGGCACTATTGTATTGGGGATGTAATATTTGACTACTCACTTGTTACGAATTCACATTGTCTGACGCGAGGCTTTTCCTTAGCTGTTATAAAGCGCTTTGTTGCACACGTTACTGCTATTCCTCTGCCGATTTGAAGCCTGCCTGTGGTCAGTTTAAAATAAAGTTACAAGCACCGGCGTAGTTTAGTTGTAGAATAGTGGGATGGCAAGCAGGGTACCCGGTTTCGAATACCATTCGGTCGTTGCTGTTTTTTATTTACCAAGTTTTTTGCTCGATAGTGGCTACGGACAGTGGCTGGCGGCGGACAACTACGGCGCACGCGACCACTGATGTGATATCACAACAGCTTTCACAGTGAAAGAGATTATCATTCTTTCAGTGATCAGAAAGCTGATGACCACCTTTGTCCTTTGAGCATACTGCGATTTCACGTGGTGACGCGATGGGACGTACCATCATGTAGTACCTTAGTAACGACCATTACCACGTAAGCAACAGGTTACTGTGCGCCAAAAGAAACTTCAAGAAATACTTGTCTTGAAAGTCCTACTTCGCTCCTGTGAGATGGATTCTATGGAAATACTGACCTCGTACTCGACCAAACTCCTAACTCAGAATGACAGAAAGAGTGACACGATATGTTATTACTTATTCTTTTTAATGTATCGCTCTACTAGTATTCCTCAGTCAGAATTCATGCATTGTCGCTTTATTTATGCAAGCTAATCATTATTAGGGACAGCCCCATACTAAAAGGGAAGATAAATTATCCTTTCATTCGTCAGGTATGTAAACGCGTGCTCTCTTATTCCTTTGATATAGTCGTAAATCTCGTCCGGCATTCAAGCTCTATTTTATCTATTCGTCGAATGCTCAAGAGAAGCTGAGATCAAACTGGGAGAATGTTTGGGCGCTCGCGCGTTTGACCTATAACACCGAGGAGAGACGATTAATGACGAGAGCACATCGCCCGCGCACTTCCTCGCCGCGGTTGTCTTTCTCGCACGAAGTGCTGACCGCGCACTTGTGGCGATAAATGATTCCTTAGCCCTCCATGACAACGAAACGGCCGTCCTCCTCTCGCTCCTATACGTGCATTTTCGGGATGCGGGAGAAAAAAAAATGCTGCCTCATCGCCGGCGTTGTCTTCGCCATAAACACCGCTGTCACACCCGAACTTCGTCAGCACCTGTACGGAATGCTTGCTGATATTCCACAGGACGAAGTACTTTTAAGAGTGGCCGTTGTCGTACTCTCACCAGTGCGTCCGTCTCAATACCTACGTACGCAGGTCAACGTGTAGCTCAACTGATGAACGAAAGATGAGGTAAAAAAAAAATTCATCTAATGGCGTGGAGACCAAATAGTCGAGTGCAGAGGATTGGTAGAGAGGAACGAAACTTTTCGATTATCTGAAGTTTTTTTTTTGTGATGTAACACAGCGTAATCGCTAGTTCATATTTGCGCACATGTAGCCTTGAAATATCTGCCTAAATGTTGTTTTCTGGTAGTCTGTAAACGTTACTAAATGTTCAACATTTTAGATAGATTTACCAGCGCAAAAAAGACGAACCCTTTAGAAGGAACACACTGGTATAACCTTGTGTCTATGTGTTCCTTTTTAAGCGTTCCATATTTTAGCGCTTCTAAATCTATCTTAATCAGAAATTAAATCTCCCAAGCTTCAGTTTCAGCAAAGTGTTTATTTTGTCTAGCTCGACAAAGTAGTAGGACGCAGTTGGGTTGCGTCAGAGGTTTATTGATGTGAAGAGCAGCTTAAATTATAAGTACGTTAGAGCGCACATAGAGCATGTACTGGCAGTGATACCGTTTTTCCGGACCTGTAAACCATATTTAAGGAAGTGTAAGCGAAAGTAAAATGCAAATATTACCATTCATCTTCAGACCTCTATGCTTTCCATTGATAGACTCTTTTTTTTCCACGTGATGTAATTGTCGAGTAATTGAAAATATTGCTATCAAAGCAGATTTCTGCGTCCTCTTCAATAAGACAAGCTTGCTGGAGATCTGCGTGTAAACCCAGAATAAATAAAAAATGACGTATTATCCTCGATCGAGATTTTGTCTATTCTGTTGCGCCAACCAAACGACACAGCGTGAACGCACATTTTTTTAGCACTTCAATACTCAAATATTACCAGCCTTTTCGTCGTTCTGGTTCCCCCATACAAATACGTCGAAGCGAATACTCTATATGCTTCTTTCAGCTGTAGGTACAAAACTGCCGTTGCCGAAACATTGCGGACCGTGCATCAGCCTTTCTGTTCTTCTCTGTTCCACTTACTGAAGATCATCTATCTTGTTGCTTTTCTGTACGGAACACTTGCCCGTGTGGAATGACCAGTAACATTCAATCACCCTCTTTGTGCACTCCGAGAATGTCTTCGAAGCCGAAATCGGATACAGCCAAAGCAGCTGGGACTACGATCACGAAGTGCATTGGCACACTGATGACTGGTCTGGAGAATCAGCGAGCAATTGTGCGCGAAGAAACTGCTCCCAGGAAAGGGCTATACAGCCGCTGAAAGCGAATATTTCGATCCATAGATACGTTTTCTCCAGCGTAGCTCTATCATTAATTTTCCTGCCGCAATGCTCATTCACTTGACCGTTGGTGTGTAGCGGCATGCTTCTTTATCTTCCTATGGTAGCGCTCCAAACGACATAGTAAGGATGCTCTTATACCCTGGCGTACTAGCTGCGCCTTAGTATCGATATATTACACTACAAAGTTGGTGGAAGTCTGAACCAAGACTCGTTAGTGAATTATAACATTATTTGCATGTTACCTTGGCGATATTCTTTAGCACTTGCTCAATTGTCTGATGAGCTCTTTCCTTTTAAATATCAGTGCGGAAGAGTGATACACACACGTAAACCTCCAATTTCTCTTTTGATGACTGGTTTCCACTTGAAAAAAAATTGATAAAATTATAAATGAAGCCTTCAGGTCACATATACAACCGACGCCTTTTTTTGTGTGTAAGAAAAGCAATTGAGTTGCTTAATACTACCAGTTCTTTTTTCTTCCTCTAGTAAGTGATAACATTTTTCTGGTTGACATCCATGAGTAGTAGCCAAAAAGATATTTTTACTCTAGATTGCCTGCGATTTTGAATTGTTTTAATGAAGTCATGTTGCTTCGTGGGTCTTTCGCAAAATAGCAGTAGATACAGGATGTTAAAAGAAGTATATAAACTGTATCATGGCCGCAGTCTTATAAACATCGCAAAACGCTAGTTTGTAATAATTAAAGCGAATATACCTCGTCAACCGTAATACAAACTTTCAATCCACGTTTTCTGTTCCCCTAAACCACAAGCCGTATGGGTCGAACTCAGTGAAACACTCACATTATTTTATATATCTAGTAGCACTCTCTCTCACGCAGTTATGTTTTGCAGATAATTCTGAACGACTAAGATCTGTGAACTCCTTGCTTTAGAAAAAAAAAGCGAAATAATAAGCATTGGGAAGCTCCTGCAAACGGTCATTCGTGGGCCTCGAGAAAATAGTCACGCAATAGACGTTATCTAAAAAAGGCAATTATTGTTGCCACTCAGTCTTGTCAAAGCAAGATGGAGTAATGATGAAATATTGGAACACGTTTCTAAAACAGATTACCATGCCGGACATTCAGGGGTGAGGCCGTCGTTATGTCTCATTAGGGAAGAAAATAAGTCTAATGAATACATCTCCGCTAGATACTTGTATGGCGAGAGTTGACTAAGTCGTTTGGAAGGTATTTATGTGCACAATAAAATTCACAAAACCTAACCGAACGGCACGTCAAGCCCTGATCACTCCATGCCATTAGCGCATAGTTTACTTAATTTTGTTATCTCAGTTTTTTCTTCGTTTCTTCCTCTCTCTCTCTCTCTCTAATTCAGTTTTTGTTGTACAACATACTTACATTTTCTTCGGTGTTAGTCTTCACTGCTGTCAACAGAAAATAAAAAAGCAAAGACTGAGTTCAAGAATAAGTTTTCTTTTTCTTTTTTTGTTTTTGTTTGGCATTATATTACCTTGACTGCTTATGTCTCGACAAAGAGCTCACGAAGCTAAGCATCGCCTACGGCAAGATAGCGAAGAAACGTAATATACAATGGAGACTCAGCGAGCACAAATACAAAGCGTGTTTTCGTATGTAATGATAGGGCAGTCATCGGAGCTAACACTATCAAGATGGTTGCAGGTGGGGTTTTTGTAAGCGCTGCCTACATAGCTTTCAGTCAAAAAGAATCAGAACTGATGAACAGGGCTATAGGTGGCGGTGGTAGCTAGGCCATCTCAGGGCATGCACGTGATCTCTGTATATATACCGCGTTAGTCCCCACACTAAACAGTTGGTAGTTTACGCAAAGGTGGCACGTACTAATATTTCTTTTTTTCCGCTTTGTCCAGTTCTTTTGTAGCGTAATCTCTACTGGCCGAGGTCGAACAGTTCCGCGTGGCTTACGCTGAGCAGTGCTGCGCATGACCAAGGAGCAGTGACGTCACACGGCGCACAGCTGGTTTGCCGAATAAGTTCTGGAGGTTTTTGGAATGACGTGTCAATAGTGGGGTGGCGCTTGACTGACGTGAGCTTGCTCGCTAGTTGGTATGTACGTCCGTACGTAACTCACGCTACGTATATTAGGGAGTTTTAGTGCTGGGTACCCAAGCGGCTTGCGTACGCAAGACGTTGGGGCGGCGGTATTGCGCATGCGCGAAACCCCAAACAGATGCGTCGCAAGACCGCTGGGGCGATGCGGCCATGCGTCCGCGCGGTCCACCTTCGCAAGAACTCGCGGTATCCGCACTGCGGATACTCTAGCCGTCGAGTTAAAATAAGCCAAAGTGCGAGCACTTACAGCGATTACACGGTCTCAGCCAGATTTCCAAAGCTAGAATGGCCTGGAACATAGAAACTAAAAGGCATATGCCAGCCCCCGACCAGCTGAATAGGTGGCGCCATCTAGCGCGGCCATAGTGAAACAGACAACCACAACTTTGTTATTGCAGAAACATTGTGCATTGTACATCCGGTGCAAAAACTGCGCAGCGACAATATTACAAATGAGAAACCTTTTTATTCATTTTCACCTCAAAAACATTAAGCGTAAGCTAACATGTTCATGACTGCGGTTGCACGAAGTGTCACAAGATGTCGACACTGTCGTCACAGTAACCTTGTATTTTTTACTTTTTCGCGTATACCAGATTACTGTACACAATAAAGAAAGTGTACTGATCACTATGTATGTTTAATTTAACATTTTCGATCATAAAAATACTTAAATAATACTTACGCGACAAGACGCTATGGCTCTGCGAGCGCGTGTGAACTTCGTGCGGCTTGCGTTTGCGTGCGTGCCACCGTGGCGCCAACTAAAAGCGATTTCTGGTTGGGTATGGGTTGGGCACGCAACGCCGCGCGCTCCCAAGCCCGCAACGCCCCAAGAGAATGCGTACCCAGCACTAAAACTCCCTATTCTGGCATAGCGGAGCTAAGCCACTGCTAATTTGTAGTTCGCATTGAAAGAGTTGATAATGTTCACCCAACTAGCTCATCGTCTTGCTTTCTTGGGGAGTGCTTCAATATATATATATATATATATATATATATATATATATATATATATATATATATATATATATATATATATATATATATACATATATATATATATATATATATATATATATATATATATATATATATATATATATATATATATATATATATATATATATATATATATATTATATATATATATATTGTTAAGGCGTTTATTAGCCGACAACGAGCAAGAATATACAATGGCGACAGTCACAGCCAAGCACGGGCTCTCAGCGCGAGCGGCGTCTTTGTTGGGTAGCCCCACTAGAAGGTACTCAAGAGCTCGACCCATTTCCGAGTTCAGAGGCTTCGCTACAATTACCCCGGGGTCGAAGAGGGAGCCGCCTGGCGACCTAACAGCTTGTTACTATTAGCGGGTCATAATAAGCCTTCAGGCGCTCCACGCTGACGATGTCGCGCCCACGGCGGCGCATGTCCGAAGATTGTTCAACGGGTTCTATCAGATAGTTGACGGGTGAGGTGTGCTCGATGACACGGTAGGGGCCTTCGTATTTGGGACGTAGTTCGGAAGAGAGGCCAGCTGCAGAGGTCGGGATCGAGAGCAATACAAGTGCACCAGGAAGGAACGTGAGCTCAGAAGTGGTGGAGCCATCACGAATACTCTTCTGCCGCTCTTGCTCTTGCGTCGTAAAAGTCTTGGCAAGCTCGCGACACTCTTCAGCAAGCCTGGCTGTCTCGGAAATAGGTGTACACTCAGATGGATCCGGCGTCTACGGGAGTATTGTGTCCATGGTGTGCGACGGGTGCCTTCCGTACAGCAAGTAGAAAGGTGAAAAACCAGTCGTGCTCAGAGGGGCGGTGTTGTAGGCGTAGGTGACGAAGGGCAGTATATTATCCCAATTATACTGGTTGGCAGCGACGTACATAGAAAGCATGTCGCCGAGGGTGCGGTTAACGCGTTCGGTGAGGCCATTCGTCTGTGGGTGGTAAGCAGTAGTTTTGCGGTGGACAGAATGGCACTCCGTCAGAATGGCTTCGACGACTTCCGACAAGAAGACACGGCCTCGATCGCTGAGAAGCTCTTGGGGTGGTCCGTGGCGCAGTATAAACTGATGCAGCAGGAAGGACGCAACATCGCGCGCAGTAGCCGCAGGGAGAGCGGCGGTTTCGGCGTATCGCGTTAAATGGTCAACGGCAACGATGGCCCAGCGGTTACCAGCCGACGTCAGAGGAAGTGGTCCATACAAATCGATACTTACGCGCCCAAAGGGACGGTCAGGGCAAGGTAACGGTTGCAGACCGGCGTGCGACATGTGGGCTGACGGTTTACGGCGTTGGCAAGTGAGGCAAGAGCGAACGAACTGCTGCACATAGCGGTACATCCCGCGCCAGAAGTAGCGTTGTCGAATGCGATGGTAGGTTTTGAATACCCTAGAGTGCGCGCATTGCGGATCAGAATGGAAGGATTCATATATCTCCGACCGCAGACTGCGGGGTATCACGAGTAACCACTGCCGGCCGTCGGCGTCGTAATTGCGTCGGTGTAGAAGGCCGTCACGGATGGCGAAATGGCGAGCTTGACGACGCAAGGTACGCGTGGATGGCGTTGCGGACGGATCAGAGAGCATGTCGACGAGCGGGCCGATCCAATTATCCTTTCGCTGTTCGGTAGCGATGATGTCAACATCAATGGCAGAAACAGCAGCCGAGGATACTGAGCAGAGCACATCACCTTCAGGCAGAGGGGAGCGCGAGAGGGCGTCGGCGTCAGCATGCTGGCGTCCGTTGCGGTACAGCACGTGGATGTCGTAGTCTTGTAAGCGAAGAGCCCAACGGGCGAGACGGCCTGAGGGATCCTTCAATGGTGAAAGCCAGCATAGTGCATGATGGTCGGTGACGACATCGAATGGGCGACCATACAAATAAGGTCGAAACTTTGTAAGAGCCCAGACGATCGCCAGGCACTCTTTCTCCTTGACGGCGTAGTTTTTCTCGGCTTTCGTGAGCGTACGGCTTGCATATGCTACGACATATTCAGGGAATCCGGGTTTTCGCTGCGCCAGGACAGCGCCGAGGCCTACACCGCTGGCGTCCGTGTGCACCTCCGTTGGGGCTGTGGGGTCGTAGTGGCGTAGAATGGGAGACGACGTCAACAAATGGCGGAGCTTCGCGAACGCGTCGTCGCACTCGGATGACCACGAATTGAAGGGCCCGTTACTTCCAAGGAGCTTCGTCAACGGTGATATGATCGTGGCAAAATTTCGTATGTAGCATCGGAAGTATGAGCACAGGCCCACGAAACTACGCAGTTCTTTGACAGATGCAGGTTTGGGGAATTCGGCCACGGCCTGAAGCTTGGCAGGATCAGGAAGAATGCCGTCTTTGGACACGACGTACCCCAGTATGGTGAGTTGGCCGTGCTGCAAAACGGCACTTTTTCAGATTTAGTTGCAAGTCGGCATTGCTCACACGTGCGAAAACTTCTCTCAGGCGTTGAAGATGCGTGGAGAAATCCGGAGCAAAGACAATGACATCGTCGAGGTAACACAAGCACGTGTACCATTTCAAGTTGCGCAGAACGGTGTCCATCATGCGCTCAAAGGTCGTAGGTGCATTACATAGACCAAACGGCATTACGTTGAACTCGTACAAGCCGTCTGGCGTGACGAAGGCGGTCTTTGGTCGAGCGTCGTCAGCCATCGGTACTTGCCAGTACCCCGAGCGCAGATCGAGAGAAGAAAAAAATCGGCTCCATGAAGGCTGTCAATCACGTCATCGATGCGTGGCAGTAAATAAACATCCTTGCAAGTGACCTTATTGAGCCGTCTGTAGTCCACACAGAACGCACAGAACCGTCTTTCTTCGCAACAAGAACAACAGGAGACGCCCATGGACTGTCCGAGGGCCGAATAACGTCACGTCGGAGCATATCATCAACCTGATTATTAATTACTCGACGTTCAGCAGGAGACACGCGATATGGACGTTGCCGTAAAGGTGGATGGGCACCAGTGTCGATGCGATGCGTAACAACGGACGTGCGACCGAGAGAACTTCGCCCAACATCGAAAGAAGAACGATATTCTTGCAACAGGTGCAGAAGTTGGGAACGCTGTACGGCCGTAAGGTTGTCAGCGATGAAGGGGCCAAATACATCAGCAGATGACGAATCAGAAGTGCAAACAGCATTGATGGTACATGACCTGGGACCGCGCGTGTCATCGGGTACGTCCAGGACTTGTGCGTCGTCGACTGGTTCCACTTTGCCGAGACCATACAGAACGTCCTGGATGACAACGCGAGCTGTGCACCCTGCTGTAGGATGAATGCGGTGCAAACTTGCAGTACGGAGGGATAACCCAGAAAGTGGCGTCGTCACTTTTCGAAGTAAGCGGCAGAGTTTTTCGTCCATAACTGATACGGCAGCTCCAGTGTCAATAAGAGCCGATGCACAAACACCGTCCACAAGCACGTCAATGACATTCGAGGGGCTGCTCTGAGGGCTTTCACGTTGCGATAGCGTCGCAGTCCTTGCCTCGGGGACTGCGACGACTAGTTTTCCCGCTCATGAGCTGCCGCACTTGGCCGCATGGGAGACAGGGAACGGCGTCGTCGAGACGGCGATCTTCGAGATGGACCTGGGCGAGATCGAGGTGGCATGGACGGCGGTTCTTCGCGATAAGGACGGCTGAGTTGGCCAGCAACAGGTGAAGAAATTGGAGCCGGCTGTACGCGATGGCAATAACAGGCCACGTGACCGGCGTAACCGCTGGCAAAGCAGATGGGCCGGTTGTCGGGTGTGTGCCATCTGTTCACCGGGGTAGGTCTCACCCATGTCGCAAGGGCTGATGGACGGAACGGTGGCTGCATGGTGGACTGAAGCTGAGGCTGAGGGGTTACGTCAACATACGTAGCGGGCACACCCGCTGCAAAGGACGGAGGTCGAGTGGCAGCTTCGGCGTAAGTCAGAGGGGCGGTTGCTGGAACGACTTGGGGCGGCCTGGCGACCACTTGCGCGTAACTCAGGGGCGCAGGAGCCGGAGGCTGTGAAGGGCGGTACGCAGGCATTACCTCCGCTATTTCCTGTTAATTCGCTCGACGGATGGGAGGAAGAAGGGTAGTAGGTGATTGTTGAACAGTCGGTTTGTGGGCAAAGGGCAGGAGCGAGAACTGACGCGCGATTTCCTCACGGATGAAGGACTTTAGGTCTGCCATCAACGCCACTTGGTCACAACTGGCCTCCAAGCCAGCAAGCGTTACAGCTCGTGGTCGGGAGCGTCGGGTCATCGAACGCTGCCGTCGGAGCTCCTCGTAGCTCTGGCACAGTGTGATGACCTCAGCCAGTATGCCGGGTTTTTGGCGAGCAGCTTCGTGAAGGCATCATCGTCAATGCCTTTCATGATGTTTCGGATCTTGTCAGACTCGGACATGGTGCGATTAGATTTGTCGCAAAGGTCCAGGACGTCTTCAATATAGCTGGTGAATGACTCACCAGCCTTCTGAGCACGTTCACGTAAGCGCTGCTTGGCTTGCAGCTTGCGAACAGCAGGGCGGCCGAAGACGTTGATGATTGCGGTCTTAAAATCGGACCAGGTGGCAAAATCGGACGCGTGGTTGTTGTAGCACAAACTGGCAACACCCGTAAGGTAGAATACCAAGTTGGTCAGCTTGCCGTCCTCGTCCCATTTGTTGGGGACGCTCACGCGCTCGTAAATGGCGAGCCAGTCCTCCACGTCAGTGCCATCAGCGCCAGTGAAGATGGGTGGATCGCGGATTCTGGGGACACCGGGACAAGGGGGTGGAATTGAAGGAGGCGTTTGCTGAGAAGCGTCGTAGTACATTGTAGATGGCAGGGTACGTGATCGTAGCTCCAAAGGCATAGACAGGGATCGCAGCACCTCCACCAAATTGTTAAGGCGTTTATTAGCCGGCAACGAGCGAGAATATACAATGGCGACAGTCACAGCCAAGCACGGGCTCTCAGCGCGAGCGGCGTCCTTGTTAGGTAGCCCCACTAGAAGGTACTCAAGAGGTGGACCCATTTCCGAATTCGGAGGCTTCGCTGCAATACCTATATATATATATATATATATATATATATATATATTAGTGAAAAAAAGGAGCTTCACCCCGCCGCGGTGGTCTAGTGGCTAAGGTACTCGGCTGCTGACTCGCAGGGCGCGGGTTCGCATCCCGGCTGCGGCGGCTGCATTTCCGATGGAGGCGGAAATGTTGTAGGCCCGTGTGCTCAGATTTGGGTGCACGTTAAAGAACCCCAGGTGGTCTAAATTTCCGGAGCCCTCCACTACGGCGTCTCTCATAATCATATAGTGGTTTTGGGACGTTAAACCCCACATATCAATCAAGAAGAGGAGCTTCAGCGTCATTTCTCGGCGCCTCAGGGGCATCGCCATCAGCATAAGCTCGTGCTTGCTGCGCTTGGCCGGACGCTGCTGACTGCTTTACTTTCTGCGTTCTCCTCTGCAAATAAACCCCGTTACAAGTGGTGGAGTCTGCATGGTTCCGATCACCCTGGAGCTTCGAAATCGCATTTTACCATCCATTATGCCTACCGACGCAAGCGCCGCTCCAACTCCTTCACCGGCACCGCCTACTGTTCTCTGCGCTGGTTCTCTGCGTCTGCGAGATCCCCCTGTTTTCTCAGGCACAGAAGACAAAGACGTTGACGATGGATTTCAATGTACGAGCGAGTGAGTACTCACAACAAATGGGATAACACCGCCAAGTTGGCCTACGTCTCCTTCTACCTGTCGGACGTGGCCAATCTGTGGTTTATAAACCACGAAGCGGAACTCCCTACATGGTCAGTCTTCAAAACGAGCCTTACACAAGTTTTCGGACGGCCTGAGGTACGCAAACGCCGTGCCGAACAATGCTTACATACTCGGTGCCAGCAGCTTGGTGAGAATTTCACAAGCTATATTGAGGACGTTCTGGACCTTTGCAAGCGAGTCAACGAGTCTATGTCCGAAGAGCTTAAGATCAAGCACATCATGAAGGGCATTGAGGACGACGCTTTCCAAATGTTGCTTTCTAGGAGTCCTCGCACTGTCCTAGAACTGACCGAGTTATGCCAGAGTTTTGACGAGTTGCGCAGGCAACGTCTTTCCACCCGACGTCCCTCGGTGCTGGAAGACTCTTTGTCTAGCCTTTCCACCCTTGGCATACGAGAAGACCATGCCCCTCTTCTCTACAAGATCCAAGAGTTCATCCGCGCTGAGGTCGCTCGTCAGCTCTCTTTGATGTCCTGCGTACCCGATCAACCACGCAGATTGACGTCTACACTCCGCGACTTCATTCAAGACCAGGTCGCACAAGTTCTTCCTCCCGCCCGTGAACCGCCCCCAGTCACCGCACCTCTCACGTACGCCGAGGCCGTTGCTCGACCTCGTCAGCCTGCGTTCCAGCCAGCACCTATGTATTCGCCGCCGCCCTTTTCGCCGTCAACCTATTCACTGCTGCCTATGCCGATACTACCTCGGCCGCAGTTTTCTGCCCCCCAACCGCAAGCCGGAGTTCACTTTGACCAATGGCGAACCTACGACAACCGTCCCACATGTTTTGCTTGTGGCGGTGTTGGCCACGTGGCACGTTATTGTCGATCGTCGCCAGGCTGCTCAGAACATTCGACGAATGCCCTCTTTCGACCCTCAGTTTTCTTCTACGCCTTCAAGCCCTCCTCCCTCTTCCTTTCCTTCTGATCGCCCACATGGCCCGACCCGCCGCTCCCCATTTCCACGTCGACGTTCGCTTTCACCTATGCGTCGCCGTTCCGGACCCACCGACCAGGAAAACTAACGGCCGCAGTTCCCGAGGCACGAACTGCGTCTCCGTCGCCATGCACAAGTCCTCGCCCCTGTCCAGCTAACGTCATTGAAGTGTCAGTCGATGGTATCGTCGTCATGGCGCTTGTCTACATTGGAGCCGCTCTATCCGTCCTTTCTATCAACCTGTGCCGCAGACTCCGCAAAGTTCTAACGCCATTATCTGACCTCTCTCTTAGAACGGCTAACGCACAAAGTGTAACACCTCTCGCAGCCTGTACCACACGAGTTGTCGTCGAAGGGATTGTGTATATCGTCGAATTCGTAGTGCTGCCCTCGTGTTCCCATGACATGATACTCGGCTGGGACTTCCTTGCGAATAATAATGCCGTCATTGACTGCTGTCGCACTGAACTTGAGCTATCTCCTACTTCCTGATGTTGACGCTGTCGAAGCTTCCCTGCCGTGTTATAAACTCTTTGTTTACGACGACACCACCGTACCACCGCGCTCTTCTCTGCTGGTGACTGTGTCGTATGACGCTATTTCCGACGTTGATGTTTTATTTACGCCCTCGGCCCTGTTAATTTAACGCAAATGTTCTCCACTGCCCTGTTGCTCTTCTTACTCTCCACCATGGCGTCAAGAAAACGCTCGTGTACAATACGATAGAAGGGCCTTTACCTTTATTCTATGGTGAATGTCTCGGTCACGTGCATCCAATCGACGCCCGTCACATTTTTGACGCTCCATCTAGTTTCCTTTCTACGGAATTCAGCGCACTCATTTCTGACTCTGTTGTTGACCAGTCACTCCTTGACGCTTTCCACCGCTCCATCGATGTCGCAACGTCTGCTTCAGAACGAAGCCAGTTAGTGAATCTGCTGCAAAAGTTTCGTACTTCTTTTGACAGCCACGCTGCTGGCCTCAGTCGCACATCGAACATATATATCTCACAAGATTGACACAGGAAGCCATACGCCTCTACGGCAGCGCCCCTACCGAGTCTCAGCGTCGGAGCGCCGTGTTATTGACGACCAGGTTGCTGACATGCTCCAGCGGGGTATTGTACAGCCTTCTAGCAGTCCCTGGGCGTCACCGGTCGTTCTTGTTAAGAAGAAGGACGGTTACATTCGGTTCTGTGTAGACTATCGACGTTTAAACAAGATTACCCGTAAGGACGTTTACCCGTTACCGCGAATAGACGACGCGCTTGACTGTTTGCAGGGAGGTATACTTCTCTTCGCTGGATTTACGGTCTGGATACTGGCAAGTTCCTATGGAAGCATCTGACCGACCGAAAACAGCATTTGTCACACCTGATGAATTATACGAATTTACCGTTATGGCTTTCGGCCTTTGGAACGCTCCAGCCACTTTTGAAAGAATAATGGACACTATTTTACGAGGCCTCAAGTGGAACGCATGTTTATGCTACCTCGACGACGCAGTTGTCTTTTCCACCAATTTCGACACCGATTTAAATCGTCTTCGAGCACGTCCTCACACGCCTCACGAACGCCGGCCTTCAACTCAACCTCAAGAAGTGTCGTTTTCGTGCCCGGCAGCTCACCATTCTTGGCCACGTCGTATCGCGGGACGGCATACTTCCCGACCCCGCCAAGCTTCGAGCAGTCGCCGATTTTCCGAAGCCGAAGAACTTGAAAGAACTTAGAAGATTTAACGGCTTGTCGTCATACTTCCGACGCTTTATTAGAAATTTTGCTTCCGTATGTGCGCCCCTTACGGACCTTCTTAGCGGCGACAAGGACCTTTCCACCTGGTCACCAGCATGCGACGATGCATTCACCAAATTACGCCACCTGCTAACTTCACCACCCATCCTCCGCCACTACGATCCTGCCGCTCCCACGGAGGTTCATACTGATGCCAGCGGTGTTGGACTTGGCGCTGTGCTTGCGCAACGAAAGGCAGGGTTTGATGAATATGTCGTCGCCTACGCAAGCCGAACTTTGACGAAAGCCGAAGCTAACTACTCCGTGACCGTGAAAGAGTGTTTAGCTATTATTTGGGCCCTTGGAAAATTTCGCCCCTACCTGTATGGTCACGCATTCGACGTCGTCACTGACCACCACGCCCTTTGTTGGCTATCCACACTTAAAGACCCTTCCGCATGACTTGCTCGCTGGGCGCTCAAACTTCAGGAATACGACATCCTCAGTTATTTACAGATCCGGTCGTAAGCACACGGACACCGATGCCCTTTCTCGCTCACCCATATCGGATGAAGGTGTTTGCCTCTCTTCCCTCGAGCCTACACTTGCGTCATCCGCCTTGCGCAACATGACGGTGGAAGAACGAAAGGATCCCTGGACCAGTGGCCTCATAAGCTTTTGATTGCATCGGAATTGACATTTACGGACCACTACCATCAACTCTAGCTGGTAATCGCTAATTAAGTGACAGAGGCCGTGCCTTCCTTTCTGCCGCCTTGAAGGCATTACTCAACGAAGGCCTAATCGGGCACCGCACTAGTACAGCGTACCACCCTCAAACGAATGACATGACAGAGCGCTTCAACCTTACTCTTGGCAATATGCTGTCGATGTACGTCGCCTCTGATCATTCAAATTGGGACCAAGTTTTCCCGTTCGTCAACTACGCGTATATTACTGCCGTACAAGCTACTACTGGGTTTTCGCCATGCTTTCTTCTGTACGGACGAGAACCTTCAAATACAGTAGACACTATTCTTCCATATAAACCTTATGAGTCCGAAAGTACAACTCTGTCCGAAGCTGCCCGACATGCTGAAGAATGCCGCCAGCTTGCCCGCTCTTTTTCTACCGAGGACCAGTGGCAGCAGCGATCCCGCCAGACTGGGGACCGTTCGGCTTCAAACTTTCCACCTGGTTCATTGGTATGGCTTCGGGCACCTGCTACCCCACCTGGCCACTCCGCAAAACTTCTTCCAAAATACATCAGGCCATACCACGTTGTAGAGCAAACGTCACTCGTCAACTATATCGTGGAGCCCATCATCCCATCCACAGACCTACGCTACCGCGGCCGCGACACTGTCCACGTCTCTCGCCTCAAGCCATATTATGACCCATTAGTCGTTTCTTTTCCCTAATCCGTCAGGATGGCGCCTTTTTGTGCGGAAGGCGATTGTAGTGAAGAAGAGGAGCTTCAGAGGCATTTCTCGGCGCCTTAGGGGCATCGCCATCAGCATAAGCTCGTGCTTGCTGCGCTTGGCCGGACGCTGCTGACTGCTTCGCCTTCTGCGTTCTGCTCTGCAAATAAACCCCGTTACAATATATATATATATATATATATATATATATATATATATATTTCAACAAAAAGAGAGGTCATCTTGGATAGAACAGAGCCAAAAAAATTTATGGCACATTCGGGTGGTCGTTGGCGAGTGCTCTGACCGTGTTTGAAAGGGACGAATCCAACAGCTTCGAGGCTCTACAATGACAACAAGAAGGTATGCAAGTTGTGTTTCTGCTTCCTGATTAAGAATATGTCTGATTACTTTAGTGGTAGTGCTCAGTTGCCAATATACGTGAATTTTTCAGAGCTGCCGGAGCCCTCGAAAATGACTAGTCCAATGTACCTTTAGTCTTAATAACAAAGACAATTTATTGACACTAAAAAGTGCGTTCTAAGCGCCGAAACTATGCATGCAAAACAACACTCCGGGAATACAAAGTCGTATTTGTACGCCGAATAAAATTGTACATAAAGGTAAACGTGGCTGAACCAAATTTACGATAGGAAAACAAATGTTACCCTTCATGATAAGCGTGTCAGCAGTTGAACAAAACTGCGCAATGGTCCCTTGTACCACACAGTTTGAAACACGTGGTCTGTCCATTCAGTATCTAGCATTAGCTAGTGAAGTCTTAACTGTTGAATCAACTCACTACAGGGTCTCTTAGTTTCCGGCATACCTGAGAAGAGCAAAGCAGGAGCAGATACAGAAACTGATGAAAAACCAGAAGAGATGAAATTGTCTTCTATTAGCCGGGTCAATTCTCGCTTAGTCAAATTTTCAAAAGTTGGTGAACACTTTAAGAAGTAGAATTACCAACGAAAGAGAAGTCTTAGGCACAATATATTTTTCTACTTTTGCTCTACCCTCTCTTTTATTGTGACAGCTCTCGGTAGTGTTGACAGCAAATACCCGTGCCATGTCAGCATGACATGGATCTTGGCCGGCGCGTCACCCTTCACTGCTTATAGCATTTTTTTTTTCATTTTTTCTCATTAGTTGGTCGCAGAAGACGGCTGGGCTGGGCCCCAAAGGTCTCTGAAGAGTCAATGTCTTCTAGTTACGTGAATAATGGTCTCAAGCCACCTTCTCGTCAAGCCAACGCTAGAATACGCGTTTACACGGACTGAAAAAAAAACGCTATAAATTCCGTTCTTAAGCTCTAACTCATGTTTATGCAAAAAAAAAATTGTGTGTTAGTAGAGCAAGGAACAAAATAGACATTTCCCTGAAATACGGTCTCTATATTCATCTCGTAAGGGGCCTCAACAGCCACTGCATAGCCTTATTTCTTCTTCTTCGTCTGCAATAGCCACTGGCACTGGCCGCGTTGAGTTCTGTAATACGAAAAGTCAACGCAAATAAAGATTGTCGTGTGTCATCAGTATAAGTATTCTGTAGAAAAAAATCGCCCTTGCATTGCTACAATAAACTCCATGTCAAGCTACTAAGATCTGCACGTAGTACATGGTGATTTCTGTCATATTTCAAAGATCACTTTCCTTGAGGCACTAATATATTTGATGCGTATTGAATTGGTTCTGACACATCATTGTAAGGTTGCTTATATTGACATAGAGACTATAATTTGTTGTTCCTTGGTGATTTGCCAAGCACGACTCAGACCGTGAATACTGGCTCGACAAAATAGATTTTCCTTCGGGCACATAAATTTTAATTCAATAAACTGGGCGCAGTTGTAATTGACTTCATATCTAAGAAATTCATTACCCTATTTTAGATTTTACCTTTTGACGAATCGTCAGGCAGCCCACTCACGACATTACTATACCAGTACTAATATTAACGATGGCAACGATTACTACTGTAGAAATTGTTAACACTTGTATGAGTGGTTTTACAACATGAAACCGGGTTATTATTATGACAGACGTCGTCGTGAAGGGCGCTGGACATTTTAACCATCTGGTGTTCTCCAACGTGCACTCATATCGCACAGTACACGGACCTCTACTATTTTGCCTTTATTTAAATTACAACGCCACAACCGGGATCAAACCGCGGCAACCTCCTGGTCAGCAGCTGAGCAACATAGCCACTGATCCGCTGAGGTGGACTACGGTAGATAACATGTTTAAATGGTTTCGGTTTATACAAGAGAACGTTAATGTGCCATCTCATTTTTCTGGTACTAGCAGAAAAACGATGTACAATACACAGTAGCAATAGAGGAAAGCACACTATAATCACCAATGCCCTAGACAGATTCAGCAATATTGTGTTACTACATTTATTTCACTAGTAATTAGAAGTTGTTCACTATTTCAAGATCAACGTTCACTTCCTTGTCTTAGACAAGAAGCTTGAACAACCCCGCAAGATTATTTATTTATTTAATTATTTGATTTGATTTGCATACACAGATAAACAAGCACACAGAGGACAGAGGGAGAAAGCAAGCTGGCAACTGCCACCTGGAGGGGCACAACGCCTGCTCACTCTTTCGGGAGGAGAGAAGGAACAGAGGAAACAAAGATTAGAGGGAAGAAAGAGGAAAGAAGATGAGGAATAAAAAAAAATGACGAAGACTTCGACGAGTGTGAATAAAAAACATAAATAAAAGTAATAATAATAAATGTCTTTAAAAGGGTGGCCAGGTCCGTTGTGTTCAAAATTGCAAGCACACGAAACAAAATCATTGCTTTTTTTCGTGTATGGTTGTAGCTAACTAATTTTACGTCCGAAATTTTCTTATTCTTTTCCTAGGTTCTTTTTCTTTTTAAATATATTTTTCAACAACATTTATGAATGTGAACATACGTGGAAACCATCGTTGCACCACGGTGAAACTTGTATGAACATGAGCAAAGTATTTTACGCATTGTATATCCATGCCCGTCTGCCTCGAAAATGCAAGCTGTAACCAAGCCTGGTCCGCAAACTTTCACGCTATTTAATCAGGCATTGAAAGAAGCGCAGTGAAAACATTTTATTGTACCCGCCGTAAAACAAAAGATAATATAATCTTCCTTGGAGAAACGTAGTCCGAACACACAAAGTGATGCAGGCATACCGAAAGACAGCCAAAATTATTTTTATGACTGCTTTAATATGCAGGATTCCTTCAGATCTAAAGCAGCCCTGTCATACTCTCGAGCGCTGCCTGCCATTTCGTATACTACTTCTGGAAAGTTTGGCTTCACCTCGGGTATTTTTCCATTTTCTCATTTTTATTCTTCCGTGGGTTCAACAAAACCTGCAGCATTTGCTTCCAGCGTCTTTGTACTCGCATACTGAATCCGGCGACGAGTTCTGTTTTTATACCTCCATGATTTACAAACAGGTACGAGCAGGGAAATGAACGTGTCCGCTTTGTTCTCGAGACAAGATGGAAAAATCTCTTCGCGATCTACGTTGTATTCTGTGTTGTAATATTAATGCAGGACGTCTCTCTCGATGTTGGTTTAAGGAGCTCTCATGTAGGTTATCTCTTTTTGTATGTGCGCATCTCGTTTCATACTGTTATTTGTCAGAGGCTGCACGCAAAGAATCTTGGCCGGGCACTTTCGCGGCACGGTCACCAAATATGCTTTCTTTACGGAAGGAGAATAAAAGTGAATGTTGAAGTTTGTTCGGGAGGAATGGCAGGCTCTTCAACACTACGACGGAACGTGATGGGAGGAGGAGCCCGGTGTATATACATACAGGTGCTCACAAATACTCGAACAAATGAGTTCTGGTGTTCGGATGTTCTTGTCTTTATTCCATCACTAAGAAGGCTCGTGAAGAAAGCTGTTCCGAAAATTGACCTAAGTCGCTTGAGAGGCTTCGGGTATCATTAGCAAAGGCACACGGCAAATTCCGAAGAGCCCTTGTGAAGAAGAAAATCTTTCTGAATCCACCTTCTTTTCTATGAAAATTTCATTATCGCTATATAGAGCTAAAAGAGTCAAGTTTGCTTCCACATATGCCCCACTTTTCGTCAATTGTGAGCTGTCACTTGTTGTGCAAAAGTAGTAAAGAAAAACGCCGTGGTACCTCCACTATGTACAATCCGAGAAAGCGCGGAGCACGGGAAACCAGCGGTTTCCGTTCATGGAGTTCCCGCTGTTCTGTTTAGCGAAGCGTCAACCACGTAAAGCGTTTAAGATAATGCATGTGGGGGTTTCCCGGAATGAGTAGGATCTTGTCAGGGAGATTCGCAAACTTGGTGTGCGACTTGCGCACTACGTTTTGCTCTCGTAGGTTGCAACAAGTAGCGTTAGGGTTGTTCCCACCACTCAGACGTAGACACGAAGCCACGCAGTGCCTATGTGGAGGGGGCACAGGCGGAGGGGCATTCGCTTGCTCTGCCAGGTGGTCATGCCCTCACTTGCGCCCCTCTGAAGTAGGCAAGATATTTTCGAATCGTTTTAGGAATTTCCATTTCAATTGTTATATTACTTCTTAGATATTTTTCACTATATCATTCTAGACCTTTTCCGTTCACTTGCTGCCCCGCCGCGATGGTCTAGTGGTTAAGATACTCGGCTGCTGACCTGCAGGTCGCGGGATCGAATCCCTGCTGTGGCGCCTGCATTTTCCATGGATGTGGAAATGTTGTAGGCTCGTGTGCTCAGATTTGGGTGCACATTAAAGAACCCCATGTGGTCGAAATTTCCGGAGCCCTCCACTACGGCGTCTCTCACAATCATATGGTGGTTTTGCGACGTTAAACCCCACTAATCAATCAATCCGTTCATTTGCTAGCCTCGTTGCTAGCCTTGCTAACCTTGTTGCTAGCCTTGTTATGGTCATTTATAGCCTTGTTAACATTGCTAGCCTTGTTATGGCCTGTAGTGAGCGCTTTACTGTGAGCGCGATCTTGCCTCATGATACGAATGGGTGTGCGGCAAGATGGTTCTACAATGTTTTCTGCACCTGAATCATTGATCGAAATAACGTGTCACGTACATGTGTGCCGTTTTATTGCGCCTAAACTGTTCCCATGTATCGACGATGCGGACAAAGCTTTCTTGCAATAGAGTTGTCTTCAAAGTGCCACTATTCCTTTATAATGAAGTTGTACATGGCTGAGAAAAACAAAAATTTGTTCGTCTTACGTAAAATCCAAAGCTTACCGGCCGCAGAAACCGGACAAGTCTCACTCACAAAACACCATTTTATGGTTGGCAAACTCCGAATGTATATTTTCTGAGTAGGCGTAACTGTCACCAGGAAATATTTTAGTGAACAACTTATCCAAACTCAGTGAACCATGGCTATACAATTCAGCATCGTTTGTTAACCATTTACACTGAGTGTTTGGGTAGCCGTTGTTAAATTTTGGTGCCATGAGGTATTTCAGAAGACACCTAATACAATGACCGTGAAAATTTTTGTTTATGAGTGATAACTACCATAAGGTGGCCATCATCTCTAAAGATAGTTTAATTATGAAGAATTGGTGACATATAACCCCAACAGCATGTCTAGTAGAGCAAAAAGAACTGGCTATAAAGTGCTTTCTTGTGAATTAGTAAATTAATGTGTAGTTATTTTATACTATTCTCAGCGAAGAATGCAACGCTTATTTTGGGATACAAAATTTTTCTAGACGTTCAAAATAGCCTCCTTCCACGTTGAACTTTCTGTGCATTCAAATTTCATTACGTAGCATATCCCCGGTGATGATAATTCACGCTTATTTCCAACTTCCCGCCAGCTCATGTCGGTATACTGACTCGATGACATTTAATCTGCGAAGCGGCCGCTATTCACTATCGCATCAAGTTAAATTGAGATATTGACACACATTGTGAGACAACTGAGGCGACACAATTTCTCAAAACTACACATATTGTATTACGCGTCTGCCGACGGCTGAAACAAAGGACTCACTTGCGCAAAACGTGACACATGTTTTTTTTTTGTTCCTTTTTAGACTTCTCATGTAGAATGCATAAATTACAGCTTCTGCTGTTATTCTATCACAGAAGAAGGATGGCGCAGGCGAGTAGAACGACACACATTGCAGCACAACCGCTTCACGCGTAAGGCCGATAACGGGGCACAAAAGGCGGGACCACAGCGCGTCGCTACGCTTCCACGCCGCACCATAAATTTAACGCGCACGTCCGAAGCGAAACGCTGAGAGATATTTACGCATGCACCAAAATAAAGAAAATGGTGGCTGCGATACAAAGGGGGGTTCTTAAACGCGTACGTGTTCTTATTTACCATCGCCGTGGGTAGTGCGCCGCGGTCGTAATAGGCAGCTCTGCAGACGCATAATGTACGGTCACCGCGAAAATAAGGAAGCTCCCTCTTTTGAGCAGTGCACCTGTAATTTCGAAAAGAGATTGCTTTTTTTTACTAATTGTAGTTGCTGCTTAAGTATACAGTTCGTCTAAGCGAGCCACGGGATCACCCGAGACACGTGCTGCCGTCGCTATTCGGCAGAATGAAGGTCTTAGCACGTAACGAAACAAAAGTGAAACAATTGGACTAATTACCGAGAAACGCTCCAGTCCTATACTGTTAAGTCTGTAATTATTGTCAGCGTCATTGCAGTTGTTTCGCCAGTGGTATCTCTGCGTGTATTCATTTCGCCCTCACTTTACAGCAGGGCAGGGGTTTTCTTGGTTCAAGCATTCGGGCTTTCCAGGGCTGCACTCTTCGTCCCCGATAATCTTCACTTTAACTTCTTGATTGCAGTATTTTATGGGAGAAATTTGCAGCCAATAAATTGAGTACAAAAAAGTACAATAATAGCAGTGGGTATAGCTACAAAGCATATCAATAGTGTCAAGTATATTATCCCATTTCAAGTCCACAAACCTGGCACCTTTTTGTGTTCTTAAAGTATAATGTACGAACACTGAAAGAACACCGTCACAGAGGCAAAAAACAAAACAAAATCAAAGCTAGGCGCTTACAGAAAGCTGAGCAACAACAGCCAAAAAGCACGAGATATGTTGGAAGTATAAACCGCGAGAAATGCCGCCGTGGTGAGAAGCACGTACGCGCGTTTCTTCATTCTAAAATAACTCACTCTATTGTGACATTACGCCATCCAGCCAACAAAACACGCTAAGAACCTTAGTCGCTCCAGAATTATGTTTGCCTTTTGAGTTGGCATATATACAACAGAGTAAGGCTCGCTTTGCTCTTGCAGTTTAGTTCTTGCTGGCGGGGCATCTTGCAGTCGCCGAAGCATTTTGCGAGTTTCTTTATGGTGCAGCTGCTTGGCGTTCCTCGGAAACTTTTTCTCTTGCTTCTAGCAGTTGCCTGCTGTTCGATTCACGGTTCTGTGTCACTTTCAGGCACAAGAAGTTTTCACGCACAACTTCATGCACCGATACGTTGCCAGACTGAACTTTTGTTCTTTCATTACTCTTTCATCCCGACTTCTCTTTTTTTTCTTTTTTGCTGACCCGGCTGTTTCTAGGTTTCGCCTTTCCGTTACATGTCGTGAACAGAAAGGTGGTCTACGTAGACTGCTCATGACATGGCTATGTCCAAATTGTACACGGTACTTGAGCAGAGTTTGCCTGACACTGAGACGACCAGGTATTATCAGGACCAGAAAAAAATTAATTTTCCTTCTGCTCGAACGCAGGTTCTGAGTATGAGTTAAGTCAGCCAGCTGTATGAGACATAAAGCATGGAGCAAGCAAGCGTACAAAAAGAATCTTACGGAGAGCAACGATAGCTTCTCTCATTTTTTTTCTTTTGTCGTGGATATAAAGTCTAAATAAATGCGCTAGACACGTGTCAGAAGAGATAGTAATACAGCAAAAAGTCATGCTACCAAGTTTAAAAGAAATTGGAGGATGTTCACTGCACAAAATAAGACGCCCCTAAACAAACCAACACACACACACACACACACACACACACACACGCTTACTGCCTTGAATGCAGTAGAAAAAATGCCGCCATTTCCACAAAGTGAATAATGATGAAGGAAGTTGCTCCAAACTAATCGGGAGAGCCCATGAATCTTCCGTATACAAGTCGTCCACCATCTTATACAGACGTGACACGTTGTTAAAGGCGTGATTATACATACACTTACATATACACAAGATGTAATCATTTCCACTTCATACAAGAGCTACCATACTCATTACAAAGCTGTGGGACAAGTTTTCCATTTAAAGGTTTCATTATTGTAGCTTGTAGCTGGTCAAGTATGGGATGAGGAGATTTTGAATTAGAGGTAGCATTTAAAAGTTGCAGAAGGCAATGCCGATACAGGTCCCGAGTTGAGGTTCTCTTGCAACCGTTTGCGTGCTGTGTCTGCTTCGCGGGCTCTTCTTCGCGGGTCCACCTGTTGACGAGCCTTCATCGCAGCACCAAGTGTACATAATGCCTTACAGTTGGTGGTGGTTGCCCCGCCACGATGGTATAGTGGCTAAAGTACTCGGCTGCTGACCCGCAGCTCGTAGGATGAAAGCCCGTCTGTGGCGGCTGCATTTCCAATGGAAACGGAAATGTTGTAGGCCCATGTGCTCAGATTTGAGTGCACGTTGAAGAGAACCCCAGGTGGTCGAAATTTCTGGAGCACTCCACTACGGCATCCATCAAAATCATATGGTGGTTTTGGGGCGTTAAACCTCAAATATCAATCAATCATTTAGATTTGTGGTGGCTACCCAGCTTACGAGCAGAATGACGAATGGTATAGTGGGCGCTTCCCTATTTTATGAATAATATGGTGGGCATGTAGCGGAATCACCTCAACCATACATAAAGAGCTTTACGAGCAAGCTCCTACAACAGGAAACGAGATCTGATGAGATAAGTTGTTCGTACATGACTCTAATGCCGCCTTATCTTTGTTAATGCATCGCTTATCTGTTATGTATTAATAATTACTAAGTCATTTCATAGTACGGAGCTTGATCACAGTAATTATGTGGTTGTCTTTCGCTGCCTTATCGACTCTCCCTGGTCACTGGAGCATTCTGATGGCAATAGCGGCTAATACCACTTTACTTCCGTCATCTTGCTAGTTAGTACATCGCGATTACCTCAGGGAAGGGCTGTGCTTTAGCTATTTTGTATCTAGATAATGTTTCAACTCAGACAGTGGAAAATTGAGAGGCTGCTTAAAACGTTAGGAAGGCTTCATAAATATAACATCTGCATTTAATACCTTTGGATGGAATACAGTGTACATTTATATTCCTATTAAATATACATACGCATAAACAGAAACACATATTGGAGAAACAAGGAAAAGCAGGCTGTAAACTGCGACCTATAACTACGCCTAACTAACGATTCGGTAAGGAAAAAAGAATGGAAGGAAATAAAAGGAAACGTGTGCGTGGGGAGGAGAGAGTGCCACCACTAAGTTCATTGCTGCAGTTACAACCGTAATCATAGCTAAGTGGGGATAATAGGACTGAGTGCGAAAAAAGACGTTCAAGACAATACTTAATGTTATGGCTCTGTAAAATGTCCAGAGTGTTACATAACGGGCACGTAACAAACAGCTGTAGAGTAGAATGGGTCTCAAAGATAGCGCCGATGAAAATAGGACTTTTCGAGTAAATACTCAAGAGGCACCAGTAACTGTAAAATCGCTGTGCCTCGGCCTAAATGCGTAGAGATAGCTTAGGTCGTGGTGATTCGTCCCGACTCTTCGCTGCTATCGGCTCTCGTTCGTCGTGCTCCGAATAAAAACACGGCGGCACAGCCCGGCGCAGATTATTTATCACGGGAAAGAAAAAGCAGTGGTGTATAAATAAAAACAAAGTGATGCGAGGCTTTCTAAAGGTTTCCTGAATTCGTAGAAGACCAATGTTTGCGCCTAACAGTGCGTAAAACACCCGATAGAGCATACAGTAAAGAACAGCAAAGGAAAAACCAGCAGGGTCGGCCGGGCATTGTTGGTGGCATTTCAAGTTCATTTCGCCACACTGCAGGTGCTTTCGTTTAAGCTCTCACATCTTCTATGTGCTGGGAGATAAACGAGAATCGTTGTTTCGCGGTAGTGGCGAGAGGTGAGAACAGCTAGCGAAGTCAACCTTCGTGACAACGCTGTATTTTCGCTAACAATGTAACAATGTGGCTTTATTCCCAAATATTTATTTGATATTGACAACAACAGTCAAGGGGATAGTAGAACTTATTTTGATTTCATCGATCACAATACCAAACATGGTGAAAGTTTATTCGAGAAAACGGGTCAAAAAGTGCTTTACATGAATCCAGCAAGCCATGTATATACCCATTCGGACCAAGTTACTAGAATTGGTGTTAATGTGTCAATTCATCACCACGCCTTTCTGTTATATTGTTTCGAGCGATATAGACTCAGCGCCGTGAGCAAGCGTGTTGTGCACTAGTTTTTACGTTTTGTACTTAAGTATGTTTAACCAATCAGACAATTTTGCAGCTCTGTCCAGTTGTTTTCGTGCTTGATTCCTGACAGGGAAAGGATGCAGGTTTTAACATTTCTGATTTTTCATAATCTAGTCTAGCAGATGTTATTTTGTGGAATCTGCTGCGTTACTTGATATTAAGGGAAAACGAAGCTTCATAAGCTTGGTAATCTTAAAATTGTAACAATGCAGTTTTGTATACAGCCGTATGTGGCTTTCTTGAAAGAATTTCGGTCTTCACAAGCGAACATAAAAAAAACAAGAACAAAGAGAAGGGCTAGGATATAAAGGAAGAATAATTTTGATAGATATTTGCGAATGCATTTGCCGTCCAAAAAAAGGTAAAACGTTAGATTACCTACGGGGTAACGAAAAATGATGAATAAGTGATAGTAATAATAAAAGCGGAACAATGAAGAGTACAGATCTCAACAAGCAAAGGAGGCAGTAAACGCGTTGCGGTGAGCTTATGCGATGTCCGCATTACTGAAAACGCGGTCTATAGATATTAAGTAAATTCATATTATGGCCACTAGAAAGTTGCTTCTTGCTTGTTCAGTACTAATTAAAAACCGTACGCGCCTTCTCGACGTAAATATAATTTCACTAATAAATATAACTGTTTTTTATTTTTTATGTACGTTTGGTTATAGCATTGTGCCATCTCGTTGTTTTGAAGTGTCATACACGTTGACCAGCTCCAACAAAGCATAAAGAATTCCCACATATCCACCAAGTGGATGCTGATGTAGGAGCCTGCTCCACAGTTTTAAATCCGGTAAACCGTGAATCCTCTCTACATAGCCTCCCACTTCTACCCTGAACACCGCATGATGAGCTCAAGGAGGCTCAACATCATGCCCCTAGTAAGATGGCTGCCGCAGCCCCCATCTTACGGTGGGTACGACTTCATTCCTAGGCAATTATTTTCGCTCCATCAATTTTTGAAAACCTTCTTGGTGTCACCTGAGCGGTGACACGCCATCTAGTGAGTGCTCTTTAAACGAAGAGCACAGCTGCGCCTCTAGCGGAAGCAAATCAGCCCTAGCGTACACAGCAACGCAGAAACGAAAGACCGCCCCACCCCCTCCCTCACCTAAACAGGAGGAGGCTCCTAAAATGCTGCCCACATCTATGGTGGCTAGAAGGGTAGGTGAAAGCAACAATGGCTGCAGGGTTCACCAGCATCTCATGTCAGCAGCGGTGGCGCTGCCATCGCAGCTTAGATCGGCCGGTCGCTGCGGATGCCCTGCTGCCAAGCTTCAAGGTGCGCGGTGGTAGAAATGGTACGAACCTCGAGAGCTTTCAAACCAATGAATTTTAGCGTGATAGCTTAAGAGAACTCATTTCGCAGAAATTCCGACGTTGGTGTAGGCGTTATAGTCGGCGCTTGTGAGCAAAAAATAATCATCTTGTGCGTGATAAAAAAAATCAAGAAAGCTGCAAATAAAATTAATAATTTTCGGTCCCTAGTAAGGGCTGAGCCCACGCTGTTTGCGCGGCAAGCAGGTGTTCTACCGCACAGCCATGCGTCTGCTTGGGCGTGCAGTGAAAAGAACGTTCACGCTTTACAAGCACACGCGTCCTGTAGAAGTCACGCTTCATAATGCAACATGTATCCAGTAATATTGCGTGGTACAAGCGTGAATTGTCATCGGGCGTCAGATCATTTGATTATCATTAGGACTTTGCGACTTGAAGCCGGCCACCCATTACAAAACGCACACTTGTTACTGCGCGTATTCCGTTGTGGATTCATAGCAAGTTCAAAATTAATTCATGCGCATGATTGCTCGTTGTATAAAGCATGCTACACATTACACAGAGTGCAGCCTTATGCGAAAGCTTCACTGAGACAAGTTACTTTCAACTTTGAAAATTAGGTTGTAGTAAAATGCATTTTAAACATCTCGTATAAGATCATACAATAAAAAAATATTCACCAAGTGGCTCAAGTACGCACTAGGGACACGATATCGGTATTGCGCTTAACTCACTTTTTTATGTGGAACCCGGCTGCGCATTTTGATAGGTGCAGTAAAGTTCGCATAGAATTGAGCGAGGCCAGAACAATGACCTATTTCTACTGCCGCGCAAATGTCGGAGGCCGTAACTTCGTTACAAAACTGTGTGCCGCCTCAAACATAGGCGCAAAATTAGGTAAAGGCTCTTAATTATGAAAGGACATGATCTACGCGAACCATTTAAATACTATGCAGCTTTTAGAGACACTATATCAATTTACTAAAAATACGGTTGTTTACTTTCCCTCACATGAAAGTTTCATGTGTACTGCATTTTCTTCATCTCGAGCGACACAGACGGCGTAAAAAGTCTTGAAAATTACATGTTTGTTCTTGTGCATCACGAGTATCGTGCCACGATTTCCACCTCACTGTAGAATGCAGCCTTTTCATTACATAAAGCTTGATCAGGCTTTTAGTAAATCTCTGGTGCGTTATTCGCAGCCAGCACAAGTCAGTTATTTTTTTAGCTCTGAAATTGAGTTCATTATGCTATTTGCCTCAATATGTTAAAGCTGAAGTAGTGTGTGAACGAGTCTTCTATCTTTGTAGGATTGCTCATCGTAGGCTTCGTAGGCTCGCTCATCATTATTCATGCCATGGCAATGATATAAAATTTCACCAACGACAGCACAACGTACTGCAAGTACAGCAGCATAGGACACATAATCAAATGCTTTTGTGATATGCAGGCTCAGGATGGTCCTGGTAGCCGCTGTGTGTCCAGGATCTATTATAATGTTACTAGTAACTTTTTATTAAATTATATACCAATGCACCGTGCTCGGTGAACAGGATGGCGACAGTTCATCAACAACCAGCAACCGACTGTTGTCTTTCTCTTTCATGCAGCAAGGCTGTGGCGGCTGTTGTGTATCATAACCCCCCTGGCTGTAGAAGCACTGTCTCAGTGCTTGAGCTACTCCCATGCGGTAGAAGGAGGGTGATAAGGCTTGAGTGGAGCTATGTGCGCGATTTCTCTCGAAGCTGACGATAATGACGTTGGATCAGCTGGAACAATCGCGTATGAAACAGTCAGTCACCTGGCGAACGACGCAATATCGTCCATGTGTAGCGTGACAGCAGTTTTTCAAAAAGACCTACACGCCGAGTGGGGGGGACCAGAGAAGGACAGGGAACCCGGTGAAAAGTGCACGTTTCGATGATGGGAATCGTAGAGCTGTCGTTGATGCTCCTGTGAGGCCTGTAGATGGCTGCGGGCGAGTTGGCATGCCTGGTCGGCTCGCGCGATGGCATCGCCGGCATACTCAGTGACCGAGAGCAGCAAGGTGTCAAAGGGTAGGGCGGGTTTTCGGCCGTATAGAAGATAGAATGGCGAATAGTCGGTGGTGTCGTGACGTGATGAATTATATGTGAACGTCACAAATAGCAAATGAACGTCCCAGTCCTGGTGGTCGGCCGCTATGTATTTAGAAAGCATGTCAGTTGTGGTGCGGTTAAGGCGCCCCGTAAGACCGTTCGTTTGCGGTTGGTACGAAGTGGCAAACTTGTGCTTGACATAGCAAGAGCGTAGCATTTCATCAACGACAGCTGATAGGAAGGTCCGGCCTCGGTCAGTGAGAAGTTGGCATAGAGCTCCATGTACTAAATTAATATCATATACCAGAAAGTCCACCACATCGGTTGCGCAACTCGTCGGAAGTGCTCGTGTGATAGCGTACCGTGTCACATAGTCCGTGGCGACAGCAATCAATTTGTTGCCTGAGCTGGAAATTGGGAATGAGCCAAGCACGTCGAGGCCAATTCGAAAAAAAGATTCAGTGGGAATATCGATCGGCTGAAGAAATCCAGCTGATAGGGAGGATGGCTTTTTGCGGCGCTGGCAGGCCTCACAAGTGGTGACGTAGCTTTTAACAAAACGGGCAAGACCAGGTCAAACGAAACGACGACGTACACGGTCGTATGTGTGAGAGACGCCCAAGTGGCCCACCAAAGGAGCGTCATGAAGTTGGTTGAGGATAGTCGCACGAAGATGTGCTGGTATGACGGGGAGCAAGTCATGGCCATATGGATCGAGGTTACGGCGATAAAGGATCCCGTCTTTGACCAGGAACATTTGCAGGCATGCGTTACGAGTCATTGACTCAAGCTTGTCAATGATGGTTTGCAGGGAATCATCCCGGCGTTGTTCGTGGCCAAGGTTGAGTAGCTGCGTCACAGATAGAAGGTCTGCAAAGGTGTCAGTATAGGCAGCTTCTTCCACAGGGTAGCGTGATAAACAATCCGCATCTTGATGCAACCGCCCTGTTTTGTATGTTACGGCGAACGCGTATTCTTGTAAACGTAGAGACCAACGAGCGAGGCATCCTGTGGGAACCTTGAGGGAGGCCAGCCAGCAGAGCGCGTGGTGATCGGTGACTGCTCGGAATGGACGCCCGTATAAGTATGGACGAAACTTTAGAACTGCCCACACAAGAGTGAGGCACTCACGCTCCGTGATTGAATAGTTGCGCTCGGCGGTAGATAGCAGTCGGCTTGCATATCCTATTACACGGTCATGTCCACGTTAGTGTTGCAATAGCATTGGCCCTATGCCGTGACCACTAGCGCCAGTGCAAACCTCGGTTGAAGCTGATGGATCGAAATGAGCTAAAATTGGCGGTGTTGTAAGAAGGGTCGTGAGCTGGGAAGCTAAGGCTTGATCAGCGCCCGAGAAAAACGGGGCGCCCTTCTTCAGGAGGTTTGTGAGTGGCCATGCAATAATCGCGAAGTCCTTAACAAAGCGTCGAAAATAGGAGCACAAGTCCACAAAACTGCGACCGTCTTTGTTGACTTCGGAACAGAAAAGTCCGTGATGGACGTGAATTTTCGTCGGGATCCGGGCGGACTCCTGCGGCAACGATGAGGTGGCCAAGTATGGTTATTTGACGACGAGCGAAGTGGCATTTTGAAGAGTTCAAATGAAGTCTGGCTCAACAAAAAACTTCAAGAATCGCTGATGAACGTTCGAGATGGGAGTCGAATGTGGGCGAGATAACGATAACGTCGTCTAAATAACATAAGCAAGTTGACCATATAAAGCCTTGTAGCAATGAGTCCATCATTCTTTCGAATGTGGCCGGCATATTACTGAGACTGAAGGGCATAACTTTGAAGGGATAAAGACCGTCAGGAGGGACGAATGCGATCTTCTCACGGTCCATCTCGTCTACAGCGATCCGCCAATAGCCAGATCTAAGGACGATAGTAGAAAAATACGTAGCACCTGGGTAGGAGGCCCATAGTGTGCCGGTGGAGCCCAGTGATTGCGGCAGTGGCGAGCAATCTGATCGACGCGTCGGCAGTTGAAGCATATAGGCTTGTCGTCCAGTGTACGCCATTCGGACAAATTGCGCTGTCGAGAGTAGTTGGAACCAAAGCGAAAAGCGGCGGGACGACTATTAAAAAGGCTCGACAGAGTAGACTGGTTGAACGGGGTGTAGGCCGACGTTCGATAATTCTTGACGAACGACGGCTTGTATCTGTGATTCGTGATCGGTGAAGGATCAGACTTTGGGAATGGAGTGACTACTGGTTGAGCCGCCTCGACCTCGTGACGAATGATGCGGGTGAGGTTGTCACATCGGAGAACTCGGCGGACGGCGTCATCGCAGGAGGAAGTGACAGCTGTGTTAGGCAGGTGCGTGATGCCGTGGGTGACACAGCGGGCCTGTTATAGACGGCGGCATTCTGTCAGGATCGTGTCGATGCTCGTGACATTAATAAAAACCAGCAGTTTGAAGGCATTGTCAGCGATCCCTTTGAGGACGTGATTAACTTTCTAGTCTTCCGTAATGCGCTGGTCGACCTTGCTACAAAGCGCCAAGACGTCAAGAATGTATGAGACGTGCGTTTCAGTAGACGTCTGAGCGCGAGTGGCGAGGGTCTTCTTGGCAGCGAGCTGACGACCAGATGAGTCGCCGAAAAGATCACGGATCTTCGTTTTTGAGAGATCCTAGCTTGTAATTTCAGGCTTCATTGTTTTCAAATCAAGTCCGCGGCGTGCCGTCGAGGTAGAACACAACATTGGCGAGCATGAGCGTGCGACCACAGCAGTATAGGTAGCACTGAGCCGCTCGCACCAGTGCAGCCAGGAGTCCACGTCGATGGTACCGTCAGCGGAGAAAGTGCCAGGATCCCGCAGGGTGGCAGGGTGACGTAGGCTGTCGACTAGGCTTGAGAGGTCGGTGGTGATGAGGCACTGGCAGTTGAAGTAGCCGAAGAGTCCCCGGTGTTGCGACCACTGCGCGTCTCCCTCGAGGTACGGGAGTCATCCACCTCCACCAATAATCTTACGAGTAACTTATTTATTAAATTATATACGATGGATTATGCTCGGCGAACAAGATGGCGAGAGTTCATCAACAAAAGCAACCGACGTCGCCTTTCTCTTTCATACAGCAAGGCTATGGCTGCTATTGTGTATCAATATCATTGCGAAGTTGCAGCATTACATCCTGTGTGGATAACTGCTGGCGAAATCCCACCATCGTAGGGGGTAGCAGGTCACTCGACTCCGCATAAGCTGTTAGTTGTCGTAGAATTGCGTGTTTCATCCCTTTCCCTAGGCTTGATGTAAGGAAAATAGGCCGAAGACTTTCCCGACCCAGTGTATTGCCCGGTTTGGGAATAAATATTTTTCGAGCATGTTTAAAACTTGGCAATAATGTCCCAGACGCCCAATGTTTGTTCATAAGGTCAGTAATTGCCAAAATAGACTTATCGTCTAGGTTACGCAATATTTTGTTGGAAATTTGATCACATTTCTGGGGAAGCTGTTGTACGAATACTATTCAAAACAGCACGTATTTTCACCTTGGTTATATCTCGATCTAGCTCATGGTTAGTATTTGCAGAGTATTCAGGCATTCCTGATGAGCCTACCTGTGTGTTTAAATACCTGTTTTTTAGTTCTTGCACTAATTCTTGGTTGGTGTCCGTGTATTTCTAAACGAGCTGATGCATTTTATTGCGCGACGTGAAATTAGTATGCTCAGCATCTAATAAGTTCCCGAGGAGCTGCCAGCTGTTTTTATATTCTAGCTGACCGTGAGCCAGTCTCGTAGGTGATGCCATTGTGTTTGACTAAGTTTTCTTAGTGCTCCTCGATGTCCCGGTCTACTTACGCTAGTCGGCGTTTCAAGGTGTGATTGTGCTTTTGGCGGAGCTATGGTAGTGTAAGCTGGCCTGTGATTCCCACAGGTGCACAAGCTTCGAAACCGGGACGGGGCCGTCCTGCTGCAATGGGGTTTCACATGTAGCCTGTTTAGCATCACTAGTGAAATCGGTAGTCCACTCATTGAGATCTTCGATAAAGGTGGTTGAGCGCTTGTCTCTCAGGAATCCAATTCCTGTGTTTAGTAGTGAATTTTGTTCTTTTTGCCGCTTTCAGTGGGTACGTTGATTTAAAGCAGATAATGGTCGCTTCCTAAATGTCATTCAGTGCTTTCCCATGTAACTGCGTAAGCGTTTTTAACAAGTGTCAAGTCGGGGGTTGTGTTGCGACTGACGCTATTCCCAGTCCTGGTTGGTTGGTAGGTGAGCGTGACTAGGTTACAACCCAAGTTTATAATCGTTTCCCATAGTTTAGTGCGCTTTCAGTCACATTTGGGCCCCATGCTCTTCCATACCTAGTACTCTAAATGCTCTCCCATAGTGGAGTACATCGTACTTTGTATCGTAGAAAATTTTTTCAGACACGATCTTAACTTCCTTTTTTTAAACACACAGCCCCATTAGGTATGTTTGGCATTAAATTTCATAATAATCACCATCATCATCATCAGCTTGCCTACGTCCACTTCAGGAGAAACGCATCTCCCATGTTCCGCCAGTCAACTCGGTCCTGTGCTTGCTGCTGCCAATTTATACCCGCAAACTTCTTAATTTCAACTACCCCCCTAACCATCTGTCTTCCCCTAACCCGCTTGCCTTCTCTAGGAATCCAGTTAGTTACCCTTAATGACCAGCGGTTATCCTGTCTACGTGCTACATGCCCAGCCCATGTTGATTTCTTCTTCTTGATTTCAACTATGATATCCTTAACCCCGTTCGTTCCCTTTATATACTCTTTATAAGCGACCCCAAACCATCCACCGCCGTCGGCGGCGTCCGCAGTCTTCTCTCTATCTTTAAAAGAAAGAGGACTTGGCGGGCCGCAGCGCGACGCTCTACCGAATAAGCCACGGACGCGACGCTGATATCGGTGTCAGTAACGCGCCTTATACCCCCTCCCCCTTCGCTCACTCCTCCGCTCTCCTCGCTCGCTGCAGCTGCGCGCGCACTCCTCTCTCTCGCGCGCCCGCCTTCTCTCTCAGTCTCCCGTCGAGAGCGGGTCGTGAGGGGGAGTAAAGTTAAAATCCGTTGGCATTCGCCAGTGAGTTAACGTAAACTCCCCCGTGTGGTCAAATTGCGATTCCCAGGAACCATTACACCATAAAGGCACCATAGTGTGATTAATAAATATAATAGTGCGAATTAATAAATACCCCTCATAGCATCACCCCGTGTATTCGCACTTAACCATGTTCACCCTCGGGGAAATGCTTGGGAGTTTTAACCATGCATACTAGCTACTAGAGCTGGAGACGCACATGGCGTTTCTCGCGATAGAAATACGCCACATGCGACGAATGGCGCTATTGGCTGCATTGTGTAAGAAACAAAAAAAGAAAACATTATTTTTTTTAACGCCGTATTCTCACGTGCAGAATGCCGTTATGGACGCCACGTAATGCATGTGCATTTCTTCCGGATTTTCATCGAGGAGGTGGGGGACATTTTTTGAACCAATATTTTGTGCAAGCATAAGCGCAGAAACCAAATCAATTTTGGTGAGCGCTGCAGATGTGATTAGGCTTTGTAAGTAAAGGCAAGCAGAATAAAAGGCAAAGAGAGAAGCCTCCTCGGATGACAAACAGAGCAGTCGACAGACAGGCATACATACATACCAATTTTTTTTTTGTCAAAGTGTCGCAAAGATGGCTATCGACTTCAATAAGGCTATAATACTCCTCATGCGGTGCCAATACACAATCCTTCTATGTGAAAGGGTATCAGTCGTGCCCAATTACGTGTGTACTTAGAATCTAAATTGTTAACCACTTTTTCTAAACATACATATAATATCCAGAAATAGACAAATTAGGGATCGATAACTGCTCCCCTACAGTTGAGTACGAAGTACTCAATATCGGTAACCACTTTATCTATAAACATGCAATTTTTCGAGTCTGGGACGGCTTTATGCTCTCCCATAGTAAAGTTCCGGGTATTCAAAATTGTTATCCACTTTTTAGGGGCGAAGCTCCTTATGGCGTGGCTTGTGCGTCCCTCGTAGTACGTAACCACTAGTGGCACAAACCCGAAATAGCGATCCTTACGATTTTGACCTCCAAGGTCGTTCCGGTGAGAGATTTCTTCTGTGCGTTGTTGAAGAATAAAAGATAGTGCTCAATGCACATGTTAATGGCTGCTAAGGGGGAATGAGAGACAGGAGCATTCGGCCTTTACGTAACGCCCACGCTGCGATCCCCATTAGCAGCTATTGGCATGTACATTAAGCACGATGTGACAAGAAAGGGTTGCTACGTTATACTCGCTGGGTGTAACCTCCTTGGTATCAGAAAGGTTTAGCGAGCGTTGGGCCGCATAGCCATGAATACAGTGAACTAGTATATACCATGAACTCGAGGTGGTTAAAGGTGGGAAGTAAACCCGAAGCGCAAGCCGTAAGAAAGTGTGCATGTGCCACCTCCCGTTTAGTCCTTGAAATGTCCGTCGGATGGCGGTGCTTCTATATGGAGAATATATGATGAAAAGATGCGAGATGGTGGTACTTGGAGTGCTGAATAGATGGACAAACGGACACACAGACAGATGCATGGATGGACGCATGAACGGACGCAGGCGCGGATGCATGGACGAACGCAGGGACGGACGCACGAACAGACGCACGCACAGACAGGTGGATGGACGCATGGACGGTTACACAGACGTACGCAGGAACGGACGGAAGCAAGAACGAATGAACGGATGAATGCTTCGCCCCACACCCCATCATTCACTCCGTGGATATGCTGCCATTTTTTCTAAACACATAACGGTGCTTTACTCGTGCGTGGTACTAGTGGGCCTCATTAAGTGTGAGGTCCACGAGACGGCGTTATGCTCTTACAGAGAGTACCTATTCATTACTCACTTTTTCTAAACAAAAGTTACTTGTATAAAGTATGCTATATGTATTTCTATAGTAGAGTACCAAATACTCTCAATCATTAGACATTTTTTTTCTAAATGAAGGTTACACTTTAACAGCAATAAAATCTGAAGTTTTACGTCCCAAAGCCAAGATATGATTATGATAGGCACGCTAGTGGAGAGCTCCGAAGACCTTGACCATCTGGTGTTCTTTAACGTGCTCTGACATCGCACAGTAGACGGGCCCCTATAATTTCACCTCCACCGAGTGTGACCGCAGCGGCAGGATTTAAACCGTGACCTTCGGGTGAGAAGCCGAGCACACTAACCACACCTTCACCTCGGCGGATGAAGCTAAAACTTTACTCTTGAACTCACTTGCGGCAGTGCGAAAAGCACGTGATGGAGCTCTTCCATATGGGTAACTTAATTTCAGTGGACGGATGACGTGCGTCAGGTGCATTACTCGACATGTCTTCTCACCCAAATACGGGCGTGTTTGCATGAACGGTATACTCGTGCAGAAGACGCTATATTTGATTTTGGTATATTGAGTACTTCGGAGCATTAGGTACACTTTTTTAGGCTCGTTGCGGCATTAAGAACGCAGGACAAAAGGACGAGGCGTCTGAGGCGCTTGTACAGCGTGCCAACTTTTCAATTTACCACTGCGTGTTTTTTTTGAGTCCCAGATCTTAGACGTAATGCGGAAATTGATTCGAAAAAATGATTCAAATATGAAATGTGAAACAGCACTTGTCTGCGAAACACTAGAGTATAGAGAGTTATTATCAATCTAGTAGCCAGAGTGGTAATAAAAGTAAAATATTTACTTAACAATTTCATTTAGTTATATGTACTGGCGATCTTATACAAGATCTTGGTAGTGTGGTACATATGTAGGTGCGCAAAACAAAAAAGTAACAGAGGCGAAATTATCAGTGACTGTTCTCTCAAATGCGCTTTGAAGAAGAAAACAATAAGGCAAGTGCGCTATTGCAGCAATTTTCAAATCAGAAATTCAGTTAACACAAATAAGACGAAAGAGAAAGAAAAACGTGATTTATCTCAATCAGACAAAAAAAATGCTTCCTACAGGTAAGTGTGATTGAAATTTTGATAGTGAATCTTGTGTCGCCGTTTTTATGCAACAGTGGGATTGACAGGTGGTGTTTAACGTGTGAAATCCCCCATATGATTATGAGAGACGCCGTAGTGGAGAACTATGAAAATTTCGACCACCTGGAGCCCTTCCAAGGCCAGTCAATAAGCTCCGACTTTTTTTCACACGCCCCAAACAAGCTCGCACATCTTTCCTACCAAGCTCCTTCAACGCACAGTGAGTTCACTGCGCCTGGAAGGAGTTTGGTAAGGCTCACGAAAGATACGCGAGCTCATTGGGGGGGGGGGGGTAAAAAAGAAGTCGGAGCCTGTTGACTGGCTCTCTATCGTGCACCCAAATCTGAGCACACAGTTATGCAACAGCGTAAAAGCTCATTTCGCAGGAAAGGCGTAGTCGGTAACGGCGTTGTGGCTTTGAGCAATACCCACCATCTTGTTCTTGACAACACAATAGATAAAGATTCAAATGAAATAAATAAAAAAATACTTTTAGGCCTGAATGCAAACCAAACCAGGCCGTTTTTGTGGCGACGCTGTCGTTCTACCACAGAGCCACGAAATTTGTTAAAACTGCTTTTAAAAGGGCTGCTCTCGTCGGAGCGAGTGGACGCGCGTCGTGTCGGCTCCAGTTTCAACGAATGTTTTGCAGCGGAAGTCACCTAGAAGCCCACCAGACTTTGGTACCCGCGTATTCAGCTTGTCATCAGGAATCGCCCGGCACCAAATTCCAGGTGGGGACTTGAATTTTGACACCTTTACCGACGCATTTTTGTCAACCACGCTAGCGAGAGAGATAGGCCTAACGCCTGCCAAGCCACCGGCAGCGCAGCTGCCAGAGACGCTGCTGCCTAGGCCGGCCTAGCTCTGCGGGCACCAAGAAACGCCGGTCGGCGCGTTTGACGCGTCCGACTTTTTGAGAAGAAATGGAGGTCACTGTGGAGGGAGAACCCATTTCTCGTGAAGAATTCGAAGAAAGTACAGGACGGAGCACCGTAGGATCAAAGAAGTCGACCCGCGGGCAATCACTAGAACACGGTGCGGATTCTCAACGAGGGAATAACAGCAGGAAACGGCGTGAGCAATGCCTGAGTCAAATAACAAGATTAAGCCGGATGCTTCCACTGCCCCGAGGTGACTACAAGATCATCATCCGACCTAAAGGCGGCCTTCGACTCACCGATCATGGAGCCGCCCGACTGGCGACTAGCATTTACCACGCCGCTGAAATTCCGAGAGACGCCCAAGATGAGGACACAATATGCCCAAATTTCCAGCAAAATATCATCGTTGTGAGCACACCCATCGAGGCGCATGCTGATAGATATCAGAAAATCTCTCGCATTGTGGTCGGCAACAAGGCGTACGATACCAGCGCATATGAAGCAGCACCAGACGGTACGTCGAAAGGCGTGATACGTGATATTCCGTTGGAAGATACTGCCCGAGATATTACAGCTAATGTGATTACAACAAAGAACCCTACAGCCATCGCTGCAAAACGCCTCAGCAACACAACGACGGTGATCGTACTGTTCGCTGGTCTTCGCGTGCCACATACGTTCGATACGGTGGGGCAATGTTGAAGTGCTCCCTTTACCGCAAACAGATAGAGACGTGTTACCAATGCGGTCGCCTGGGGCACCGCGCAGATGTATGCCCAAACCCGAAAGACCACGTGTGCCGTGGCTGTGGTACGACCAACCCCCCGCAAGATCACCAATGCCAGCCCACTTGTCAACTATGCGGCGGCGACCACCAGACGGCCGAGAAGGCGTGCAGGGCACGTTACAAGACGCCGTACCTGGTGAAACGCCGGCGATGGGAGCGACAAAAACAACGATATGAAGACTACCCGACGAAGCCAACGCCTGTCGACAACAGCCTCGAGCAGCGGGACACTACCCCTACCCGGAAGCCCGGAAAGAAAGCCTGGTCGAGATCTCGGTCGCGGTCTCGGTCGCGGTCTCGCCCCCGGCCCCGCTCCCGGCCCCGCTCCCGGCCCCGCTCCCGGCGCCGCTCCCGGTCGCAGTCAACATCTCGGAGCCGTACACCTGGACCTGGCGCAACCTTCAAGGTGGGCTGGGTAGACGTAGTCAAGGGGGCGCGCTGGGGGTCTGAGGAGGCCGCTTCTCAAGGCAAACTTGATAAATTAGAGGCTGAAATAGCACAGCTAAAGCAGATGTTAGCACAATGTAACCAGAAAATGACAGCTTTAGGAGAGGAAAACAGGACCCTCAAGGAGGAGTTACACCACTATAAAACAACAAAACTAGCTCCACCAGTAGTACCACCACTCTCAGCTGTTACACCCAGTGAAAAATTGGAGGAAGGTACAACACCACCACCTCCCAAGCGCAGAGCCGAAACCCAGGCCAATGAATACAAACCCGCACGCGTAACGCCCGAGAATAAAGTCCTGAAGGAAGTTCAGCAATCAGTCAAAGAATTAAATGAGTGGATGAGCAACGCATCCCGACTGATCTCAGCCCTTACTGACCGCGTAGAGACTATAGCTAAAATTACCCAGCAACAAAACGAACACCTACAACAGCGACTCATCGCTGTGGAGGCTAGAATCACCCCTCTGCCACCTAGCGGACTGGACCCCACAGCAAATGTAAAGCAACCTTTCTCGTCGGCATTCAGTGTGATACAGTCGGCGACATTCGTACCCCCTGCATCTCATCATAGCTAGAAATCACGCCTACACAATTTGGCAATGGAATTGTAGAAGCTACGCGAATAAGCAAGCAAATCTTAACCAATACCTTAAGGGGAAAGTTAAGCCCGATATTATTTTATTGCAGGAGACGCATTGTCTCGCTAAATTGGCAGGCTACCGCTCGATCGGACATGTCAACGGGGAGACGACTGTCCTTACCACCCTAGTTAGACGAAACCTTACGTTCACGCAACACGACACGGAAATTACCAATATAGACAATATATTTATTGAACTCGTTCCGCAACGCAAGACACAGGAAAGTCTTTTTATACTAAACATATACAGCAACCCTAAACAAAAAAAGCACAGATTTCTCACACTCTTTAAACGCGCCCTCAACATCGCTGGCCAAAATCCCATCTTAATAGCGGGGGACTTCAACGCACCACACACTGCCTGGGGATACTCTTATGTGTTTCCTAAAGGTAGGGCCCTCTGGTTTGACTCGCAGCAAGAGGGATTACCTCTCATCACCAACCCTAGCACACCCACACGTGCGGGCACTAGCTCCAGTAAAGACACAACGCCTGATCTGACGTTCACGAGAAACACATCAGCAGCCACCTGGAAAAATACCCTAGAGGACCTGGGTAGCGACCACTACATCATCGAGGTACATGTTCAAGGTGGCCCACGTAAATTCACGGGAAAAGAGCTAAAGTTGGTAGACTGGACCCAGTTCCGCAAATCACGTGAGGACCAGGTCCAACCCATCAGCGACATAGAGGACTGGATACACACGCTTAAACAGGATAATAATAATGCCACCCGAATCGTACCTCCTGAGGCACACGTCGAAGAGATCGATAGCCGGCTCCTCCACATGTGGGAGGCAAAGCAATCGCTCCAAAAGAGGTGGAAGACACAGAAACACAACAGAAACCTCAGGAAACGCATAGCACTTCTCAACACAGAGATAGAGATGTATGCAACACAGCTAAGCCGGCAACACTGGGATGAAACCTGCGATGCGATGGACAGGCAACTAAGTCTTAGTAAAACTTGGCATTTTCTACGGTTCCTGCTCGACCCAGAAGACAGCAAAACCGCCCAACAACAAACCATCAACAAACTAATACATGCTTACAAGGGCACCGAGGAGGAGTTTCTTAGGGAGGTAGAGCACAAATATATCTCTCAGGCTCCTACTCAGCAGCATCCAGATTATACGGGCCAGATCAACACTACTCTAGACGAAGAATTCACCGAAGCGGATATCCGTGCCGCCCTACAAAAACTTAACACCAAATCCGCACCAGGTCCGGATAACATCACGAATAAGATGATACGCAATTTGGACGATGAGTCGATCACGCATATCACAGACTATATTAATAACTGCTGGAAGACCGGAATGTTGCCCCCGCATTGGAAAACGGCCAAGGTGATTCTGATTCCGAAACCAGGCAAACCACTGAATACTGACAATCTTAGGCCCATCTCCTTAACATCTTGTATAGGCAAATTGATGGAACACGCTTTCCTGGCTAGACTGACAAATTACCTCGAAGACAATGATTTTTTTCCCACACACCATGATTGGCTTCCGCAGGCATCTTTCAACGCAGGATGCCATGTTGCAGCTTAAGCATCACACCATAGACAGTACGGGACGCTCCACTAAGGGCATACTTGGTCTTGATCTGAAGAAGGCTTTTGACTCTGTCACGCATAGCACCATTCTAAATCAGGTCAATACCCTAAACTTGGGGCTTCGCACGTACAACTATATTAGGGCATTTCTTACGGGCAGAACGGCCACGATCACTGTGGGAGCACTCAGGTCGTCCGAAATAACCATAGGAAGTGCGGGCACCACGCAGGGTTCCGTGATATCTCCCATGTTGTTTAACCTCACCCTCATTGGTCTTCCTTCAAAACTTCAAACCATCCAAGGACTTCATCACACCATTTACGCCGACGACATCACCCTCTGGGTGTGCGACGGCAGTGACGGTTCCATTGAACAGAGATTACAGGAGGGGATTGACACAGTCGAACGGTATTTACAAGGAACTGGACTATCCTGCTCGGCGGAGAAATCTCAGCTACTGCTATATCGCCCTACACTTAGAGGTCGGCCACCCAAACAACATCCCCAAGCGCAGGCACACGCTGATATAAAACTCACTACAAGCGATGGTCACGCCATACCAACCGTGGACAAAATCAGAGTGCTAGGTTTGATCATAGAAAGTAAGGGTACCAACGGAGAGACAGTTCGCAACATTGAAGCCAGAGTGTCTAACACGATGCGCCTCATTAGGCGCATTACCAATAAACACAAAGGCATGAAAGAGGCCAGCATCATCCGTTTGATCCAAGCGTTTGTTTTAAACTCACATCACCTATACAGCGGCGTACCACCGATGGTTCACCGCGGAAAAGTCAAAACTCAATTGCCTAATTAGGAAAATTTACAACAAGCGCTAGGTTTGCCTCAAAACACCAGCACCGAACTACTCCTTCAACTTGGTTTACACAATACCCTTGAGGAACTTATTGAGGCGCAACAAATCTCCAATTCGAGCGTTTAGCCAAGACTAAGCCAGGCCGCCAGATTCTATGTAATCTCGGTATTACTTACCACACTCAACACGGAGACAAACACGACATACCACGCACTATCCGTGCTAAGCTAACAGTACCACCCATACCAAGAAACATGCACCCTGAACACAACAAGGGCAGACGTGTCATTAGAGCCAGGACCATGTCAAAGATGTTTGGGCGCAACCATGAGGCAGTCTTTGTCGACGCAGCACGCTACCAGGAGCGTCACCACTTCGTGGCTGCTGCCGTAGACCACACACAACAATGCAAAAGCAGCGCGTCAATCATAACACGGAACGTAGAAACGGCAGAGGAAGTGGCTATCGCAATGGCCATAGCCCACACTAACGCCTCATGCGTAATCAACGACTCGCAGACAGCCGTTAGAAACTACGCCAGCGGCAGAATCTCCCCCGAGGCATTGCGGATTCTTAATACAGGCAAAATTCACGAGGCGGACAAATACGTACACATCTTGTGGTTCCCTGCCCACACACCACTAGGTAACGCGGAGGCCAATCCGAATGAAGTGGCGCACAACGTGGCTCGAGGTCTTACGTTCCGAGTCACGTCAGACGAAGCGGCCACCCAAACGGACCTTTCTGCGCCGGTGTGGGAATGGGACGATCGGCTCACTAAATTTAATGACATAATTCAACACTATCGACTGCAAAGGCGGGAGTACCCTCCGCCTCACTCCAAGCTAAATCGGGCCCAGTCCGTTCAGTGGCGACAGCTACAAACACGCACATACACGAACCCTGTCATCATGCACCACATATATCCTGACGTCTATAGTTATAATCTATGCCAGTACTGTACCACCAGAGCCACTCTCGACCATATACTATGGGAATGCCCAGCATTAGTCAAGATTCTGGGATCGCGGCCTCCAATGAAGACCTTCGGGCGCGTTGGCGGACTGCGCTGCTCAGTTCGGGCCTGGACAAACAACTTTGGGCGATCCAGCAGGCCAAGGAAGCTGCCGGGAGACACGGTCTCTCCGTTGGCCCCTAGGTGGAAGCCCATCCCAGCAATCTGCCGGAAATTAATAAAGTCTATCTCTCTCTCTCTGCTTTTAAAAAGGAAACAAAATATTTTGTAATCGGGGCATTACATTAACGCATCTAATGTTGCATGGTAGAAGCGTAGAAACACGCCAGATTTCAAAAGATGTGAACTAAGCGACGAGTAGAAGCATTAAAAGAGTGAACCATTGCGCAGCTTCATGTGTTTTCTTGTATTAGTGGGCCCTTCGTTGATTCGCCAAATGGATAACTACGGCGTAGTGAGCACACAACAGTTCTTGTAGTGGTATTCAATGATACTTTAAGACGGCCAACGTTACGCGCATAGTCGTCCATTTCCTTACGGCATGGTTGAGGCATGCAGTGAGAACCGAAGCAGGGTAGCAATTTAAAAGGTGATATGCATGAGGCCTGGTTTTTACACACGAGTTTCTTACATTCAAATATATTTCTATGAAAACAAGACTACTTGAAACAGTTGAAACATCGAGCAAATTCGTACACCTTACTCTGAAACATAATTGATTGATTGATATGTGGAGTTTAACGTCCCAAAACGACCATATGATTATGAAAGACGCAGTAGTGGAGGGCTCCGGAAATTTCGACCACCTGGGGTTTTTTAACGTGCACCCAAATCTGAGCACACGGCCTACAACATTTCCGCCTCCATCGGAAATCCAGCCACCGCATCCGGGATTCAATCCCACGACCTGCAGGTCAGCACCAGAGTACTTTAGCCACTAGACCATCACGGTGGGGCGTCTGAAACACATTTGCGTACTACCTTGTGCTATTAAGAACGTCTTCTATTTTTCTTTCAGAGCTTCACGAATGTTCCGTAAATAACGACTTCAGCCTACGGGATTGGGCGTTGGCAGTTAAAACCCAAGTTCGGAAAATCCGCCCTTACTTGGTTGTTGTATAGATTCCCGTATTTTTTAAAAGTTAGTGTAATATGTTTTTTTTTCGTGACTCGCTGTGACATTAAAGAAAAGAGTTTTTAGATGTGGAGCATCTTATACTCGCGCCTTGTAGTGCGCCGTCGGCGCCGTCCGCGCCGTCCGCACCGCTTCTCGAACATTCGACAGCTGACGCGCGCGCATGCGCCGTCGCGCCGTCGCCCACTCTTCCACCATCTGTGCATCCCTTCCTCCTCTACACACCGCGCGCGCTTCACTCCTCCACCATCTGTGCACCCTTCCTCCTCTACACACCGCGTTCGACATCTACAATTCTCCTGATTCTCCAGTGGACGCGCATGTGGCGTCGCGCTTCGAGAACATTCAACAGCTGACAGTGCATGCGCCGTCGTGCTGTATATATACTCAAGGTCGGCGCTCGCTCGCTCAGTTGCCGCTCGTCGGTTGGTTTGTACGGCGCGTCGACGTCCAAGGTCGCGGTGAAATGAATTCCAACGAATCCACAAACACAATGATCGACGTCCCTTCGACCAGCACCGCCCTTTCGCATACGTGTGTACGTGTTCACTCATTTAACACCCCCTCCTACAACCACGTTAACCAATTTAGCCATCGACCCAAGTAAGTCGCAATTTAACACCCCATTTCACAACCACGTTAACCAATTTAGCCATCGACCCAAGTAAGTCGCACTTTAACACCCCGTTAACCAATTATATGGTCCGCATCCTCCTCAGTGTTCCCCCGAGGGGAAGCTGCGGGCAATTTTTTTTTTCTTTCGGGAAGTGCTTAAAGCATTCACGCAAGAACTTTGGCTCGGATTTCATTGTTTGGTCTGTTTTGAAGAGGCGTTCTCCTAGGGCGTACCTGGAGGGCACCGGGAAACACCTCTTGCCAGACAACACTTCACCTTTTCTCCCTCGCTCTTAGCCACTCAAACACATTATGAAAATTTGGTGCGACTCCCTCACCGCGGGCAACTGTTTCGCTCACTTTCTTCGTTCAGCGAACTAGGAGCGCAGAGAAAACACAAAGGACGAAGCGAGGAACCACACAACACGAGCGCTCGTGTTGTGTGGTTCCTCGCTTCGTCCTTTGTGTTTTCTCTGCGCTCCTAGTTCGCTGAACGAAGAAAATGAATTACCAACTGGCCCACATTTTGATCCTTTTGCAATGTTTCGCTCACTCTTCAGCTGCAAATAGCACTCTAACAAATGTGATATGCTGCCCCGAATGGATGTCACAACGCCGTCAATTTTCATGCGATTGGACCTATTTCTCAATCACGGTGCCATACCACTTGACCAATCGCCTGTTATAGACGAACTATCCAGTTGTACGAACTTTGTAGGGGCGAAGTTCCTTAGAACCTATCCTTGTATTCCGTTGTTGTCCTGGTATAGAACACTCCTTATAGTTAAAAAAGTATGTGAGACACACAAAAAGGGTTTCATAATTGAAAAATGTCAATCATAATTGGGATGGCACGTTTTGAACTCTTACAAGCACAAATCCTTTATATTAGCTGGTGACGTTTACGTGGACATCATGGATCTGAGGGCTTAGATTTCTTGTCAACTCTCACTCTACACTGCCATGATGCATAAAAAATCATTTCTATATTGAAACCTATGTGTGTATGTAATTAAAAAGATTTCCAATAGACGAACAACAATCCTAATTGTGACAGAGCTATATGAAACACTTATGAGCACACACTCTTTATACTAGTACACTTTAACGTATACATTATAAAAAGCGACGGGCTTGTGCAGTATACGACGTCTCGATACGCCTTACGATGAACTCAGTATCACTGAAAACAACGAACAACCACCCAAGGAGCCTGCATAGGTCATAAATTTTCCAGCTTAACAGTTGATCCACTCAAAAATTCATTGTCTCTCCACTTCACAAACCACAAAGCAGTAATAGTGAAAGGAAAACAGAACATGTGACTCGACGCCATACACAAAATAGAATAGCAATAAAAATGCAAGCAAATGAACTTACGTTTGCATATACGCTTTATGGTGCTCATGTTAGAATAAATGGGGCAACGCTCGTGTAACGTATGGTCACTCACCAATTCGATAACGAAAAGTTCACCGACTCGTGGAGAGACGAGTGACCTTTTGAGCAGGAGACACGCACGTTTTCTGCGCTCTCCCGTTTACGGCTTCTACTAGCCATCTCGTGCCTAGCGAGCGAAGCCCTTTTCAGGTCTACGGGTGGCAAAGCCCCTCAAGCGACGCTCCTCGAGTTTTAGGACAACGAAGAGACACGACCTGCTGAAAGAGTACTACAAGAAAAATGGGGGCATGTTGACCTCATATTGCGAGTGTAACGCCGCGCAATGAGCCCCGCAGTACCAGCGGGAACATGTCGGAAAGACAGGAAAAGAGGCTAACAGGAAGGTGATGAAAACCAAAACCAAAAAAAGAAACGCGCCCCCTCAATCATCTGTAGAGGCAGCTGCTCACGTAGCAGCCACCTCCAGCAGTGTCAGCCCTTCGCAAGTCACACCGTCACCCACATCCCAAAACAGCAGCTGTTGGAGCAGCAAGCAGATTCTGCGTTCGAAGCTGGCTGAAACGCACCACAACACACGCATATATTCTACATATGTATGTATCTCTTGCTAGAAAACGCATACATAAGTAATTTTAAGGACCGTAGCACTTATCACGCTGCGCTTACCATGCAACGCTTGCATGAAACGGGGAGTGTTTCCAACGCTTTGCTACGACGAGATGGTGGTGGCACCTACCCGTCACCTCGCGTTCTACAGCTTATCACCTCTGAGACGGGTGCTCACGGCCACGCGCTTTGTTTTCGAAAAGAAGCTGCCAGATGGCGCGCATGTCTCACGTGTGACGTGACTTGATGCGCTCGTTCGCCTCCGCTGCCCGCTCGAGGCACTCTAACGCAGTGTCTCCGGAATACCATTCACCCATTTTCTTGCGCAGAACATCAAATAAATGTTTTGTTCACTCTCTCCACACGCAAGACTATCGTCTTTCGACGACATTTACTTGCAGATACGGGGCCAATTTTCGAAATTTACAATCGCAAACGTAAGAACGCTGATCCTTGAGCAACATTGGTGGGCGCTGCGGATAGGGTCGGCCGTTCGGGGTATCGGCTGGTGTTCTTTAGAGTACCCGGTTCGCGGTAGCGGTGGACAAACAGACAATTGTACAGACAGACAGACAGACAGACAGACAGACAGACAGACAGACGGACGGACGGACGGTCGGACAGACCAAAGTTTTTGCGTCGAAGGTCCCCAAGAAAGACTATTGTCTTTAGAAACGCTGGAACTTGAGCATTATTGGTGGGTGCTGTGGATGGGGTGGGCCATTTGGGGTATCGTTTGGTGCTGGGTGCACCTGATTACGCAGCAGCTCCCCGCGGGGGTGTCTGCGCAAGCAGGCGTTCGGTGTGTAGCGACACCACAGACCCGAGCTAACGGGGGGTTTCGACCTTCCCCATGCCTTGCCGTGGGTGGCTGAGTGGTGTCCGGGCAAAAGCCGACGCCGGGTGATTGGACCTTTATGGTAACCCCGCAGAGGCAACACACTCTTTGGCCTCGGCTTCACGTAGGTGGCACCTCTGAGCGGATTCACCGAGGGGAAATCGGCAGTCGCCTTTCGTTATATCTCTTTTTCTCTCATCATCTGCTTTCTCTCAAACTTTCTATCTGTCTTGTCATCTTCTTTCTTCCATTTACTTCCAATTTTCCTAGCGGCAAATGTTAACCTTGTGTGTCATATCTAGTCTTGGGTATGTATAATAAGCTATAAGTTACGGCTGGCGTCGTGCAGGCTTGTTAAAAAGTCCAGCCTCGTCCCCTTGTTGGGCTCCATGATGGGCGGTTGGCGCTGTTGCCGAACACACTAATCCTCCTATGGCTTCTCAAGCACCCTTCAATTTTGATCGGCCTCACAAAAGAGGCTGAATTGAGGCAACTTTTCACTTTTCCATGCAGAACAAAGTAGCACTCCCAAAGTACCATGTCATCCACAGATCAATATACGAGCAAGAAAGCTTTACCCGTTCTTGGTGGCCAAGTGCCTTAAAGAAGATTGCTCCCATGTATAAAGCCTCAAAAATGTTAAGCGCTGATCTTTTCATAAAGTTGACTGAACAAATGAAATGTCAAAACTGTCTGAACTTACCAGTATTAGTGAAGCCATGGTTACAACTTCGGTCCACATGTCTCTAAATACTAGTATAGGGGTAAACTCCGAGGAAGACTTCTTGAACTTGAGTGCGAAGCGCTTCTTGAAGGTTTTCAAGATTAAGGAGGGGTAAAGGTTGAAAGAATAGTCATCCGTCGCAACAACCAGGAGAGTACTACTAAGGTTCATGTGAAGTGCCCACTTCTCTTAAGGCTAGGTATTTGAAAATAAATGTCATACCATACATCCCCAACCCCATACGTTGTTTTAAATGTCAAAGATTTGGTCACACATCTCACACATGTAGAGGCAAGAAAACATGCGCCAAAGACAGTGCAAATAACCACACTTCCGAGAATTGCACTCCATCTCCACTTTGTACCAACTATAGAGGTGATAACCCAGCGTATTCACGATCATGGCAGTTCTGGAAAAATGAAATAGGAATAATTTCTCTGACAATCAACGAAAAGATCTCTTTTCGTGAAGCAAGAGAACGGTTGTCTCACCTTTTCCGCAGAAGCTACGACGTTGTAACGTAGTCGGGGGCAGAGATTTGCTTCCTCGCAAAGTGGTCCTGTTGTGACCCCTTCTTCCTCCTTGATAGAAGCAGCGTCTGCTGCTCCATCCATCCATCCATCCCAAAAATCCCACAGACTCTTGTCTTACTGCGCCCTGAAATAAACCAAACGCCAAGGCCTGAGACCCGTGTCTCAGCGCCCAGCTCTCGACCTTCCAGTGATCTGACAGGGCGATGGAGGTCGATTCAAAGACATCGTTGTCATCGACACCGAAAGACAAACGTGCCGTTGAGCGCGCCAAACAAGACAAGGTACAAATAACCATATTGGTTATGGTATATGCCTCTATTACCAGTTCCTAATGCTGTTACCTATCATTTTTTATATTTAACCAAACAATCCCCACTTCTGTACTTGCCTAATTTTACTCTATGATGGCTTTTATCGTACACTAGAACTGTAGAGGATTTATACACAATCTGGGTGACAACAATGACATTATTAACAAGTTCTCACCAGTGGCTTTCTGCCTCCAGGAGGCAAACTTAGGAGCGAAGTATCATAGTTTCTTCAAGGGCTTTACAGTTGTCCGTAAAAACCGTGAATATGTCTCAGGAGGTGTAGCTATTGTCGTCCAGGGTGGCACTCCTACCCGTTATGTTCAATTGAACACATCTTTCGAAGCAGTAGCAGTAACCAGTTTATGGTATAAAACCATCACCATTTGTTCACTTTACATCCCACCCCACACCCATCGTATACCTCTAAAAGCCTAGAAACAGCTACGAAAGCCATTCATTTTAGTAGGGGATTTTAGTGCTCATTCTACGTTTTGGGGTAGCCACAAAACTCATCAAAGAGGGCAGATTGTTGAAGATTTGAAGCGCTTCACACCACGTGACGAAAAGTTGAATTCTTTCGGCTTTGTACTACATTGGCTTGCTACATATGGCTACGCTCAAACATAAGCCACCGTGTTTTTCCATAAGAGATTGTAGTGAGCATACTACTTCAGCAGGAAGAAGAGAAGGAAGAAGTATCCCTAACAAGGATGCACCCATATTTATGCTAAACAAGCACTGATGTACTTGGAAAAAGCAAAACCCTTCACTGCCCCACAAACTGCTCTGTCGGAAAAGGTTTATGAAAGCTTCGACAGAGTGACTCAACGCATGACCGCATGACAGTGCTTACTGCGCAATCACAGCAAAATATCACTGATTTTGAAAACATGCTAACTATACGAAACTTTACGTTCAAATAAAGAGAATTTTAATTAAAATATAATAAACTCAATACAACGATTCCAATTTTCTTTAGCTTTTGATAACAAGTTGCAACATATGTGTTTCAGTTCAGCGAACTTTCACTATAGCGCAGTTTTTCCTAAGGTTCTTTGAAGTTCGTTCAATTGAAGTTTCACTGTAAATAATGTCATCCGTGGATCTCATTTAGCCGCAAGTGCAACTGCAGACGTCCACCTAGTTGGTAGTGGGCGTATATCACCCACAACCATTCGCCATCAAAATACTACGAAAGGCCGCCATGATTCTATGCAGCAGTACTTCAATGCGGAAATAGAAAAAAAATATCACAGCATATCCACGGAGTGAATGATGAAAAGTGGGGCGAAGCGCTAGATGATACCATTGCTAAACCATGAACCATCCGCGAATATCGTCCACTACAGACGTGACAATCACTGTATACATTTATAAAAAAATTTAATATTCATAAGTGGTAGCTATACGACGCTTACATTCCCTCTTCATAAAAACGGCTTTAGGGTCGGTGAAGTGGTGGATCTCTAATGAGGCGTAGTGGGACGTTTTCAACGACGAAGTAGAGGGCAGTTTGAAAAAGTGAAACTATAGGTGGTCAAGTACAAACAAGAGATGGACACAGTGGGACAATCTATGGTTCTTCGCACCTGGATACAAGTGCACGACCATCTTGCATTTCTGGCTACTTCTCAACAGTATTTGCTTTATGGTCGGTGAAGTGGTGGATCGGTGATGGGGCGTAGTGCGATGTTTGCAAGGACGAAGTAGTGGGCAGTTTGCAAAAGTGGAACTATACACGGTCACGTATACGTACATACAAGAGATGAATAGGCCGATGTCTTTAGGAACGTCGCCCCTAAAAATCTCAATGCAGTGACTTGTCTCAATAGCACGTAGTCTGCTATATAACACGATCGGGATTAACTAGCTTGGTAGATACATTAGAGCTGTTCGGAACAATATTGCATTGTTGCTGGAAAGGAAATGAACAAATCGAGACCTCTGCTTTCTGTTTGGGCATGACGGCAACACTTCTGCTTGTAGTATCAGCTGCTAAATACACGTTTGTGAAGAATCCCTCGTTAGGTAAGAGCAGTAAATGTATATGTTTGTTTTCGCTCAGCAACCCCTGTTTGCCGCCAAGGTGGTATGAGGAGAATAGTGTGCGTGATTAACTTACCCAGGCAGCACGCCACCGTTGGACCAATTTTGGACCAACATCGGCTAACATCGGCACCGACGTCGGGCCGACCTCGGAAGTGCAACTTCTTCCAATGTCGGGCCGACGTTCAAGCCAATGATGGGCCGACGTTTTGCCGATGTTTTAGCCAGTATGCAACCAACATTGGGCCGACGAAGGCCCATCGTATTGCCGACAAAGCTGCCAATGTTCGGCCAACATTGGGCCATATTTCAGCCAATCACATGCCATTTTTACGCCGATGTTTGCTGCACGACGAATATCGGCTACGGATGTACGACCGACATTGGACCAATCCAGGGCCACATTGCAGCCAATCAAATGCCGTTATTACACCGATGTTTCCTGCACGACGAATATTGGCTACTGATTGGCTTGCCATTATGTAACCATTATTAGTAGGGAATTTTTCTTACCGGAAGATTTAAACAATATGCCTCGATGACCCGCTCTTGTAGCTTTGCAGCCCTGTATACTTGGGGCAACAAAACATTGAATGCCGAGAACTGAAAGCAGTTACTCGATCCATTTCATCTTTTATACCTCATTCCCTTTGCTAACACTAGAAGCGTAGTTTATTTTTTTACCAATTTATCTTTTGCAATAGCGAGTGCTTTATTTGGTACTGGTATTTCGTACAGCAGATCGAAAAAAGTCGTTAGGAAGTAAATGTTGAAAGCGTATGTCCCCCACTTGCAATCCCCACATACGTCCCCCACATGGTAATCGAGAATATTCATAGTTTAGAGCATTTTTTGTAACTAAAACATGGTGATGGTGCTTCCGAATCAGCATTGGCTAGCCGAACAGTGCACCACCGACAGTCTGCAGACTATTTATTCTTTGTTTTTTTTTATTTGTTTGGTACAACAAAAAATGTATACATTGAAAAATATATATTGTAACGACGAGAGAAATAAGACACAACGCCTTTGCTGCAGGCCGGCTGTTCTTATTCTGCTTCGTCTTCGTCCTCTTCCTCCTAGCATGCGAGTCTGTGCCAGAGAGAGTTCCAGTTTCGGTTTTCGTCATTACACTCGGCCATGACTGCTAGCGCGCAAAGGGCAATTTTCTCTGGAGGGCGGCACTGGGAGTGCCGTGGTAGTCTGTCATGTGCACGCCTCGAGCTGTCCTGTGGAACTGTCCTGTACTCTGGTGGACGACCCTGGCTGTGTCGAGGTGGTCGTTGCAGGTCGCGTCCGCGCGGCAAGTTAATGTAGTCACCTGGAGAATGTAAACCCAGCAGGTGATACTGGCTGGTGCGGAGTGATCGCATTGGTGGCGGACCATCGCGATGACTACCCCTTCGCTGCTTGGATGACATTGCAGGGACACCAGTATGCAGTACTGCGGCCCACACTGAGCGGGGACGCCTGCGTTGTTCAGAGCGAGGGAAGGTACGATGGGCTATATCGATAGATATCAGCGACATCGCTGTGTAGACTTTGCGCGTAGACTTGCGACGCAAGTCGTGCTCTAGCGTCTTCGCTGATGCACTGCTGGTCGAAGTGGAGGTTTTTGCCAATCCGTCACGTGCGTTCATGTCGACATGGCCAGTTGCCTCGCCATCCGGAGCAACCGTGAACTGCACCGGAATGACTTCGATGGCATCCTCCTCAGGTGGAGTAGGCACTTGTGGCTCGTTAGGGGAGACGGCATTTGGCAAGTTACGAGCGTCCACGCACTCGGCCAATGACGGCAAAGGTGGCAGGGGATGGTGCGGCTCCTTACTATGGGTCAAACTGGCCGTTGTGACGTGTGCTTGGTCTCCGGCTGGTTGTGAAAGAGCCGCCGTCGTCACGCAGCAGGTCAATGGATCCAGGCCATTTGGGGCTGACCAGCTTGGAGGCTGGCTCACTGGCTTCTGTGCTTTATAGGCGGTCCTAAGTTGGGTCAAGGGTAATTGTGTGTCAGGTGTCGACGCGGAGTCAGAGATTTGCCCGGAGGAGTACACCGTCCAGCTTGTCTCGATGATTGCCGCAGGGTACTCTGGAAGCTGTCCGGGGAGGGGGCACGCGGCACAGCTGTAGGGGGGCGCGGCGCCTCGTGAGGTTGATCTCCGAGGTAGGGCAGGTTGGCAGAGGGTGCAGCTGCCTCGTCGTTGTGCTTCTCAATAGCCCCTTGCTCGGTAGTGGCGAGGGTAGAATGAGAGGGTAGCAGTGAGGTCAGACTCATTTCTTCCAAACGCAGCAATGAGCTTGGCGCTCCAGTCCGCCCAGGACTGCTGCCGCACGCCTTCGTACCTGTGCCACGCAGCAGCAGGATTTTGAAGGCGGTCTAAGGCCACGCACCACTTCTGATTGTCGCTCCATCCCTTGCGAGCTCCGAGAGCATTGATGGTAGCCACCCAATCGACGGCATCGTCCTGGAAGCCGCGAAACTCGGGTAGCTCGGAGGCAGCCGGTGGTGGTGTCACGGCAGGCGAAGCTCCAGAAAATAGCGACGCCACACAGCCAAGTTGGTGTGAAAGAGCCGCGAGAGTATACTGGAGCTTGCTGCGGCTCTCGGGGGAAGTTGTTGAATGGTCTTGCGAGGCGGCCGCGGCCAACGCCTCATCGATAATGTGAAGTCCCGGCAAGGCAGCAGGGAATATCGCAGAACTCGACGCTGTCAGGGCGCCGACCTCGAGGCGGAGTCGCGCAATGGTGCGCGAAAGCTCGGTGGCACTCTCGGGCGGCCCACATGCGGAGCCAGTGGGGACGTGTTCCCCGATCAGCGTACTCACTGCTGTGGTACCCTCGGCCGAGGGAGCTTGAACAGCACCCCTGAGCGGCTGAGGTGCCGATGAAGCACTGAGCAGGACGTTGTCGCAGTGGGAAGCGTGAACGGCATTCCCGGTCAACGACAGGCCATGTACTGTCGTGGTGGGGCCGGGGCAAGCCTGCCCAGGAGCCATCGAGAAGGCCTGGACGCCGTCCCCGAATGGCGGCACAGGTGCTCCCGGCTGCAGGAGGGCTGTCGGCTCCATGATCGAGGAAGCGTGAACAGCGTTTTTACGATGAGAGAACCACGCTGCCGATGATCCACGAGGGTACGGACAGGTGGCTTGTGCCGCAGGGTTCACTTGTCGACCTGTGCTCACGGCACAATCCGTGGCGAAGGACGCGTAGACGGTGTCCCTTTTCATGAAGAAATACCGGTGATGGGTATACTAGAGCCGCCGAGGAGGCCTTGGCGCCATCCCCGAACGGTGGTGGCAGTGGCGGCAGGTGAACAGCTGCTGAGGAGGCCTTGACGCCGTCCCCGAGCGACGCTTACCGCATCTGCACGTCGGCGGGCGTCCTGGATGACGAAGCCGGGACGTATGACGTCTTCTTCATCGACTGCGCCATTGTAACGACGAGAGAAATAAGACACAACGCCTTTGCTGCAGGCCGGCTGTTCTTATTCTGCTTCGTCTTCGTCCTCTTCCTCCTAGCATGCGAGTCTGTGCCAGAGAGAGTTCCAGTTTCGGTTTTCGTCATTACAATATACACAACTAAAAAAGGCCCGCTCTACTGCAGGTCAGGTTGCGTTGGGGGCACAGTGACAGTGGTGCTGTCAAGGCCCTGGCTGCTGTGGCTGAGCAGGAAGCCAGCTGCCGCGAGCAGCTGATAATCTGCACTCTGAGAGTGGGGATCATCGGGCTGCTCCAAAACAAATGCTTCTCTGAAGCACCGCTTCCTGCCCCCACAGCTTTCACCAGACCCTGGCAGCCACCTCTTAATAAAGTTGAGGGCCTCCGCCTGGTCGCACCCTGCTTTTTGGCAGATGACATCTGCATACAAGAACAGAAATACCATAGTACACATGAAGCACTGCAGTACAGAGAATACACAAGGGTACACACACATAAAACAATGAACAAGTCTAACCTGTCACTAATCTACAGAGCCTCAGGTTCACAAAGGCCCTTTTCCCTTTTCTGCCATGAAGGCTGTACAGCACTTGCACATCATGTGCCAATACAGCCTTCATGGCATTCACACCAATTTCTCGGAGGCCACGTCCCCCAATCTGCAGGAGGTGCCTGCACTGTAAAAAAATGCAAGAAGCATAGATGGGGTGAACGCAGCAGCACATCGAAATGTTTTCATGATAAAAATCTGCAAGAAGAAGACACTGAAAACAACAACTTGAATTTTTGGGCATCACAAGATTTCATTGTTTTTTTACGCTAACTTCAACTCACTTGACCTAAAATGGTTTCCACATCAGCCCTCTCACACTCAGTGCGAGAACCTTTCAGAGTCCTTCTCTGAATGCAGTTTCGCTGTTATGAAATCAAATACAACACTGTTATAACCCTTAATAAATATTGATTCTAGCTATGAAATAGTATAATTACTTTGTCCAGTGCTCAAATTCCAATACACGTTTCTTCGAGGTTACAAGGTCTTTGCCTGAATGTTGACCAGGAGTAGCTTCTACAGGTGAAAAACGATAAAATATGTGGAATTCAAAAAGAAGCTTGGACATGTTTTTAATCAATGCATTGTAAGCAGAGCACAACAAGATAAATGAACATGATCAAGGCGTACTAAGAGGCAACCTTGGAGCGACCAAATCTTGGTCATAGATGAAACTGATAAAAAAATAAAGGTCGCACTAGACGGTCGCACCATTTGCTGTTTATATTTTTCTGTGATAGCCAAAAAAGAGGCATGTCGCTATAGAAATCTCATCACAATAAACAAAGGTGCATTTTTCTTCACACTGCGAAATTGGGTGCATGTTAGATTTTTAAGAAAGTAAGAAATCGGCTAACACAAGGCAGGGTGAACTGTAGCTCAAAGTAGAGAGAGCCGCAGCGGACACGAAATAGGGTGATAAATGAACAAAATTACTGAATGTCTGTTTTAAGCAGGCTATTGCTAGTCACTGCCCATCAAACACATGATGCCGCCTACATCGTCTGCTAGCTTAGGACAGTTCACTCGGACTTCACAGACTATAGTAAATACAGTCGAATCTAATTAATTCCAACACACTTAATTCGAACTGACGCTGTGGTCCTATCAAAGCTATACCGCGCTCCGAAAATGCTCTCAGCACCCCGCCCAATCCTGCGGTGGCACTTCAGACACCTCATCGCTGTGCTTGAAGAAGAAAATGAAGAAAAGGAAAGAAAAGACTGCGGTGGAATGTTTGCCAAACGCTAATCTGCGACATTCCTGTGCCCCGCTTCGGCTTTTTCCGTCCCTGCCACGTAGAGACCCTTCTCCTCTTAACACTGCGCATGAAGAGAAAGAGGGGAAAAAAAGCTGTCGCAGAGAGTTGGCTCTCTCATGCCGATCTGCAACGTGCCGGTGTCACGCTTCCCTGTTTTTCGTTCCTGCTATGTAGAGACTCTTCTCCTTTCAACACCGCGCATGAAGACAGAAAAAAAAAAAGCTGCCGCGGAGTGTTTCTCTCTCGAATGCCGATCTGCTTTTCTCCAGGTGGAGACGCTCCTCCATTCTCATCATGTGCTGGCCACGCTCCGGCTGCAGCGCAGATGGTAACAGTGGAAACACAGTTGTCTTCGAAGAGTGTCAGCACTGGACATTGCCCCGCGCAACTTCTTTTGCCAGGAGAATACTGAAGCCGAAGTACAAATGCTTTGCAAACTGCACGCAAAACTTGTTGACTCGTTGCAAGGCCAACGTGTACAGACATGTATTGACTACTTTAATTAATGACGGATGTCCTGTAATTTGTGAATAAAACTTCTCCATGCACATGCACCACTGCATGGTGAGCCCTCCGCTCGTTTACCGTATTTACTCTATTCTACCGCGCTCTCGATTGTAACGCGCGCCCGATTTCCACGAAAAAAAAAAAAAGGACATCGGTTGCAACGCGCACCCTTTTTTTTCGTTGGCCCGCTTGATCACACCACTCGCGAAAACGACTCTTTTTGAGAGCGTCTTCCGTTTAAATATGAAGTACGGGGGAAGCTTATGCCTATCTGACGTGCAACAGAGCATTGCTGTCACTCTAGTTTTACCGTGGCCCGATGTCAGTACACAAACTTGCTTCGCCCCCTTCTCCTAGACGGTTGTGGTGCCAGGCATGTCGAAGTAAAGAGGCGTGTGATCGGCATTCCCGATTTGCCCAAGCAGGTAGCCGTTGTTGTGCCGCAAATTTAGGAGGAACCTCTGAAGACTGAAGCTTCTCTTCGTACTCCTCCGGCAACTTCCGGCATATGCCCGTTCGCCTTCGGAGGGAAAAGCCTTTTCTTTTATAAAAGTTCGTTAGCCAGCACCTGCTCGCTTTAAAATGGCTCTGCATTAGCCCATTTTCTAAGGCTAACTGCATAGCCTGCACTTGGAGCAGTTCTGTCGTCACGGGCCGCTGTGCCGCTCACTGCTTAATCACATACTCGCCGAGCAGCTCTTCAATTTGTGGAAACCGACCCTGCTGTGGTCCACTGAAGCCTTTGCGTGAATCTTTGCTGTCGACAATATTCTGCTTTTGTTTCCGCCAGTCCCGCACGCACGTTTCGGGAACTCCGAATGACCGCGATGCGGCCCGATTCTGTCCGTTCCGGCACACGCGACGACTTTTCTTTTAGAAGCAGCATTGTGGTGCACTCGTCGAGTTTTTGGAGTCGGCCCTACCATGCCGTCGATGCTAATGTACTACAAGATGACGAACTCCTCAGCACACGTATTAAGTGCCGCGCATGGGAAACACATAGGCAGAAATGACCAACGCGCCATGCCGACGCACGTAGGGGGCGGCCATTTTGTAAGTGGCGATGGCAATAGAATGACCATATTCATTTTTTTTTCGTACTCGATTCTAACGCACATGCGATTTATGAACTCTCTTAACCGGAAAAAAGGTGCGTGTTAGATTCAAGTAATTACGGTAACTTTCATTATTTTGAACTTCTTTTAATTTGAACAAATTTTCTGGCCTCTTTGAGAACGAATTATTCATATTCGACTGTAGTACAGTGGCTCATGAGATAACCTGACTAGTTTGTTTCCCGAAACACAGTATCTTAAAGCAGTACTAAATTTCTGCATGTTACATAGGCATATTAAAAATCAAGAAATATACACCAAAGCCGCAGCCACAGCTTTACTCTGCACAGCTGCCTCTGCTGCCTCCACTTCTCCAATTGTACCAGCAGGCAGCCGGGGAAGGTCAGAGGGGCGCTGTGCTGGCTGGGCGTGCTGAGCCACGGACAAGAGCCGTACCTTGTGCTTCAGCTGTCGCACCTCCTGCAGAACCTGTCTTTGTTGCTGCCGGATGCCAAGTTGTATCCGCAGGATCCGTAGCAATAGAGCTGAAACATACAAGAGTACATACCATATTTACTCGCACAATTCGCATCCTCACATATTTTGCTCATCAGTATAATTAGCCAGCCTGCTTTACTACAAGACAACTTTTTGCTCGCATACTTTGCCCTCCCCAACCAGCCCGAGCCACCTTGCCAGCACACACACAGACACATTTGACTTCATGATGCTCTGGTCAGGCACATCTCTTGTCGAGCAGGCGAGTGCAGTCTTACACAAAATGGACTGAGTGCAAGGTCCCTTCTTCCATGAACTTTTATGCTTTCCCTAGAATATCGAACTTGAAAACTGAAACCTGTTTATGTGTAGTCCGAAATGCCTAAAGGTTTGCCTCCTATCTTCCCACCTCTTCCACGGCAAGAATGTATTCCCGAGACACAGCACAGATGTTGAACGCGTGCAAGGACCTGTCACATCAACTAGATGAGACAGGTTTTCGCACTCATTTTTTTTTTTTCGGTTTCGCCATCTGGCCATTGCGTTTTTACCGTTCCTTGTGATAGGCTACAATAATTATATACAAGGCAGATTGCTGTTATAAAGCTTACCGAAGAAAACTGAAACCGTGCTACCGCTAAGCACATCAGCGCGGAGTTCTTCGACATGCAATATTCAGTATGGGAGCCAGCAGAAGAGTGCGTTGAATAAGACTTAGCACAGAAGCTTGGGTGTGTTGGTTAGATATCGGAGGGAACACAACGCAATAGAAGACTGGGACAAGGAATGGACACACACACACACACATGAAGGGCGACACACACAGCACTGTGTTGGCATCGCGCTTCCTTGTCTGCATCTTACTTTACGTTGGGTTCCCGACAATTATTGGAAAGTACTTATGTTCTCTGGTATAACCCTGTCGTGGGAACTGGTTTTTGTGAGCACTGTTCGGAAGAACTTCAAGAAAATGGGGGCACTTGAACAGGCTTAGCAAACAAATGACAATCCACTTTGAGACAGCTGTGACAGCGCCTGCAACATATTGTTACGCCACGTATGTGCCGGACGAAGAAGGGAAAAGAAGCAAGGGGTGTGGAAGAAGAAGATCATCATCATCTGCCTGCGCCGATACGGCTCGTCCCTCGAACCGTGTATCAATAAACCCCCAGACGCCTACTGAGGTCGTAACAGAGTGGTGGAAGGTGCTGGGTATAGGAACCAACGACGGGACCGCTACCCCTCGGATTTCGCCGGAGTCGTCGCCTCGCCGGCCTGCCTCCTTCTTTGGCCATCATGCCTGACGAAACAGAAGCTCGGGAACCAGTCCCCAGCAGTTCTTGGCCGTATCACAGAGAGCCACGAACCTTCTCCGGGAGGGCCAATGACGACGTGGACTCATGGCTCAAACATTTCAAGCGAGTAAGCAACTGCAACAAATGGGATGCTGCCTCCCAACTGTCACGCGTTGTTTTCTACCTCACTGATGTTGCCCTCGTTTGGTATGAGAACCATGAAGATATTCTGACAACATGGGAACGCTTTGTTGAAGAAATCAAGAAGTGTTTCGGCAACTCAGCTGCAAAAAAGAAGCTTGCCGAGCAGAGTCTTGCACAGAGGGCCCAGCTATCCGGTGAGACCTGCACCGTGTATACTGAAGAGATTTTGAGGCTGTGTAGGGAAGTCGATTCCAGCATGTCGGAAGAGGACAAGGTGGGGCATTTGCTGAAGGGAATTGCAGAAGATGTTTACAACTTCCTTATTAGCAGGGAAAGCCTGACTTCAGTGTCTGACGTTGTACGGCACTGCCGCACGTTTGAAACCCTGAAGCAGCGCAGAATAGCGCCTAAGTTTGGTCGTCTGGCAAATGTCACCTCAGTAGCCAGCATAGAAGCGGCCTCAACTGGTGACCTTTCGGCAACCATCCGCCAAATTGTTCGGGAAGAGTTACTCAGACATGGCGAAATGACACGTGAACGGGCAGCTGCCACGTCTCCATCCTATTTCCCGCAGGACACCACTGCCCCACAGCTTACAGTTTATGAACATCCATCCGTCAACGCAACGGAGGTTGCAGGGCCTCGGCGTATTCAGCAGTCAAGTCCGGTTTTTTACGAGCGATCACAGTACCCTCAACGTTTCCGTTCCGTACGCCCATACCCAGCACCTCCACCACTCTGTTACGACCTCAGTAGGCGTCTGGGGGTTTATTGATACACGGTTCGAGGGACGAGCCGTATCGGCGCAGGCAGATGATGATGATCTTCTTCTTCCACACCCCTTGCTTCTTTTCCCTTCTTCGTCCGGCACATACGTGGCGTAACAATATATTCCCAGTTGAGCTTTTAGGCCAGCGATTCCTACTAGCTTTGCACATGACCGGATTGACAAAAAAAGTACACATAATACGCGAGTATATACCGCATTAGACTCTGTAGCTTTCATGAACCAGGCAGATACACAAATTTATCCAAAACTCCATTGATTCTATTGCAAAATTATTCAACAAACAAATTGCAATGTTATCCATGTTACTATACGATTGTGGCACTTTACCATTGCAGCTTTCCAGGAGGCACACATAGTGCAGCGTTAGTTCACCACTCGCAGTTAATTGTATGCGGTAGGTTACTCACAGCAACTGACTGCATGCAATGGTGAACATCTTGCATGCTTGCACCGCTGTTTCAGCATGCTGGCTGCTTCCCATACGGCTATCAATTGATGTTCACAAAATTGGGAAGATGAAAAAAGACTACACAGTGCCCTCTGGCCACCCTATACTCCAAACCTCCAGCCAACAAACAAACAAAAGAAACAGAAGTATGCAAATGAATATTATTCCTAATGCAGCTGGAATGGAGTGTAGTTTTCACCAATTCTGTGTGTTAAGTCAATATGGAGCGAGTTAACTCCATAAAGTAGCTTTTCTCATAACAGTGTTCACTCTATTGTAACACAAGGAGTGACTTCATAGCATCTAGAAGGAAAAATAGAATCTTCAGTATATGATAGAAATGTGAGGCTCTACCTTAAAACAACAATAATCTGGAAAAAGAATTCATTACATTCGAAAAAAAAAGGTAGCACAGTTGATCCCCTTTACAAGAGAGACTGATGTAACAGACAAACGGGGATAAGAGGCACCAGTGTGCAGGCTGACATTTGGCCCATCATGCATCAGGCACTCCGTAGATGCACCTGTGCAGCCGGGAGCCCTGCAGTCAAGCATGCTGAGCAAGACTGTTGACCACTGTACAATGACACATTGCCACAAAATTTCAAAACTTCATTTCACAGACTTCTGCAAAAGCTTCTTACACTCTTGCATAATTTTTGCACAAGCTTCTCTCATTCTTGCGTGATTTTCGTCAGACCATATAAGTGTTGGAAGTTGTATGTCCCCAAAAACATGCACAATACAAATAGCATACATTAAAGTCTATCACTTAATACGTGCATAGTGTAACAATGAAAGGAAACTTACGCATGGTTTGCTCCGAGCCTTCCCCGTGCGGTGCCTCCTTGAGCCTTGGAGAGCACTGTACAGCTAGAGCAAAGTAGCATCAATCCAGTGTTAATGGCAGGTTAACAAGACAACAAAACTAACCCCCATATTCATAAACGCTCCCCGACTCGACTTTCACCCTTCACTTGACAGAGTTGAGCACTGTGCCGCTGCTTGTTTGAAAGCGACGCTGCGCTACTCGAGAATCGCAGCAGATTATTGCTGACATGCAGCAATTTTCTCTGCTTAGAGACGGCGCTCCCATCAGCCATCTCAAGTGAACGTGAAGCGTTGAGTGGAGGGACGTTCTAGAATACGGGGGTAAGATTGGTTGCAAGAACACTACAATAGACACACTTAATTTTTACACTTCATCTATATTGTACAGCTACACACATTCTGCATCCTTATAATGCAACATATACATACAGGCTTATAAAGTAAACACTGTAGGCTGCTCAAATAACACCTACACAAAAAAATTACCCAAAAGTGGCCATGCGCAAAGTACTTTTATTTGAAACTCACAAAACTTTTGTGGTGATGGAGAATAAATAAGACAGGTTACGCTTGGAGGCACATGAGACCTTCGCAGCTTTCATAAAGTACAAAAAACAATATGGTATGTGTGTGTGTATGTACGCATGAAGCTTCAGCCTTTCCATACGGTTTCTTGAAAGAATCGACTATGAATTTTATGGCACCTGTGTCCTTCAGCGCAATTGAAAGCCTGCTGATCAGTGTGTGCAATTGTGGAATATTTACATAGAAAATGGCGTGAAACACCTAAAATTAAATTTTTCTAGCTAGGAAATATGCAGCTGTGTATACACAACACATGCTGCAAACAGTGGGAGGTGACCACAAGAGTGATTTGAGTGTAAGCGGCAGTATTCCGCATTCATGCACCCCGCCATTTTCAACTATTGCCCAAAAGCAGCACCACTTCAGCGTGCTACTTTTTTTTACATCATAAACAGCACGGAATACAGCGAGGATGAAAACAACATATGCAATTAAATTTTGAGCACTATTTATGGTGCGCATGATTGATTGATTGATATGTGGGGTTTAACGTCCCAAAACCACTATATGATTATGATAGACGCCGTAGTGGAGGGCTCCGGAAATTTAGACCACCTGGGGTTCTTTAACGTGCACCTAAATCTGAGCACACGGGCCTACAACATTCCCGCCTCCATCGGAAATGCAGCCGCCGCAGCCGGGATTCGAACTCGCGCCCTGCGGGTCAGCAGCCGAGTACCTTAGCCACTAGACCACCGCGGCGAGGATGGTGCGCATGAAAAAAAAAAAGGCCTTTGTACAACGACGAATTCATAATTTGCTTTCACGGACCTTCTGTTAGGCTGCACCACATACAGATTTTTTGTGGCTTTCAAAAGAGATTTGAAAAAAAAAATAATAATAATAACCGTGTTTACTCTCGTCATGAGCGCACTCACTAAGTCACCCTCATTTCAGTCGCCAAAATTTTGAATTTTTTTTCTTCCACATATTAAACACACACCTTATGCTCATCCGCTGAAGTCCCACGGGCTCCCCCCCCTTTGCCGCCTTCGCTCACTGCCACGTGCCGTTTTATTTTTGTTTCTATTTGTTCACGGAACGTCCCCTGTCTTTTTTAATTAGCTCTTGTAACATATGTGGCATTATCTTGTTCCCGAGGTGCCACAGGTGCTTTGCTATGTAGATGCACCATTAAACTAGTATTTTTGATCAACTGTGCATTTCTGATGTTTACCTTGCAAGTACGTAAAACTGGCATGCTTCTTGATCTACGATACACATGTGGCTTGTCTCACTTTGAAGGAAAAGTTAGCATACAATGGTGTAAATGCTTAGAATTTGAAATATTGAGGCAGCAGCACACAGGAGATGATCATATGGTAAAGAAACAAGTGCTGCCTTATTACTGGCAAGTTGTCACTTATATGTACAAATAAATTTTGCAAGCTAAATAAAGTACAAAAGCACAGCGAGGCTATGATGTGCTTCAACCTGTGGATTCGCTTCATTTATCACTCCATATGATGAAGCTTCCTTTGGTAAAACTGCTCAGATAAGAAAAAAAGTTTGCTGTCCAATACAGCAACTATACAAAGTGTGCACGTGCATCTCGCAGCACCTTTTCGTCACTTCCGAAATGCGCCACCAACATGCCCGGGCACCAACCGAATCTATCGCCTACAACTGCCATGTTGTCTCCTCGTGCTTGCACCCGTTTAGTTTTGCCTCACGATGCAAGTTTGAGAAATTATGAGCTGCTAGTGAGGCAAGTTGATTTAGTAGTCCACGCAGAGGGAGCAGAGCTTAGGGTGTTTCTTCGCTGAAAGTTATAACCTGAAATTGAGAACGCACATTCCGATTTTCCTAAAAGTACCAGCGTATTTGGCTGGTGCAGATTAACAAAAGCTACTTGAAGAAACTTTGCAATATTTGCATCTTCACGTGCAACTTCATTACGGGTAAGTGCCATAGCCAAGTATTTACCTGCAAACAGATATAGCTTACCAAGATACTGTACATACAAACTTGTCCGCAGTTAAAATCATGATAGCGAGGAAGGCGGTTAAAATCGTGATGGCGATCGCGGAGATTTGGTATTGCATTGAAACAAACTATAAAGAATGGGAAACAATATTAGTTCACTTTGAAGTATAGCCGATCGGTTCAAGTTGGGCATCAGGATTTTTTTTAATTAGTCAATTAATTCTATACACGGTCTCTATCATGTTCAGTGACTCCACTGTACAGTAGCGTACAACAAAAGCAAAATACAAAGTGAAAAGTGTGTTAAAGCATACGCGAAAAATAAAGTGATGACTGGCATTACCGCGGCACACACCACGCAAAGTCGCTATCTGCCTTGTATAATATTTTCCTCGACTATTTCCACAAATTGCAATCAAAGAGGCTCAAGCTCAATATCAGCACTGTTTAAAACACTTGGGGGGGGGGGGGGCATTGCTACTTTGGTGGCGTAGGCCGTGACAATATATTCATAATATTATATCTCTTGTAAACTTGCCTAGTTCTGCACGACTAGTTTTCGATGGGAGCAGCTGCGCTTCGCACATCCACTTTTAAAATTGCGGCTCGAGAGATTTTGAGCTTTCACTTGTTTTTGGGCCAGGCAATTTGTAGTGAAAGCAAGATAATAGGCCCTCATAGGTTGTGGCGGGCAGCCGGTGTACGCCGTGGCTGGTATATGTGTCGCACATCTTGATTATCTGGTCTTGTATTGAGTGAACGAGCGAGGCCTTCCTAATCCAATGAGCTCGTTAAAATAAGACAACAAAAAACCACAATGCTTCCACATCGTTCACAGCAACAGATGACGAGCCCCCAACAAACCGCACTGCAGCACGTGAACTGCCGTAGGTACCCAGGGAGTTACCCGGGCATGGCGGGAGAGGGCGACAACGGCAGAAGTGACATCACAAGAACACTATGTATAAAGGGGACATTTAAAGACTTTTTTCCCATTTATAAACTTCGTGCACTGTTCTGTCACAATTTATAGCTCAGAATAGTTGTATTTTGAAAAGGACACTAATTCATAAGCCCAATGGTTCAAGGATGGGTGCATTTAGGGGGCCCATTCTACGTTTTAATATGCCCTTCAAGAACTTGCTTACAGGGCCAAAGTCCTGTTTCAGAAAGAACACGCTAGTGCGTGGCCAGCAGTCCGTCAAGTATTAGTGCTGGTGAGATTTGGAAATGCAGCGCATGAGCATCCTCATCTGCTACTTCTCTGCTCATGCTCTCGGGGCTTACTTGCGAGGCACGGTCCTTCGCCCTTTTCATTTTCACACTGTAAATCAACTGATACCAACTCTGCCTTCCATTATTTAATAAACCAATATTTCATGGTCACGAGGACGAGCTTAAAATGTTTGCTACATCAGACCTGAACAGCATTTTGAGTCATCGAAACTTGCTAGTTGCAGCGAGCATTATGCGAAAAATATGATGTGCTTTACGGTGACAACTTGCAAAACACTGCAGCAACGATTAAAATCATGCATTTTTTGTGCTCACAGGAAATCCCTGAAGCAGGATGCACTGGGCTAGATAAATTGCGCAGCTAAAATACGGATGCGCTTTCCAATGCTGTCATGCTTACAGGCGGAGAAATGGCAGACAAAACTGGGCGCACCCCGATTCTATGCGCATGCGTCCCATTCACAAGCCTCGCTGCCAGTTAGCACAACATGGCTCACTGTCCATGAGCTCGCTTGTTTCCTGTAACAGTGGACCATACGGTACACCTATTTAAAAACGAGGATAGAATGTATATAATGCAGCATCTGATGAAGCCATGACGATGTGTTGCTGATGAAATCTGGAACTCTAGTTAGTACCCTTATTGTTAACCAGCCGACCGACTAGCAAAAAGATTTGCGACTGAAATGATGGCATCTACACCTGCCCTTAAAGGGACACTGAACAAAGTTTTTGCCGCCGAGATTTTCAGCCAAAGCAAAAGATTGGGCCATGAAATTCATAGAAAATAATTTCAAGCAGAAACTACGAAAACATACTGAATTTAATGAGCCTTTTACAAAATTCCGCGTCTAGCTCTTAGACACGGCGTTTTCTAAAAGGTCGCGACATTTATTTTTCAAGTTTTTTTTTGTTGAATAATCAAGACAAATCTACGGTGCATTGTTCACAGAAAACAAAATTGCCTCGGTAAGATTTCTTTGCGAGCAGCTTACTAATTTTAAGGCAGGCGCGTTGATTCGTGAACTGAAGGATGCGAGTGATCGATCTTGCCTGCTATTGGCTAGGCGACAAAGGCTTTACCTTATGTCCTGGTGTAGCTAATTCACGCAAATGGAGCAGAAAATGTGCATTATCATTTATTTCACCTAAATATCACACGTATGTGACTTATTGTCGGTGACAGGTGATCAGGATGAAGTCGACAAGTTGCAAATCTGAACAAGAATTCACTCGAATGAAAAACCAACCTATACTCACGTGCACGGTGAAGTCGAACACGTCGTCCGTCAATGTTGTCGCTGATGCCCGAAGGAAAAGAGAAGAGGACAAGCGACGGGGTCGTCTCTTTCTATAAAGTCGGCGGAACTGCCAGAACGGCCAACACAAAAGGCATCGGGTTGACATTCCTCCATCTGGGCATCAGTCGCTCCACCCGGGCATGCAGCTGCTACTGGTTCTACTACTATCCTCTTCCCCGTGCCTCTTCCCGACATTGCAGTGTTGCTGCCATACTCGCGAACCTTTTTAAACTAAAGCACGCAATCATGTATTATCGTGCGCCATACTAAACTTAAAAACAGTGCGCCGGTACATGAGATCACGAAGCGCGGTCCACGCCATCACAAGAGCAATTAGAGAAATGAAACAAAGAAAACAAAAATGTATAAAATATTTTGTCTCAATACGATGCGCAATCCAGTTTCCTGCAGCGGCTTTTGGCTCTGTATGAACGGCCAAGCCAGTGCCAAGCCAAGCTTGCGTCCCTGATCAGCTGTTTGTTTCCATCGAGAATTCAACAGTGAACTGGCAATTTGTTTAGATGATATTGCTAAAGGGCTTGAAATTGAATATTTCTCTACGTACTACTGCTGTACTTTTCCTCTCTGTTTCTGATCACAGTGATGAGATTGAGGAGGTTACAATTTAGAAAACAGCAAGTGCAGCTCAAGCATTGCTAGTATCGCTGTTTCGGTAATAAAATGTTACAAAGATTTTGCCGCGCGACCTGCTTGCCGTGTTCGAGCACCCAGTAGAAATTTACGGTGCCGCGTTTGAAAGAGTTGAATAAAATTGCAATATTACGAAAGAAAGGCTCTGAAGCAACATCGCATTTTATCAGGCCTACACCTCCCACACCTAGACGAGTAAAACTCGTCGATATTATCTTGCAAAGCTGTGTATAATATTTAAAACACATTCTTTAGCCCACGATGAATTGTTCTCTCGTGTGGCTTCTCCATTTGGTACTGTCATGTTAACTTACAAAGGCAACTTTCCATATTTAGTCTTTAGATGTTGCAAAAGCTTGACACGTGGTGTGTATGCCATACTGATAATTCTCCTCGTAACCTGGGTCCGCCTCTTTAAACAGCGTCGCATTTTATTGTTCGCAATTGTGTTTGTTTTATACTGTAAGCGAGCTGTGTGATTTCATCAATATTCACGAGTGTTCCCTGACTATACAAACACGTGCGTCTTATTTGGTGCGGTGCACGTTTGTATGTAGCAAAAAATGTCATTTCGTCAGCGTGTGTCCGCATACACTTGCATGCCCTGCAGTATGTGTACATAATTAATGCAGTAAGGACTGCAATGCATAGCCTTGCGTAGGACATATATTCCATGCACCCTCAGAGAAATGTTGTTTGTTATGAGCCTACTGTTTATCATTACATTTTTTTTTCGTTAAAGTTTCATCTCCATATAAAGCAGCTGTATACAGGCACGAGCTTCAGCAGCTTCCTCGTTGTTCCATTTTAAATAAAAACACCAAGCCTACCCGAATCAATGATCTGTTTGCTATCATTACTGTTATGTGTTCTACGATGTACACAGGGACAGTAGTATACAAAAAATAGGGAGGGAATTGAATGCCCTGCCTGCATGGCTGCGCCGTTTCACAAGATCAGGCGCTGCTCTGTGAAGCTTCCTACCGGCCTGCAGAAATTCAAGGGAGCGTACAAAAGCGTGGTTCAAGAGGATTTGTGGGGAATACTAGACACACTGGGTGTAAAAGATGGAGTCACTAATCGTTTAAAGGAAATCTATAAAACTAACAAGGTAGCTAAAAAGTGGGAAAAACAGGTATCCAAGCCCACAGTGGTGAAACATGGACTTAGGCAGGCGTGCCCACTGTCACCCTTCTTATTCATGATGTACCTACAAGGATTAGAGGCCAAATTAGAGGCAAGCGGACTTGGCTTCAACCTCTCTTTAGTCAAACAAAAAAAACTCATTGATCAGGCACTACCAGCATTAATCTACGCAGATGATACAGTGCTAATGGCCGACAACAAGGAAGATTTGCAGAGGTTGATGGACATCTGCGGTAATGAGGGAGATAGGTTAGATTTTAGATTCAGTTAGGAAAAATCAGTAGTCATGATTTTTAATGATAACAAAGGTAGTGAGCTTAGAATACAGGAAGTCACGCTAGAGATAACAGATAAATACAAATAACTGGGCGTATGGATAAGCAATGGGACCGAGTACCTGAGGGAACACGAAATATGCGTGACGACTAAAGATAACAGGAATGCAGCAGTGATGAAAAATAGGGCACTGTGGAATTACAATAGGTATAATGTTGTGAGAGGAATATGGAAAGGGGTCATGGTTCCTGGGCTGACGTTCGGCAACGTGGTCTTGTGCATGAGGTCAGAAGTTCAAGCAGGATTAGAAATTAGGCAACGTGAAATATGTAGGCTTGCTTTAGGAGCTCACGGGAATACACCAAACCAGGGAGTACAAGGTGATATGGGATGGACATCATTTGATGGCAGGGAAGCTAGCAGCAAGATAAAATTTGAGAAGCGATTGAGAGAAATGGGGGAAGAGCGTTGGGCTAGGAAGGTTTTCAGCTACTTGTACATGAAGAATGTCGATACAAAATAGAGGAAGCGAACCAGGAAGTTGACTGGTAAATACTTAGAAAACAGCAGGTGGCCAAACCAGAAAGAACTATCGGTTAAAAAGAAACTGCAGGAAACGGAGACTGACATGTGGAGAATTGGCATGATTAAGAAGTCTGCACTAGAGATCTATCGAACTTTTAAGCAGGAAATTGCCAAAGAAAGAATCTATGATAATACTCAGGGTAGTTCTCTACTGTTTGAGGCCAGGACGGGAGTATTGCGAACCAAGACATATCGGGCCAAATATGAAGATGTAGACACGATATGCAGTGCGTGCGAAGAGAAAGAAAAAACTGCCGAACACTTGACAATGCTCTGTAAAGGGCTTCACCTTATAGTTCAAGATGATGGCGCAGAGTTTTTCAAAGCACTGGTGTTTAGGGACAGGGAGGGCAAAATAGACTTTAAGCGGGTAGACTTAACTAGAAGGAGGTTATCTGATTGGTGGCTAAAGTCAAGGCACGATTGAAAATTAAACCCTTCACTTCAAAGTACCCGTCTAACTTTACTATTTACAGGGGAAAAAAAATCTAGTGGTTAGTTCACTAAGCATTACGGCTAGGTGACGTTAGCCGCCGCCCGATCTAAAGGGTACGGCCACATCCATCCATCTATCCAGCCAAGAATATGCTCTCTGGCTTGTTGCTCCAGGCCTAGTCAGGTAGATTTTCTGGCCTCACCGTTGAATTGTTTGCTCGGGTTGTGGCTTGCAAACATTGCGGTTTTGGGCTTCGTATTATCTTGTTCCGTCATCATGTCCTCCAAGTGGAGGACATGTCGCAGTGTGAGGAGGGAGTACGACAAGGCGGTGATAGAATGAGCTATCAGTCTTACCAGGCAGGCAGTTGAGAGCGCACCGAGGCAGCTGACGCACACCAGCACTATCCGCTTCCTGTATAATACAGGCTAGGGAATTATAGAAACACAGAGCAGAAATCAACTCTTGTGCCTCTCTCATGCACTCACAAGGCGGAACCTGCTTCGAACACTGACGACCGAGCTAAGCAACACCATGCGTGACGATAAATCATGGTCTCCTATTGCAATAATGATTAAGGCACGCATGCAACTTAAACCATTGTCACGCAAGATGAATTCACAACACCATCGAAGTGAACCCAAGGCACGTGCTGATTATTATGTACGGTACTAGCGCTAAATTCATGCAGACGTTTAGTTGGCGCTGCAGTAGGCCTAGTTGAAGGAATGGCCACAGCTACTGCTGTGATGGAGAACGGGCTCATTAACATCTTCATGTAGATTAAAACGGCTTACCCCGAAATTGCTGGGAGTGTCATGCTATCTCTAGCAGTGGCACATGCAGTTGCATATTTAACGATTACAGAAATGGCGTACCGATTTCCAAAGCACCTATCAATACTTCCGTCAAGGCGTAGCACCAAACACTTTATCGCACATTTTGGGAAACATTCCTTTTTCTCCCAATCTGGTGGCTAGGCATGACTACGCCCAAGAATAAGCATGTTATAATGTATGTCGGAGGTATTTTCATCTGATCCCTGAAAAATTATTTCCCTAAACCCATGGAAAAGAAAGAAAATGGAATTCGCACCTGTCATCACATTGCACCCCATCACAGGAATGGGATCAGATTGGCCTGGCGCTCAATACTCCCTTACGCTTAATCAGAGCTCGGTCTGGCACCAGCTCCAGACAAAACCGTTTATAATCTCCTGTCTGGCACATCTGTTTTACTCTGCTCTCTCTCAACCAGAGTGCACCATGTACCTGTGGTTCACCCCTGGTGGATCTTTTTCACTGTTTGTGAATTGCACACAAAGCCCTTACTGGTAGATCCTATTCCCAATTCTTCACTATTCTCACGGCAGGCCACTCTTTGGGCAGCTTACATCACGACATGTGCGTGTCATGATGTCAGTGCCGTCTTTTTCAGAGTCGGCGCCGTCTTTTCTTTCTCTTTTGCTCCTTCCCTGTCCTGTGTTTCTGGTGTTGCGCTGCAAACAAGTGAAGATGTTAAAGAACACCAGATGTTCAAAATTTGCTTTTCATTAATATATTGTGGTTTTGGGAATTAAAACCCCAGATATATTGAAAGAAGATGCATGAAAAGGGAAGGATGATATTGGAAACTGGCAAAAAAGGGATGACAGACTTCTTAAGCTATGCTGCCATTGAGATTTTCAGCTGTTCACGCAATTCTCACACGTGGCTTTGATGCAGCTATGCACATATCACACAAGCAGGCTGACTGTACAGTTAGTATAACTGCAACCTTCATGTACCCAGCTTTCATGTACCCTCTAAGACATTTCAGAACATCTGAGTCAGTGTTAGCATCAAGTTATGTTCTTCATGCTGGGGAACCAGTGTGATGAGTTACCATTTCTACAGAATGAAGCCCTGTCTACCTGGAACAAGCTGCAAGATATATAACTAAACGGCCCTTTTCAGGGCCAGTCAATCTCTGTCCGGCTTGCATGCACCCACTGATTCCCTTTATCATCAACCCTCAATAAAACTAGCAAATGTTTGTACATGTGCAAGCAGTGTCATTCAATATCTTAGGAAATGCTTGTGAAGCAATTTCAAGGAGAATCGTTTTTCTGATCTCATAGTGAGGCATTAGGAACACCTTAGTCACACCAAATGCCATTATTCAATGAGAGGAACAAGAGAAATATTTCACTGGGAACTATGAAGTAAACAAAAAAACAAATGTTTTCAGATACTGCGAGATCATTTCATAAAAAAGCTCAGAAGTTGCTTTGTGTGGCCACATTTAATCTGTGCAAGCATCGTGTGGTTGCAAAATTCTGTACCAAACATAGGTTCAGCTTTCTGAAATAGACCGCGCTGCACAAGCTAGCTCAGTGCATGCACTTTTGTACCCTGCCAGAGAATATTTTTACCACCAGTATGTTGTAACGTGAAGTGAAATGGTGATTGCATACTAGGGCGCGTCCTGCAGGACCCCAATAAAATTGTTTCACTTGATCGGTTGGTGTGCTGTAAGCAGAACATTTCCAAGAAAAATCGTATAGTTTGGAGGAGGACTTAAGCAAGGAAAGGTGTAGATAAAACACTGGATTCACTGGCATTATCCTCACCAAGTATAACATTGTTTTTCTGGTGAAGCTTTGTGTCTGAACAGCGAGCAGGATAAGCTGGTAAAAACATGCAAAATGGGAAGTCTAGCACAGCAATCTGTGCAGTACTTCTCATTTCATGGAGCATTAATTTTACAGGCTTTGCTCATTGTTAGCGTTAAGCCTATATTATGTCCACTGCAGGGTGGAAGCCCAATCAATGTTCCCTGTCCTGTATGAGCCAATTTCATAATATGGCTGATAATTTCTCAATATCATTGGAACTAATCACCTGCCACCCTCTGCTACATTTCATGTGTCCTAATATAAATTAATTGACATTACTGACCTGTCATCCATCTTTTTTTCTCATTCCCTACTAATGCATTCATTTTTGATAAACTCGGCTTTCTTCCCATGTCTTAATATTATGCTAGCCTTTTTTCATTTTTCTGAAACATTATCTTTGCTCAGAAGCTAGAAGTTATCAGAAAGAACATAACGACATTCTACCTCCTGAGCATATGGCATCATCAATACAAAAATGTAATAAAAGTGAGAAAACATCCTATCTATATAAGAGGCCCTAAAATACTGCAGGAGGCAACAAATAAACTGGTATTTGTATAAAGACAGTGACAAAAACTTTGACTACTGTCACGTATTCTGATTCTTGGGACATCTTTTTTAGCACATCATAACAAATAATTACACATTTACACAATATACACAGAGGAATTGCCACCACGTGCATTGAGGCCACCCTTCAGAAGTCATGTGAGCACAAGGATGAGGTAAGCCTTAAAAACCAGATTAAAAGACTAAAGGATGCTGGATATCCCAACAACACCATCACACCCGTGTGCTAAACCCTCCTGCAGAAAGTCAAGTTAAACAAAACAGGACCAAAATAAAAACAGAATGACCAAAGATCTTTACATGCTATACCGTACGTACATAAGGTGTTTCACAATATAAAGAAAATAGCGAGCCCATATGATTTTATCTTGTTATTTGCCATCCCTTGCAAGTTTTCAAAAGTGTGTGTACTAAAAAGCAACAGGAATAGCCATTATTTTACCATTCGTCACGAGAATAGGTATACTGAATGCCAATATAATGTTGTGTATGAGATACTATTGACACGTGGAAACGTAAACATAAGACAAACTGGGCAATGCCCCAATGTTTGAGCAAGACAGCATGCTTAAAATGTTAAGAATGGCTATGGTAGTCGCATGGCCATACACTGTAAAGAATGTAAGTGCAGTTTTATGTTTCATAAAACACTGTTTTTGAAAAAAGCAAGAACAAGAAATGAAAGAGAGACTGTGAAAGCATTTTCTTGTCAGGAAGGCCATGGATCAGTGCATCAGTATACCTTCACTCATCCATTCGGAGAGAGAGTATTCTTTTCTCAGTTAAGATTATATTATCATGGTCTCACATGTGTCGTTGTGCATGAGCACTGTTCTTGTACTCTGTAAAAAAGTGGGCATAGTACCTTCAATAAAATTTAGTTGGCAGTCAGCGCTCTTTCCTGTCCTTTTTGTCTCTTCCTGAACTTCTCTCACTGTTACTAGAACACAACCACGATGAACCAACTTGCCCAGATTAAGCTATTGTTGACGAAAAATCAGAGCATGAAAATACTTCAGGGGCTCAGAACCTCCTCACTACCCGTCTAGTTACGGCCCTGGTCTATGTGTTCCGAGAGTGAAGCACTAGTGGAGCTATCTAACTACCTAACGGTGAGGAGGGTTTGCGTATACTCGAGCTTGTTTCATGACATGGTGAGAGGTGGCAGGTTGTTGAAATAATATGCTGTGTGGGAGGTCAAGATTTTGATTGAGAACGCTGAGTATGAGCCAGTGACATTAGGCGTTCAAGACTTTTTGCGATATTCACTCTAGCATAGGACCTTGGTTGGTGGTTGACGTGTGCATTTGATCACATTGTAGTCTTCCATCATAATTTTTTTGCCACTTGGCGTCGACGCTCTTGAGTTGCACCAAAGTAATTAAGCATCCTGGTACAAGTAACTTCTGTCAGTGTTTCAATGAAGAGCTGAATATGAGTAATAGCTTCCATCGATACTTCTGGCATTGGTGTATGCACATTTCTTTTGAAGTTCTCCTGTAAAAAAGGCATTAAAGGTATGTTTTTGTGACTTTTTAGTGTTGGACAGAACTGCTGGTGTGTCCGAACGGCTCTTCGATTGGTTGTGGTGTTGTCTTGTTCAGGGCCACAGAGCTTTCAGTCTTTTTTTATATTTGCCTTCACAGGAATGCTCTTTGCATGCTTCTTCAGTACTTTGTATTATTCCTAAAGCATTGACTTCCAGATTTTGATCGTGGTGTTTTAATCTAGTGTTCAACTTCACGCTAGCTTCATTTGCACGCAAAGCAAGAACTCAGGAGTATGGTAACTTTTGCTATGGGTTTTCCGTTCTTCAGTCTACTGTATTTTTGCCTGTGTTGTCTAAGCGCTGACAGCCTCGTGCGAAAGCTCATTTTTTTGTGCACTTATTGTGTGCCAATGACTTATTTGGCTCCTCAGCTAAAGACTTTTTGTATTATAAGAGAAAGCTCTGTCTGTATTGCTTTTGTCATTTGCTGATGGTGTATCTTCAGTATCTTTTCTCAGTGTACACAATACTTCAATGGAAGAGCAGCATGACTACCTTCAGCTGTTAGCAGGCTTTTAGCTGCTGTAATACTGATTGATGCTCCTTTCTCGGGCGTTCTATTTTGGATGGTTGGCATGTCATTGCTTCTTTTAAACTTTAAAACTGCAGGTGCACCTTTTTCTGGTTACACCTGGTATATTTTTCCAGTGGTTATATATATATATATTCATATATATATATATATATATATATTGCTAACTTGAGAAACAAGGCCTCTTTACGTTAGGTGCACATCAGGTGGGAAGAGTACTTCTATTACTTGCCAAGATTGTGGCCCCTTATGGTGGGAATCATAATGCACTGTTGATGTGTCAAATTCACATAGCATAATTCCAAGGCACTCGATCAATATACAAGGAAGAAAATTATGTTCTTTTGCGTGAGTTTCAGCAACTCATACTAATTTGTATGTAAATGAATACTTCATTATTCTTGGCTGTCATGTTTTATGGAAGCCCATGCGCTTCGTTAATAACAAAAAAACACGCACGCTCACGCCACTGCAGTGGCGTGAGCGTGCGTGTTTTTTTTTTGTTATTAACGATTTGCCCTATGCATTCACGTTTCTTCTTTTTTTGTGTGTCGTACTTCCCGTATCGCGCAGCCTACCGTTTTGGGCACACGTAAAAAAAAGTACATAAAAAAGATGCCTTCCACGCCGAAATTCGCGTTCGCAACGAGCTGGGCACCGACAGGGTGCCCTACGACGCCCACACACTCCGCAACACCTTACCAACCGTTCGCTGCGATGTTGTTGGGAATTCGTGTGGTTGTTGCATGAATATAGCGCATGCGTGCGTGCGCACGCGGGTCTGTGTGTTAGATCACGGCAACTGCATATGTTGTATGATTCAGTCACCATAACGCAACCGACGACCCCCGCTCTTCCCACACGTCAAGCAGCAGCAAGTGCCGTTAACCGTACTGTGCTGTGAACGCAAAACAGATTCGAATAGGTCGCGTAGATAGCTAGCCCGACACATGATACGATAAGATTTGCGTCAGATATTCGACGTCTACATGCACGCGTAAGACAGCGGTATCCGCAGCAGCTTCGTCATACGTACGGATAGCACCGCATCGGACGTCACGTCTGACAGAGAAACTTGATCGGTAATTTTTTCTCACTTAAAAAGTCTACCTTGCACAACTTCAACCAACAATTATGCATTTCAACGAGCTGTGCACGGTTTAATGATTGATTGATTGATATGTGGGGTTTAACGTCCCAAAACCGCCATATGATTATGAGAGACGCCGTAGTGGAGGGCTCCGGAAATTTCGACCACCTGGGGTTGTTTAACGTGCACCCAAATCTGAGCACACGGGCCTACAACATTTCCGCCTCCATCGGAAATGCAGCCGCCGCAGCCGAGATTTGAACCCGCGACCTGCGGGTCAGCATCCGAGTACCTTAGCCACTAGACCGCCGCGGCGGCCGGGGCATGGTTTAATGACGAAAAGATAGTTCTAATATTGTGCCCGGCACATATATTACTCTCTCTCTAACTTGAAAAATCGGCGCGTGAATTGCGGCCAGAACAGCGCCAAAAAGCAGCACACGCAGAAATTGGCTCATATTCTAATATTATGACATCGTGATGTTGACTTTTCAGCTGACGCCGGCAATAACGTTCAAACGGCGGGCCAATAATGCCGGTCTTATTGGATGGCTCCGCCCATATTGGCTGCTACTTGTACAACCTGGCCCGATGTGTCCGTTCTAATAGGCCGGCACAGCCTATATGGGCGGAAAGTTCTGAAAGCTGGCCCAATATAACCAATCTAATAGACTGGCACAGCCATCATTGGCGGAATGTTGTTAATGCTGGTCCAACATAGCCGTTCTATTCGGCTGGCAGGACCAATATTGGGGGTACGTTGTCAACGCTGGTCCAACGTCGCCGTTCTATTTGGCTGGCATAGCCAATCTTGGCGGTACGTTGTGAAAACTGGGCCGTTCATGGGCCAGGCAATGCCGATCTATCCCCAATATTGGGCCAACCTTCTGTGCTGCCTGGGTAGTGAGGCATGCCTAACAACAAGCACGTGCAGTTAGCAGCTGTGTTTCTGCGTCATTTGTGTCACTATACAATGGGCTGCGTTTCTGCAAGCACTATAATCCTGTTAGTGATTGCTATTTTTTTTCACAAGTAGGTCATGAGAGAAATGATTCCGAAGAACTTACATTTCACTCGGGAACTTCATAGACACAGGAAAAAAAGCAGCAGCAGAGAACGCGCATTATTAGGGGATAGGTGTCATTAATGTATTCTTAATTTTAATTTACTTGTTGAATATACAATGACCATACGCGTGCTAGCATTGCAGACGTAGTTCACATCTAATAATTTAGTATGCACAGGAGGTCCCACAAACGACAAAGAAGCACACAAAGAGACCTCTGACTTTCTCAGCTGAATAATTGTTGTGCAGAGCTCGTTCGTTAAAGTGTAGAGAAGATTCGTCAAATAACAACTAGCGATGGTTTTGTTTCTGCTACTGGTACAACTCTGCGTACATGCTCTGTAGCGTAGATAATAAAAACAGTCATTAGGATCGGCTGCGTCTTGTCTGCCACTTCCGACCATCCTTTATGTGCTCTCTACCAACGAAAAAATTGAAAAAATATACGAGGCAACATCCAACCAACGTGTCTTGTATCGCCTTCTAAATTTTTTTTTTCTGTTGACAGACAAGCTACTGCTTTGGACTCCTGCGTTCACCCATAATGTACGAAAGGACTACGATGGTCTCGCGGTCTCACGTTTTTTCTCAGTGTGGGCGAGAGGAAGGGAAGTGGCGGGCATAATTATTCAGCGGCTGGCGCCACACTTGAGCGCTGTCGTCGGGTTTCGCCAAGCTCGTCTTGGAGGCTAATTTCGAGCACTTGACTCGGCACTCGCGCTAAGCGTTTTTTGTACGCCTTGGGGGCCTCCGCTGTGCGTCCTGTAAGTGGTAATTAAACGAGCCGCCGGGGCGACAACATTCCCTCGAGATGCACTCTCTCTTGGTGAGTCCTTCAAACAAATGAGGTCTTCGGGAACGCGCAAGGTAGAGGAAACTTTTTTTTCTTTTGGGGAAGGGGGAGGGGAGGTGCACTAAAAGTTCGCGTCCGCCTCTAAGTGGGTACACAAGCAACGAACAAGTCAGCAGAAGCGTTTCTTTAGGGAGGAAGTTTCGCAGTTTGGAGGCAACAATATGGAGCAGCCGAAGTAGCATGAATCCCAACCTCTGCACAATACAACAGTTATAACAAAACAGAACAGAATAGACCAAAAAATATGCGCTTTGGTTTGGTGACAGAACCTAAAAAAGCGGCATTTCTGACTCTAGCTTTTGAGATTCTCAGTTAACTTACAGATCGCGAAGCGTGAGAGCAGCATGAGTAAGGACTGCATACGTCTGAATTCTGAAAAGGTCAAACTTAGAAAAAAAAGGGTCCAACAAGAAGCTAAGTTTGACCCAAAGAAGGTTTCTACCTTCTCGAAATTTGAAACGACTGAAGTTTGGCGTGTGCAAAAGATATAGACCCTATTTGTGCTGTGCTTGCATCAATGTACGTTGAGAAATCTTCAGCAACTGTAAATTAAACAACAGTTTACAAAGAAAAGTAAAAAAAAAGATCAGGAAGATAGTCCGTAGGTGTGGTTTCTTACAAGTCATGTGTTCTTGCTGTGGTCTATCCTACAGTGTACCATAAGTATGATAATAAAACGATGCAAGAGACTATCTCGCGGAAAGAGCAAGTCATCTCTATGGGCAAGGTCCTTGATGACAGCATGATTGTTTTCAGCAGGACAACCTGACAGCTTCGCCTGTCTCATAAATAGTTCTGCTGAAGTTTCTCGGTCTGCTCAGGAATATTCGTACTGTTGTTCAACTCGAATGTCAGATCGCTGCTCGTCTACGTAAGTTCTTACTGCAAACAGCCATGGTGTTACGCTTCCTAGACTGGTGGGCACTATTTGTCATGCATGCGAGTTCGTGGGATCGAATCCCGGCCGTGACGCGCTCGTTTTTTCATTAGAGTTGCGATGTGCGCGCACCTCATTGTACCACCTGCACTTTGCCCGATATGGCATGGTGGCCTATGCGTTCACGCTTAACTCGTATAGGAGCAGCTTTGCATAAGTCGTGTGCTTTAGCCGCAAAGTTGGCTTTGAAGCTGCAGAGCACACGAAGGTCACTTCAGTCACTGCAGTGACCGCGTTTTCGAAAGGAGGGAGCTGCTCGTTAGAAGAGCCAAAGTAACGTATAGTGGACACTCGCAGCACACTGTTAAAGCACAAAGAAGTAACAACTGTGACAGTTCTTCACTCTTGTTTTGTGTATACCTCTGCATTCCTTCCGTGAGCTCTCCTTTGTTTTTGAGAAGCACGTTTGAGTTGACAAGATGTGAGAAGTTAGTTCACGCTCGTCCTGTGTGTGTTCTTTTCGAGCGTTCTTTGTGCCTGAGCAGCTCGCTGAAAGTTTGGAGCTGCTTGCTGTCCTTCGCGTGACATTGTAATTTCTTGTTATCGCATCAATTTCTTCGTGTTGGTGGCAAAACTGTGGCTTTTTTATTTATAGTTACTTGCTTCCTCTCGTGCACAAAAACAGATGCCTCCATAATAAACAGTGAACATAAAATAATACCGCTGACAGTCTTAAAAGAATGCTAATGATAATTTGATATCGTAGATGTGAGATCATCTTTTACAGTGGAGATGTTACCCTGAAGGTTCGCCATCTGTTGTGGGAAAAAAATGATCATCGTCATGAACTGACACATGCTCTATACGTCTTCCTAGTGTGCCTATTCAGTGCGCCTATTTTTCCAGTGTGGAATAGAAAAACACTGGTAAGTGGAATGAGAGATAAAGCGAGAAATAAAGAAATGAGTGAGATAGACAGAATGAAATAAAAAGCAAGAAAGTGAGAAATGCTTGGCGGGAATAATCTTGGCTCGGCAAAATTCGAGCCCGCGCACCCACGACCTGAAAGCGATAGTGTGTCGGAACTACTCGGCTATCCAGCCTCACTAGCCCAACATAACATAGTCTTGCGTAGTTCAGGGTAGCTAGGTCATGGGATGATGATGATGAAAAACATTTATTATAAAAGAGAGAGGTACGGGGCCAAAGCGTGACCCCGCTACATGGTCGGCGTCCTTAGTCCGGGACACGGGGCCCCTACTCGCGCCCGTCTCACCAGAGCCCGTTGAGACTCTAGTGATGAGCAGTTGAGGAGGGCAGTCTCCCATGCCTCTCGGGAAGGGGTAGGTGGGGATTTTTCGAACATGCCCATACCATGTGGAAGATATCACACGTCTCCCCACAGTGTGGGCACCGCCCATCTGTGTTCGCATCGAAATGTTTTAGGATCGCAGGACAGAGTAGAGTACCTGTCTGCAGGCGCCTTAGAGTTCGCTCTTCCGCCTTACTCAGCCCCTTTGCAGGAGCCGGGTAAAGGCGGTGAGTGTCGCGATAATAGGTCAGAATTTCTTTGAACCGCAGCAGCGGTGTATTGGCCTCCGAGTCATAAGAGCCAAGGTGAGGAGCCCAGTGGGTAAGCGCTCGGGCGGCCGCGTCAGCGGCCTCATTACCTCGTAAGCCCTGATGGCCAGGAGCCCATACGATGCGTTTCGGGGCTGGATCAGCGAGAGCCCGTTTTAGAATTTGGCTGGCTAGGGGGGATATCTCTCCTACCAAGTAATGAGCACATGCTTTCCGGAAGTCCGTGATGATAACTTTCGAGTTGGGGTGCGCAGCAGCAAGCGCTATCAAGTCTTCCTCAGCGCGCTCTGGATTTTGTGCTCGGAACGAGAGCCCATTGACATGCTTTTCCCGGTGAACTACACAGGCCGTGTAAAATCCCGTGGGCGAAGGCCCTGCTATATCTACGTAGAATACACCAGGTCGGGAGCTGTGTTGCCTCTCAAGCGTCCGAGCCCGCGCCTGTCTTCTGCTTTCGTGCGTGTGCTTATCCATGTTGCTGGAGGTCATGGGAAGGCGTAGTGTGGGTGAAGAGCAGGGAAAGGACGAGGAAGAATTACTACAAAGGGATAGAAAGAAGGAAATATCTTGAATGAAAGAAAAGAAAGATAAGAAGGACGGAACGTATGAGACGAGGGAACGACACATGCAGAGAGAAAAATACCTAAATCAACCATACTTAATAGGAAGGAATAAAGGAAAGAAAGAGAGTATAATATAGAAAGACACGGAGAAAAAAACAAAAGAAAAGAAACGGCAAAGCATAGCCATGTGGGGTATGATATAGCAAGGTGTGGGAGAGAGAGATTCTTAAGAGTGGGAAAACCTAGCTAATCCAGAACGAGCTAGCGGGCCGTGAGCTGTGCTTTGAGCCAGACTTGAGCGACATCTATGTGCAAATATCTGTTTTTTTTTTTCATTTCTCTGATGACATCTTCGTGGTTGTTTGTGCAAGTATGTTAACTTCGATAGCTGTTGTTAAGAACCGAGATACTAATGAAACGCGTGCTCAGTTATGCGCTCAGTACTGCGTCATGCGGGAGTGACAACACAAAAACACGGCATGACGTGCGTCCTTAAAGTAAGACGTCTTCGAACAGCCCTACAGCCCATGTGGCAGGTATGTCACATTGCCTTCTGACAATCCTCTTCCCCACAGTTATCAATGAACGAAAATCTTTTACACTGAACTCTCAGAGACACGATCAGGGCTCGTACGAGTTATAGGGTCATACGTATTTTTCTGTGGTCCTGGCCAAGGCCCCTTGGCTTGCAACGTAAGGATTACGATTGTTGGGAATCAGTTTTCATATCGCAACGTTCGGTACGAACGTGACGCGACGTACCACGCGGAGACCAGCAGGTGTCGCCCGCGCGGACGGGGAACATGGGACAACCAAGCTTAGGCACGGAAGCTCTAGCGTGGTCGTGCGTGCCACGTCACCTGTACGTTGGAATAACGGCACAGAGGAATACTATTTCTTACACCGTGGATAAAATACACATAAGTTACACGTCATATATAGTCTTCGAGATTGCACGCGCGAATCTTGGAGGCCATTACGCGCATTCGTTCGCCTGCACGCTTAGATTACAAATGGCGTAATCTAAACATGCAGGTGCTCTTTCGTTTAATTAGTGCAATGACCCTCACTGCTGTCGTTGTACTCTGTTTACACGTGCCTGCAACATATCGATTAATGTCCCCGTGCAGTGTACTTTCTATGAAAGGTTAACGAGCACCGAACGAGGAAGTGGGTGGTCTTAGTAAAGGAGCTAATCACTAAATGCAGTGCACTGTTACTAGGACAGGCACACTTACCAACTTGCGCTTGCGGGGACACGGTCGTAAATCTCCCTGAAAGCAGAGTTATTCAAGCATACGAGTTGCGAAACTCCCTATAGGCTCGTGTATCAAAATGCGGACATGCCATTGGCCAAGAAGGCGCGAGTGTGCAGATTGTGGCGTTGCCTGGTGTTTAAAAAACAAACTAATAAACACGACGTTCATTGTGGTGCGTTGTTGCTTCCAGTTAGCACGACCGTTTAACTCCCACAGGATTGGCGAATTGCTCGTCCGGGTTATGACACTGCAGTTCCGCAAGCAGGTATGATTGAACAACTCTTCTTGAAAGTGTCTCCAGTGCTGCCGCACTAAAAATTAACAAAGGACTGAGGTTCTAAAATTGTGTGGCCTTCACCTATCGTGTGCCAGGCGCTTTTCATCACTTTTGCCACAGTACTCTGATATGTCACGAGAAAAAGCGCGCAATGCTTACAAAGGGGCTGCTAGTTCTCGCGTATCACAGCACACATGGTTCATCTATTGCATTTGTGCATGGTTCATGTATTTGCGTGCGCAAGTATGATACTCGACCTATAAAAAGTTCCCCTTTACTCATTCAGAGATGTTCGGTACGTTGCTGGGGCCGCGAGAAACAATATCAAGAAATGCGCCAGTTTTCATGCGTCGCGTGCTAGTTTGTCATGAATTTCTGGCGATATGATTTTTGGATGATGCGAATGCTTGTGGTAACTTCACGAGATTCGTATCCCCGAGGTTTTACGGCATCTATATTTTAATGAATACTCCTAGTCTCTGTGGCACGTCCTGTTTTTCACTCACGCTTATTGGTTCTTGTCTTGAACTGATAAAACTTTGAACGATACACTCACTAAGAATGTCGCTTGTTTGAAGCGAAAGCTGGCTGAACGTAGAATATGTCTTTAACAACGTGCGTCTAACAGCACATAACGTCTCTCCTCATAAAACTTAATTTAGGATCATCTTATTTAAAGTTTAACTTGAACTAGTACCCTCGACACACTCTTAGGTCATGAACTACCTTGTGTTTATGGAGCAGAAGTTCGTAAACAAAGTTATAGCTGAACATCACGCCTTGAGAAGAAAAAAAAGACAGTGCTTAATCTTCTTCGACCAGGCAGCAAACGGTTTAACAAGTCGAGCGAAGTAAATGGGCCTGTCTGCTATTTATCGCGGCTCGCAGGACTAGACCGATTCCCTTGGGGCACACAAGTGACTTTTCGGGCTAACGTGGCATGCGCATCGTCCATCTTTCTGGTACTGCTTTTGGGTTTGAAATTGTTGGCTGACACACTTCCGTTACCCGCTTCGCTTAGGGCTTACACAAACGAACACCACCTAGCACTTTCTCCTTCATTTGATGAGACACCGCATGTAACGTAAAGAATTGAGGACGTCTCGCTTCACGTAGCAGACCTTAGTATGGTGACCACTCTTTAAAATGCAGTGAGACACAACCACCGCGTGGAAATGCAGCAATTTGCTACAATGCTCTTGATGCTGATACCTATAGGTGTCACGTGATGTGTACAGCATTAAGCAAATGTATCACCATTTGGTTTCGACAAAAGCTTACAGATTTACTTTTCTGCTGTATGGAGTGTTTTACAGGCTCGCGCAGTGAAGTGCGATGTTGTACCTCATTCAAATTGCCCTTTTAAGCAATTTACGAGTGACTGCTAATGATTGCTTTGTTCACGAAGTAAAGCTTAAAGCAATAACGATCGTTACTATCTTCCGCGAATTCGCGTTCAATACACCAGAAGCAGACAACCACTCAGTTGCACAAACTCGTAAAGAATGCAGTAGAGTATACGTTAGTGCGCGTTGTAGAGCGGAAGGACTGATCTACAACAGGAAGTTAAGTAGGAGCATATCAGCGTGTTCCTAAATTACACTAGATGGTCACTAACCTCGCTGTAAAGCTGCATTGCGCACGCGCAGTTAGAGCGTTTCCGGCAGTCGGCTGAGATTCAGTTCATTTTCTGGCATCACTAAAGCCGTCTAATGGAGTGCAGAGGACTTGCTTCCGCAGAATCACAAGAATAATTTCCGCTTCCTGATCCGTGAAAGGCGGTGAGCGGACGTGCTGTGCATTATACACTAGCGCTATTTCAAAACAAACTAATCCCCTCTTCGCCTCGTTTAGCGGCACAGCACTTGCGATAACTCACCCTTTCTTGAGGATTGGTCTAGCACCAATGTGCTCAATTTGTTCAGAGTTTTTTTTCTTTTCTTCCGAACTTCAAAGGAAGTTCGAAAAAATTTGGTTAAGTACGTTGAAACAGAAAACCACTATTGCTGTGTTTTTATTGAACTGATTAAAAGTGTTTTAACAGTTAAAAAAGCAAGATATAGCAACGGTCTAGCTAAGGTAACACTGTTCTTGAAATTTTTCTTTGCTTCTGACAATCTCTGTCAAGCCGTCCTTTCTTTAAGACATCAATGATGTATATGATGGTGAGTACACCTTGCTATTTGCGGCGAAAATAATGTTCACGAGCTCAGTTTTTTTAGACGTGCTTCCGTTCACTAAATGAATCGGGAAACTAAGGTATTCGCATTTAAAGCTTTTGTTGTGTCTCAAAAGTCAATCTCGCTCGAAGTCAAGGTCCATCATGCTTGATCTCACCCCCATTCTTCGTGGCTACACAACAATCAACCATCGGAGTTTGTTGGTCTCGCTTAAACGTGTTCTTTCTCTCTCACTGCAGAGCTGTTATTGTTTGAACACACCATATATCAATGATAGAAAATGTTTGTCATCAAGCATCGACACACACTAATCGCGCCCGAGCATTAGGTACAGATGGTTAACAAAAGGTGCAACCCCATGTTCACCGCCCTTGCGTTTCATAGTTATCTTTCAGTGGACCTCGCTGAGTAGCAGATTAGAGCATACTATAGCTCAAGCCAACTTCTCCTTCTCTGTATTCAAACCTCTTTCTCTCTCTCTCTGTAGTCGACGATTGTGGAAGGACTTCTTCAGCAGAGGTCTCAGCGACGTGCAAAGCGTAGCACGCTAAGCCCGCGCTCGTCGTTTCTCTCTGGGCAGCCAATTTCTCTATGGAGCTGGCGGTCTTCTTTATTTCTCTTTAGCTATTTGTCTCTTTCGCCTCTGGGCTTTTTCCTTGTTTTTTCTTTATTTTTGTCTGATATTTATCTCATTTTTCTCTTTATTTGATTTTCTATCTCTATCTCTCTCTTTATCTCCTGTGCTGCCACTCTGCTTCTCTTTTTCTCATGCTCTATGTGCTATCTTTTGCTCTTTCCGTTCCTCCTTTCTCTCTTCTTAGCACAACTCCTATTCACAATTTCAAGCCTTCTCTAAACTCTTGCCGTACGATACTATGCAAGGATATGCTGCGTGATACTTGCATGACTTGATAGCCAAGTAGATGCCTAAGGGATGAGGTTTTTACCAGCTAATGAAGAAGACGATGGAGCACCTTATAATACTGTTATGTTGGTCGGCCTTCTCAGTATTTGGAAAACGTACATGAAACTCCGCCATGCTGACATGAATGCATTGCTCATTCATGAAGATTTCCGCCAAACGATCACGAGTGTTTTTGAGGAGTGTAAAATTAAAGACCGAGTTCCAGAGTTGTTCGAACAGCTTGAGCCACTTATCCGTATAATAGGATTCTAGTCACTAAGTAGCCATTCTGCTAGTTACCTCTGTATGTACTCTTTATGCACTGTATTATTATTGTATGATGGGAAAAAGTAAGTAATAGAGAAAAAAAAGGCTTGATAGCCAAGTGGGTAAGAAGCTCGCCTAAGGATTGTGAGTACGCTGGTTCGAATCCTGCTGCATCATAAGCAGTCCTTCTTCACCGAATATATCCTCGTTTCCTATGGCTTACTTCTTTCTGCTTCTTATTTTTTTGCCTTCATTTTCCTTCTGACGTATCTCCTTCATTTTTTGCTTTCACCTTGCTGCTACATGACGAACAAATCGACGCACGTGTTCTGAGAGCGAAGCGGAAAATGAAGAACACTACAAAAAAGAGCGCATGCTGGTTTAGCATGCGATTTAAAGCTAAATCTTATTTACTTTTAAAATGTAAAAGTAAGGAAGCTTGTAGTTGTTTTGCTGAGCGGAAACGAAAATATAAACAGTGCTTGCTTGTGGAATGTGAAGTGCGGTCAGCAAATAACGGAACGATACATGCCAGTCGTGCAATTATGTATGGTTCATGACCAACTGGGTAACATATATTACTGTAGACTTAAAACTGACTGGAAACCCCATCCTATTTTTGTATCAACTAACGCAGTTATTTGTGCGGAGCTTGTAAGACACCTTTAAGCACAAGAGCATTTTGCTGTTTTCGACACATAGAACTATTAGGAACATGACAAACGCTTTTTCCATTTGCAATATGTATCTTCACTTTTTAGCAGAAAGTTTCTTTATTGCCATTGACGTTCGATCATTCAAATATAAACTTATTATGCTGCGGTAACCTATCACGTCTACAACCATGATTTGTTTAAAAATAAATATTTGCAGTTACGAAAAAAAACTAATGTCCTGTTGCGAATGCTTCATTCAATCAATCAGATTATGTTGACGTAGATAAGGTGAAATGGCCAGTTTTATCCAAAGTCTTTTAGAGGTTTAGTATATTGGTGGGAAAGCGATTCTAGTGAACCAATGTCAAATTATTTAGGGACGTTTGAAATTTTAGCAGGTTGGCGAGAAATCAAACACCTCATTATAAAAAATGCACGTCACTATGCTGACTGGCACACAAAATTACTCTGCAGTGTCTTTTCTATACAATAGAAAGCTTTTGTCACACGGTCGGTTCAGTATAAGCTCGCGCCGACGTTTGATTTGAACTCATTCCCTGACTATCTCATTTGCACCGATCAAAAGAGTTGCACTGCGCAAAGACACAATGAAATGAGACTACTTAGCCATCGGTTTTCACTGATATAAAAGTTCCTGTTATACAAAAGAACCAGGATTATCAACACAGATCTCCAAAAACCTAACTGCGTTCGATTGGCTAACGGGTCCACTCATCTAACATCTTATAGTGCATTAAATTACCCTTATTTGGTTAACACTGACCAGTTATTCTCAAGCCATCAAAATCAGGCCCATTTTCCTGCCATAGCAATGCCTCGTGCATGTTTGGGTCAACAAAAGGTCACAAAATAAAGCGTGGAAATTTTTTTTGTAGTGCTGTCTACGGCATGATAAAGCCGGCGTAGACGTTTCCGCTTATGCTTTCACTTTTTCTCGTGCTGTGTAAGAAACTAGTGAATTCTAGAATAGCAAATGAAAGTGAGTGAAAGGAGGCAGCTCTGAAAGAGCCCATTCATTCTAATTCTTGGTCTGGACAAAGTGTATGCTCGCAAAAGACTCAAAAGCATAAATAAAATAAATGGAAAATGAAAGAGGAATAAACTTCTTTTTTGTGTTCTGATTCGATACCCTTCAGTGAAGGGTGCTCCAGCTTTATTAATAAAAATTCTTTGTAGTTTTGCATCAAAATGATGGACGACATAAGAGCTCATTTATGGATCAGAGCGAATTACCATGCATTCAATGAGCTCTGAAGATAAAGCGCAATCTTGTAAATCACTATTGTGAAATTCAAAAGGCACAGCGTGTTTTATATGCAGTGAAACTTTATTGATTGAATGGTCCTTTCAAACAATAGTCCATCGAAATCTACAAAAAAATATGAGGGTTCATACTTTCATCGTCATGTTTCCCGTATTTGAGAATGTCCACTGATTAAAAAAAGGAGGTAATTTAGGCGAATAATAATTCATAAGCACAAAAAATAGAAAATTCTTTTGGAATTGAAATGTTCATTGTCTCGAACAAATGGGAAAGTTAAAATCAATGTTGAGGAAGCGGTATATAGGGAACGTCAACAAATTTTCATTCCTTCTATCAGTCTAAGAGAGCAATCAATAATATAGCCCAGAGTGAAATTCGAACTAGAGATTCGTAAAATTTCTAGACGCTTTTGTAAGAGCCCAGTTGGAGAGCAGCGAGCAAACGTATGATTGATCAACATCATATTAGGGATGATCAGCTTGAAAAAGTGTGTTTTTAAACCGGGTGTAATAAAAAAGTAACCAAAGCCTACTCTGTGAATGGTGAGGTATTTTATCCAGTTATTTTCACGCAGAACTGCGTGCACATCAAATGGTTTATGCACATAATTATTTTTTTGCTGGAGTGAAAATACATGAAAGTCTTGTGCTCATTTGTGTTATATCTGGCTTGCTGGGGGAAGGCTGTGCTTTTTAACAGTTCGGCTACTTTATTCCTGTGAATTAGGCTGCAAAACGAGTAAAATTGTTAAAAATATTGTGTTAAAAATATCCAAGATATGTCAAGCTTGGAAACAGACATGCTGAAGAAGTGAGCGTTAAAGTGTAAGCCGCAGTATTTTTGTCGTTAAGTGCAAATAAGTGTAATCTGACAATGTGTACTGCTAGCAGTTGTCATTTCCAATATATGTTAACGATGCTTTTGCTCTCCTGACTTACATTAAAAGTGAAGCGCATCTTTTGGTACGGCGCACACTAAGTTTCCATCTACGCATTACCTATCTAGCAGCTTACGTGAAACCCTTCAATTCTCATCACACTTCATGAGGATTCAGAACAAATGTGAGTGTGAAGTGTTCGGGGGATTTCGTTTCTAAAAATAATTTAACTTGCATTAACCAGCGAACCCCCACGTTTGTGTGCAATCATTCTCATTCTGCGATTGACCTTACTTTTTATAATCCTGAGCCTCTATACTTCTACAAGGTCTACTTTGAACTTGGGTACTAGTAGCGACTATTTTCTCATATTGTTTTAGCTTGTATGTCCCGTGACTTCAGTAACCAGGCAGCCCACCTCTCACATCAATTTTGTTACATTTGAACAGGCGCTACGAGTGGCTTTGTCAAAACGGACCGAACAAAATGCAGAGTAGAATGTGATCGACTTAGTGATGTTATGAAACAATCTTTAAATTTAGCTAGATTTATATCACAGGTCTCTAAACAACGTTATTTAGTAATTGGTGGAATTCTGATTGTTCATGTCATTACAGACTGAGAGGAGCGGCTTGTTGAAAGCTGCTTTATAACCAGAGCCAGAGAAACTGGAGCGATTATAAATAAGTGGCAGCAGTTTTTGAGCGTGGAGTTGCCGCTGCGAAGAATAGCTATGACAACCCACGCTTCGAGTTCCTTGCAAAGTTTGGCCACAGAAAATTACTTTTCAACTTCATTAAAGCCAATCAATAGCCTCAACGCCAAGTAAGTTGTTTACTTTTGTGCAAAATATTGCTTAAAGACTGAAAAGCCGCTTCACAGCTGCTTCATTTAACCACTCATGGTCTCCTGTTAAAAGCGATGACCTTGAAGAGGTTACAGCGTCGTAAGTAGCCCAAGCAATGAAAGTATTGCCCAATTCTGCTCCAGGTCCTGATAGAATAACTGCATCGGTTTTAGAAATAATCCAATAAGTATCACCTCAGGATTTACTCTCAATAGGTAACCACTCCATTAGAAATTTGTAGATTCCGCCTGACTAGAGAATCGCGAAAATATTTCCTTTATTAAAGGAACTTGGACCTGGGTTTACTTTTGGTAACAATAGCCTGATTTCACTCACATCTATTCAGGTAAAACTAATCGAATGAATTCTGCACAATAGGTTAGTTAACGGGCTGGACGAAAACATATATTTAAGCCCATGCCAAATTGGATTCAGGCATGGCTGCTCCATTTGGTGTGCCAATGTTGATTTGGAAAGCAGTATACAATTATCTCGTTCTATTAAACATGTTGCCATCTTAGTAATTCTAGATATTTCTAAAGCTTATGACAGTGTGGAACATGTTTAACTATTGAATTTGCTTACGCACGTAGGTTTACGAAATTACATCGTTACATGAGTTTACTTCTTTTTAAAAGATAGAAAATTTTATTACTCTCAATCTGGCGTGTCTTCTTCAAATTATGAAAAAAACTAGATGTCTTCTCCAAGGTACGGTACTGTCGCCATTATTATTTGTTGTTATATTGTGCATGGTTCCAGAACAACATGACGTACAGGTGTATGTATACGCTGCTAACATCGCGTTTTTTTTTGCTACAGCTGCAGATATACATACACTACATCAGATGCTACAGTTTTATACGAATGCCCTAGACGCGTGGATAGACGACATTAATCTATCATTAAACATAGGGAAAAATGCATTTATAACTTTCCCGCTAAGTGTTCTCGTGCAGATTTCCGTACTTTAGGGACAGGACGTTATCCAATCGGTAGAATCTAATAAGTACTTAGGAGTGACCTATATTGAAAACCTAAATTGCAGTCCACGTATAGAAAATATGACAGTTAAAAGAGCATGGGCGGTTGGGATGCTTCGTAGACTCCGCAGTAAATGATCTGATTTATGTCGTGATGCGCTCGTCATAATAAATTTTTGTGTATATTCGCCCAATATTAGAGTTTAGCTGTGTGTTGTTTTGTGGAGCACCCACCTGCAAAATTTGATATAAGGAAGCACGCCTGCCTTTTCTTTTTGCAAGGTTCTAAATATTAGTAGTTCCTACCTTCCTAAAAATATATGCATTCCCGCAAAGGAGGTCACAATCTGTTTTCATTAATGATCCGACGTTCTTTTTTAACTAACACTGGTCTAAATTAAGGTGCCCAGAAGTCATCGTCGTAGAGACTATCTTGGAAACATTACAAGTAAACCTTCGTGAAGTACTGGTACTAAGAAGACCAATTCAAACAATGAAAATAGAATTTGATAATATATTTCCTGAGAATAGCAAACATCTTTCCAGTAGGTACTTGAATGCCATCTTGAAAGACCACCTGGAACGATTATAATTAATGATTGTAATAGCAACTGATGTTCCAGTTTGTCAAGAAAAGGAGGAGTCGGTATTGAATCTTCAGTGTTGGATTGGTCTTTTTTAATTTATTTACCTGATTTTACACGTATTTATCAAGCGTTAATACTTTCAATTCTTTTAGCAAAACGAAAATTGCCTCAACCCATAACAGATGCTATCATTATTACCGACTGCCTGTCTGTGTGTACTTTATTAACCGCGCTATTATTTCCAATGCTGTAGAAAGTGTTTTACGCCCTTGCCCCTAAACATTTACGAGCCATTCGCTTGGTGTGGATATCATGGCATAAAGGTTTGACCCTCAATGAACTTTCAGATGCACTTGCAGTGGTCTCCCACAATTATCCCATAATTTCTATGTTGCTGACACTAGCATTTATTGCCGTGGCACGCTTTCAAAAATTTGTCACATCAGATAATTTTGAGAGGTCTCGCTTGGTAACACCTGAGCTTTCTCCTGTTAAGCACATCTGCAAAAACTGATGGTGCACTTCTAAAAAGGCGGAAATATCAGTTACGAGACTACGATGCCGAGTCCCCCCACTGAATATTGATCTACACAGGTCTGGTCTGACACAGTCTCCCCAATACCTCCGATGCAACGAGAGTGAATCTCTGCATCATTTCTTCTTAACATGCACGTTATTTACAATTCAAAGAAAAAGACTGCAGAAGAGCCCCTCCGTAGGTTGGCTTTAAATTTATGTCTTTCGGTGGACCTTTCGTTTGAAGCAACGTAACAGGGATTTAGCCTCAAGGACGATTGCAAGGCCGAGTGAGATTTTTTAAAGGAAACAAAACGAATAGAATGTTAAGCTTAGGCATCAATTCACTTTATTTCTAACCATAATAGTTTGCTGGGTTTTTTTTCTTTATTACCTCTATTTATTCTATGTCTAATCTATTGCTTACCGAACTATTCTTTGTCAAAACATCCCTATCTAAACATTCTGTCTGGTAAAACAATTCCATCTTAAAGATGATGTACCATTCGTTTCATGGCCGACCCCCCGTGGTGGGTTGCGCCAGGACTCTCAGGAACAACAAATCAACTCCAGACGCGTGTGGCACATACTCGTGTACCAGGGAACGTGGTATGTGGGCATGCGCTATATGTAGGTGTTGACAGTTTATATCTACTGACGAACGGCAGGAACATTTGTAATTTAAATGCGAAAACGTTAAGAAAAACCTACATCACCAGCGCCGACCCAGCGAATGCAAAGAATAAACTTTATGGCTCCAGCCAGAATCAATCTTAAGCATTCTGCGTGGGATTCAAGTATTCGATTTCAGAGTCCCGCCATGTCACACACACACACACACACACACACACACACACACACACACACACACACACACACACGCACTCACGCACGCACGCACACGCACACACGCACGCACACACCCCACACACACACACACACACACACACACACACACACACACACACACACACACACACACACACACACGAGAAAGAAAAGCGCACGTCCGCGATCTTTGTGAAAGTATGGACGCATAGCCGCGATGTTGAGAGTTGGCACCAGCTTCCAAAATGTTCGTATAAGAACACTTATGGAAAACAAAGCTGCCATTGCTTCCCTAAACAACATAATTTAGAAGCTACAGCACGGGAATCATTGTGACTGAGAAACCATTCTGTCTGCTTCTGTGTAGTACTACGATGCAGCTTTCGAGTACACGCATTTTCCGGCACATTATAACAAAAGAGCTCGGCAAAAGAGCTTGGCTTTTGAAAGAGCTTCACATGTACTTTTCATAAAAGTGAAGGCACACGTGTGCGTGAAAGGGGCTGTGTGACTCGCATTACTTCAGTGTGAGAATATGCAAATCTTGCTTGTCTGCCTAAGTAAACTTGTGAACTAGTTAATGAAATGGTTTTTGTGAATGCCGTCTGCCTATTGTAAAGTTCAATTGCTGAACCATTCAGTTCCTTTGCGTAGAAGCTGCAAGGAAGCCATAAAAAGACGGGAATTCGGCTCGTCGCTGCAGCGGATATGTTGCTGCAACACCGAGAATTATCTGAAGACAACTGATTCACTGGTGCACATCGTCTTAGTGTTCTGAAGCTACAGCATGAATATGTGGTGTATATCAGCCTTTGCCATTCTCATGCTTGACTTAGTCACGTTAATGTTTGGGCTAGTTTGTTTGGCATTGTCCGGTGTAAACAGTTCGACCTTAAAACATGGCCCAAAAGCCTGTTTAGTGTAATGTTCTGTAGTTTCTTTGTTTTCATTCAAAGACGACACAGTGTTTAGCTCGTTGAATCTCTTCATTCAGAGTTTAATCTCTTTAATTCAGGTGTGAAGAGAAGCATAGGTTGAAGCCCTAGTTTAGTGTTTCTGACTTTAGTGGCGTCTCTAATCCTTTGTATAATAACTTCTGTGATGTCTGGAGGCCAATCAAACGGGCTATCTTCCCCGAGATCATGGTTACAACTTGCAGGCCCTTAAAAAAACGCAGCATATCCATGGGGTGAATAATGGAGAGTGGGGTGAAGCATCCGTCCGCCCATACGTTCTTGCTTCCGTCCGTCCAAGCGTCCGTGTCTGTGACCGTCCGTGCGTCCATCCGCCCATCCGTGCGTGCGTCTGTTCGTGCGTCCGCACGTACAACCGTGCATCCGCCCCTGCGCCCGTCCATGCGTCCATCCGTCCGTGCAGCCATCGGTGCGTCCGTCCGTGCATCTGTCTGTGTGTCCGTTCACCCATCTATTCAACACTCCAAATACCACCATCTCGCATTTTTTCATCATATATGCATCGGTCTGTGTGACCGTCCATGCGTTCGTCTGTTCGTGCGTCCGATCTTCCATCCGTGGATCCGTCCCTGCATGCGTTCGTCCATGCATCCGCCCCTGTGTCCGTCCATGCGTCCATCCGTCCATGTAGCCATCCATGCATCCGTCCATGCATCTGTCTGTGTGTCGTTTCGCCCATGTAGTCAACACTCCAATTACCACCATCTCGCATCTTTTCATCATATATGCGTTGGTCTGTGTGACCGTCCGTGCGTTCATGCGTTCGTCTGATCGTGCGTCCGCACTTCTATCCGTGGATCCGTCCCAGCATGCGTTCGTCCATACATCCGCCCCTGCGTCTGTCCATGCGTCCATCCGTCCATGTAGCCATCCATGCGTTCGTCCATGCATCTGTCTGTGTGTCCGTTCGCCCATCTATTCAACACTCCAAGTGCCACCATCTCGCATCTTTTCCTCATATATTCCGCATATAGAAGCACCACCATCCAGCGGACATTCCAAGGACTAAATGAGAGGTGGCACACGCACACATTCTTACGACTTGCGCTTCGTGTCTACTTCCCACCTTTAACCACCTCGAGTGCATGGTATATACTAGTTAACTGTATCCATGGCACTGCAGCCCAAACCTCGCTAAACCTTTCTAAAAACAAGGAGGTTAGACCCAGCGAGTATAACTTAGCAACCCTTTCTTGTCAGATAGTGCTCAATATACACGCCAATGTCTGCTAATTGGGAAAGAAAGACAGAAAAATGCGGCTTTTAGTTAACGCGCACGCTGAGAATTTATTTTTCAACAACACACAGGAGAAATATCCCACCGGCACCACCTTGCAGGTCGAAGCGTAAGACTGGTTATGCACTACAACTACGACGAGGAACGAACGAGTGCCGCTTTAAAGAGTTTCGCCCCTAAAAGGTCAGCAGTGCAGCCTATCATTTAACAAAAGGTTGTGGGTCTACCCCAGCTTGAATAATAAATTTACAACCATCTAAGTAAGATTTTGTCATTATTATTCTTAATAGGGAGGCAATCGCCGGGCTAATTCCAAAAGCTGACGTATTGGCTTCTCGGAATACACCACGAAAGCACGGGCAGTTTAGTGTTGGTTTCTTTTTGTGCGTCAGCAAACGCTGGTTGTGGTCCAAAGAATGAGGCAGAGCCGAGAATTGATAACAAAACCTTAAACAATATATTCTCGGTTAAGACAAAACAAACAGCTCACATATGTGTACACTCGCCAGTTACAAACACATTACGACACCCTTCACAAGGTACTCTAATACATGCAAAACAACGGGCACAAACAACAACAAGCGCTACAATGCAGTCTCATTCATTGACTAACCGAGACACCTAGAAACTAAAATGTTCGTTAAACATATCAAGTCGAAAATTCTTGGAATAAAGCTTGAATGCTTTTCTTCCAGGGAACACTCAAAATTCAGCGCTGGCTGTGGCACTGATACGTCCGAAGTGTTTCTTCCAGGAAAAGTTCGCGTCATACGTCATTAACAAAACTTCTTCGCCGGTAACACGTCCGCCACTCACGCGCTGCTACTGCAAGCATTTCTTCTTCAACTGCATGGCGTAATCAGACTCTGACATCACCTGCTTTGTCACTGTAGGACAAGGCTTCGCTAGCTGGCGGAAAGCTCGCTTCCATCTCCTTCGCCGGCTGCTCATATACGTGCCCCATGGGTTCTAGAACGTTCCAGGCATTTCATCAGAACACCGCACAGCCCAACGCTGGGGAAGGAATGCCACCGTTTTCCAGACTTTCCACGCCCCGTGAGGTAACTAGGGAGTGACTCTCTCTTTCCTTCTAGATATTTGTAGAGTTCACTCGGAATTTTATCCGTGACTTGGTTGGCATAGCGGCGGCTTTTTTTATGGGGAGACAAAGAGCACGCGCGGCGTCTTTTGATGCTTGTTTCTTCGTTGCACCGGCACCTGCTTTTCGCGTAGCCGTTGGAAATCAGATGAGCGCGCTATTTTAATGCTCGTTTGTGACAAATTTACTCGGATATTTGAGATGAGGACGTGCTTGTTGCAGGCTCGTAGCTTTTGCCCCTTTTCTTGAAAAGAATGGAGGCGGTACACTACGAGGTTGGATTCTTCACGTTTATTGGTTGATAATTTGTCGGCAGGTGAGTGGCTGACACAAGTTTTTTGAATGGTTTTACTTACTTTGCGGGTGCGTCCAAACTTGTTAATTTGCTGGTTATCGCTCGTGAACAATCAATGACCCACAGCGGAGCATGACGCGAGGGCCTTTTCAAACCTTCATGGTATGAGCAAACGAATCCAGATTGGGTAGATACGGTGGCATCCGGCCGAATAATATTGCGGATTTCACTTGATGATTTGGCATGTCTTTTTCAAAATGGTAGGAAGGCCTGGTAAGCCGGCTGTAAGTCTGTTAGTGTGTGTACGTCGGCGAAAGATGGCGCTGATGGCGCGTCGTATGACCTTAGTAATATGGAGAATTTCAATGTAAGCGGTATTCGCTGTTTTGAATCATATCAAATCATGAAAAAAAGGGCACACTAGTATGATACTGAGGTGTCTCCATTTAGAGTGTATCCTCTGTCCGTACGTATTGTATTTAGTTTCTTGGACAGAGAGAGAGAGAGAGAGAGAGAGATTAATAGAGACGAAAGGCAGGGAGGTTAACCAAGCTTGGCTCGGTTGGCTACCCTACACTTGGGGTGGGGGAAAAGGGGAATAATAGAACGAAAAGAGACAGAAAAGAAGAGGAGTAAGATAGAGAAGCATAAATAGTCAGTTCGAAACTACACAGCACGGCCTCGTACAGTTCTTTCACAAGCGGTCGTGAAGTTTGGTGTTCCTTAAAAAGTACAAGAGGGCTTTCGTGGCTTTGCGCGTATAGGAAGCCGTCGGCCAAGGTCCCAGGATCTTCTCTTCTGTAAGCGGCCGTGAATCCAGCTGACAGAGCTTGGCTTCTTGGACAAGTACGAGTTGAACTGGGCAGGTGATATCGATTTGATACAACCACTTGATAAAACCAAAAGTGCATGTTGCATAGCAAGGAAATCATCTTTAGTACCCCTCATAGATAAAAAAAACATTGTTCAGTTACTCTGTGGATGCCTATGATCGTAAAATCTATAAGCGTATATGCTGGGAGCCTCCGAAAAATATTCACCTATGATTGTAATTCTGACTAATGGAAGTTTTGAGTGACGCTATGTAGGTCTTTTCATTTTGCGATTAGTCAAGTAAAAAAAAATGAGAGATGCATGTATGTATGCTCAGTTGCAGGCAAAGCTGTGAGTAGTGAGAAAATTTTGTGAGGCCATTTTGACTGAGTTGCAGCAGCGTAGTGCGACTGCCTCGCTAGCAGGGTGACTACGGAAGGCAGCGCATGGGCGCGTTCTACAACAGCCACCAGAGACAAGTCTCCGTTCATGCAGCGCTTTATTTCTGTATATGGTATCGGTGAATGGACTCGCCACATACTTTAGTCATTACGTAACGGTGATCGAACGACGCACAAGTACTGTGGCACCATGACTGGCCACCTTAAAAACTGTCGTCTTGTCACTGTCATTTCCTACTCCTCGCGTTCGCCTCGCTATCGCAGTCTTTCCTTCTCCGATCTTCTCCGCGTTCTTTCTATTTCATCCCGGTTTGGTCTGTCGGTTACGACGATGCTGAGGCCGACGCAGCTCAACACAGGAACGGGCACCTGAAAACTGTGCCCTTAATAGCATAGTTTATAGCATATATCGCTTACCACAGACTGCTTACAAGTACTACTGGCTTGACCACTCTGTGTACATATCTTTCTGAATGTACCAAGTTCGCTGCGACTTCTACATGAAAACCACATAAAACGTATTGTTTAACCAACGCCTCCTCTAGAAGATGCCTGCCGCATGAAAAGAAAAACGGCTGTCACACCCTTTCTCTTCTTTATTTTAGAATGTTCTCGGTCGCTAGCGTCACCTGTGGCAGACGGTGCAACAATGCAACACTTTGCATAGCCTCCGAAATGACGGTGTACAGTTGCAAGTCTCGAACAAACTCGACTGACGTGCCCTTATGGGCCGCCGGTGAAAAACGTTTAGCAGACGACGTTCGCGCAGCGCGCAGAAAAAAAGCGCGCGGCGTGGGGTTCCGCTTGATAATTCCTGCAAACGAACAAGAAAATAACTCGTATTATAGCAAAATTGGACGCAGGAATGATAAATATGAAATTTCAAGACAGCGGAAAGTATTTTACATCGTCTTTTCAACTGTTTTTGCCGTTTCGTGCGAGAAATCACGACAGCTAGCAGACGTACATTGCATTGCAGCGCGAGTGCTAGGGGTGCGCACGCTTGCATTACTGGTAGTACTTGAATTTTTTTATTTCGAAAGGTTTGTGCCTACTACTTGTGTTGTGCGTGCGTCCGGTCCAACTATATACACTCGGACATGCGCTATTGTTGCGTGTCAAAGTGCAGGTCTGGTCAGCGGCCAAAACGAGACGGCGTATCTTTTCATGACATACCGCCTAAGAGCACTTCACGCGAGCAAGGGTTAACGGCCATTTCAAGAGATGAATGAGTGCCAAACAGTACCTCAAACCACTCAGTGGTATGTAGTTTGCACTTTCTTCCATCTGACTTCAAAGATGGTTGCACAAGACGACTTCTAAAACCGGGTGCTGTTCCAAGCGTGTTTGACGACCCGACTGGCGAGACTGTGGACATTGGAAGTGTCGCAGTAAAACGGGATAGAAGAATACGGAAAAGAAAGCGTGAGTCTCCTCCGAGCAACGCCGGCAGCAACGACGACAATGTTACCGCAGCCTTGTCGACAGGAGGAAGCGAGATGGAGGCAAGTTGTCCTAAAGCTTAGGAGTCTCCAACAAGCGATAACACGAACCTGAGTGAACTCGTGCAAGAAAGTAGCAGTTTATTGAGTGGCAACCACGACGTAGGTTTGCTCGCCATGACAGGGCCTGCAGTGGTGACGAATTTCACATGCACCCAGGATGCAAACAATCAAGATGTGCTTGTCGTGGTTGCCAAAAAAGAAAGAGCGCCAAAGATAAAAAAGTGACCTTAGCCTACACGCGCTCTGTGAAGACTCAAACAGCCCCAAACGCGCCTTCATCGCATTTTTTTGTTCAGCGCAAGCGATGGCACGAAAAGGAACGCGCTATGAAAGCTAAAATTGAAAGGCTGCAAAAAACTGTGGATGCCTACATGAACGAGCTCCAAAAACTTAAACAAGAGTGCTCTGTAAGCGCATTTCTGAAAGTTGTGGCTGATGCCAAAGAGGGAAGCACAAAAGCTGTGGTACTGTTACATCAAATGAAGAATTATAAAAAGAAGAGACCGTAGTGTTCAGAAACAACGGTTAGACACTGCATTGTCATTCGACATTTTTCTACCAAAGCAAATGAATACTTTAGGTCCGAGAAATTACTAGCTTTGCCATGTCGCACTACTCTTCAAAAATATATTGGCAGCAGCTCTGAAGAAGTCGGTTTCAGCGAGCTCGTTCGCCTGCGCCTCCAAACAGAACTAGAACGTTTCGACACGCCCCAGTCAAAGGTTTGCAGCCTCATTGTTGATGAGATGAGGATACAGCAAAAACTGCTGTATCACAAGCAGCGGGATGACTTTGTTGGCGACGTGGATATGGGTCCTGGATCGGAACAACTAACTCCTAAATCAGGAGACTATCTGGCCAACTCTCTTTTGTGTTTCCTTCTGTGTGGCCTACGCGCCAGGTTCAAGATACCAGTAGGGTATTTTTTTACAAAGGGCTGTGCCGGTCAGTAACTTGCTCTGGTCATACGCCACATGCTAAAAAATACAGCAGGCGCCTGTTTTGAGGTTGTCCGCCTTGTGACAGATAATCACAAGATAAACGTGGCAGCCATGGACATCAAGTGCAATGGCGAAGCAGCTATAAGAGCTCCACATCCCGCCGATTCTTCAAAAGAAATCTACCTCTCCTTTGACCAGAGCCATATCATAAAAAATGTCAGATCTCAGTTTTTGGCAAAGGACTTCGGTAGAAATAAGAAGGTGTCATCAAAGTATGTTAAACAATTAATAGGATGCAGAAGCATTCTTCAATGAGGCTGGTGAGATTTTTAACCCGCAAGCATGTCTACCCTTTAAATTTCGAGAAAATGAGCGTTAGGCCTGCTGTGCAGTTGTTCTCGGCAGCAGTGACCGCAGCTGTCAGCTATCTTAAAGACCAGGCCAGACACACCTGTGACTTGGAATTCGCGTCAGCGGGCCCTACCATCGAGTTCATGAAAATGATGCAAAAATGGTTCGCCCTCATGGACGTGAGCAACTTCCAAAAGTATATTCACTGCAACAACGAAGACTCTCGGCTGTTCACAGACGTCGAAGACCCGAGCCTTGAATGGTTGGAAACTGTCTTCCACGATTACATCGAATATTTGAAGAATGAAAGTTTGACAGGAAACTTTTTCAGTAACGAGACGTATCATGCCATTGTCTTCGCAACTAAATCAAACGTGGACTGCATACGCCATTTGCTCACCGTGAAGCATTTCAAGTTTGTGCTCACGCGAAAGTTGTCAAGTGATTCAGTCGAGTCACTTTTTGGCTTTTTACGGCGAAGTGCCGGCAGCAACGACATGTTGGGCGTGAAGAGCACTGTGTGTGGTCTAAAGAAAACGTTGAAAGCTGGCATCGTTGCTGCTTCGAAAGAAAGCAACGTTCAAAGCTCGACGTCCTTTGCATCGAGACAACTTCTTCCTTCTCAATTAAGCGCTACTACCAACCCGGGTGCGGCTGAAAAGATTTTAGACCTGGCAGTTGCCCCATTAAAGGAGCACTGCCTTTCGGAAGGACCATGTCGTTCAAATCCCAATGTTGCAAGCGTGGCAATGGTGAGAGGGTTTATTGTCTGAGCTGCAAGCGAGAGTATTTCCTGTCAGAATTGTGTCGCACTGCTGCAAGGGCCCAAAGCCAACACTCCCCTTCTTGGGCTTATCGCGCATCAGGACCGTGGTGGACTGCTATATCCAAGCCAAGAACTCTTGAAGCTTTTAGTAGAGCTCAGGAAGTTTGTAGACTGTGTTTTGGCGCACAGAAGAGACATCACAAAGCCCCTTGAAGTTTGCGTGAAGCGCACTGTTGAACTACTTGTTGTACTTCCAGTTCTGAGTTGTGGGAACGCAGACGTCGACCACCGAAAGCAGCTCTTCGAGCTCATTTTAAAAAAGTTCATAAAGCCAATGCTTAGTAATTATGCACTCGGTATGACTGACAGAAATGCCGCTGTGAGAATCTTGGAGAACAAGCCTCTCTCTCGAAAAGTACTGTAGTTGTAACACAGCTTGACTCATTACCTGTGCGTGTTAATTTATGTTGCTGCTTGCCCCGCCGCGGTGGTCTAGTGGCTAAGGTACTCGGCTGCTGACCCGCAGGGCGCGGGTTCAAATCCCGGCTGCGGCGGCTGCATTTTCGATGGAGGCGGAAATGTTGTAGGCCCGTGTGCTCAGATTTGGGTGCACGTTAAAGAACCCCAGGTGATCTAAATTTCCGGAGTCCTCCACTACGGCGTCTCTCATAATCATATAGTGGTTTTGGGACGTTAAACCCCACATATCAATCAATTTATGTTGCTGCTTGTGTTCATTTCTGCTTGTGTTCAGATTTCTGAACATTCTCCTAAAAATCATTGCTTTCGTTTTTGAAGCTGTTTATTAAATCTACTCAAATTTCACCCGGTGTAAAACTGAAAAACATAGGCACAAATACGTTCATCCCGATGTTATTTCAAAGCAACGTATGCAGGCATTTCCAAAGGAAACCTTTTGTCAGTGACGCTGAAAATTCCAACGTGGTCGCCCTGTTCTGCACGTATATTTCAGTACTTTTTTGGAAGTTGCGTTGACGGTCACTGCAAGTACTATTTCACCAAAACCGAGTGCTTGCTGCTCACAGTATGCCATTGCTTCTCCAGAGACATTTAGGCAACATTTAAAAAATGCACTCATACAATCGTGCAGAGCACAGCGCGCGGCTGAACGTCAGCAGGAGCCGACGTGGGATGGTACCGCCCACTGCCTTGATAATGGATGGATGGATGGATGGATGGATGGATGGATGGATGGATGGATGGATGAATGGATGGATGGATGGATGGATGGATGGATGGATGGATGGATGTATGTATGTATGTATGTATGTATGTATGTATGTATGTATGTATGTATGTATGTATGTATGTATGTATGTATGTATGTATGTATGTATGTATTAATGTATGTATGTATGTATGTATGTATGTATGTATGTATGTATGTATGTATGTATGTATGTATGTATGTATGTATGTATGTATGTATGTATGTATGTATGTATGTATGTATGTATGTATGTATGTATGTATGTATGTATGTATGTGGCTGTACCGTCTAGATCGGGTGGTGGCTAGTGCCACCAAGCCGTAATACTTAATGAACTGAAAACTAGATTTTTTTAAGTGAGTTTGAGGATTCGAACTTTGCAGTGAAGGGTTTAATTTTCACTCGTGCCTTCACTTTAGTGACGAATCAGATAACCTCCTTCTAGTTAAGTCTACCCGCTTAAAGTCTATTTTGCCCTCCCTGTCCCTAAACCCCAGTGCTTTGAAAAACTCTGTGCCATCATCCTGAACTATAGGGTGAAGCCCTTTACAGAACATTATCAAATGCTCGGCAGTTTCTTCTTCTTCTCCACATGCACTGCATACTGTGTCTACCCCTTCGTATTTGGCTCGATATGTCTTAGTTCGCAATACTCTCGTCCTGGCCTCAAACAGTAGAGAACTACCCCGAGTATTATCATAGATCCTTTCCTTGGCAATTTCCTGCTTAAAAGTTCGATAGATATCTAGTGCGGACTTCTTAATCATGCCAATTCTCCACATGTCAGTCTCCGTTTCCTTGACTTTCTTCTTAACAGATAGTTCTTTTTGGTTTGGCCACCTGCTGTTTTCTAAGTATTTACCAGTAAATTTCCTGGTTCGCTTCCTTCATTTTGTATCGACATTCTTCATGTACAAGTAGCTGAAAACCTTCCTAACCCAACGCTCTTCCCCCATTTCTCTCAATCGCTTCTCAAAGTTTATCTTGCTGCTAGCTTCCCTGCCCTCAAATGATGTCCATCCCATATCACCTTGTACTCCCTGATTTGGTGTATTCCCGTGAGCTCCTAAAGCAAGCCTACCTATTCCACGTTGCTTAATTTCTAATCTTGCTTGAACTTCTGATCTCATGCACAAGACCGCATTGCCGAACGTCAGCCCAGGAACCATGACCTCTTTCCATATTCCTCTCACAACATCATACCTATTGTAATTCCACGGTGCCCTATTTTTCATCACTGCTGTATTCCTGTTACCTTTAGTCGTCACGTATATTTCGTGTTCCCTCAGGTACTCGGTCCCATTGCTTACCCATGCGCCCAGATATTTGTATTTATCCGTTATCTCTAGCGTGACCTCCTGTATTCTAAGCTCACTACCTTCGTCATCATTGAAAATCATGACTGCTGATTTTTCCTTAATCCTTTAATAGTCGTGGTCGCGAGCGCCACCGCGCGGCGCCTGCTCAAACTGAAGGCAGCCAACTCCGCTGGGAGCGTGAGCCATTCCCCAGGCGTTGTTTAGAGAAGGCGTTGGTTTAACCAAGCGATGTGGCCTGAACTCTCTTCTCTAACACGAGAGTAAGCTACCATGAGATTGTGATCGTCAGACAAAAGTTGGCGTCGTGAAAGTGTTCTCGTGATTCTGCCATCTCTGTTTTCTTCTTTTTTCTCTCTTTTCCCCTCCTTTACTTGTTACCCCGGTGCAGGGTAGAAAATCGGATTAACATCTGGTTAACCTCCCTGCCTTTCTTTATATCTCTCGTTTTTTTCCTAATCTATAAAACGGGGTAAATATTGCATCAAATGGTGGACCTTATCCAGTTGAGAGACCAAACATTACAATAAAAATTAGAACAGACACAATTGACTACCGTCGAAGAAATTCAGCCATATATGCATTGCTGGCATACGATGCAATCAAAGCATTTCACCAAAACCGAGTGCTTGCTGCTCACAGTATGCCATTGCTTCTCCAGAGACATTTAGGCAACATTAAAAAATGCACTCATACAATCGTGCAGAGCACAGCGCGCGGCTGAACGTCAGCAGGAGCCGACGTGGGATGGTACCGCCCACTGCCTTGATAATGGATGGATGGATGGATGGATGGATGGATGGATGGATGGATGGATGGATGGATGGATGGATGGATGGATGGATGGATGGATGGATGGATGGATGGTATGTATGTATGTATGTATGTATGTATGTATGTATGTATGTATGTATGTATGTATGTATGTATGTATGTATGTATGTATGTATGTATGTATGTATGTAGTATGTATGTATGTATGTATGTATGTTGTATGTATGTATGTATGTATGTATGTATGTATGATGTATGTATGTGTATGTATGTATGTATGTATGTATGTATGTATGTATGTATGTATGTATGTATGTATGTGGCTGTACCGTCTAGATCGGGTGGTGGCTAGTGCCACCAAGCCGTAATACTTAATGAACTGAAAACTAGATTTTTTTAAGTGAGTTTGAGGATTCGAACTTTGCAGTGAAGGGTTTAATTTTCACTCGTGCCTTCACTTTAGTGACGAATCAGATAACCTCCTTCTAGTTAAGTCTACCCGCTTAAAGTCTATTTTGCCCTCCCTGTCCCTAAACCCCAGTGCTTTGAACAACTCTGTGCCATCATCCTGAACTATAGGGTGAAGCCCTTTACAGAACATTATCAATGCTCGGCAGTTTCTTCTTCTTCTCCACATGCACTGCATACTGTGTCTACCCCTTCGTATTTGGCTCGATATGTCTTAGTTCGCAATACTCTCGTCCTGGCCTCAAACAGTAGAGAATACCCCGAGTATTATCATAGATCCTTTCCTTGGCAATTTCCTGCTTAAAAGTTCGATAGATATCTAGTGCGGACTTCTTAATCATGCCAATTCTCCACATGTCAGTCTCCGTTTCCTTGACTTTCTTCTTAACAGATAGTTCTTTTTGGTTTGGCACCTGCTGTTTTCTAAGTATTTACCAGTAAATTTCCTGGTTCGCTTCCTTCATTTTGTATCGACATTCTTCATGTACAAGTAGCTGAAAACCTTCCTAACCCAACGCTCTTCCCCCATTTCTCTCAATCGCTTCTCAAAGTTTATCTTGCTGCTAGCTTCCCTGCCCTCAAATGATGTCCATCCCATATCACCTTGTACTCCCTGATTTGGTGTATTCCCGTGAGCTCCTAAAGCAAGCCTACCTATTCCACGTTGCTTAATTTCTAATCTTGCTTGAACTTCTGATCTCATGCACAAGACCGCATTGCCGAACGTCAGCCCAGGAACCATGACCTCTTTCCATATTCCTCTCACAACATCATACCTATTGTAATTCCACGGTGCCCTATTTTTCATCACTGCTGTATTCCTGTTACCTTTAGTCGTCACGTATATTTCGTGTTCCCTCAGGTACTCGGTCCCATTGCTTACCCATGCGCCCAGATATTTGTATTTATCCGTTATCTCTAGCGTGACCTCCTGTATTCTAAGCTCACTACCTTCGTCATCATTGAAAATCATGACTGCTGATTTTTCCTTAATCCTTTAATAGTCGTGGTCGCGAGCGCCACCGCGCGGCGCCTGCTCAAAACTGAAGGCAAGCCAACTCCGCTGGGAGCGTGAGCCATTCCCCAGGCGTTGTTTAGAGAAGGCGTTGGTTTAACCAAGCGATGTGGCCTGAACTCTCTTCTCTAACACGAGAGTAAGCTACCATGAGATTGTGATCGTCAGACAAAAGTTGGCGTCGTGAAAGTGTTCTCGTGATTCTGCCATCTCTGTTTTCTTCTTTTTTTCTGTCTCTCTTTTCCCTCCTTTACTTGTTACCCCGGTGCAGGGTAGAAAATCGGATTAACATCTGGTTAACCTCCCTGCCTTTCTTTATATCTCTCGTTTTTTTCCTAATCTATAAAACGGGGTAAATATTGCATCAAATGGTGGACCTTATCCAGTTGAGAGACCAAACATTACAATAAAAATTAGAACAGACACAATTGACTACCGTCGAAGAAATTCAGCCATATATGCATTTGCTGGCATACGATGCAATCAAAGCATTTCACCACAAATGATTGATAATCGTGAGACTGACATTACGCTTCCTAAACGGAATGCCAGAAAACAAGTACCTTTACAACCTATATTAGGGTACCTGTCCCTGTGTTGCAATGGAGTTGAACTGAACAGCAGGCTTGGTTTTTTTTATTGCAATGATCAAAGTACAATCAATGGAAAAGCGTTAATTAGGAGGAAATTATTTTTCTTAGCATATTTTCCCTGTCGTCGACCTTCGGGTTTCAGTATTTTAGCAAAATATGTTAAGGAGATCTCAACACATGAAATAAAAAAAGAGATAAGCATACTGACTTCTAAAAACAGGAAGAGCACTCCAAACTTGAGAATTAGTTTTTTTTTCTGAACTGGACCTGGATTCTCCATTATAGAAAGACATAAACACAAAAGGCAAGGTATCATATAAAGGAAGCCAGAGGTTTGACACAGTGTGCTGACCACAGTCTGCTGTTCGATGTACAGACCACACTTCATTTCCACCCAATGACCATTTATATGGTGTAGACGCTCGTGCAGACATCAGCTAGTCTTCGTTGTCTTGTTTTTTTGGGGTGACTTCACAGCGTATTGTCCAGATTGTTTGTGCACTTTCCAGAAGACTGAAACAATAGATTTATTGGTTGATTGGTTGATTGATTGACTGATTGGTTGGTTGATTGATTGATTGATTGATTAATTCAGTGATACGGTGGATTTAACGTCCCAAAAGCACCATACGATTATGAGAGAGGCTGTACTGAAGGACTTTGGAAATTTCGACCACCTGGTGTTCTTTAATGGGCGCCTGGAACTGAGCCCACGGGCCTACAACTTTTTCGCTTCCATCGAAAATTCAGCCGTCGCAGCCGGGATTCAATCCCGTGACCTGCAAGTCAGCAATGGAGTACCTTAGCCAATAGATCATCACGGCGGGGCCAAACTGAGACAAGTAAAGACCGTTCGGTGTGGACCGCTGTTTGAGACCGACTCAGAATCCCAGTACGTCGTCGCCATGCTTTTGCTGCCGTACAAAAGAGAAAAGATACGATGACGTTGCACTCAGTCTCAGACTTGCAACAGTCGTCTTCTGTTTGCGTTCATGGTGTTTAGAGTTAGCCATGCGCCATATTAAGCCGTGAATATTTTTCAATAGGAGCTTGGGGTGAAATAAAATGAATTAAGCTCATAAACTAATACCTATTACATCGTCACATGTGATATTTCGCTACTAAGGGTATACAGCCATTGCTTTCTACTTGATTTCAGTTTTATGTTGTCACTCCCATTCAATTGTTAATTACCATTGCTGAAACCTAATCAGTCAGTCGTAACATGAAATGAGGAGCACAATGATGCGAGTACCAGAGAAGCCATTGTAGCTATTGTAGTTACTTAGAATACCCCTGCAATAATTTTCTATGTAACCAGTCATTAAAAAGAGAGAAATAAAGACTATAAGAAAGGTAGGGAGGTTGACTAGACTACGTCAAAGTCACTATCCTACACTTGTGGAAAGGGGAATAAGGAAGAAAAAGGGAGAGTGAGAAATGCGGGAGATAGTGTACACCACACACACTCCAGGCTTTCAAAGTCACAGGTGGTCACTCAGTGATGTTGCCTTCAAGATTTGTAGAAAGATTCGTGCGGCTTTTTTAGCTGATGTGCTTGAAGGCCATGCACCCGCATAATAAGTAGAGGGATGATCGTCCAGTCTCCTCAAGGCACACTGCAGAGCCCAGCAATCTTGTTCAAGGTTGCAGCAGTTGCATAAAACGTGGTGAACAGTTTCTACTGAGTTGTCACAGTTGGATATGACAGCCATACCATTGTGATAACTCAATGAGTTGGTAAAGGCTACGTTTACCCACAACCTACGCAGCATTGAAGCGTCCAGTCGCGAAGTCTTTGATGACAAGTGTAGATCGAGTATTAAACAGAGGCTCTGTGGGCAGCGAGTGGAGATCAGTGAATAATTCTAATGCGTAAGACTGGCATAATACGTGAGGTGGCGAAGTTCTCTTGCAGCGTCGACTCTTGATAGGGGTACGATTAAAAGAGCAGTAAAAGAGCCTTTGGCCTCTCGAATCTGCTGTTGCTGGATTTTTAGAATCCACTCACTGCGAGCGGAGTTACAGAGATTTGCCGCACGATTGAATAGTTTTCAGTCTTCTTTTATATTAGCGTGAGTGCTGTGAGATACGCAGATAGGGCCTAGTTAACACTGCAAGAAGTTGCCTCCCTTCGGCAGCACATTTTTCTTTAATCTTCCTTGGGCAGCAATCGTTATAACGTCGTTCGTTTTTTTTTCAAACACGCCGCTCATATTTAGTGTGATCGGGAGCGCGTGCGTTGGCACGTGGCAGGATTGCGCTGAGGCCACGGTGCCTATGCAACTCACAACGCTCGAATCAGCCACTGGTCACGGACTTAGGGGCATGGCGCGTCGCAATAATTTGAGTTCATGGCATGATTTTTCGAGAAAAGAGAGAACGACTTCTAGAAGACCTTTAGAATGAAGTTTAACTTTCAGGCCGCGTGCTGCGCTACAATGTTTGGCTCGCGTGTTCTCAGAGCTTCGATTGAATATTGACAACATTTTCTGACCACGATAAATTTTAACTCAAGGCTCATTTATTTCTAAACAAGATGCACACACGAACTCAAAGCAAAAACAAGCAAAGGCGTTCCGGACCTGGTACGGGTATCATGGTCACACTAATGCGGGCAAGAGCCGTAAGTGTGTTTTCTTGTCAAAATTTGAAGTGTAGAACGAGTGCAGTTTTCAGGCAGAATTCCATCAGTTTGGTTGATTTGATATTTTCTTTCAATCGATTTAAATCTTTAATATGCGGCTTTGTGTCCTTGAATATGTTCAAAGCCGCGTTTTGAAGCGGTTTTGAATTCAAAGCAATTTTGACCGAATATACGAGGAAGGGGAAGAAACTGTCACAAGTCGTATTGTGTATTAAAGTTTATGAACGTTTCTACTAAGTTCAAAATACGTACCTGGGTTAGAGGCTCATTGCCGTGACGCAGAGCAGTAGTCAGCCTATCGGACGAGGATCATCTATGAGATGAGAATAGTGTTAACGAGAGCTTTCTGTTCAGTTAGAGCTGTGACTATGTCTTTACTACTTCGTGGCTACTTATGGGGTAGAAAATGGTCAAAGCCTCGGATAGTTCTCATTTGGTATGAATAAAGGCACCATAATAAAAGCGCTGACTACTCTGAGCTTCCAGATTCAAGCAACAGAAATGGACGACGTAGCGCTTGCTGGAGACGACTAGCGCACCACCACACGAACATTTCCTGTTGTTGAATGAATGCACGACAGCTGCGAAACGAATGGGGAGAGAGTTTCAAGCAGCAACCGGGTGTTAAAAACAAAACCGATCATAAGAAAAGCCACACCATAAGTGTTTTGTACGTTAAAGAAGCATTCATACGCAAGTTTACAGATGAACGTGTACAAAAAGTTCCCGAGAATGGCGAATTTGCGAAACTGCGAGGGTGCTGAGGATGCATGAAAGAAACAAAGAATCCAATAAAACAGAACAAGAGGAGGATTCAAGAAGCCACGAGTGGTTCTTCTTTATCGTGTTTCGGAGCCAGAGCGTCGTCATACTGGGAGAATGGCGGTAGATAGATTTTCAGCAGAAGCGCTCCTGAGAGCAGCCGAGCAGGGATAAATACATCATTTCCTGTGGATCTCACTCACTCTTTTATTCCTTTATCGGGATCTCGTTCGTATGTCGCACACGCCTGGCTGACTCCCATGCCGTAGAAACCCGTACGCTGCTGGCCTAAAGAAGGCAAGAGGCAACGGTACCGGAAGAGAAAAGACAAGAACGTGGGATGCAGTGAATGATCCATCTTTGCGCTCTATTTCTCGAGCGGCTTCCGTCGCTGTAAATCAATTTGGACAACTTGGTCCAGCCACTACAGAAAAAATTTAGTCATTCCTTATATGAAAACACGTCACAAGAGAAGAACGTGCGAAGCAGTACGTAAAGTTCCAGCGGCTTCTTTCGCTGTAAAGAAATTTGTACGTAAACTTTGTGAAACTTTAGAGTGCGAAGTCGCGGCTTTTTTGACGTCTATGCTTCTTTTCTAAGCACTGCGGACAAAGGAGCTCTAACTGTTCAACAAGTGACCATGAAGATTTTTCTTTTTTTTTTAAGCGACTAGGTGGATTCGCAGCTCCCTGTTGTTTGTATTTGTAGTGCCTTCGTTTTTTTATTTCTTAAGTAAGCATAACCTACTGTGTTAATAGAAAATTCATTTCAGAACTCTTATATGTTTGACTGATGCGTTATTGCTAATGCATATAGATCAGGAGTTTTCAGCCATTCATATTTCAGGGACCCCTGAGAGACCGGTGGAAGTGATGAGGGAGCGAAAAATTCAAAAATTAACACAACATGCAGCATGAAACAGGCGCCTTCCTTTACTCACTGCAAAGAATAAAACTAAGGACCACGTCATTTCACTCTAAACAGCTTGTCAATACGTTAAGTGTTCTGAAACTCTATTCAACATGTTTGTAAATAACCATGTTTTCACTTGAATCATGGTCGCGTGCATGGCATAAATTGCATGAAAAACGTTGCACAATCTGCCACAATGCAATTGTGATATGTGGTGAAGCATAAAAAAATTAAGGTGCCGCTGTCCGTGGTTTAGAGTATGCCCACCAAATTAAAAAAAATGCATTTATTTTTCGAGGATATGCCTCATATAACTCCAAAAATGTCTTCGAGGACCCCCACTTGAGAACCACTGGTCTCGAGATTCTCTGAAAATTTACGGCTTTCTCTTCACGTGAATCAAACTCTAATGGCTCGTTCGATAAGCACACAAAATATTCTTGTTTTCCTGGTGCTTCACTCATATCACAGAGTCGAATGTAAAAAAGACGGGAAGAGAGCACATATATGTGGGCTAGTTAGTACTGATTCCTTGTGATACTCGAATAAGCCCCTCCCCCCGTTCTGCCTCATTTTTTTTGGCTTCCAAATATCCTGATAGGAAAAGAAGGTTCGAGAGTTTTTGTAAAGTTAGTCTTGCTGCATTTTTAATTATGAAGTACTCGCCATAGCTTCTACTTTAGACTATAATATGAAGTCCTTAGGTACAATTCCATTGCTAAGTTTAAGAACAATTGTGTTTTAAACAAGGTCACTTGTGGTTCACGTAAGAAATCCACCTGGCATACACGTTGAACCCAGGCCAATCTGTATCGGTACATACTGTTATAGCCTTACGTCATCTTCAAAAAAATACGCATATGGGACTAAAAAAGTTCGAAATTATGAGTGATGTGCGCTTTTCCTGCTTATTCAGACAAACTGTATATAAACTATAGTCGGACTTAAGCAAAAACAACGTGTATACACAAAAAAAAAAATCAGCTCAGAGAAAACATTAGTCGGATCGAACAAACACAAACGAACAGCTTTCAGAGTCTTTCTGATAAATACCTTGCATAAAATCTACGTACTGTTGCGTTGGTGGGGCCGATGTGTCGGATGAACAATGGCATACAGTCAATTGAGAACTAAATTGTTTTGCTGTGCAACAAGATTCTTGAAGTAACAGAATACGCCAGGGAGGCGAGAAACAGTACAAAATTTAAGAAGCAAATACGAATTTAATAATCCAAACCCACTTATAGGGTGCGTGTGCTGAAGATTGGTAATGTATCAAATATATCTTGTAATCTTTTTTTAGCATTGTTTACCATATGCACACAAATGGCAGTGTATTCCAATATATGTCATTATTGCTGATAACGTCTTTGAATTTATCACTAAGGAATAGCTTTGTTTGAATCTTTAACCGATATTTTCTGCGCTTGTTGTAATGATTATTGTTTTTTATAATTTGTAAGTATAATCTTGAATTTTCTATGTACTGTTTTGCTGTACTTGCCCGAGGTGCCTCACGAAGAGTGGACCTAGTCAGGAGATGTTCTCTCCTTTTGCCCCCTTCGTGGGCATTTTCATAAAAATGCCCAAATAAAATAAATACATAAATAAAATTGACAGTGTTATATTGATACTACGGGTTATCCTACTGCGAAACTTAACAGAGCTCACATGAAACGCTCAAAAGTGCAGGTCGCGCAGTGGCATAATAAAAAAAAAAAGGCATCGTTGAAAGCAACGGGGTGTGACCGCTGTTTTATTGCGATGTGGTGGAATCGCAAGACGAGGTAATTAAACAAGAGAGTCCGCCAAATAATCTGAGGTATCTTCAAGCCCCCGTGATACGTTGTGGTACCAAAGTTCAATGCGTTCATCAGCAAAAGTTTAAACAGATACCGCCAAACGCACAAGATTAATCTCCATATAGCGCCAACTAGCAACCTGGCAGCGCCTCAGCCTATTGAGTTAGTTGACCCTTTGTAGAGGGGCTGTAGCAATTTTCCTTGGAGCCACCATGCTTATAGGATACTCTGCCTTATCCTCATGAAAGATGGTGTGGCAGAAAAAGCGTTTGTTTTGCTTTCAGGAGACCAGCTCATGGCGCGAGTGCGCACACACGCACGCATGCTTACACACACACTCAGACGCACACACATGACCATGTAAGCACACGCACAGATACGTACATACAGATTAAGTTACATGGTGGCGTGGTCATGACGTTGACGAAGGTATAGCAAATGGTGCGTTCATTTTTCTTTTTTTTTGCGGACTGTGACGAGAACTGCGCCGGCCATTGTGTGATCCAACCTGTGGTGAAGTGCATCGGTATTTACGTATGGAATAGATAATTGGAGCTTTATTGCTAGTTCTCTATAAGCATCCTGCACGCAATCTTAACAAAATGATCTCAAACAGTCGTGCTAGCTTCGCAGAGCTTGCGACTGGTTCAGCACCAAGCGTTGCTAACAGTTTTTGCAGGTGAAACCCGGATAAACCAAAACTGAGTAATAAATGCACGTGGAAATATGATTTTTCATGAGATGTCTCTATAATATCAATATAAGGATACAAGAATATTTTTTCGCTCCTTCATAATAACATTTTTTGTGGGAGACATCTGAAGTGACTAAACAGATCAAAACAATAGTAATAAATAAAATATAATAATCATTATTTTAGTTACCGGAGACAGGTGCTTGGGTCAAGCTGTAAAATTGCTGTCCTTCTTGCGGAGAAGCCATTAGAGCTTTGAGATTTTGAAAAAAAAAACGACCTCTTATCGTAACTGCGGAGGAATGAAAAGTCAACATAATTTGCTAGCAAAACCGCAGCTCCGACGAGAGGAACTAAATGGAGACCATATTGACGTTACCGTTCAAGCTGGCGATCAGCGTGATGTTAGTTATTGTGAATTTGTTAACGTACAGCCACACATGTTTTTTTAACCAGAACGCGTGAGCACCGACCGCCGAGTTGATAAACGGCGTTTAACAAAGCACAGTGATCGAATGAACCAGAGCACGAGTTTGCCGGCTATGAACAGTCCTGTGCAGCTGTCTTCTGCTATACGCTCTTGCGGGAACCGGACATGAGGACGCCCGGAAAAAGTGCTTACAGACTCAGCGGGCGATGCTCGTGCGTTAAGGTTAAAAATGTGAGTGACTGTACGTGCGTCAAGCGGGCTGTAATCGCAGACGAAAACCGTTCAGTCACGACGAGAAGTCGATCAACTATTGCCGCAAGGACGCTGGCTCATTCTGGACTACGCGGAAGAGTGGGGTAGTTTCGCGCTTCTGAGTTTTCGGCGCTCACTCGTTTCTCATCGTATAGGGAGCGGCAAACCTCGAAACGGTTCGAAGATTCGTCTTGCTATATCATTGATTGAAACACTTTTACATTTTGTGCCGAACATTTGTCCAACAGTGACAAAACACAGACAGGTGGTATTGGTAATAAATAATGTGAAGTGCACCGAGCACTCAGCACGCAAGAAAAAAAAACCGAGAACACGAGCATATCGCGGTACATCTTTTGCCCAAGCTATTTCACTTTCCTAGATGCCTTACGAAATCGAACAACCACAGTACGCTTAAGACTTTTATTGCTTTGCATTTCTCGGAGAAAACTGCCCGCCGGAGAATACGGCACAGAGGCGTTGTTCCCAGATGTAATATCATTCAGAACACGCATCAGAGAACACAGCCGAGTTCATGCGGTCTTCGTGTCGCGACCTACATTACGCGGCGCATTTCGCTCCCCCCAAATAACAGCTTCGAAACCCAAAGCGATCTCTCAACCTTCTAAAATCCTATATTCCCAACCCGGCTGTGCATTTCAAGGCAAAGAAAAAGAAAGTATATCACATGCATAACACCAAGAATGAACACTAGGGGAGGGAAGGCCTGCTGTCGCAAGCTGATAACAGCGGTGGGCGTCTGGAAAGGATCATTTCACACACTCCTACGTCAAACAGGGTTTAAAAAGTGTAAACGTGAAACGAAAAAAAAAAGAACAGATAAGAATTGGGCAAGGCTTGCATTCCCCCACAGAAGTAAATTTATCCCTGTGGAATCCAGTGCTGTCATAGTCGGTTGTAGCAACTTCAAAAGTTCTCTTGCAAGCGGGAACACGTTGATTTTAAACGATACGGACTGCGCACTGTTTTTCATATATATGCTTTAAAAATAAAACAAGACAACGTATCGATTTTCATTTTGTTGGCACAAAGCGCATATGAAGAAGCTGGTACGAGCATTCGCCCACAGGCAGAGTAAGACGGCTGTCCATTTTGTCCCATCCACATAGCACACCCATTAAAAAATCAACATGTGTGAGCCCCCCTTCAAAGGAATCAGTTAAAACAAAAGTGAAACGTGAAAAAAAACCAATAGTTGGTTCTTTATAGTGTATTGATATATGAGAGCTAACGCAATGGCTATTGGTGCTTGACAGATAAAACACTGCTTGATGTGGACCCACCGACGTTGACGCCTAGCGGCACATGTATCTTCGTAGTGACGACTTTGGATGCCAACAACTTTATTGAAAGTCCGGTGATGATCAACAACCCAGGCTCAGGACTCCCATGAGGGGACTTAAGCCTTGTCTCACTGCCACCTTTGGGGCCCCCTAGGTGGCCCACTCTTGTGCCTTGGAGTTGGAGCTCCGCAGAGCGGAATCTCTATTCGACGCAGGAGCAACCGGAGCTACTACCATTTAAGCTGCTGTAACAGCGCCCTCCCACAACAAGGACGAGAACGTCGCTCGAGTTGCTGGCATAATTTGCAAGTAGCACTTGTGTATTGCATGCGGAAAATGTGCCGCAATCACACCGAAGTAAGGATGGTGTGTGTCCGCAGCTGTCGCCATAGGACTGCCTGGCATCGTTTCAGCTTGGAGTGAGGTGGCGGCCATATCCGCCTGCCTAACAGGTATAGTGCTTGGTCATGCCGTTACACCTGATTAAGTATTGTCTGATGTTTTGAACCAGGAGGACCGAACTCGACGAGGCTGTTTCATACTTTGCGTGGCGGGTGTTCTCCCGCGCATAGCGTTGGGCCACTTCGCTCGAATTAGGGTGGCCTTCGTTGGTGCGGGGGGTGACATGTGCTGGAAACTAGAGGATCGCGATTCTATTGAACTTCGTTAGCCATTCTTCCTCAGAATTTGTAGAGCTTTCTGGAAATGCGTCGCCAGGCGTAGTTACGAACCGCGGACTTGGAGTGACTGTCTCGCAGATGGGGTCCGAAGCATGGGTGTGTGCGTGTGTGAGTGATCGTGTCAAGCTTTCGCGCTCGAATTAACTTTTCGACATGCTCTACCAACTAGCCCAACAACAAGTTCTTTTAGAGGGGTCCGTAGGCGCAAGCGCAATCACAACCTATTCAGCTGTGCCTGCATACTTTCTACCAACAGTGCGCGTGTTTGTATGCCGGGAGTCGAGATCTACGATTACCGCCGTGAACTGGTATTTGCGTGCGTATTCTGCACCGCTCACGAAACGCGCGGGTTTCTTCCCTCAAAAAGAACGCAAGAGTGCCTTAGCACGAGCCTGGCGTCGGCCCCGTTAGGTTCGGGGTGCATATTGCCACGTTCCATTTTCCAAGTTTTTGTTATCGTCCCAAAACACCACACGATTCTCAGCGCAAACTGCGCCTGCAGTTTTCGAGAAGGTTCCGGACTGTAGTAGATCATTTCGATAAGATCACGCCCACTGTGCGAACGGTACAGACTGTTCTGGAACCTACGCCACCGCCAGCGATAACGCTAGAACATTCGACGGCAAGAGTATAAATGCCGACGCGCTTCGCCGCTTGTCAGTTGTTGATCGAAGGCCGACGCTCCGTTCGCCGCTATCAGTCCGAGACTGCTATCTGTGAAGGACTGCTGCTGTAATTGGACTTTCCGTTTACCGGCACAGGTTCGACCAAATAAACAGTTAAAACCCAACTCGAAATCTCCTGTCTTCGGCCACGTCACGACCCTGTGACAATATTTCAAGGAATATGGGAAACTATGAGCGTTTCGCCGCTTTCTTACGGAATATTTTCTTTCTGACCTTGTTGGACGCCATAATTCAGGCCGAGTTTCTGCTTGATGTACCAACCCACGGCTGTCCGGGGCATATGTTCGAGTTCCGAGACTCTTTGCGCATGCATCATTTCTTCACGGGTGTTGTACATCCCCAGTTGCCGCAGACGAGTGCTGCTCGTGAATTCTGTCATGTCAAGGGCAAAATTCACGAGCATCTTGTCGGTGTTTTCTCACTTTTGGTGACAGCCTGGCTGTGAAAGGCAGCCGTACAAGTGATGCGACTAATTGCAGATGACTGTATAAGGTCAGTGCCTCTTCTATTTTTTCAGTGCCTGGCTGAATGCTCTCTTCGGGCCGTTGAGCACGCGCTCCACCTACACTCGCCGCTGCCGTGCTGTGGCGCTGAGCGAGTAGACTACGGGAAGCTGGCGCTGAACGTTCATTTGTATCAGAAAGCTCGTGAATTCGCGTTTCCGTGCGAGTTAATTTCTATGCGTGCTTCTCGCCCGCTTTCACGTTTACAGGTGGCATGAAAAGTAACATAAACATAGCGGCGCGCTCTTTTCACTTGGCTCTGATCATGGTGGCAATAAAAAGATGCTCTATGGTCTTTGTAACATGTATGACTCTGTCTTTTTAGCCAACATCCAAGCTACAAGCACATAGAAATAAATGAGAAACAGAAAATACGGCAGATACAGCAGGTCCGCGTTTATTCAATGGCTACTGCACGTATTCCGCAAGCAGTCTGTCAGGCCGTGAGACCACTTCGATACTTGCGTTCGAGCTTTACAGCATTCACGTTTTAAGTTCTCTTTCAGGCTATTACAACCTCGTCATTTGCATGCCTCAGTAAATAATACTGGTGTGTAGCACTCTGCATATATGCCGGAAACAAATAGGCTTCTTTTTCTATTTTACTTTTTATTAGTGATGTAAAAAAAAACAATAGAACTCACGGATTCCCTGGTGATTTACCCTAGACGACTGAATTGCAAAAGCTATCTTCTTTCCATTCAATGGTTAGGATGTTTCCTACATCCCACCTCCGGGGTATTTCTGTGCCTGATGTGGTTTTCTTACTACTTCAAGGATTGGAGAAAAAAACGAACTTTCTGCTCCTCAGCGAGTTATGCACTGCTGCCGTAATTGGTCTATTTTGACTATGCGAAGATGTAATATGATAGCGTCAAGTTATGGAACCTTCCGATATGTCACAAAATTTTATTTTGTTATGGCTGACTTCATATGAAGACGTCTCCCCGTATTGATGATTTTTAATATCGCTTGTGTAGACGCGCCAATGCCGGATGCCTCTGGTGATCAATTTTCGCTCCTGATGAGGTATTCAAGGCTTTCGCCTTAATACACTGAACGGTTCTCGTTCCATGAAATTGAAGCTGCCACCGGTGTTGTGGAAAAAGTGCTTGCAGTGATCAAGCGGGATAATTAGTCTCCTAATGTTTAATACATATTTGAACTACACTCTATATGAAGCCGTCATATACAACCCGAGTATTTTAAAAGTTATAAGGGGTGGCTCAATAATACGCTTTCGCTTTTTCAAGCATCCTAATAGGTACCACTAAGTGTGACCACGCTGCGTCCGAAGAGTCAACGAATGAGGCTATCTGTAGCAGCGCTGCATCGCGATCACTGCCTTGTTCCACGCTAACATTAAGTCCCGAAGCTCAATGGGACTCGATGGGCAACACATTAGTTATCGGCGGAACAAGCAACACTTATGATGTACACTTCCATAATGAATGCGCACGTGCTTTTAAGGCTGAGCAGGATGCCCCTTGCGGCAAAAGTGTTGAGGTTGGCAGCTGTTAGCCTCTACTCTGCTCGCTACCATATAGGCCAACTGGAGGAAAAAAAAATCGCATCATAGCCACGAGGTGATGATGACGAGTGTTGTGAAACGGACGGAAGGACGCACGGACGGGAGCTGTTTTTTGTTTTTTACCTCCACGATTTCAATATTCAAGCTCTGAAACGGTGAAATGACCTGGCATAGTTCCTCATTTTCTGGCACTTGCTTTCTCTTGGTGGCAACACATGTAGTACCCCACTCAAAGTGGTCATCTCCTGACGACTACCTGCCATGATCATATCTTAACCTTTGCGTTGGCCGAAGTTGTGAACAAATACCTGAACAATGCACTGGATGAGTCCCACAAAAACACTCGAACTCGAAAGGCATACAATCCGTCAGAGCATTGTGGAACATGAAGGGAAACGCAACGTCCTGTGTTTCTAATAGACCAGCCATGGTTTCTAACAATGAAGGCGCGGAACTCCTTGACGTAATGTGTAGCCAGGTGAGCATCGAATAGCAATATTGTAAAATATATCAATGCAGTGAGCAAGGCTTAGGTTAAATCCAGCTCCTCAACGAATGTAAAATTGTTGACAAAATGTCAATTCTATTATAAATGCACCGAATGAGGTGATAATAGCAACGGTGCGCTGCCTGAGCCACTCGCGGAAGCCATATCTTGCTTGACCATTCTCTTTCCTTATCGTCTGTTATAGGCCCGTGTGCTCAGATTTGGGTGCACGTCAAAGAACCCCAGGTGGTCTAAATTTCCGGAGCCCTCCGCTACGGCGTCTCTCATAATCATATAGTGGTTTTGGGACGTTAAACTTCACATATCAATCAATCAATCCTTATCGTGACACGGCCATGAGAACAAAAGTGCTGTGCGAAAAAAAAAGGTGCGTTCGCGTATCTTCCTTCAAAGCTTTGGCAGTTGCATGGTTGGTTGAACGCCCACGAGCCATTGTCCTATATGGTCATAGGTTATACTCACGGCAATGAATTTTTTTGTTTTGTTTTTTTTTGGCGTCTGATCGCATTTTTTTGTTGTTTACGCATTTCCCTGACGGAAATACAACATAAAAGCCTTAGTAATGGCGATGATTATATGCGGCGTTTAACGTCTTAAAACAACCATGTTATTATGAGAGACGCTGTAATGAAAGGCTCCAGAAATTTTGCTTACCTGGGATTCTCTAACGTGCACCAAAATCTGAGCGCACGGGCCTACAGCATTTTAGCCTGCATCAAAAATGCGGCCGCCGCAGCCGGGATTCGGTCCTGCGACCTGTGGGTCAGCAGCTTAGTTCCTTAGCCACTAGACCACCATGGCGGGGTGAAAAAAAGCCTTGGTATACCCTGGCAGGAAACACTTACGGGTTAATAGATTTCCATACTTTGTCCCATCAAGTTGTTGCTTCTTCAAAGCAGCGCCGCATCACGAGGACGAAGGGAACAAAAAGACAGGCACTGTCCCGTTGTTGGAACACCTGTCTCGTTGTTTCCTTTCTCGTCTTGCTGTTGTTGCACTGTTTTGAAAATGAATACTAACCAACTGGCCCAAGTTTTTACTCTCGTAATCTTCTTGCTTGTCCCTGAAGGAGTATACGGGCAAGCATTCGTTTGGTTAGTGGCATCACCGTGAGCCCAAGCCAGTTGGGGTTACGAAACCCCCTCATGCTTAGCCGTGTGTGCCTTTGCGGTGTCCAGGGAAACAAAAAATATCCTGAGGTTGAGCCAACACCGGGAGCTTGAACCTTTAAGGCTCCCTGCCAGAGGCAACACCCTCCTTTGGCTCCGGCTTCACGTAGATGGCACCCCTGGGCTGACCCAACAAGGGGAAGCCGGCCTTCCCCTTTTCTTGTCTCTCTTTCTGACATATTTGTCTTTTATATGTGCGGTGTTTTATAGTCACCCCTACTCGCATATTCAGCGTCGGTGGTATAGTGTACAGCCCCACTGCACATGTTCGCGTTTTACGTCTTGCTTTAACTGTTCCCGCGTCTCGTTGCAGCCATTTGATCTTTCTAGGTTCCTCAACACGACCAGCTGCATAAAAACGAATTGAAGTAATTAAATGATGAGCCTCGAAAACCTTATGTGGGCCTTGGCGACTTAAATGCACATGTCATCTTATGAGGTGACTGGGAGGTACTCGGTGCCACTTTAGTTCGAATAGCTGCGCTAGCCATTCGAACTAAACAGGCAGAGAATACCTCCTCACTAGTCTTTTCGGATTCCCAGGAAGCCTGCAGAATGTTTCTCCGTGGTGGACTACTGAATGTTGTCTTGTGAATACTAGGTGACAGGCTGATACAGGACCATACCATAATTTGGTGCCCAGGCCACAACGGTATCTCGGGGAATGAGCTGGCGCACAATTTTGCACATGATTTGATGCAACCGAGCGAAGAATGACGCCAAATATCAGTACGAACCATGCAATGCACGCGATATACTCGAGCATCAACGTAAGACAAGGCAGCGGTGTGCCCCACTACACAAATTCCTTTAAGTTGACGAAGCTCGCCACCTTAGGCAAATTCAGGTTAACAAGTATTCACATTTGGAAAGGTGGCATCACATAAACGTCAATGCATATGTAAACCAATGTCCACCGTGCAAGTCGAGACCGACGTTGCAACACGTCTTATGGGACTGCCGGAGCAAGCCTATGGAGGTACAGTCACCTCTGATACCCGCACTACGGGGGCAGTCTCGGGAGGCCGTCCTCGCTCGACCTGACCTAAAAACCGAGAGGGGTCTCTAGGATCAAGCCGGACGAGTTGTGGTAACCACCGGTGTCCTGAATTGGGGAAGCCACCCCTCATACTTGCACCTTCTCTCTTTTTTTTTTGCTCACAAATAAAATGTTGCATCATCATCATGATCTCGCTGTGATGTCCGTGGTCGTGTAATGGAGCAGTTTCATTTCTCTTCTGGGGCTTATCTCTTGAATCGAAAAGAACAAGCATATTATGGCCTCGCTAGCAATAGCCGATCGTCCATAGATATCAGTAATACATTACCAATGCTTCTACCCCTACTCAAATAGAAAGTCAGTAATGATCCTAATGGTAGTGAGCACTTTCTATAGTTCCGAACACGCCGATAGCATACGAATTCCTTCTACAGGTTGCGAGATGACAGATTGACGACGCCGATTGGGAGTAGTTTCAAAAAGCTACTCAATTAACATGGTAGGATATATGTTGCTGAAGCATAGATGAAACCGTAGGTGACTTTACAACTCTTGTTATTGTTGCTGCAAATTGTATCCCGCAAACCCCAAACAATGTGTGTTCTGGTGGAACATTGAGTATATAAATGCTCTATCAGCAAAACAAAGCACGGAGGTAGCTTCGCGACTCTCTGACAGCCGAGAATAGGACCGTTCTAAGAACATTAAGTCTCAAAGCAAGAGAATACGCCGACAGACTATAGGAGGCAGAGTTGGCATATCTCTTTATCAGGAATCTGTTGATCTACACACAAGGCTGAAGGCTGGAACATGGTTTGTAGAATAGCACGACGAGAGACATATTCGCTTTCTAACAAAACAGCCATTTGGGCTAGTTGGTAGTGGTTCATTATGAAAGAACAGGGGCGTGGTACGTGACTTGAACTGGAAGAAAGAAGAACCACACTAGCGCACACTCACAACTGAAAGTTTATTGAAGGTGCAACACATATATAGCTTACAAAAATTGTCACTTAATACAAGTTCTCTTGCCTAAAAAAACGAAGAAAGCATAAAAGCATCGCTATTCTGCAAAAAGTCATCCAAATATCATCAACACACATGCGCCTAAACAATAAAGATAAGAAAAATATACATAGGCGATGAAATAAGCAAAAAAAAAGTGTACAGGGATTTTTCCTTATATAAGTACTCTTTCTCTGAAATGGCAATAGAGGGGTGGCTTACACATCTTTCGCCGTATCTCTTAATACGAAATGATTCTATTCATTCGCGGGTGATCTTATCCCTGTGCTTGATAGGACAGTCGTGTCTGCAAAAAGGGTGAGCAGCCGCACATATTCCAATGTTGCGCCAAGCGGGCACCGTCCTACAAGGTCACCGCCTTGTAAGGCTCCTGTAAACGAGTATTTAATATTCTAGATGGCAGATCAACTGCTGCACAAATCCACAAAACACAAACCATATGTTACCCTTTTGCTTGGCTGAGCTCCAGACCTCGTTAAACTGCTGGAATAAAGGGTTTGACCATGTAGTATATATGAAATACTAATGCACTTGCCCTTTGAAAACCAAGAAGCCCTCCATTCATTGTGTAATTCGGGGGGGGGGGGGGTTCTGGCGATATCTACTTTGGCTGGAAGGAAGCCATTAATATTCCGATTCTAAAATAGGGCAGTGAACCATCCTCTGTTTCCAGTGATAGGCGTATAGTCGTAACAAGCTATCTCTGCAAGGTTTTCGAAAAAGTGACCAATATGTGACTCTTACACTTCCTGAAAATAAAAAAAAATCTACCTACCTCATAACGGTGCGAGTCTCGAAAGGGTAGATCTGCCACCGAATACGTAGTACAAATTGAGGCACAAATTCATGACGCTTTGGTTTATAAGCAATTCTTTTCGTTGTCCCTCTATATATAAAACGCTCATGACACCACATGGCACTTGGCATACTTCGAGAACATTCACATTTAAGTGCGCAGATAAGGATGCTGGCTGTAATTGAAAGCTACCTGTGCCATAGGACATTCCGTGCCCCTATTGGCAATGTATTATCCCAAGCATTTGTCCAAGAAGCAGGAGTGCCGCAATGTGGTGTCCGGAGTTGTCCACTTTTTGTTATCAGAATTCCTTGCGTTTGTGCATCTTTTCTAATATCTTCATAATTCCGTGCATGTAGATGATATGGTGGTTTGCTATACGTCTTGTAATCTTCCAATGTGTGAGCCCCAGGTTCAGCTCGGTTTAAACGAGGTACCTAAAAGGACTAGTAAGAATGAGCTTAAGCTTAATCCAGAAAAAAACACTTGCGTCTTCTTCTCAAGGAAGAGGGGCATTCATCCCAATCCAAGCATTCACCGGCATGGTCAAGGTCTGTCTGCAAAAAGAAAAACACAAAATTATAGGTTCAATTCTAGACCCGAAACTAACCGTCATATGAGTGATATCACCATCGAACGAGTAGACGTACCACCTCAGAGATCCTAAATCTATTCTGTAAGTTATACGGAACATAAGGAACACCCCTCACGCTCCACAAGGAATCATTTGTCCAGTTCCGTCCTGTGTGACAACCGTCCTTCGTTTATACAGCCCACGTAGTGGGATGAGCCTCGCATAGGAAACGTGTGGGCCCCTTTTTGAGCACTGTTTGATGGCTCCCACTGCATATCTGTCATCGCGGATGTGGTAGTTTATAGGCTGCGATGTTTTTTGTTGTAGTTGTGAAGCACGCGCCGATTGCACATAACTCCAGCACAAATACATTTGCCAAGAATAATTTACTCATGCCTAAAATTTTCACTCTATGGTGTCATACACTGCGCTGAGCCCATTGTGTCAGATTTATGGTGCTCCCCACATTACTGCAAGCAAAGAGAGGCATGCGCTTTATTATTGGCCGTCAAACACATTAAACAAATTCTCAACAAGCATAATATACATCGGTTTTTGAAGCATGGTAAAAGCCTTGAAAAGTCTGAAAATTCCCAAAGTTCTGTCTGTCTCTCACTCTGCTCTCTCCTATGCATGGTCGACACACTCAAACAGCATGTCGAAGTGTGCCAGGTGCGAGGACACCACGACATTCAAGGCAACGTGTTAGCGGATGAGCTAGCTTCATTTCTCAACGAAACAAACACAATACATCTATAGCTATCCTTGCGCTTCACCTAAAACATTTCCCTAAATGAATGCTTCGACTCATTGGCAGCTCACATGAGATAGGCACACAAGGGAATGAATGTTATCAAGCTGCAACTAGCTATGTGGCCGCAAATACCAAAGTTTCATCACACAAAAGTAACAATTACCAGGCTAAGAACTAGACATACACACAGTACCCACTCATAATTTTTCTACGATGGCAATCCATCTTTGTGTGATAAATGTGGTAAAACACTCACCGTGTTTCATATTTTAATGCAATGCCACGCATTACGTACTATTAGAAGAAAATACCTTCTGTTAACCTACCGACCAAAAATATTTCTGCATCGGTCGATACTCATAAGTAGGCAGTCGACAAGAGTGTGACGTTGGGCGTGTTGGCAATGCATAACGAATCACGTAGCGGGTATTCGTGCATTTCCAACAAAAGATTGCACTAAGTGATCAGTAGGCACTCACTTTTTAAATACAAATCGTATCAGAGGCCCTTCACGACGCATTCGTGCGGATGCCTTCTCTCTATAATTTCATATTACGACCACTTGTAATTGATCCTACGTCTCACGCTTCATGTCCCCCTTATGATTTTAATACCTATATGTTTTATCGTCTTTAGCACGAGAAATTGTAGGCCCCTACATTGCCACTTTACCTTACCATCGTTCGCCCTCGTTATCATGCCCTGGTACTCACTGGCCATCAAATGGCCCTTGCGCCAATAAACGTCTTATATTATCATCATCTTCTTGTATACGTTATTATACTTGCTGGCTTGATATACAGACATTTGACAACTAACCCAGCTTTACCGCTTGATATTTTGAAATCACTAGGTGTGTAGAATTTACTCTACAGGTAAGCACTAAGGCATAACACTAAAACAAACCTGTTCTCTTAACACAACAGCAGCTCGTTGAATACTGACATGCTGACCACGCATTACCTCATCCGCCAACAAGCAGATCAGCGACGCAGCACGTCTAGTCAAGCCAAGTCAGGTTTATTTAAAGGGAGAGTTACATTTACAGCACAGACCATGTCGCCGTAAACAGCGAACATCAGGCGTTAGAGACTGTCTACATAAATCCTCAATGTTCATCCTCAGAGCTTGCAAACAGCTTTTTCGAAGGAAGGAAGGAGGAAGCAACAAAAAGGGAGAAGGCAGGGAGGTTAACCAGAAAGACATCCGGTTGGCTACCCTACACTGGGGGATAAAGGAAGGGGACAAGAAAGACGAGAAAGAGGGAAGAGAGGGAAAAAAGGGGGTGGGGGAGAGACTGACAGTAATTTCACTGCAGCGTGTAGAACTCTACCACATGTCAGAGGCGTTCACACAAGCCTGTCTTTCTCAGGAAACGCAGCAGGGCTTTCACTGCCTTGTGGGCTGTCGAGGCATGTGTACGTTGCTGTAATAGCACCTGCACAGAAAGAGGCCGATCATCCAGTCGCCGCATTGCGTTGGCAAGTACTTTGCTTGGCAAGTACTTGTCTGTCTGAGGCAAATCGAGGACAATGACACAGCAGGTGTTCGATATTTTCGTCGGTGCCGCAAACATCGCACGCAGCACTGTTAGTAATGCCGATTAACGTGGTATAAGCTATCGTGAAAGCAACTCCCAGCCAAAGGCGATAGAGAAGCGAAGCTTCACGTCGATGTAGGCCGGGTGGAGGCCGGAGTTGTAGTGAAGGGTCGAGCTCGTGCAGTCGTGTACGTCGTATGCTTGGTGTGTTCCACTCAGTCAGTGTGAGATTGCGGGCCAGTTGACGAATCTGCCTCGCCGCATCCGTTCTTGAAAGCGGTATCGGAACGCTGTTCGCTTCTTTATGTGACGTGCGAGCAGCATGATCTGCAGAATCATTGCCGCCTATACCACTATGCCCAGGTAACCGCTGAAAGACGATGTCATGGCCTTTTTGTATTAACAGGTGGTGAAGTTTCACGGTTTGGTAGGTCAACTGGTCGTGGCATCCGCGTCGGAGAACTGATATCAGGCACTGTAACGCTGGTTTTGAGTCAGGAAACACAGCCCATTTACCTGGTCTTTCTTCTGAATTGATGTGTTCCAGTGCATTGCGCAGCGCCTCAAGTTCTGCCGTCGTCGAACTTGTCACATGTGAAGTCTTAAAACACCGAGTTATCCCTTGTGATGGTATAACCACTGCTCCACCTGAACTAGACGGCGTAGTAGAGCCATCCGTGTAAATGTGCACGTGGTTACTGTAGTTTTCTTCCAGTAGGGATAGACTCAGTTGTTTCAGGGCATGTGTCGGTAAGTCCGCTTTTCTCCTCATTCCTGGAATCATTAAATTAACTCGCGGCCGGCTCAAGCTCCAAGGAGGAAGCAGTGGCTTTGATGCAGGTGCGTATGTCTCAGCAAACGATGAACGATGCTTGGAGACAATAGTGCCGTATGTCGTGCGGGGCCTTTCAGCAGCTAGGCTCGCCAGGTGGTGAGAAGGGCTCCTGGCATAATGCCTGAGGTGCATGCGCATTGTCTCGGTAATAATATGCGTATTTATCGAGTGATCTTGAGCGATGGCAATGGTTTCAGCCGTTGAAGCACTGCGGGGTATTCCAAGGCATATCTTAAGTGCTTGGGCTTGAATGCTTTGAATTGCGCGCAGGTTGGTCTTGCCGGTGTTAGACATTGCAGGTAAGCTGTACCGTAAGAATCCGATAAATAGCACTCTGTACAGTTGTAGCATGGATGATATGGGCACTCCCCAATTTTTTCCTGCAAGGAACTTGAGCATGTGGCATGTTGCGATCAGCCGCTTCTTCACATAGTTCACGTGTGGAGTCCACGACAGGTTTCTATCTATTATGACTCCCAAGAACCTGTGGCTTCTGCTGAACGATATGTATTCTTCATTAATCGATATACTGTAAGCAGACATTGGTTTCCGCGTGAACGCTACCACTGCACATTTTCCGCAGGACACCTCGAGGCCTTGTTTACGAAGATAGCATGACGCCGTTGTAGCAGCCTTCTGAAGGCGGGCGCGAAGCTGAGGCCTTGTCACACCTGATGTCCAAATGCAGATGTCATCAGCATAGACAGAAAGTTCTACAGTGCTAGGTAGCTGCTCGACTAGACCAATGAGAGTTAGGTTGAAAAGGGTAGGGCTTAGCACTCCTCCCTGAGGAACTCCTCGGCTGCTGTAATAATCAGGTGTTGGGCCATTCGCTGTCATCACGTAAATGATCTCAACTGTAAGTAGCTGTACACCCACATATATATCTTGCCACCAAGACCTACTGTTTCCAAAGCACTAAGAATGGCTTCATGGGTGACATTGTCGTAAGCCCCCTTAACGTCTAGAAACAGGGCGGCGCACAGTCTCTTACAGGCTTGCTGGTGTTGAACATATGTCACCAGATCAACAACGTTGTCGATTGACGAATGGCCGCGCCTGAATCCGGTCATGGATACTGGATAGATTTCGTAGTGCTCTAAATACCACTCCATTCGTGTTAGAATCATTCGTTCCATCGTTTTTCCCACACAACTGGCAAGTGCGATAGGACGGTATGAGGCAATATCCAAAGGAGATTTACCAGCCTTTAGAAGTGGAATGAGGCGACTTGACTTCCATGCCTGGGGAACAGTACCAGTCTGCCAGGAGTCGTTGTATAGGCGTAAGAGTGCCTTCCGAGCTTCGTCTCCAAGATTACAAAGGGCACGATAGGTAATGCCGTCAGGACCGGGTGCTGAAGAACGTCTGCACAGAGCCAGTGCCGCCTCTAGCTCATCCATAGAAAACTGGCATTCCATACGGGGATCACGTGAGGGCGGTGGGTTGTCAGAAGTTCCCGTTCTTGATACTGTGAAATTGGAATCACCGGCAATTCTTCTACAGAAAGATTCTGCGATGTCAATCTCTCTGCATCGAAGGTGAAGTGCCAGAGATGTAAACGGGTGTCGCTGACCCAAGGTTGTGCTAAGACCCCGGACAGTTCGCCATATCAGTGATAGGGGCTTTCGTGGATCCAACGACTCGCAAAAGGATGTCCAACGTCGCCTAGCCAGTTTATCCATGTGCCGCTGCATTTTCTTTTGAATGCGTCTAGCCAGCCTCAAATCATCCATGCACTTTGTCCGTCGGTACCTTCGTTCTGCACGACGGCGTATTGCGCGAAGTTTCTCAAGCTCGATGTCGAAATCGGTGCGCTTGTGACTAGTCAAATGTGTATGCGTGGTATTCTGCAGGACATCCTTTATCGAGTCCTCTAGGTTATATCATGAGCCGTCGGTACAGCAGTCTTCCATTAACATTTTGAATTTCGGCCAATCGGTGTACTTGAGGCCTCTTGAGGACTTGGAGCTGGTGAAACCTTCTACACAGGTAAGTTGGTATATGGTCGCTGCCCCGCGTTTCCAGATCCGAAAACCAGTGCACTTTCCTGATAAGTGAGCGAGAAACCAATGTAAGGTCCAGGCAGCTGCTATAGGCTGATCCGCGTAAATATGTAGGGCTTCCATCGTTACAAACGCAGAGTTCGTACTGCGAGGCTAAGGACACCAATTTTCTTCCTCTAGAGTTGTCCCTGGAGCTTCCCCATAGGAAATGGTGGGCATTGAAGTCGCCAGTGATCACCCATGGCCTTGGAGTCGATGTCAGAATACCGCGTAAGCGCTCGCTGTCAAGGCGGCTTGATGGAGATAAGTAAGCTCCGATAATCGTGAAAGCAACCTTATCCTTCTTCACAGTAAGGCACACATACTGATTCCCTTCATCAGGCGAGACTCTGTGGTGAACGTAAGTGAGGTCATGGCGCATGAATACAATAACTTTGCTGCAGTCTCTGTGAGTGGAGGACATAAAGCACTCATATCCTGACAGCTTGATTGAAGCACACAGGTTGGGTTCACAAATCACAATAATGGGGAAGCGGTTCACAAATACAAATTGTCTAAAGTCAGACATGCGCGACTTCAGTCCTCTGGCGTTCCACTGAAAGACAGATGCATTCTTGACTTCCGCTCGAAACGACGGTGCCTCGCTGGCCATGGTTTTACCTTAGAGCTGCAAGCACCGGACTCAGGGTGTCCAGCACATGCAGTGCGGTCTGCGCAGCAGAAGTCTTCATATTACTCAGTAGGACACGCATGGTACTCATCAGCGATTGCAGCAAGCTTATCACTTGATCTTCATTCATCGCATCACTGGTTTGAGGGGTCGTCGAGGGCGGCGGGATTTGATGCAGCTCCGAAGTAGGTTGACGTCGTGGAAGAGAGGGCCACTGTTCGGAAGGCGCGACTGCTGTCCCTTTCTTCTGTTTGGTAGTATCTGCCTTCAGTGAGCTCGGTGTTTGTGGGTCAGCCTCTTTGATAGAGGATGACATCTCTCTATCGGTAGAGGCGTTTTTCCGTGATGGTCTTCGCCCACGACGCCGTCGTCGGCGTAGTGTAGCGGCAGCTTCCCTGTGCGTTGAATTGTCATGAATCGATCTACAAAACGAAGACTGCTGCGAACGGCATCGTCGGCAAGTGTTTCCACCGTTAAGACTGCACCACAGCGGTGGCCGCACACCATGCTGTTTATGCCTGAAGACCCTGCATCTAACTTGCGACTCCTCAACAGGCAAGTTCTTTCTGTGCTTCTCGAGGAAACCGCGCCGAATGAGATCAAAGAAGTGAGGATCAATGCACGAAAAAATGTCCTTGCTGTTGGTGGCTCCCACTGCATATCTGTCATCGCGGATGTGGTAGTTTATAGTCTGCGATGTTTTTTGTTGTAGTTGTGAAGCACGCGCCGATTGCACATAACTCAAGCACAAATACATTTGCCAAGAATAATTTACTCATGCCTAAAATTCTCACTCTACGGTGTCATACACTGCGCTGGGCCCATTGCGTCAGAAGATGGTGCTCCCCACATTACTGCAAGCAAAGAGAGGCATGCGCTTTAATATTGGCCGTCAAACACATTAAACAAATTCTCAACGAGCATAATATACATCGGTTTGTGAAGCATGGTAAAAGCCTTGAAAAGTCTGAAAATTCCCAAAGTCCTGTCTGTCTCTCACTCTGCTCTTTCCTATGCATGGTCGACACATTCAAACAGCACGTCGTAGTGTGCCAGGTGCGAGGACACCACGACATTCAAGGCAACGTGTTAGCGGACGAGCTAGCTTCATTTCTCAGAGAAACCAACACAATACATCTATAGCTATCCTTGCTCTTCCCCTAAAACATTTTCCTAAATGAATGCTTCGACTCATTGGCAGCTCACATGAGATAGGCACACAAGGGAATGAATGTTATCAAGCCGCAACTAGCTATGTGGCCGCAAAGACCAAAGTTTCATCACACAAAAGTAACACTTACCAGGCTAAGAACTAGACATACACACAGTACCCACTCATACTTTTTCTATGGTGGCAATCTATCTTTGTGTGATAAATGTGGTAAAACACTCACCGTGTTTCATATTTTAATGCAATGCCACGCATTACGTGCTATTAGAAGAAAATACCTTCTGTTAGCCTACCGACCAAAAATATTTCTGCATCGGTCGATACTCATAAGTAGGCAGTCGACCAGAGTGTCAAGCTGGGCGTGTTGGCAATGCATAACGAATCACGTAGCGGGTATTCGTGCATTTCCAACAAACGATTGCGCTACGTGATCAGTAGGCACTCCCTTTTTAAATACAAAATGTTGTTCACGTTTTTAGCGAAAGCTGCGGCGGCTACTTTGTACAAAGGACCTGTCTCTCATGTCTTGGACTAAGAGGCCTTTGACAACGCGTTCGTGTGGATGCCTTCTCTCTATAGTTTCATATCACAACCACTCATAATTGATCCTACGTCACACGCTTCATGCCCCCCTTATGATTTTAATACCTGTATGTTTTACCTTCCTTCAGCACGAGGTATTGTAGGCCCCTACATTGCCACTTAACATTACCATCGTTCAGGCTCCTTATCATGTCCTGGTGACTCCCTGGCCATCAAATGGCCCTTGCACCAATAAACGTCCTATATTATCATCATATTCTGGTCTACGTTGTGATACTTGCTGGCTTGATATACACACATTTGCCTACTACCGCAGCTCTCCCGCTAGACATTTTGAAATCGCTAGGTGTATAGAATTTGCTCTACAGGATAGCACTGAGCCATAACACTAAAGCAAACCTGTTTTCTTAACATAACAACAACTCATTCAATACTCTCATGCTGACCGCGCATTACTTCGACCACCAACAAGCAGATCAGTGACACAGCACGTCTACTCAAGCCAAGTCAAGTTTATCAAAACGAAGAGTTACGTAGACAGCACCGACCGTGTCACCGTAGACAGCGGACATCAGGCGTTAGAGACTGTCTACTTAAACCCTCATTTTACCTCCTCAGAACTTGCAAGCAACTTTTTAGAGGTTCCAATTGTTTCTTGCTTCTTTCTTTGTATGAATGTCACGAATAGAAAAGTCCTTCACTCCTATTTGTAGGCTAGCGTACCTCGGTCACATATAGACAATTTCATTAGGCTTTTATTATATCAGGCGTATATATATATACGTGTGAGCTGGACTTCTGTTATTAAGCGGGTGCAAAAGCAACCTTTTCGCAAAAGCGAACTAAAGCCACGACATGCGCATGACGTGTCTGTATATGTATGTTATTCACTTACTGCAACGCGCATATTCACAGTCTTCCTGAGGAGCAGCGCAGCTTTGGTGGCAAACGTTTCAGTGTCTGATCCGAAGCTCAGAACTTTAAACTCAACCGCTGCTAAGATACCCGCTAGAATCATCCTCATAGTAAAATGCACTTGTATTTCAGTGCGCAAAAACCGGTGTAGATTATATTGATTGATTGATATGTGGGGTTTTACGTCACAAAACCACCATATGATTATGAGAGACGCCGTAGTGGAGGGCTCCAGAAATTTCGACCACCTGGGGTTCTTTAACGTGCACCCAAATATGAGCACACGGGCCTACAATATTTCCGTCTCTATCGAAAATGCAGCCGCCGCAGCCAGGATATGAACCCGTGACCGGCGTGTCAGCAGCCGAGTGCATTAGCCACTAGACCACCGCGGTGGGGCCCGGTGTAGATTTCAAATTCTGCACATGCAACCTTTGGTTTTGAGGTTTTATTGATTGATTGATTGATTGATTGATTGATTGATTAATATTTCAGGTTTAACGTCCCGAAACACCACTATATGATTATGAGAGACGCCGTAGTAGATGGCTCCCGAAGTTTTGACCACCAGGTGTTCTCTAACGTGCACCCGTATCTGGGCACACGCGCCTACAGCGTTGTCGACTCCAATGAAAATGCAGTCGCCACAGCCGTGATTCGATCCCGTGACCTGCGGGTCAGCAGACAAGTACCTTAACCAGTAGACCAGCGCGGCGGGGCGGTTGTGCGTTTTAACTGGGGCGCTGGAACGGGCATTCGATAATACTGCCTAAATACTCACGAAATAGCGACAAAGAGCTAGTTTCCTAAACATTTCAGTGTCGTCTACGGCAGCCATGGCGTCGTGTGAGCGAAAATGCATCATTGAGCCTGATAAAAAATTCGAAGTATATGCAAGTAAAGATATATAGGAGCCGGACGGTATTGCGCTTTCGCTGTCATTGCAGTCATCTTTAGGTCTCCATTGTGAAGAAGAGGAAGGCTAGCAATTGGCAAGATGACAGAGAGAGAGAGAGAGCATGTGTGTGTGTGTGTGTGTGTGTGTGTGTGTGTGTGTGTGTGTGTGTGTGTGTGTGTGTGTGTGTGTGTGTGTGTGTGTGTGTGCGCGTTCGTACACGGATATCATTTTCGCGCTCAGCTGCCAAAGGCAAAGCTTAGTGGTCCTCCAACTCTTCAACAGATTACACACTGCTGAAATTTCGTTATGTGAGATTGCGAAGCAAAATACAGGTTTACCGGACTACTTGATATAATGGAAAACTCACTGAACGTATTTTATTACTAGAATTAATTTTGATTTATCTTTTTCTGATGTGTCATTTGTTCTGGCACATCTAATGACGTCGCGCTGTGGAACTACTTTCATGTTTGCCCGGGAAGTGATCAGTCTAACGAAGAGAATGGCTAAGGAGGGCAAAATTACCATAATTTATTGTCGTGGCGCAAGAAATGCGCTCTAGGGCTTGTCGTGATGTTCATTCAATCAACGTTGAATACATAATAAATATAAAACAATTTAACATGCAAATAAAAGGAAAATAAAATGGTGTGGTCAAGAAAGTGAAGCAATAGAAAAGAAATTTGTCTTTATGCTGTTTTAGGCGAGATCTTTAACTGAACTGCTCTTTCATATTGTCACATTCACGTTTTGATAAATACTTTCGCAATTTGTGTTCATGTTTTGGTGCCTAATATTTATATTAGAACACTGCTCTGGCTGCTTTTCCGACCCCAGTCCAAGCTTGGGCCCTAAAGTACCATTCTTCAGCCTGCCCGAGCCGGGTTTGGCGTTTTCAAACATGGACCATGCCCAGGCTGGCACAGAAAGATTTGGACTTCACCAAACTTAGTACGGCCCTAGATAAACCCCCTATGAGCCATTCATCATAAACTACGACTTGATGAAAGCTAAATGTTTCACAAGAATAAATTATATCGTCTTTTGCTGCACTTGTTGCAAAGATACAACACATTATACTTTGTAGTGGCATTTGCTTGAACGTGTGGAAGTGTCATCACTTGAAATGGCGTTTTTTTATATATGCTCGGGCTATTACGTCCGTAACACATTCGCTAAAAAGTTGCAGGACGATAAAGTAAGCGAAAGCTTGGTTGGCTGTCTTGTGTAAATACATGACGCTAGCCACTTATTATTTGATTTCAAAGAACAATTACAGGATTCTACGGCTAATATAGGTAAACAAACTTGTCGCACAATTAAAGTTCGCGATCGCCAACACTGAGGTGATGCTCTTGTAGAACGACATTTAAATTAGTCAGGCCTGCCTTATTGCTTGATTGGGTCCAATTACCATTCATAGTGCCAATGATTCAATCAACAGTATAAGTTAGAAGTGAGACCCCCGCACAGGCCGCGCCTCTTGACGTTCTTTGTAATATGATCGAACCCATGCCCTTCTTATTTTTGCTTCGGCGTTCAGGGTGTTATTAAGCATAGCTCAAATATGGTATGAAATTATGAGTCTATTCGCATGCACGAAGTGCGTCAAGCTTAGAAGACTAGTAAGGGATATTTGCGAATTGCATTTAACGACACTATTTAGCGGTTCATAGGCATGTTTTTCGCAGGCCACCTCTTTATAACTCATTGCAATAGATTGCATAGTGCTACTTGCCAGTCAAGATGCGCCACTTTGGGAACATGCACGAGAGCATCTATGACTTAACTTTATGCAAGAGCCGGTACTTTTATGAGGTGGTTTCATGCACTTATATATAGCTTACCAACGCATATTACCGACTTGTATGAGACCCGGGCTCATTACGCCGGGACTCAGGCCCAAGCTTGACCCAAGCGTGGAGTTCACGGGCCCGATACGATTCTCGATACTCGGCCCGAGGCTGGCTTGCTGGTCGGGCAGGGTCTGGAATTTCCAGATAGGTTGCATTCATGGAAGGACCGAATGTATACTACATCACCATAGAAGGCGTCCGAATCATTTGAGGTTTTGCTCCTGCAGCTGCCCAGGCAATGTTACCTTAAATAACGTATAGCGCTATATATACCACCATACAGTAATATAGTTCTACCCTTTTATAGCGACTCATATTTACAGTTTAACTAAGAATCGGTATATGACATACTTCGTACAGGACAAGTAATTTATTTTGGTTTTTACTTTTGTATAACTCCAAAGTAAATATTACGAGCCATATGAGCTGGAACACCAAATTCACGTATCTTCAACTAATCCTTGGAAAGTACTCACAGGTATATAATGCATCGAGTAGTCAGAGATACCTTTATTCTTGATTATTTAGTGTGAAAACACTTTAGCGTTTGCGAACTATATTTAGCCACCATGACCTTTAGCAAGGTGTTTTCGGTGTTCCTTCGCTCATTACTCGCGGCTAACTATTCATATATTACCTTTTACAACAGCCGCTATGTTAATAAAATGCATGTTAATGAGACGAAGTACAGAAAAACTTAAGCCGTGAACGTGACCTGAGCTTATCAGAACCTGTTAGGTGATTTTAATAATCGTTATCAATGGCAGTAAAGATGAACAGCAAGCGTCTCACTATTTAGTAGTGAAATAAACTTAATTTTATAAGCTGGAGGAAATTAGGGAATGTTAATGGCGCCTAAGAAAAATGTGTGCCTGAAGTTCTAAGTGGCAGTAAAATGCTTATAGATTGCACCACATGTGTTTAATACCTCTGATAAAGAGATGTACAAGTATATACGCAAATTCGCTGTCAGGAGCCTGAATTCTTATATATGCGAAGCATTTCTTAGCGAACTTCGGCGACTTTGACTCTATCTATCTATCTATCTATCTATCTATCTATCTATCTATCTATCTATCTATCTATCTATCTATCTATCTATCTATCTATCTATCTATCTATCTATCTATCTGTCTGTCTGTCTGTCTGTCTGTCTGTCTGTCTGTCTATCTATCTATCTATCTATCTATCTGTCTATCTATCTATCTATCTATCTATCTATCTATCTATCTATCTATCTATCTATCTATCTATCTATCTATCTATCTATCTATCTATCTATCTATCTATCTGTCTGTCTGTCTGTCTGTCTGTCTGTCTGTCTGTCTGTCTGTCTGTCTGTCTGTCTGTCTGTCTGTCTGTCTGTCTGTCTGTCTGTCTGTCTGTCTGTCTATCTATCTATCTATCCGCCTACGACTTCTAGCTCTCCAGGCCGTTTGGATGATTGTGTCGATACCAAACTGGGTGTGCCATAACATTACTGTATGACGAGCACGTTTGAATAGTCATCACAAAAGAATCATGACACCTGTGTCATATTTGTCATGATTTGCACTTGATGGTCTTTCTGCTCTTGCGCTAGTTTCGTTCACGTGACGTGTTGCGAAACTGGTATGGTATGACATGAATACATGGCGAGCACATGCAACAGATCTAATATTAAAATTATGACATGCGTGTCATGTAACAACAAGACTACATGCCACGCTCATGATGCGCTCGCGGCCGTTTTGATAGCTTCACCTGCATGTACCATATTCGGTATTACGTGACGCGAACGGACGACATAGGTAAATGACACATCCAAGGAAGAAAAATAGAGGGAAAAGAAAGGCAAGGAGGTTAACCAGCCTATAGGCAGCCGGTTTGCTACCCTGCGCATGGGGGAGGGATGGGGGAGATGAAAGAGAGCAGAGAGGGAAGATAGAAACAGCACATTCGGCAGCACATGCGCGCACACTCAGTCATAGTCCAGTCTTGTCTTTCGCGGTGTGTGACATTGCTGTTACAGTCGCTTGTTCAAGTCGGTGTCGCGTAGGAATTTCAACAGAGCTTTCGTCGCCTTCTGTTGCAGTGTCTTCTCTCGGGCACTCCACAGAATAGTGTCCACAGACATATGGCTGTTGTCGATGCGCGCAAAAGCAGACGCCAGTGACTGTCTCTGGATTTCATACAATGGACAGTCACACAGGATGTGGTGTAGCGTCTCTTCGCAATGACAGGCATCGCAGAGAGCGTTGTCGGCCATTCCTAAGACAAAGGAGTAAGATTTTGTAAATGCCATTCCTAGCCATACGCGATGAAGTAGGGTGGCTTCTCTTCGATCGAGTCCAGTGGGCATGCGGAGAGCCATCAAATAGGACAGGTGGTGTTGACGATTCGTATCGATGCTTGGTGGGCACCATAGTGAAAACGTGATTTCACGCGCAAGTCGTCGAAGATTACTGGCAGCATCAGTCCTCGAAAGTGGTATGGCTTCTTTTCGTGTTCCTTCGAGGGCTGCCCGCGCGGCAGTATCGGCATGTTCGTTCCCTATGATGCCGCAATGACTTGGCAGCCATTGAAGCGTCACATGATGCCCTTTCTCGAGTAAAGTGTGGAGAAGGCATCGAATTTCGAAAACAAGCTGTTCGTACGGGCCGCGACGCAGTGCTGAGACCACAGATTGTAGGGCAGCCCTTGAGTCGCTGAAAATCGACCATTGTTGCGGTGGTTCCCGATTGACCACACAAAGTGCAGCGCGCAAAGAAGCTAGTTCCGCTGCTGTAGATGCCGTGGAGTGGTCAGTCCTAAAGCTGATGGTAACGCCTCTTGCTGGGATAACTACTGCCCCTGACGAACACTGGTGGTTCGTGGAACCATCGGTGTATACATGTATGCTGTCTGAATATTTCTCGTGCAAAAGAAGAAGAGACAGTTGTTTCAGCACGGGTGACGAAAACTCAGATTTCCTCCGGATCCCTGGTACACTAAGATGCACTGTGGGTCGAATAAGACACCAAGGTGGTATGGGTGGTTTAGATGCATGAGTGAAGCCCGAGGGAAGTTTATCGTTGTATTTCACGATAGTTTTGGCGAACGATGCTTGGCGCCTCTCTGAAGGCAACAGTGCAAGGTGATGGCCGGGGGCACGTGCGAAGTGTCGGATGTGCGTTCTCAGGACTTCTACAACAATGTGAATTTGTATCGGATAGTCACCAGCAATTGCAATTGTTGCTTCTGTTGACGTACACCTGGCAGACCGAGGCACACTCTCAGCGCTTGGGCTTGTACTGCCTGTAAAACACGAACATTGGTCTTGCAGGTATTGCTAAGCACAGGCAAGCTATATCTGAGGAAACCGAGAAACAGGGCCCTGTAGAGCTCCATCATTGCGTCTACTGACACCCCCCACGTCTTTCCTGCCAGGAACTTGAACAGTTGAGTAACAGCGGTCAGGCGCTTCTTCATATAGGTCACATGCGGACTCCAACAGAGGTCCCTATCAATAATGATGCCCAGAAACCGGTGGTTTTTGGCGTAAGAAATTGGTCGCCCGCAGATTGAGATGACATAAGGGGTCATTGCTTTGCGAGAGAAAGCCACCAGCGCGCATTTTTCCGGTGATATGCTGAGACCTTGTTTGAACAAGTAGTTGGCAATCATAGTTGCTGCTTTTTGAAGCCGGGAACGTATCTGAGGACGTGTGACTGCCGATGTCCAGACACAGATGTCGTCTGCGTATATTGATATTTTAATGGTGCTTGGCAAGTATTCAGCAAGGCCAATTAGTGCAAGATTGAATAGCGTCGGGCTAAGAACTCCGCCTTGAGGAACACCCCTGGAAGTATAGCGGCGCGTAGTTGGGCCATCTTCTGTTAACACAAAGAATGATCTTGCAGCCAGGTAACTCGAAATCCACCGAAAGACTCGACCACCAAGGCCAACCACCGCAAGAGCACCCAAAATGGCTTCATGTAGAACATTATCATAAGCACCTTTCACATCTAGAAACAAAGCTGCAGATAGTCGCTTAAGGGATCTTTCGTGCTGAACGTACGAAACTAGATCAACGACATTGTCAATAGAAGAGCGGTCGCGTCGGAAACCAGCCATTGAATTCGGATAAATCTTGTAGTATTCAAGATACCACTCCAGGCGGCCTAGTATCATCCGTTCCATTATCTTCCCTACGCAGCTGGCCAGCGCTATTGGGCGGTATGAGGTTAGTTCGAGTGGGGATTTGCCCTGCTTCAAGATGGGTAACAAGCGGCTTACTTTCCAGTCATCAGGAACATTGCCATCCTGCCACGAGATGTTGTAGAGGCTCAACAGTTCTCTCCTTGCACCTTCCCCACCAAGGTTGCACAAGGCTCGGTACGGAATACCATCTGGGCCCGGAGAAGTTGAACGCCTGCAGAGAGCTAGTGCCGCCTCGAGCTTCTCCATTGTAAAAAGGAGGTCCATGTGGTAGTCACGGGAACGGGGGACGTCACCTCTCACTGGAGAATCTGGACGAGTGGCTAGGTTGGCGATCTGCGCACAGAAATCTTCTGCGACATCGATGTCTGGCCTCCTTTGAAACAGCGCGAGCGCTTTGAATGGAAAGCGCTGTTCCGTAGGATGACGCATACCTTGCACCGTTTTCCAAATGTGTGAGAGTGGCTTGCGAGGGTCTAGTGACCGGCAAAACGTTGTCCATCGTTCCGACGCTAATCTATCCATGCGACGCCGAATCTTCTTTTGCATCCTCCTGGCTGCCCTAAGATCGTGAATTGATTTTGTACGCCGATACCGACGCTCCGCCCGGCGTCGCAGTGCTCGGAGTCGCTCCAACTCTATATCAAAGTCGTTTCGTGTGGAAGATATTGTCACCGTGCGAGTGGCGTTTTGCATTGTGCTCTTAATTGTTTCCTCTAACCCAGATCGTAGGCCATCGCTGCAAGCATCTTCCATGTCAGATTTGAAGTTGGTCCATTGGACTGCTCGAATGGTCGTCCGTGGACCATAACTAGACAAGCCTTTGATGTTAAGGTAGATTGGAATGTGATCGCTTCCTCGTGTCTCAACATCTGGAAACCACTTGACGTATCTCGCGAGGGAGTTGGAGACAAAAGCAAGGTCGAGACAGCTGCCGTATGTCACCCCTCGGAGAAAAGTGGGGCTGCCGTCGTTCAGGAGAGTAAGGCCATAGTTGTAGGCGATGTTTGCTAACCTGCGTCCTCTTGCATTTGTCCGCGTACTTCCCCATGCGTGATTGTGCGCATTGAAATCACCTATGAGGACCCATGGTGCAGAACACACTCTCAAAATATCCGCTAATCTCCTGGAATCGAGATTACTTGACGGTGATATATAAACGCCTATGAGAGTAAACATGAGTTGGTTCTTTTTCACAGTGATGCAGACATACTGATTGTCATCGTGAGGTGCAATTGGTTGCACAACATACGTCAGTTCACGACGAACGAAGACGATGATTTTGCTGCACGCACCGTTCGTTGAAGACATGACAGCTTTGTACCCCGATAGTCTTATTGGTTTCGACAAATTGGGTTCACAAATGACGATAATTGGAAACACGTTGGTAAACACAAACTGACGAAAATCTGAAAGGCGTGATTTTAGTCCTCTGGCGTTCCATTGGATGACGGATGCAGCCTTGACTTCTTTAAGAAATGTTGAGGTGTGAGTAGCCATCTTCCTAGTTGAGAGATTCAAGCACTGGGCTTAGGGCGTCCAATAGTCCAAGTGCGCTTCGAGCAGATGGTGTCTTCATGTCGACTAATATCGCTCGGATGGCTTCTATAAGGGAACGCAGCACCGAGATCACTTGACGATCTGTTTTAAGCAAATCTTCCGTGATTGGAGACGGCTCTTGTGTGGCCACAACCTGCAGAGGTTCCTTGGCAGAAGAGCGCGTCGGGAGCGTGGGCCATTCCTCCAGAGAAGGGGGCTTCTCTGTTTCTTTCGTAGAAGTGGTGGGCCCTTTCGCGGCGCTACTGGATGGAACCGCTACAGAGTGGGAAGGAGCGTCTCGGGAATTTGCCTTCTTTGAAGACTTTCGATGATGCCGACGTCGATGCCGACGCCGGACTACTTCGGTTGCCTCCCTGTGCGTTGAGTTGTCTCGGGCCATTTGTCTGAGAACCGCGCGCTCCTTTTGGATTCGAGGACAGTCTTTCGACGAGGCAGCATGAGGACCACTGCAGTTGGCGCACTTCAGAGTAGTCGCCCGACAGGCGTCTTCAGCATGAGATTCAGCGCAGCGGGGACACAGTCGTAAGTTGGGGCATACGCCCTTGACGTGTCCTAGCCTGAAGCACTGATGACATTGAAGTGGCTTTGGGATGAATGGTCGAACCGGATGTCGAAAATGTCCAACTTTAACGTGGGACGGTATGCAATCTCCCTTGAAAAACACTTTTACGCAGCGCGTATTTCCAAGGCGCCGCACTTGCGTAATGACAGTTCCCTCGTTTGCAGGCTTGATGAGGGTAGACAAGTCAGCATTAGGAATGGCAGTGTCGATGTCATAAATTACACCGGCAATTGATTTGTCATCCATCGGGATAAATGGGCGCATTTTAATGACACATCCAAACAAGATAATTACGATATAGGTGTTATGTAACATGACTACATGCCACACTTATGATGCACTCGCGGCCGTTTCACTAGCTTCACATATGCCAAATTTGGTGTTATGTGACGTTAATAGATAACGAAAGTATGTGACTGGTGCAAAGATGATAACCATGAGATGCGTGTCATGTGAGAACATGACTACACGCCTCAGTTAGGGCACCAATACACTTGGAGAAGCTTTATCTATCTATCTATCTATCTATCTATCTATCTATCTATCTATCTATCTATCTATCTATCTATCTATCTATCTATATCTATCTATCTATCTATCTATCTATCAACCTACGACTTTTAGCTCTCCTGGCCATTTTGATAATGGTATCAATACCAAAAGTGGTATGGCATAACATGACCTGTATGAGGAGCATACAATGATAGGGGGGGTGGCCGTCTCAAACTACCATATAGTTATAAGAGACGCCGTAGTGAAGGGCTCCGAATATTTACCCCACCTGGTGTTTTAACGTGCACCCAAATCTGAGCACTATGGGCCTACAGCATTTTTGCTTCCACCGGAAATGCAGCCGCCACCTCAGAGATTTGATCCCGCGACCTGCGCGTCAGCAGTCGAGTATCTCAGCCACTACACCTGCACGGTGGAGCTGTATGAAGAGCACAATATGACTAGACATAACTTGACAATTATATAGTATGTCATGAAAGTCATTATTTACATTTCATAGTCTTACTGCTCTTTCAGTGGTTTCGTTCACATGACATTGCAAAACTGGTATGGTAAGACATGACTGCACGTCAAACATAAGTGACAGACCCTACCGTGGAAATCATGACATGTGTGTCATGTAAAGCACGACTACATGCTACGCTCATAGGGTGCTCGTGGCTGTTTCGCAAGCTCCGCCTATATATTCGTTATCGCATTACGTGTTTGATGACAAAATTGTAAATGACACATCCAAACAGAATAATCATGACATGGAAGTCACGTACGACCTAGTTTACATCTACCTTTGATGTTGTGCTGATTTAAAGTGACATACCAACCTTCCTCAGACGGGCTTCGCATACCATTGATTCCCTCTGCACCGATTTCTTCCAGCTTATAATATCTGCCTTTTTTTTCTTTCTGGAGACAATAACTTTTTTCAAACAAGAGTTTACTATTTTTTTATTGAAACTCTGATTTGAGCCAAAGTATAGTTTAGTTTTAGACCTCAACAATACGCACGCTGTAAATGAATAAACCGCTAAAAATTGTTGCAGCATTTCCATACACGAAGCAGAATCAAGTTTCGTATTTTGAGAAGCATAAAACCATCAATAGGCGAGCGATATCAAAGCGAAAAAGAAAAAAAATGAAGGCGGGTTGTAAAGAAAGCACACCGAAGTCTTCCTGCAAAGTTGATGATGTTTTCTAAACGTAACTGTATCTTAGTGACACGGAACGGCACACTGATTTACACAGAATACGCCAAAACAAATAAAGGTAAAGTAACGAATGCCGTGAACTACAATCACAGGAGCTCAAGTGCTCTGGGAAGGAAAACTTCACGTTCTGGCACGCTATCTATCTGTTTTACTCACACTTTGTCAGACAGCTAGTCTTCCTATATTGAGTCGTGTTGTCTCAGCCTTCCTGTGAGAGCATCAGTCAGGAATCACCATTTTGTCGAATTTTATTGTATTTTTTATTGCTTTACGCCTCTCAAGTTCAGCTTGTCTTTTCTCTTAAGTGCGGCACCTTTATTCTTCTATTGGGGGCGCTCTCTTATATAGCAGGTCGTCTCTTAAAGTAGCGAAAGTGATAAAAACAAAAATCTAAAGAAAGTCAGTCAAATTCAAATTATGCGGAGTATTCATATCCTATTTCTTCTCGCTAACTAAAGAAAGTTCAAGAAGTGTAAACAGTTATCTTGCTAAGCGAAATATCTTATTTCAGGCACTACTTTGCTTTGGGAAATATCAACCTAGAAATAACTGTCACTATCCAATCATTTAAAATACATGTACGTTTCTACTCCGTTTCAGTTTTAAGGGCCAAATATATACCCTAATAAATGTTATATTGCGGTCTATTCTGGTCTTTTTTATTTTAGTATGTAGACACAAAAATTACAGATATATGGTTCAGTTCTGAAATCATATATTTGTTTTTTTTAATTATTTTAGGTTGCAAAGATGATATAGTATTTTTCGCAATTGATGTATCTCATGTGTATAGCGCTTGTACCATGTGCATACATCTTGTTATATTACGGTTATTTATTACGCTGTACACAAAGGACAAACCGACGAGGTTGCCTTAATGCAGCGATGTAAAGTATGAACATTACAGTTTGTCTTCATCTGGTCTCACACTGTTCTTGCCATTTTTACGCCGTTAATCCTACAGATTTTGATTGGAGAACAAGCGCTAGAGCAAGATGAAGACGAGAGGACACAAAGACGGCTCTGACTGACAAATATACTTTAGTGTTTGCTATGTTTGCACGTTAATATATAGTGAAAAATGGCAGCATATCCACGGAGTGAATGATGGAGAGTGGGGCGAAGAATTCGTCCGTCCATTCGTTCTTGCTTCCGTCCGTCCATGCGTCCGTCAATGTGACCATCCATGCGTCCATCAGCCCGTCCGTGCGTGCGCCTGTTCGTCCGTCCGTCCCTGCGTTCGTCCATGCAGCCGCCCCTGCGTCCGTCCCTGCGTTCGTCCATGCATCTGTCTATGTGTCCGTTCGTCCATCTATTCAACACTCCAAGTACCACCATCTCACATCTTTTCATCATATATTTCCCATATAGAAGCACCGCCATCCAGCGGACATTCCAAGGACTAAACGAAAAATGGCACACGCACATTTTCGTACGGCTTGCGCTTCAGGTCCACTTCCCACATTTAACCATCTCGAGTTCATGGTATATACTACTTCACTGTATTCATGGCACTGCGGCCGAACGCTCGCTAAGCCTTTCGAAAACCAAGGAGGTTACGCCCAGCGTGTATGACGTAGCAAACTTTTAGGGGCGAAGCTCCTTAGGGCGTGGGCTCTGCGTCCCCTGTAGCCTGTATGTAGCCACCTCTAGTTTAGTTCTTGCAGTGTTCACTAGATGGCGGTACCGTCTCCTGTATGTAGCCACCTCTCATTTAGTTCTTGTAGTGTTTACTAGATGGTGGTACTTGTAGCTGATGATGAAAAGATGCAAGATGTTATAAACTAGAAAGCGGTACTTGTAGTTGATGAAAGACGCGAGATCTTATAAAATAGGAATGATGTCACATATGGCGCGTGTCATTGGTTGAAGGCAATCGTTCGATTTAGTGCGGCGACGTACGCTAGGGGGAGCGTTGTAATAAAATCCGTTCGCTGTTGGCGCGCGCTCGGAGTCGCCGGATAGATAAGGCTGCACAGCGGAGAGAGCGCAAGGCGGCAGCAGCGCGCGCTCGCAGACAGAATCCCGATGTGCGAGCGCGCGAGACAAGGGACATCGCAAGCCATCCATCGTCTAAGAACAAATAAAAGTTGATTTGTGTATATACACACACAGCGTTTCTCACGTCTTTACATGATGATCGACTGGGCGAATTATACGGAAGATTCACAGTTTACCGATGAATCCCTCCGGAGCTTCGCCCATTCATCATAATTCACCCCATGAATATGCCGTAATTTTTTTTTCAGTCAGATAGTGCTCAATGTAAATGCCAATGGCTGCTAATGGGAAATGAGAGGCGGAGAATCCGGCTTTTACTTTCTTACGGCTTGCGCTTCGTATCTACTTCCCATTTTCAACCACCTCGAGTTCATTCATGGTATATACAAGTTCACTGTATTCATGGCACTGCGGCTCAACGCTCGCTAAACCTTTCTAAAGCTTATACACCCAGCGAGTATAAAGTAGCAACCCTTTCTTGTTAGATAGTGCTCGATGTACATGCCAATGGCCGCTAATGGTGATCGCAGCCTGCGCGTTAACTAAAATCCGAATGCTCCAGTCTCTCATTCCCCATTAGCAGCCATTGACATGTACATTGAGCACTATTTTTTATTGATCAAGAACGCACAGAAGAAGTCTCTCACCGGCACCACCTTGGAGGTGAAAATGTTATACTTGTTACATACTACGGGGGACGAACGGGTGCCGCTATAAAGAGCTTAGCCCCTAAAACACAATAATCGTACATACGGGAACAATATATCGCTGTAACAATGGCAAATCATTCTCTCCAAAGATGCGTTATTTCATTTTTGTGAAGCGACGGTGAAGCTACGTTGACACAAGATTCTCCACTTTTACGGAAGCGAGAATGTCTCAGAGATTCCGCGTTGGTGGTGCTCTGCATAAATACCTAGTATTTCATTCTCTTTAAAAAGTGGCTCGCGAATAAAAGTAAAGATCTAGGCGGTATGCGGCATGCGCCTCCCCCCCCCCTCTTTTTTCGATTTTGTTCTGTTCGGCGCTGATTTGTTCCAACTGGTGTCCTGTGGAGAGGGTAAGGTTATATCAGCTTAGCTACTTCATTCTTATAACTTCTGTAGAACACGCACACAAAAGAATAACAAAAACGGCACTATGATACGATTATGTTCGTATATGTAGTCAGGGCAATGATTCACCATACCTTGCGTAGTCGTAGGTGGATATAAGTAATGTTTAGGTCATTTATATAAAACCCCATAGTGAACTCTTTGAAAACTATTGGCATTGTACTCACAGAAAACTTGTACAGAGAATTTATCCCAAGAGGGAACTAGTTGTGTGGCTCCGTAGCCTAACTTCTGACTATCATGCAAAATGACTTGGTTAAATTCCTGCTTTAGCAGAGCGTTTTTTTAACGCGTTCTGCACGCAGGTAGTTGGGTTGAAAGTGGGACGGCTTTCTGCCCTCCCATTGCAGTGTACTGAATACTCTAAAGCGTTGACCACTTTTTCTAGACACAGATAGCGCGAAAGAACCCGTTTCGCATAATTTCTGGTGTCGGCGTCGGCGTCGTTCGTTGTGGGCGAAAAATTATCATCTTATGCGGGACCAAAAAATTGAGAACCATGCAACTAAAATAAATAAATCATAAACAATGCTGGAGCAAAGTGGACCAAACTAAGGTTGTTTGGTACGAGTGAGAATCAAACCCGAATCGTTTGCGAGGCAAGCGGATGTTGTATCACACAGCCATGCTTCTGCTTGTAAAAACAGTGAATAGAACTTATTTTTCTTGGAAATGCAGTAAAAGTAGCTTTTATGCTTCCCAAACACACGAGTCTTGTATGCATGCTTCGCAATGCAGCATTAAATATGGCCGTAATAATGCGTGGTACAAGCGGCCATTGCCAACGGGCGCCAGAATATATGATTATTATAACGCCTTCCTGGTTTAAAGCCGGTACCCCACTAGAAAATGCACACGTGCCACTTCGCCTATCCTCTTAAGGCCACGTATAGTGGGTGCATAGCAAATTCGAAAAGGTTTTATGCACTAAGAGTTTAAAATAATCACTGGGAACAGGATGTTGCTATCGAGTTCGACTCCTGAAGGCAAAGTTTTAGGGTCTCCGAACTTTTTTTACTTACTTCTATTCAAATTTCTCGCCTATTGACAACGCCGTCGCCATCAGCATTGCTTAATTCACGACAGTGGTTTCTTAGCTTAGAAAAATCAAGCGTTGGGTGAGTTGGCCTCCTTAGCGCAATGACGTTAAGGTTTCTTAACTATTTCTGGTCCCCTCGGTTGACACAGACTGTGAATAACTTGTGGCGCCGACTAGCATATCAAGGGCTGTGGCATGCAAACATGTGCCACGCGTAACTGATGGTTAATAATGTACGTCAAAGACAAGTCGTGTTCTTCATGTGGTAACCAGTGAATTGCGTTCATTATACACTTATGCCCTCAGAAGCCACATTTCAAATGTTTCAACTTCAAGTGACCACTGCGAGATCTCCCAGACGTAGATCGATAGATAGAAAGAAAGAAATGGTTAAAGAGATATTGGTTTCTTAAGAAATACTTCGCATCTATTAACATGACAACAAAACTATAGCTTTCGAAAATTCACTTTGCAGTGAAATGCACACATTTCTGTCCAAGTTGTAGCCACATTATACCGACCAGCGCATCACTTCGCGTTTAGTTACATACAGCTACTGATACCACCACACAGAAAGTGTACTGTGCGCTAAGAAGTCCTTCAGGATGATTCTCTTTCGCTGAATATGCTATGTAAGGGGGTGCTTCTGACATCCATTCATTCATCCATGCCGTGAACGTTTACAAGGCTAGGGTTTCTTCATAATGAAAACAAGAAAAGAAAGAAAATCCGCTTGTGGAAGAAAATCAACCTTTATATCTCAAATAAAGGCACTGGAAAGATGCGTGTAGTCAGAACAACTGCTCCTAAAAAAAGAAAAAAAAAACGTTTCTTCAATACTAACACGGCGAAGGTCCACAGCATGAGTGGACACTAATTGTGGTCCACGAAGCACGCCTCCGAACACTCTCCTTCGCGTAGCCGTAAAAGCATGCACTCCAGTCTCCGCTCTCGCGGGACAACGCAGCCACCGCGAGTGTGTTCTAAAGAGTGGTGCGGTCGTCACTTCTGCCAACTTGAGCACGCTCGTCCACTCTGCTTTCCTCTCGAGTGCCACGCGAGGTTCGTGCGGAACAACTCGCGAGTAATGGTGTTGGGCGTGCCATCGCGCGACCGAGTGCCCCTGCTTCTTTTCTGTCGGTATACTAGGAAAATTCAGCAGCAAAACTATAGGGCCTAGTGCTATTGAAGCAATAGTGCCTTTGCAATTAATCGGCAAAGTTTGGTGTGCCACACGCCTGGTTTTTCTGTCCTGCATGAACAGGCTGGAAGAATTCTGAATGCTCTTATACGATTTCATTTTGAATGGCTGTCATTTACGACTGCGACAGGGTTAGTTGGTGAAGCTGCATGATAACTGCGGTAAAGTCTTAAACTTGAAAGGCTGGTGCATGAACATAGAAAAAACAACAAAAAAACTTTAAGACTAATGCATAAAAAGTGCTCCTTTCACTCATTTGGCCTCTTCACACACATACTCTTTTATATTCTAACCCTCACACACACAAAAAAACGAATGACTAAGGACAAGTTAGAACATACGAAATAATAATTTACTTTTTTGCTACAAAGCGTATTAGCCCCGTATGAATGAAAATTCATACGGGGCTAACCCTCCACGTTCACACGTGAGAACAGTCAAGTATGGAAGCAATAGGATTGGTCTCTCTGAAGCATACTTATAAACTGTCCATTGTAATAGCGCTAGGTTTTTTACTTGCCTTTATTCGCAACTCCAGAAAGCCCTCCGTGTACTGGCAGCACTGGTCGGAAAAACCAAGATGGCTGTGCTTAACAAGGGTCAACGCGGCACTTTCGCTTGACGCTGTGCTTAAATTTCTTCGTTGCGGCATCGGATGGTGCTGCTTCGTCAAAAGCGGAAGGTAGCTGGGCGCGAATCACCTATTTTAATTGGCATGAATTATTTTAAATGCCAACCAGCAAAAATCATGGGGCAGCGCACGGAACATCGAGCAGCGAACGAAATCATATCTATATGAAAGAATCTGTCTATGAAGCGCGAGATTGAAGAAGGTCTCTGCTCATGTGTAGCGGCCCTCTTCGAAAGGTGCTAGCACTTTTACGCTGCGTTGCTGCACCGCTACAGGCAAGGCCATAACAGTTTTCGAGGTAACTACGCATGCGAGTTGTGCTGCCGATTGCATGCATCCCATTTAGTTGCGTTGTCTCGTCAATGGGTAAATATACAAGCTGTTCACTTCAATATACAAAAGAGCTAGGCCTGGGCCTGTGTATCTTGAGATAAGGAAAATTGTTGTTTTTATTGTAAGAGGAGCGTTCCTCTCTTTTCGTTCGTGATCATGTTACCAAGTTTCTAATGAACAATGTTGTCAGCTTCCGAACGCTCACTTGTCCAATTCGACAGTAGTTGATATTCAAAGCAGATATACGCACCCACGCTGCGAATTCAGGGACATAATTTTTACGGGGTTGTGACGTCGACAAAGAGAGCACATTGAAGGTCGAAGATGAAGCTATTTATTTGGCCGAACTTGTGGCCAGTGAACGGAATGTCATATTACAATTACACACGCTGGCACTAGTAGCGGCGAACGGAACGCCAGCCGAGGATCAACTCGCAAGTGGTAAGCTGCGTTGGCATTTATACATGTGCCGTCGAATATTCCAGTGTTATCGCTAACTGCTACGTTGATCTCAAAATAATCTGTTATGTTTGCGTAGTGCGCGTAATCTAAACAAAATGATCTTCTACAGTCCTGAAGCTTCTCGAACAGTCAACGTGCGAATTTGCGCTGAGAATTACATACAGTGTAACAGGGCGATAACAAAGCTCGAGGAAGGAACGTGGCAATATATATACGCACGAACATGCATACACGCACGTATACTCACGCGCGACACTCGCGCCCGTTTGTGGGCGTGTATATACAGTTATTTGAAATAAAAAAATGTTACAGGGGAAGGATTACCGCAGCCTAATTTTAGAGTAGGTAGCACTGTGGTTTGCGCAGAAAACAAGCATATACGAAAAACACAGTCACATACATAACGCAAACATATTCCCTAAAGTGCTTGCTTATATAAATGAAACAATAGTCCGTGCTTCAAGAAGCCCGAATATTGATAACAATGCACACATGCTAAATAGTGGTGTACTCACCGAGGAGAATTAAGTCGTTGCGAGGGAATTGATGAGAACAAGCTACCGTATAGTCTACGTCACCTGGTTTGTTATGCCTAAGTTTCTGGTTTGCGTCGTCCACCATCTCACGTCGCCTGTTTTCTTCGAGAAGTGATAGGATGAAACGCACGTTGTGATCTTTCCACCTCAATGCCATGAATTGCGGCACACTTCATTGGTTTTTGAACATCGCTTTCTTTTTTTTCGGGTTCACGAGTGCGGCATAGCGAAAATAAAGAAAATATGTGGCCTCTTCTCAACGCGCGCCACGTGGTAAAATATCTCTTTTCAAGATCGACCCTGCTTTTTGCTGTTTCCAGGTGCAGCCGCTAGGTGGCCAGCGCTTAGTTAGTTTCCCGAATAGGGCAGACTTGTAGCGTACACTGTCGACAGACGCGAATTACTTGGCTAAATATTGTGCTGATCCCCCTGTTTTTCTGTCCCGCACGAATCACAGCAGCTCAACTTCAAAATTCGTTGCACAACAAGTTTTAGTTACGAAACTTTACATAAATGCAAAAAGTGGTTATTGAAAATTACACTGTTGTCTTTTGCTAAAATATCCATCTTTTGAAAGAATACATACCAGCCTAAGTTTTTCTAACGAAGAATAAGTGGATTGAGAGAGTTACGAGATGTTCAGAAGTTCTGGTGTATATAGTGACATTACAACAAAAGCAGAGCAAGCGCTGCAGCGTTTGTGACCCCATCTCTAAAGGTTTTCTGGGCAGCGAGACTCGAGTGCGTTGTTTTATCGACAGCATGTGAAAGCGTGGCAATCTAGGCAGCCCTGAAAAAACTGAAGTTTTGTAGGCAGCAACAAGTCGTGCTGTTCTCGGACAGTAAGCCCGCTTTGCAGCGGCTAAAACATGAATTGATTTTGGATCGATGCACCTAAAGATCACTGCGAATCCTTAAAGACCTGCTCGGCATGGGTATAAACATTACGTTTCAATGGATTCCATCACATGTGGGCATAGCGGGCAATGAGGCGGCTGACAGACTTGCCCGGAGTGCTCTGGAGCTTACACCAACAAAGAAGGCTCCCAAAGACAATCAGCGTATCTTACGAGAAGCTGTAAACAAGCACTTTCGCTCGTTATCGCTGACGCCTCACCAGCCATGTGTGACTCAAGGGCTATTAAGGGAAGAGGCCTGCTTGCTTCATCGCATTCGAACGGGATCAGCGCGTACACCAGCATGGCTTCACAAGATCAGACTGTCCGCGACGCCCTTGTGCCCGAAGTGCAAGGAAAACGGTGATAAAGAACACTATTTGCTTAAATGTTGTGCGCTTAAGAAGGAACGGCAAAGTTTATTTGAGGAACTGCAACAGTTAGGCTCACCATGCGACGAACTGCAACAGTTAGGCTCACCATGCGACAGCGTGAGTGATATTGTGTTTCCGCGTTGTTCCTCGATCTTCGGGAAACAAGTGTCGTGACTTCTCTTGAAATTTTCGATTGCTACAGACCTCGCATGGGACTGGTGATAAGTGACAATTATGTTTGGTGTATAGTTCAGCGAGATAGAGTACTGGCACAGTACTGCACGTGGAATAGCACAAAGGCCACTGTCTTATGCAGGCTTACGTCGCGCTATGAACGATATTTATTTTAAGAGCCTGCTCGTGATTAGTTAAAAACAGACAAATGACATAGCTTCATTTAGCAAAGAGGAAACCGGGTGGGGCAATTGCCTGCAAATTATGCAAAGCTAGATCCACCGGCTACCTACAAGATCCTTAACCTTAACCTTTACAACAAAAGAAATTCGGACCTATCTTCACTATTCATATCTATCTACAAATATTTCCCTGACTGTGCAGAAATATAAGGCTTACTTTGTTGAAAAATTTCATAAATAGTAGTTAGATGGCTGAGACTTTTTGATGCATCTTATCTGATGCTGCTTTCGCGTAGTACAAAATAAGTACTACACGAAAGAAGCACCACATTATACGTAACGTTAAGCTGGCCTTGAGTGCTTTAACTAATAGCAACGCAAGAAGGACGTGTTAGTGTACCAGCGATAGGGACGTGCAGACGCCATCGCAAATCACGTCAGATGGAATATCGGGCTGCGTCAATAACATAACCTGCGAGAGCCACAAAACACCATGAACTGATTTCCCGGAGGGCTGTCGTTGTGGCATGCCGCAATCAAGACGTAGAGCCAGTGACGTCCCCGGAAGAGGAGGGCGAACGAGTTAGGTGGTGCTGTCGATGCGAGTACTCCGTCAGGCAAGCTGGTGGTAGTGCGAGTGACCGCGACCTCCAATTCGTTACTCTCTCCACTTCTCTCTAAAAAGTGACAGCATTGCCGATGCCCCTTGACACGCTCCTCTAAGCATCGTTTATTACCCTGCCTAGTTTAGCGTTCTTACCGTCGAGTCGAGGCTGCTTTCATTGCTCTTTCTAAATGTGGGGTAGTGACTCGCCTATAGATTCACACAGGGTCTGCAAAAACTGACCCAAAAGGCGCCTCTTCCTTTCAGAACGCCAAACATTTTCTGCAGAGTGTTTGATGGTGTGTGGGAGTGAAGTGAAAAATATGTGGCTTTCGACAAGAAACAAAAAAAGTATCCACCATCTAAGTTTTTGCTATGTCCATATTAAAGTGTTGTGAATTGCATATGAAGGTGCACAGAGATTACAGACATTAAGACACTTTGTGTGTCACGTTGGCTCCACTTTTCTCACTTTAGTACAAATACTTTTTTTGTGTGAAGTAAAAGCACAAAATTTCCAAAGCTCATCCCCAAACCACAACATGACTCATAGGATGTGTACGGCTGAAGGTTTTGTTCAATATATCTCCCAGCAAAATTGTTTTGCTCGTTCAGACGACATTTGGGTCCATTACCATGCATTGCGGTGTTTACGAGGTCTACTTTTTTCTTCTTATTGAATCTTCTCACCCCTTCCCTCAGTGCAGGGTAGTCAACCCGACGTGCGTCTGGTTGACTTCTCAGTTATTGAGCTCCTCCTCCAAAGAGCTTCACACAATGTTTGGGCTTCTCTAAGGCAGAGTTGTAGGCTTCAATATTCAGAAGTAGATATACATTTATAAGAACACCCTTGAATTTTCCACCCTAAATTCAGTGAGCTACTCACCATAACGGACAGGGAACAGGAGGGAAAGTAAAGGCAAGGATGTTAACCAGTCTATAGCGACTGGTATGCTACCCTACAATGGGGACCGAGTTGAGGAAGTTCGAAAGATAGAGAGAGGGAGAGAGAGGAGACAACTCGTACTAAAAGTCCCACGTTACAGTAAATCTAACACTATTGGTCTATAACCACTGGTTCAAGTTCATTGCTTTCAAAAAGCTCAGGACTGCGTTTGTCGCCTTCACTCGTGATGACTGCTCTAGACGACAGTCCAGAATGATGTGCTCCGTCATCGGTCTGGAATCTGTGTAAGCTAGCGCAGGTGAAACTGATTTTCTCTGCGCATCGTAGCGAGGACAGTCGCAGAAAGTGTGCTGTAAAATCTCCTGGCTACCACAGGACCATCCAGAGGGCCCACGACATAGCCGTGGAGTTTAACCTCCCCGTCTCATCGTGGGTGTGGCCCACCGGTGTCACCCCAGGTTGAGCGCCGTTTCCGGACACTAGTATAAAGTTCTTTGCCTGCCTGCCTGCCTTCCTGCCTGCCTACCTCACTACCACAGTTGTCAAAGAAGGGGTTGTCAGCCATTTAAATACGAAATGAAAATGACTTCGTGGAAGCCACTCTTTGCCATAAATGGCAAAGTCGAGTGGCGTCATTTCTGCATAGTCCGGTATGGATGTCTGTAATCGTTAATTGTTCGGGCTGTAGTGGAGTTGATTGCTCGGTTTGCTTGTATTTCAAGTGGAGAGAGTGATTTCCCATGCTTCCATCCAAAGTTAGCTGGCAGTGTCGGTCTTTGATAATGGTATTGTTTCGAGCCTGTTGCCTTGAAACACTGATCGAGCAGCATTGTTCGCGTTTTCACTATCACGACGCAGTGACTTAGCAGCTACTGATATGTGACGTGGTGACCTTTCTCAAACACTGTATGGAAAAGATACCAAACCTCAAGGACAAACTGTTCTTCTGTTCATTGCCGGAGGGCTGATTGTAAATATTGCAGAGCTCCTTTCGAATCCTGGAAGACTGACCAACGTTGAGGCTGGTCGTGGCTGACTCTGTGAAGTGCCGCGCGAACAGCAGCGAGCTCTACAGTCGTCGATGACGTTGTGTGGTCTGTCTTGAAATTGAACGTAATACCTTTCACTTGGACGACCACTGCTCCAGAAAAACACTGGAAAGTGGTTGGTCTGTCAGTATAAACATCTACGTGATAGGCGTCCTTCTCGTTCAAAGGTATTAAAGATAGCCATTTCAGCACTGGTGATGCGAGATCAGATTTTCTTCTCATGCCGGGTACGATGAGGTGCACTACAGGTCAAATGAAGCACCATGAATTCACAAGAGTGTACACGAGGGTCCCGGACAATGTTCCTCAAGTAAAAGAGGTAAAATATTTGTTACTCGGGGATCAGCCACTCGAGGTGACACTTGAGCTATTTGAAGCCGATGTAGCACTCGTTTTTCGCCTTACAACCACTAAGACAAATGTAACTGTTTTTGTATTTAAAGATCAGCAAATTAGAAAAATACCAAATGAACTCATTGGTACTACATTGAAGTATAAAGAGGAGAATGCGTCTCTTCCATATTTTTTCACAAAAATGAGGGGAGAATTTCGAAAAGTTTGTCAAGCGACTGCATTTTCTTCCGGCTAATCTTGGTTGAATAGAGTTATGGTGGAAATTATTGATTCTGCCATATATTGTTGGTCAACTATTGATAAATATCACAGACTTATATATGTCGGCTAATGTCAGCTGTTCTTGGCAATCCACTCTTGTAATAGCAGCACTGTCTTTGTTCATCATTATTTTATAGCTTGTCTCGCGTAAGCCTCGAAAACAGTCGCCGTTTGTCTTGCTTAATTTTTGTGAGCTTCTCTAAAAAGATCAATAGATTTTAAAACTTTAGCATGTTCTTTGAAGTTCTTGAGATCTGTTCCACCGTAATGCATAACACCACGAACACGAATTTTCAGCGCCATCAACGCACAGCCAGACTTAAGTTCCTGAAGAACCAGTAGAAGTGATGCTGGAGCTATCGATCTTTGCGGCCGGCGCTAATGAGCCCAATACCAGGGCTTGCCTGAGAGGAAGAAAAACGACGGGCAGTGTCTCCATTATTCACAAGCGTTAACCCGTTTTTCGAGCCTTCGAGGCCGCCATTGAATTAAGCTTTTTTTTTATTGTTGCAGTAGGCTCACCATACCTTGGCGCCATCGTTTTCGCCTCCATGCTTTCTTGTTTATCCTTTATTGGGTTTATCTCTCAGCTTTTGGGCATACCGGAGCCTCACGAAGCGAACGAAATCGAAGGCGCTAATCACGTCTGCTCTGCTCTCCTGATGGTTCGTTGCTTTTAGGGCGATCGGTATATTGCATTAAGGAATACACTTTTTTAGCATTAGTGGCTATAGTTTTTAGGGCGATATAATTATAACAAAATAAACACTTTTGTAAGATTCACTACCGTTAGCTCGCTATCGATCTCGAATCGACGCAGATATTTTTAATCATAAAAAAATTCTGAATCCTGTCGCAGATGTCACGAGACATCTTTCTACTGCCTCCGCAACTTCAAACAAAAAGCTCCTAAGCTATAAGGATTTTCTAGAGATACTTAAATGAAAATAATGACAAATCTCCCCAACAAAGCCACGCACGTGGTAAAAATATGAATTCTCGGGTTTTCTTAAAGACATATTCTGAGTATTCTAACTACCGGACAAGTTTACAATTCCAATTGTCTTCCTCTTGTCTGCTTAGTTATCTTGCTCCCTCTGTAATGCGTTTTTTCTTGCTGCGGGCCAGTGGCGAATCTATAGCCCGACGACAGCTACCATTAGTGCGCGATAAGCACCGGTGCAGCAGCCGAGAAGTAAAGCAAGGAAGAAGAAGAGAGCACTCGATGGCCCGGCATTAGCGTCACACGTGCGGTGATGAGCTGCAACGGCCGAAGCCCAGAACGATTGGAGACGCCAGCAGACACATGTCTTCCTATGCTTGGATACTAAAGAAAGCAATCATCTGCACTGAGGCCGGACACATAAGGAGTGCGTTTGGGGGATTAGTTTCGAGCATGCACCATTTCGCTCGTAAGGGCGATGTCGTAAATGATGAGGATTGGTGAACGGGAGGCTGTTTGTCAGGACAGCGTGGGTGACATAGAGAAAACTTGATCACCGTAGACACAGGAATGAGGAATGGTTTTGTTTTGCTCTGGACTTACGAAAACGCCATGCCTGCGCGGAAAGCGCAGTACAGTCAAGTTAAAGCTGGAAGAGCGCCATTTCCAGAACCAATTGCAAGCAATTTTCGAAATACTAATGCAAGCGCGCTTGCAAGGTGCCCACTACTTCAAAATTAATGCGGCGCCTGGTTACGATGAAGAATTATGGCAAACCCTTTGTTATGGGTTGGAAGCGTTCGTCATACTTTGTGACACCGGGTTACAGAAGTCGCATTGTGTGACACCTGGTTGTTGTTTTACTCTTGATTGATATGTGGGGTTTAACGTCCCAAAACCGCCATACGCTTATGCAAGACATGGCAGTGGAGGGCTCTCGAAACTTCGACCACCTGGGGTTCTTTAACGTGCACCTAAATTTGAGCACACGGGCCTACAGCACTTTCACCTCCATTGAAAATGCAGCTGCCACAGCCGAGTTCCAATTCGCGACTTTCGGAGCAGCGGCCGAGTATCTCAGCCATTAGACCACCGCGAGGCATTCTTTTACTCTTCTATCACAATATATTGCGTATTTTAACGTGGTTTAATCTCCATACGACGCTTGTGTGGGGTTTTTCTGCGCTAGAGCTCCGAGCATAGACAAAGCTCAGTAGCGGAATACTGGGACGGCATGGATGATCCAGATTTGAAATCCGCTCCTTCCTAGATAATTTTCGCTCTTTCGTGTGATGTAGTGGGCCGCCGCCGCGGAAGCCAGTGTTTCAAACCACTATAGTTCGAAATACAGGCTTCGGCGGTGGCGGTGAACTACATCACCCTTGCTGTGATCTCACAACAGCTTTTGTTCTCAAAATCACCTGTCTCTGAAGATTGGCCGCGTATCTGCAAAAAAAAAAGATTTATATATATACAGGAAGTAGGAGGAAGATGGCCCGGTGCAGACCACCTTTCACAGGCGCTAGGTGGGCTCCTCGTTACAGAAGCCCGTTGGCAGCCAACGCGACTCGGGCTCGGTTGACCATGCCCTCCTGGCTCGCCAGGTTGGAACAGCCGAGCAGGGCTGCCCCCCAGTTCTCCCGGGTGGATGATTGGCTTTTGGGTGAAGCGCGGTGTTTACTGGCGTGTCAACGCCATGTGGAAGATGTCTGACGACTCCTCCGCATAGTTCTGCGTATCCCCACACCTCGCTGCCAATGTCGATAGGCGGTAGTCTCCTGCCGGCCGTACTATATACATGGCGGGCATGGCGTTGAAGTTTCAGCGCAGCGTTAGAAACACAAGTGTCTTCAGATTTGAATATGCATAAATTTATAGTAAAGGACACACCATCTAATACTTGCGTATTGATGTTTCACCTCAGATGTGCGTAAACTTCAAATTTTTAATAAACAAACTTCACAGGTATGAATGCAGTTACCGGTTCAAGACGGCTGGGCATTCAGCAAGTGCTTAAACTTTGTCTGGCTGGCTGAATTATGAGACAGACAGACAGACAGACAGACAGACAGACAGACAGACAGACAGACAGACAGACAGACAGACAGACAGACGGACGGACGGACGGACGGATGGACAGACGGATGGACAAATATTTCCGCGTTCAAGTATCCCAAGAAAGACTATCGTTTTTATTACCACCCTTGAACACTGGCTATATGAAGAACGAAGTTTACAGGGAGGTAGGTAGCTTTTCTGAGAGCGATGGCCACGTCGTTCATTACTGGGTTTGTTAGGTATAAGCGTCTTTTTATGTCGAGAAGTGATGATGCGGACACACTTAGCTCTGAAGGTTCTGCAAATTATCAGTGATGTTGAGTAACACTCGGTACAGAGTTAACAGTGTACAAAAAGGCACATAATTTTTATGAGATATACAGAAATGTGCAGAAGGTGTCTTTATGTTGCGTATTCTTTTATAAAGTTTTTCATGCAACCAGGATGAGTATTTTCCCCGACATGCGTTGTCTTGTCTAGCAATCACGCTGACGTGTGACATATTTGCGCGATGTTGTTTGTGGTTGCCGCCCATGTGCTTCTGTCTACACTTTTATTTATCCAATGGTGAGTGGTGCAGTTTACCCAATTATTTTGCACATTCATTTCCACAAGGAACAAACAGAATGCCCCAGAAATTTGGTGCTTCACCTAAAAACAGGGGTGGGTTGAACCATTTTATTTTAAAGCAAGCTTCGAGACCGCACAGTTATGTGTGAGCTCTTTTACCGACAGAACTAATAATATAGGTGCTCAAAATTATACAAAATTTTAAATTAAATTTACTTCATTCGGAGGCTTCGGCAATTCAAATGTGTTCGCACAACGATATAACGAGAGAAAAATATTTGAACAGAGGGCACAAAAATGTGAAACTTGCAGATATACGGAGTTTGCATGATGAGCCAACTTAATGAATATGCTGAAGAGGTGAAATGTTGACTACCAAACAATGCTGTACGGTATATTTCGTTTTTCACAGAATATAACAATGCATCATAACATGTATTCAGCTGGTTTTTTTTTCTTCCTGCGCCTTTCTTTCACTCCGCCTTAATGCTGCGAAATTTCACTGGTGTGATATTTTCATTATGTCTGGCATCATTCAAGCATAGACATTTACTTAGGGAACAACGTTTACAATTCGTACCGACTTCACCAAGTGGGCCATTTTCGCTGGTTTGTTTACGGTTTCCGCAGTATAGACATTTTTTAATTTAACAGCGCCACCTTATCTTTCAGCGTTAAAGGATGAATGATAGGCGTACCCCATTTACGAATCCTTAGGATGATACCGTTTTAAACATTTGTTACAAATTTTGGAAAAAACAAAAACGATGACAATAGAATTGACCTAAATAAAAGGCATGCTATTTGCTACTCATTTTTTAAAGTAGGTCTGAATAAATAGTTGGCAAAACAAACGTATTTCACTGTACACTGCACCTAAAAACATGAAGAAGTTCGTCTAAACTTAAATTCACTTCACGAGCATACAGGTGGTTTTCACATAAAACCGACAGTAACTTTGAGTATTGAACGATGAATATAATATTAATCCACAATAAAACATCAAATAAAATATAAAACACTGATAGTTCATAAATTGCACAACTTTCTCCAGCTGCCTTCAATGTCATGTTAGTTCTGGCGCTTCTTTTAGCTGATCTTGAATTCTATCTCTTCGCATTTACTAGCCTTTTCTTTCTTGTGTTCAGAGGATATAGTTGGCGAGTACAAATACTACGCACTGTATTCGAGTTTTTCCTTCTGGTTCCTTCATGCGGGCGTATTTCCTTCCCGCTCTACGGGCGCGTGCGGACTTCGCATTAAGGCAATTGAGACACTCTTACCCACGGCGCGACAGCGAAGACCGATTGCAGAATTGGCACGCATGTATACAGGAAAACGCATGGCTAACGTGTGTATACGCTCTGCTCACCATAATTGCGGACTGTGCACAACCGTTTATAATGTTGACTGATAGCACGCGTTTTCAAGTGCCCTGTTTAAGTGCCAAACCAAATGAAGCTGGTCTGTTCACCCGCAACTAAATTTTCGTATTGCGTATGAAATTGTCGTAACGTAAATGCTAACCAAGTTTGGTCAATAGCCTAAAGAACAAACTAACTTTTTTTTGCGTACTTGAACGTATTTGACACAGCGCAGCAAGAAAAACGAAGAAAAACGAAGAGCAGGCTACAGTGCCGTCATTGTACAACAATTTAAACCTAGTTCATCTTCAATTGACGGCTATATTTCAACGCTATTCTGGCAAGAGCACTGCCTATTCTATATAAGCTATGTACAGAGGCTCTGACTTTGCAGTTAATTTTTTTGGCACTTACCTATCACAAGTAGATCAAGCACACGCAGAAAGAGCGTGCCCGTATTCTGTTTTTCTTTAGATAAATTGATGCTATGGCCTCGTCTGTAGTAAACACTATTTGTAAATCATATCACTTAAGTTCAATTAGCTACAAGCCCGGCTTAAGAATGAAATTGCGAGGCTACTTTTGGTCAAACTTATATTTGTTTTAAATATGCGCACGGAAACCCTAATTCACGTTGCCACTGCTATCTTTGCTGCTACACACAAAACACACTTCAATTCCGGCACCTTTTCATAGTTAACAATAACAATTTTCGAGTTTAACGTCCCAAACTTGCGATAATATTATGAGAGACATCATAGGCTCCGGACTCTTCGACCACTTAGGGTTCCTAAATCGAAGTACACGGGCCTCAAGCATTAACGCCTTCATCCAAAATCCGTCAAAAACGCTGCCTCCACGGCGTGTGGGTCGTCATCCGAGTGCCTTAGACACTAATTTGCCATAGTTATGTGCCTTAAGCTATGTTTGAGTTACCGCAATAAACGACTGAGAGAACAGAAGTACCGTTCTCTGCGTAGGCACCGTAGGTAATTAGTGCCATAGACATACTTTCGTTGGTTCAATAAGAATGTGAGTATTGTAGTTCCAGTGATTTTCCTTAGGCTCCGTGTGACACCTTGACTAAGAAGTGACAGAAAGAACACCAGTGTTGTACTAGACGGCCTCTTGATATTCAATTCCAGATATATGACATAACACTGCTACAACTTGTAAAAAAAAGAAGCTATGTGTGTCACTATTTTTACACATTTATTAATATAGATCTGTTACACATTTGCAAATGCCGCTGGTTCCTTCGACGGCTAATGATCGTCTCATATGGTGCTTTGTTTTTTCAGTATTGCCGTTATGCGCTGTTCTGGCGTTCTGAGCTCAATCTGGAAATAGCACCTTTACAGTGAACGATTACGATGCTTACTGAATTAATGAGGCTTCATGTATTAATCCGCGTGCCGCCCGTTAGAAGGCTCTGACTACCCACAGGTACCGGAGGGAATAAGTTCCTGACCTCGATGCATAACTTAGCTGGCGATGCCGAGAAGGTTCGGCAAACACAACAGGCAGCAAGAAGCACCAGAAGTAAACAGCAGCAGCCACTGTGAGAAATGCTCTCCTTGTCATTGACCTGGCTAGGTGTCGACCTAAGGTGACATCGGACGATGGGGGGGCTCGCCTAGAGGCGACAGCAATAATCAAAGACACAGTGACGTTGGGTAAAGAGAAAGCAATGTGTGAACGATCCTGAAGAAGCAAGGTGTAAGGGTGAAAAAGGAGGGCTTAGCTTGCATGCCAGGAAACTAGAAGAGATCTGCAATAAGCTGGACAGAGTTAGCCGAGAGAAAAGGGCTACGATGTAATCAAAGAGAGAGAGAGAGAGAGAGAGAGAGAGAGAGAGAGAGGAGAGGATGTTGAGTATGGGAGAAGACAGGTCGAAGAGATTGCTAATCAGGAGAAGGTAAAGGAGAGGCCCACTGATGGTCATCTGCTTCTAGAAAGGCTCCGATTGCTCGTGCCTTATCCTGGCAGGTGGCGACACTTGTCATCTTGTGGAGTTACAGCAAAAATAAGTCCGAAAGAGAGACCCTCGCTTTTACTTAGGGCTTGCGTGCGTTATTCGTCCATAATGACGTTTTACGTAGGCTTATAAAGTGAAACAACTAAACTCAAATAAGTTCCTTTATTTTTTACGGAATAGCCTAGGACAAAAAGAAATTGCACATATACAGCAGGTACAACACTTGGCAGCGTTTTGGACTTTGTTAACATAATAGCGTCAAAAAGCTCGTGTTGAAAAAAAAAATTCTGGCATAAGCTTCAGTGTGGTGTGAGTGCCGTCAGTTGTCAGAAAAAAATCGCCAGCTTGTGCGTGACCAAAAAAATTAAAAAAAGATGCGAATAAGATAAATAATAAAAATTCCCGGGCTCGAGTGAAGTTCAACCTTGAGTCTATTTGCGTGGCCAGCAGGCCATACCACACAGACATGCATCTGCTTGGAAATGCAGTTAAAATAACTTCCTCTGCTTGGACATTGCGTGAAAATAACGTTCATGCTTTACAAACACACGTGTTCTGTAGACAGATTTTGAAACACAACATCTAATGTCGCAGTATCCTCACGTGGCACAAGCACACAATCCCACCGGGTGTCGGAACACATGTAGATATAGATGCAATGTTCAACTGTTTTGTTTTGTTTTGTCGCCTGGAAGATTTCGGCTTATACCCACAAGGGGGATTGGCTAAACTGTACCTTATAACCTGAATTTTATTACAAGGCTTGTTAAAAGAGAGCGAAATCAGATAAGAACAAGATGAATGATAACGTATATTAAAGAAAGAAAGTGAGAAGGAACTGATTACTGTAACACCTTTTTGGTTTCGAGCCCGCCACCCATACAAAGGGCACTCACGTCGTTGTGAGCGACCGCGCAATGAGGGCACAGCAAGTTGGGAAACATTTCACGCGCAACATTTCTCAAGGTCATAAGCATGCTACCTCTTACACAAAACGCAGCATTGTGCGAAAGCTTTACTGACAGAAGCCATTGTAAACCTTACCGATTATATAATAGTAATCCACCATGTAAAGTTCACGAGTGACACCATAATAGATATGTAGGGTTTAACGTCCCAAACCATCATATGATTATGAGACGCCGTAGTGGAGGGCTACGGAAATTCGATCACCTGGGGTTCTTTAACGTGAGCCAAAACCTGAGCACATGGGCCTACAGCATTTACACCTCCGTCGAAAATGCAGCCGCTGCCTCAGGGATTTCGATCCCTTGTCCTGCGGGTCGGCAGCCGAGTGCCTCAGCGACTAGACGACCGTGGTGGGGACGAAGTAACACCATACAAATCAAAGTATGCATCAGTGGTTGAAGTACGCATTACATCATGCCACTATTATGTTTAACTGTTGAAGTCGAGGCTTAATGGCGCTGCTAGTTTTAACTGTGCACAGTTGAGTGACTTTAGTGTAGTTTAGCGCACTGACAAAGAACACCTTATAGTGGTGTCGGAAACGATTACCGGTTCTCCACTGTGCCGACTGCTTTGCTACAGTTGAGTGCGAAGTATTCGCATTTCTACTAATCTTTTTTTTATTAGACCCCGGAGACGCAGAAATGGAACGTGCTACCTATTTTTCACATCCGTCATGATTCGTAGCGACAAGCGTTTCTTAAAATAATATAGTGAGACCAATACTTCAGTGTTTTGAAACATGAGGAAAGTTGGGGCCTGTTTACAGAAAATTTTCTTCACTCCAAACAAAACAACAAGGACACGCAATTCATTTCCTGTACCGTCTCTTTTGTGCTATAAAAGTTGTAATACAGCGAGAACGCAACAATTTCCTCTTTGTTTTGCCAGTTTATCTATGCAGGTTGCAATGCTTCTTTCCATAGAGAAATAAATTTGTCATCTGTACCTCATTTCTTACCCATACCTCTGCAGGGAATTCAGCGTCAGAATTCGAGAAACGTATAGGTATTTACTTCCAAGGTGACTAAAATCTCGATTCTGAAGTATACAGTTCTTATTCTCTGGTTACGTTTCAACACATGGGGACCACGCAGTGTGCTTCACGAAAGAAACGCTTAAGACTAGTTATATATGAGTGGACGTACATATTAAGAAACTAAACAAAGTCATGAAATGGTGACAGTCATGTGTGGACCACGAGCACCTGCCGAAAGGTCAGCGGACAGAGTGTTTTACATTCCTGCCTTAAAGTGCCTCTAAACCAGCCTGAAGTCGAAATTTATTCGCGTTGTGGACCTTACGCGTGAGTATAAACTAAAAAGTAGCCATAATTTTTTTTTGAAATGGTGTCGTATCAGTGGAGTTACGTGCCTTTGATGATACAAAGGAAGCCCTCGTTGGTTTAGCCCTTTCCTCCGTTCGTCACCCCTCCTGACCAATGCTCCTCCTCCCGTTCGAGGAACAGTTACTGCGAGCACAAGTAGCTGTGAGTGGTGTATAGTCGGTTACAATCTATGAATAAAGGCACGCTACCTCAACAACCATTGCGTTCCTACCCAGACAGAGTTTGCGTGTGCTTAGAAAAACTGTGTAACGATTTAGAGTACTTCGTATTCTACTCCGCTCCAAATCTTAATGAGAGAAAAAATCAGCAGTAGTACTGTTGCTTATGCAATGACGGTGTTTAGAAAAAGTGTGTTTAGAAATGTTGGCAACAATTTAGAGTACTTCGTACTCTACTATCGGAGAGCGGAAAGCCGTTCCAGGGCAATGTACCCCGCACCATCTAAAGAAGTCCTGTGTTTAGAAAAAAGTGGTTAACGATTTTGAGTAGTTAGTACTCTACTATGGGAGAGCATAAAGCCATCCCGTGAACCTCTACAATGAGGGAGCTTCTGTGTGTGTTTAGAAAAAGTGGTTAATGATTTAGAGAACTTGGTACTCTACCGTGGGAGAGTTGAAAGCCGTCCCCGTACTGTGCACAACAAGAAATTCTTTGTTTAGAAAAAGTTTAATTACAGCATGTACTGAACACAAAGGCTTCATACCATTCCAGTAACAGGGCACATACACTTCGGCACATCTATATTTCACGACTAACATCACTACGTTACAGTGAAGACATTAACATTATGCCATGGTTATGCCATGGTTATGCCATGGTTATGCGACGTCGACCACGAATAGCGTATTTGTGAACGGTACCTTTCGCATTCAGGGCCATGTTCATGTCACTGGTGCTCACTCGAAACATTTATTTCCTGCAAAATTTGAAGAACTATAACCCCACCACTGCTCACCCTACCGTAAAGTAAAGTAAAGAGCACTGATAATTTAATCTATCATTTTTGTAGTGTTTACATTTGCGGCAAAAAAAAGTACTTACTATTTGAAATGTAAGCACCTCACACGATGCTTTTTCACAGATGATTGGCAGGTGGACCGCAGTTGTCAGGGTGGGGCTTGCATTTATTCTTAGGTTGTAACGTGCTAGGGAGAGGCGCTTTAGATGCCGACCAGTGCTGACGTGTGAATATCGGCTTCTGCTTTCAAGAATGTTTTTCTGTCGAATCCACAAATTTGTTGCCGAGTTTTCAGTAATATTGTGTGCCTAAGTTCTCAAGAAATCAGTAGATAACACCTTTGTGCCAGTGAGGGGACTTTTAAACCATTTTCGGCACATTTTTACATGGCAACGCCAACGAAAGATTTAAGCCTAACTAAGGAGGCGATTACCGCCAATGCGCCGACCCGGCGCCAACGTGACTCAACGCTTTGCGCGTTCCAGGAGCTGCAACTGAGAATGGAATACCACGTATACGGAAAGGACAGCTATCCAGAGAATTGCACGGAAGACATGGGTGGGAAGGAGGCCGAAGTAAGACGCTCAAGGAATAAGCTAGCCGCAGTTAGCGTTCCCTCTGCCAAGGGCTCGACCAAGGCTGGCGTAGGGGGAGACGCTCGAGCCAGTCGTAGTAAACATGACACCAAGCATACGATCGCGCGAGCGGGACGCATGCCGACACTACCCCAGGACTTGAGCAAAATTGTGCTAAGACCACGTAGAGGATTAGATATTTCGAGAATTGGCGCTGAAGCCGGTGGCAGATGCGATAGTACTGGTGGCCGGCGTCAAAGACGAAGGAGCCATGCAGGAAATCATCTGTCCACCTTGCAGCAGAAACTTATGGTGGCAAGCACTCTGGACCAGAACAGAGCTTCAAAATACCTCAAGGTCAAGCATATTGAAATTGGAGGCAAAGTTTTCGAGGTTAGTGCGTACGCCACGGTACCCCACGATATTTGTTTTCCTTCGACCTTTACGTAACGAGGAACTGTGGGATGATACCTGTCCACAATGGACCTCCCGAAATCCTCCGAGCTCTGATACAGCGAGTCCGGCTCATCGCTGGAGTCATCCTAGGGACCCCGGACTAGGGGTTCCTCCCACACCCTCCTTCCCCAAGCTTTTGTGAATAAAGACGATTTTCTCTCTATAAAGGAGCCATTCGCGGGTCCCCGTAAGCAATACTCAAGACATTGTGACCCGAAAGATTTTGAACGCGAACAAACCGTTCCTGCTGCAGGCAAAAAAATCAAGGACAATGGGGCAATCGTCATAGCGCTCTGTTGTTGTTTATTAAAAAATAGATACATTTTTATGAATACATATTTTGCATGTCGAATGGACAATTGGAGGTCCCAAAGTAAAAACTGTCAGGGGGACCTCCTAACAAAACGTAAAAAGAAGATTAGCTTTTTAGCCAGCAAACAACGACGAAATCACAGCAATATTTAAAAGAAAATAATGCAAAAATTTACGGCAAAAATGTAAGTAGAAGTAGATTACGGTTAGCTGAAAACCTCGTGTTGTTAGTATTTACATGAGTCACTCCCTAAAAACTGGAAATGTGTAATTCACTATTAAGGATACGAAACATGATCATTAGAATTTTGTAGCTGAAGAGTTCATGCAGAGGTAAAATGTTGAGGTTGCTAAAAAGGGGGGCTGATGGTGATGAAAACGGTTTGAAAGTAATGAGTCTCAAAGCTTGCTTCTGTAAAAGTTCTAGATGATTTACATGTAACCAATATGTACTTCCCCATGATGATACGCAGTATGACAGGTGACTATATATGAATGCGTAATATAAAAATAACAGGATTTCAGTGGAGAAGCAAGGTCTTGTTTTGATGGTCACGTGAATACCGAAAGACACCTCTTGAATTAAGGCCAGCGCATGCTCACTGAACTTTAAATGTTTATCTAATACCACACCAAAGAATTTAGTAGATGAACATGCATGAATAAAGTGTCCACCAAGCGTCATCGCTAATAAAGCGATGTTTGGAAACAACTGCAGGGAACGGAATACCATGAAATTAGTCTTTGATGGATTGTTGAGTACCATATTCTATACACACCATGAATGAACGTTATTTAAGTCGACGTTAAGTGATTGTTGTAGCATGAGTGGATCCTTGTGTGCGGTAAAAGTAGTAGTGTCATCAACGTAGAGAAGTGCGTTAGTGTAATTCAGACGAAGTGGTAAAACATTTATAAATAACAAAACAGGAAGAGTCCCGGGATTGACCCTTAAAGGATGTCAATGTTAGTGGTTTTTGGAGATAAAAAACTCTGGTTTATCTGAACAACCTGCGTTCGATCACCAAGATAGCTTTTAATGAGTTGAGGGGGTGGTCCAGATACGTCGTAACAGTCAAGCTTATGAAATAGGATGGCGTGGTTAATTGTATCGAAAGCTTTAGTAAAATCAATAAACACCGCTCCAAAAAGAAGACCTTCATCAATTGTCAACTTAATTCTGTCAGTGAAAGTTATTAGTGCAACTTTAGTAGAAAGACCTTAACGAAAGCCAAATTGGTGATCAGATGATATGTTAAATTTAGATAGGTATTTCATTAAACGGTTGCAAATTAGTTTTTCTATGACTTAACTAAAAAGAGGTAAAATGCAAATTGGGCGATAGTTGTGACAGCATTTGCGATCACCTTTCTTAAAAATGGGAACAATTTTCCCTGATTTAAGGTCTTTTGGAAACACAGCAGCCGCGAAAAGCTTATTGATTAAATAGGCTAAGATTGGGAAAGTTGATTTGATAAAAGTTTAATTTTAGAAGAGCAGACTTGATCAAGCCCTGGGCCAGTATTTTTTAATGATGAGATGATATTGTCACGGGGTCGTGACGTGGCCGAAGACAGGAGACTTCGTGTCGGAATTTAACTGTTTATTTGGGCGAACCTGTGCCCGGTAAACAGAAAGTCTAATTACAGCAGCAGTCTCGCACAGATAGCAGTCTCAGACTGATAGCGACGAACGGAGCGTCGGCCTTCGATCAACAACTGACAAGTGGCGAAGCGCGTCGGCATTTATACTCCCGCCGTCGAATGTTCTAGCGCTACCGTTAGCGGCGGCGTATGTTCCAGAACAATCTGTACCATTCGCACAGTGGGCGTGATCTTATCGAAATGATCTACTACAGTCCGGAACCCTCTCGAAAACTGCAGGCGCGGTTTGCGCTGAGAATCGTGTGGTGTTTTGGGACGATAACAAAAACTTGGGAAATGGAACGTGGCATTGCCCCCCTCTGAAAAAGGCATCGTCTCGATGCTTTATTTAAAGATGAAGGTACAATGATAATGCAAGAAAGTACAATGAATAAATTACGATACAGCAGTAATACAAAAAAAGCACTGTTTCAGTTTGTTAACGCGCATGAAACGGCTTGAGGCGTGCGACATGGACGACTTCAGGTCGCGATCAGCGTCGTTGAGAGTTCGTGATGCCGTCGGGGACAACCTCGTAATCAAATGGGCCGAGACGTCGAACCACCCTGTACGGTCCGAAGTACCGTCGCAGAAGCTTTTCACTTAGTCCACGTTGGCGTATCGGCGTCCACACCCAAACACGTTCACCGGGCTGGTATTCCACGAAGCGTCGTCGAAGGTTGTAACGGTGGCTGTCGGTCGTCTGTTGATTCTTGATACGGAGCCGCGCAAGTTGTCGGGCTTCTTCGGCGCGATGAAGGTACTCGCTCACATCGAGGATTTCTTCGTCGGTGACGTTGGGTAACATGGCATCGAGCGTCGTTGCCGGGCTCCTTCCGTAGACCAATTTGTATGGAGATATCTGTGTCGTCTCTTGCATCGCCGTGTTGTATGCGAAGGTCACATACGGAAGAATGGCGTCCCACGTCTTGTGTTCGACATCGACGTACATTGACAGCATGTCGGCGATCGTCTTGTTAAGCCGCTCGGTGAGGCCGTTGGTCTGTAGGTGGTACGCTGTCGTCCGGCGGTGGTTTGTTTGGCTGTATGCCAAGATCGCTTGAGTTAAGTCGGCAGTGAATGCCGTTCCTCTGTCAGTGATAAGGACCTCCGGGGCGCCGTCACGTAGGACAATATTTTCGACGAAGAACTTAGCTACCTCGGATGCACTGCCTTTTGGCAGGGCTTTTGTCTCGGCGTAGCGGGTGAGGTAGTCAGTAGCTACCACGATCCACTTGTTTCCGAAAGCCGACGTTGGGAACGGCCCAAGTAGGTCCATACCAATCTGCTGGAAAGGTCGGCAAGGTGGATCAATTGGCTACAGAACTCCCGCTGGCCTTGTCGGCGGTGTCATGCGTCGCTGACAGTCCCGGCATGTCCTCACATAACGAGTGACGTCGGTGGTAAGACGTGGCCAGTAGTACCTTTTTTGTATCCTCGCGAGCGTGCGAGAAACACCGAGGTGCCCTGCCGTCGGATCGTCGTGCAGGGCCTGCAGGAGTTCTGGTCGCCGAGCTGAAGGCACCACAAGGAGGTACTTAGCTCGAAGCGGTGAAAAGTTTTTCTTTTGTAGGAGACCGTTTCGTAGGAAGAACGACGCAAGTGCGCGCTTGAATACCTTCGGGACTTTGGTGGTCCTGCCTTCGAGATATTCTATTAGGGCCTTAAGTTCCGGGTCGGCCCGCTGTCGTTCAGCGAAGTCGTCTGTAGTTATCGTTCCCAAGAAGTAGTCGTCATCCGGGTCGTCGGGTAGCGGTTGGTCGACAGGCGCACGAGAGAGACAGTCGGCGTCGGAGTGTTTTTTTGCCGGACTTGTAAATGACAGTAATGTCATATTCTTGAAGTCTCAGGCTCCATCGTGCGAGGCGACCTGAAGGGTCCTTCAAAGTGGCTAGCCAACACAAGGCGTGGTGGTCGCTCACAACTTTGAAGGGCCTGCCGTAGAGGTATGGGCGAAATTTCGACGTAGCCCAGATGATAACGAGGCACTCCTTTTTTGTTGTGGAATAATTTGCCTCTGCTTTGGATAGCGATCGGCTGGCGTAACTAATAACCCTTTCAAGTCCGTCAGCCTTCTGCACAAGAACGGCGCCAAGACCTACGCTGCTTGCGTCAGTATGTATTTCTGTCTCGGCGAATTCGTCGAAATGGGCAAGTAACGGAGGCGTCTGGAGGCGATGTTTAAGCTCCTGGAAAGCGTGTTCCTGTGGCGTTTCCCGCTTGAACTCCACGTCGGCCTTAGTAAGGTTAGTGAGAGAACCGGCGATGCGGGCGAAGTTTTTCACGAACCACTTATAATAGGCGCACAGGCCCAGAAATCGGCGCACGGCTTTCTTGTCAGTGGGCAGCGGGAAGTCGGCGATGGCGGCTGTTTTCCGTGGATAGGGACGAACTCCAGACTTGTTGATAACGTGCCCCAGAAACAAGAGCTCTTCATACGCAAATCTGCACTTTTCTGGCTTCAGTGTGAGTCCGGAAGTCTTGATGGCTTGAAGTACAGCTTCAAGCGCCGAAAATGCTCGTCGAAACTCGAGGAAAACACGACGACGTCGTCCAAGTACACAAGGCAAGTCTGCCACTTCAATCCTGCCAGTACTGTATCCATAACGCGTTGATAAGTTGCAGGCGCTGAGCAAAGGCCGAAGGGCATCACCTTAAACTCGAAGAGGCCGTCCGGTGTTATAAACGCCGTCTTCTCTCGGTCTCTTTCGTCGACTTCGATTTGCCAATAGCTAGTCTTGAGGTCCATTGACGAAAAGTACTTGGCGTTATGGAGCCGATCAAGTGCGTCGTCTATTCGTGGGAGAGAATACACGTCCTTTTTTGTGATTTTGTTCAGGCGGCAATAATCGACGCAAAAACGTAGGGTCCCATCTTTTTTCTTCACTAACACCACGGGGGATGCCCATGGGCTCTTGGACGGCTGGATAATGTCATCCCGCAGCATTTCATCAACTTGTCTCTTCATGGCCTCACGTTCTTGCGTTGAAACCCTGTACGGACTCTGACGGAGTGGTCTGGCATTTTCTTCGGTTATGATGCGATGTTTCGTGATTGAGTCTGCCGAATTTTCGATGACGACGAAAAGCAATCTTCGTATTGCAGGAGCAGGGCCTTGAGCTGTTCTTGCTTATTGTTCGGAAGTCTGGGATTGACGTCGAAAGCTATGGGAGGGGCTTGGTTCCTCTGAGCAGGTTCCGCAGAATTGGCGAGGGCGAAAGCAGTGGTGGCTTCGACAATTTATTCGATATATGCGACCGTTGTTCCTCTGTTCACATGTTTGTACTCATTGCTGAAATTCGTTAGCATAACCGTTGCTCTGCCTCCCCGCAGCTCTGCAATTCCTCTTGCGACGCAAATATTTCGGGTGACCAACAAATGCTGACTGCCTTCAACGACGCCTTCCAAGTCAGGTGATTTAGGAGCGCCGACTGAAATATTGACGCTTGAGCGAGGCGGAATGGTGACTTGTTCTTCCAGCACATTCAAGGCATGGTGTCCTGGCGGTGTGCGCGGCGGTAGTGCTCTTTCTGTGGATAACGTTATCGACTTCGTTTTTAGGTTGATGACAGCACCATGGAGGCATAAGAAGTCCATGCCAAGGATGACATCTCTCGAGCAACACTGTATGACTACGAAGTCTGTAGGATAAATACGGCCGTTAATGGTGACTCTCGCTGTGCAGATTCCTGCAGGCGTTACGAGATGACCTCCGGCTGTGCGGATTTCAGGGCCTTTCCAAGCTGTCCTGACTTTCTTTAACTTCGCGGCGAACGACCCGCTCATGACAGAATAGTCGGCTCCAGTATCGACGAGAGCGGTCACACATTGGCCGTCGATAAGAACGTCGAGGTCGCTAGTTCGCCGTCTAGCATTACAGTTAGGGCGTGGCGTCGAGTCACGGCTGCGTCGGCTTGTTCCGCTGCTTCCATGTTGCGTCGTCAGGCCACCTACGGTAAGTGAGCTTTCGCCGTCAGGGCTTTGTCTGGTTGGCGTTGTGTTCGGAAAGCTCCGTCGCGGCGTCGTCGTCGTCGGAGGATCTTCGGTAGTTCGTCGCACAGCAACCGCACCTCCACCGGTTGCTGCCCTTAGTTTCCCGGATACGGGCTAGGAGACCGGCCCCGCGTTGGGCCAGAGTACTGTCGGTGGTGCAGTGACGTGCGGCGGCTGGGCGACGGCGAACGCGAAGGGCTTCGTGGTGTCCACCGAGTTCCTGTCAGGTAGTCGGCGATGTCACGTGGTCGTTCTCCTGGCTGTGGGCGTGGTGCAGTGACGGCGAAGCCACGCAGTCCCATCTGTCGGTACTGGCAACGGCGGTATGTGTGTCCGGCCTCGCCGCAGTGGTAGCAGAGCGGGCGATGGTCAGTGGTGCGCCAGACGTCTGTCTTCCTCGGTGCACTGCGCTGGGCCGTTGGCGAACGGTATGACGTCGGTGGGGGTGGTGGCGGCGGTTGCGTCTGTCGACGGAAGTGCGATGGGGCGGCGTTTTGGCGTGGACGGGGAGGAGCGTTGTGGCGCATTGCAGTGGCGTAGCTCATAGCTTCCGGCTCGGGCAGCGGTGCGTGGGAAATTCAAAGCGATTGCCGAACTTCTTCTCGCACAATGTCGGCGATTGAATCCACTTGAGGCTGCGCCGAAGGCAACAGCTTGCGCAGCTCTTCCCGCACGATCGCTCGGATCGTTTCACGCAGGTGGTCGGAGTCACTGGCTTGAGCAGCAGCGCATTCTGGAGTCAGGCGACGACTATACTGTCTGGTGCGCATGTCCAGGGTTTTTTCGATGGTGGTCGCCTCGGATACAAATTCTTGGACGGTGTTCGGTGGATTCCTCATTAGTCCCGCGAAGATGTCTTGTTTGACTCGCATGAGGAAACGAACTCTCTTCTCTTCAGGAATGTCTGGGTCAGCGTGACGAAATAGGCGGGTCATCTCCTCTGTAAAAATTCCAACCTTTTCATTTGGTAGCTGAACCCGGGTCTCTAATAAAGCAGCGGCCCTCTCTTTGCGAGCGACGCTCGCGAACGTTTGTAGGAATGCGCCACAGAAAACATCCCACGTTCGGAGCGTGGACTCCCGATTTTCGAGCCAGGACCTTGCGGTGTCTTCCAAATAGAAGAACACACGACGCAGCTTTTCGTCATGGTCCCAGTGGTTGAGGGCGGCCACACGGTCGTATGTTTCTAGCCAGGACTCCGGATCTTCGAACGATGACCCATGGAAAATTGGTGGTTCCCTGGGTTGATGCATGACCATCGTGGGCTGGGACGCTGCGGTTGTCATTGTCGCTGCAGTCGCGGTCATGGCCTTGGTCTTCCGCGCCTTGTCGTGTAGAAGCCCGTACTCCGGTGGTAGCCCTTGCTGTCGGCGGCTTGTTCGCTGCTCCGGTTTGGCGTCGTTGTCTTCTCCGCGACGTGGGCTGGTTTCACGGCTTGACGGGGGCGTCCCGTACATGAACGGCCCAGCACCTCCACCAGATGTCACGGGGTCGTGACGTGGCCGAAGACAGGAGACTTCGTGTCGGAATTTAACTGTTTATTTGGGCGAACCTGTGCCCGGTAAACAGAAAGTCTAATTACAGCAGCAGTCTCGCACAGATAGCAGTCTCAGACTGATAGCGACGAACGGAGCGTCGGCCTTCGATCAACAACTGACAAGTGGCGAAGCGCGTCGGCATTTATACTCCCGCCGTCGAATGTTCTAGCGCTACCGCTGGCGGCGGCGTATGTTCCAGAACAATCTGTACCTTTCGCACAGTGGGCGTGATCTTATCGAAATGATCTACTACAGTCCGGAACCCTCTCGAAAACTGCAGGCGCGGTTTGCGCTGAGAATCGTGTGGTGTTTTGGGACGATAACAAAAACTTGGGAAATGGAACGTGGCAATATTGTCAACTTCATCTGCTACCGTTGGATACAAAAAGTAAGATTGAGGAGTACGTTGAAGACTTGACAGTGAGAGTTCCGACTGAGTGTTTGTATTAGTACTCACAGGGGTGCTGAAATGAGAGCTGAAAACCTCCGCAATAGAATCAGAATCAGTGTATCTGATTTCGTTAACAGATATAGCAGTTGGTTGCGCTTTAGGCTCATTGCTGTTCAGAAATTTTTTAATTACTTGCCACTTCTGCCTTGTGTTGCCACAATTATTTCTAATCTTAATTTGATAGTATTCCTGTTTAGCGTGCTTTAGGGCAGCTCCCAGAATATTAGAATACGTTTTTAGCCGACATTTGAGTGAATGACTGATTGGTTCTGCCTTGACCTTTTTGCGAAGATTGTCCTTTTTTCTTATAGAATGCATTAGTGCCTTAGCAATCCAAGGATTATTGGTGCACGGAACTATTGTTAAATTATGGTTTCCGAGCACGACTGACTAATACATTCTCTTACCTTAGCTGAAAAAAAGTTGAACGCAGTTTCGGCGTTACTTTCATCATATCGAAACGAAGATGCGCAAGCCTACGGGGCACGGAAGAAGAAGAAGAGTAGTGGAGCGGCACCTGGACTGTGTGGTTGGGTGGAAGCGTTCTAGGCCTGTCTCAGAAGTACGCTGCTATTTCACAACGCCATTTCGCCTCATCTCTAAATAAACACAGTCACTCGTAACAGTTTGGTGGAAGGTGCCGGGTACATCGATCTGGACGACCCAGCTCTACCGATTTTGCGACGGAGCAGACGCTTGGCAGGCTTGCCACCGCAGCTACCAGACATGGAGGACGCGGGAGCAGGCCATAACAACCTCGTTGCTGATGAGAAACACGCTCACCCGCCAGGACAAGATCGCTGCGGCATGCCGGAACGTCAGCCGAGGACCTTTTCGGGGCAGACGGATGACGATGCTGACGACTGGCTCAAGCACTACCAAAGAGTGAGTCGTAGCAACCGCTGGAGCACTGCTAAGCAGCTCGAGAACGTGGTGTTTTTTCTTGTCGGCACCGCGTCTCTTTGGTTCGACAACTATGAGAGTGCATTGACCCCATGAGACATTTTCGTGGACGAGCTGAAGAGGTGTTTTGGTCACTCAATAGCTAAGGTCAAGCAGGCGGAGCAAACGCTTTCACGCAGAGCTCAGTTACCTGGCGAAACATGCACCACCTACATAGAGGCCATCTTGAAGCTTTGCGGAATCGTGAGTGCGACCATGTGTGACGAAGATAAGGTAGGTCATCTGCTCAAGGGAATCGCGAAAGACGTGTACAATTTACTTATCACTAAGGAAGACTTACACACACCTTCCGACCTAAGGAGACACTGCCGAGCGTTTGAAGCGCTAAAGAAGAGGAGAGTCCTACCGAAATTTGGATGTCCTGAGAATGTGCCCACGATTGCAAGTGTCAACCTTCCATCGCAGGACGACATCTCTTCTCTTTTAAGACGAGTGGTTAAGGAAGAACTTGCTCAACTGCGAGCTGTGGACACCGCTGGTGTCTGCCATCAGTGCGCATTCGACCAACTGCCCCGTGAACCACTGGTACCTCGGATACGACAGAGCTGCTTTGAGCCTCGCCCGAATCACACCGATCGGTTTGAACGAAGGAGTGAACGAGCACTCGAAAACGAGGAACGCAGGCAAGCTGCGTCACAGCGATTTACTCCTCGACCACCATCGCCCGGCTTTTATCAACCGACGAGGTTTACTTCGCCGGGGACGACTAGACGTGACACCCGTACTTGCTACAACTGCGGGCTACCTGTACACATCGCTAGGTACTGCTACCGTCGCCAGCAGCGAGCTCCACGATTCAACGTGTACACGCCCTACTGTACCTGCTGGCGAGTCTCGACCATTTCAGGGCTCTTTCCAACAGCAACACGCAGCACGTGCTGACTCGCCTTGCTCCGACCGCAGCGTTACCCCACCACCCACACGCCAACAGCGATCCCCGTCTCCGCGTCGCCGCTCGGTGACGCCACCACCACTAGGAAACTAACTGGTGCGACCAAAGGGGGCGAGGCCGCAAAATCATCTTCCGCAAGACCCCCTTGTGTTGTAATGGTTGAGAAAAAAGTGAGTGTTTTTGTAGACAATGTGAGTACTGTTGCACTAGTTGATACCGGTGCTGCCGTTTCCATAATGAGCATTGGTTTAAAAATCGCCTTGGGACGAAAGTAATGTTTGCTTGGAATCGGAGTGCTACGTTCCGCGGCGTAGGGGAAGAAACGTTGAGCCCGGTTGGAGTTTGTTCTGTTTTACTTTCTGTAGAAAATCAAACGTTTCGAGCTGAACTAATGGTGCTCGCACGAGCAACCCACGACGTCATTCTAGGTATAGATTTTTTGCGGGAATGTGGTGCAACTCTAGATTGTGGTAGTGGTGCGATTAGTTTTCATTCCGTGTTGCCGTCTCCATTGACGAAAGATACCGTTGATGACTGCTTGGAAGTGTTTTGCGTGTCTGAAGACGTCTGCTTGGCCCCACATACCGCAATGTTTGTGCGTGTAAACTCTTCGCGTTCTTGTGCGGGTTCTTACTACGGTTTAGCTGAGCCGAACTTCAGTAACGCACTTAAAAAAAACGTTATTGTGCCTCGTTGCCTCGTGCTTACCGTCGATGGTTATGCTGATTTGTGGACTGTGAACGTTGCCACGCAGCCCATATATCTGCCTGCAGGACTTAAATTGGCAAGCTTTCAAGGGCAAAGTACTCTTACCATACGGTCACTCCAACTGTCAGTGGATGTAAAGAAACCCCACGCCAACTCGTACCCCGACTATTCTGCCAGCATTGACCGTATGATTAACAAGTCACCTCCATCAACTGAACGGTTGCTGCTGCAGGAGGTGATCACACGCTACGCCTCAGTCTTTGACTTTGCCCAAGATGAGACGTCTACCGTTACGCCACCGTCTTCACGTACGCAACACCGCATCTATACAGGCCAAGCACCACCAATACGCCAGAAGCCCTATCGCGTATCGCCTTCTGAAAGGAAAGTCATCGCTGAGCAAGTTGAAGACATGCTAAAGAAGGGCGTCATACAAGAATCGTGTAGTACATGGGCAGCTCCTGTCATTCTAGTGAGGAAAAAGGATAATTCATGGAGATTCTGTGTAGACTATCGTCGCCTAAACGCCATCACAAAAAAAAGACGTCTACCCTTTGCCACGTATAGATGACGCCATGGACTGCCTGCATTTTGCCTCCTATTTTTCTTCTGTTGACTTGCGTTCTGGGTATTGGCAAATTCCTATGCATCCCTCAGGTAAAGAGAAGACGCCCTTCGTAACACCAGACGGTCTCTTTGAGTTCAACGTTATGCCCTTTGGTTTGTGCAATGCTCCAGCGATATTCGAGAGATTTATGAATACAGTACTACGTGGACTAAACTGGGAAATTTGCATGTGGTATTTAGATGACGTGATTATCTACGGCAAGACATTTCAAGAGCATAACAACCGCTTGTCGCTTGTGTTTGAATGCTTACGCGAAGCTGGCCTTGTTTGAAACTCAAAGAAGTGTCATTTTAAAGAACGTCAAGCCCTCGTATTAAGCTTTCTCGTGGATAAAGAAGGCGTGCGACCAGACCCACAGAAGACCGCAGTGGTTCGCAACTTTGGACCAACACGAACAGTGAAGAACCTGCGAAATTTTCTGGGTCTGTGCTCATATTTCCGCCGATTTATTAGGAACTTCGCACAACTTGCCTCCCCACTGACGTCCCTTCCTCATAAAGACACACCGTACTTGTGGGATGATAAATGTGAGGCTGCATTTCAACAGCTAAAGCTTTTATTGACTTCAGGACCCATCCTAAATCATTTTGATCCTGATGCTTTGACTGAACTTCATACTGATGCTAGTGGGCTAGGTGTTGGTGCTGTGCTGGTCCAACTCTGCAATAGCTGTCAGCACGTCGTAGCATATGCTAGTCGGACACTGACCCGAGCAGAGACGAACTACACCGTCACTGAGCTCGAGTGCTTAGCAGTCGTCTTCGCCATTCAGAAGTTCCGACCGTATCTACATGGCCGCGAGTTCAAAATAGTGACCGATCACCACTCACTATGCTGGCTTGTGGGACTTCGTGACCCGTCTGGCCAGCTGGCTCGTTGGGCGTTGCGCCTCCAAGAGTATAGCTTTTCTGTAACCTATAAGAGCGGACGATGTCACACAGATGCCGACTGCTTATCCCGCCTTCCATCAGTACACACCGATGCTGACGACAATGGCATTGATGACTATTTACTTTCTGTCTCGTCCGACTTCCCAAATACCAGCAGCTTCAAACGTGAGCAGCAGCGCGAACCTACCCTGAAACCCTTGCTCGAAGCTGCACATAACTCTGTTGACAAGCACTTTGAAATTTCAAATGGCTTGCTGTATAAAAGAAACTATTCAGCCGATGGCCTCCCCTTGCTTCTGGTGATGCCGGAAAGCCTGCGCCAGGTCGTCCTTCGTTCTGCGCACGATGACATAACATCCGGTCATCTCTGGCTTCACACGTACGCCACATCGACAACGTGAAAGGTTCTACTGGCCGAAAATGTGGAAGACCATAAAACAGTACGTCACCAGCTGCGCTATATGTCAGCTCCACAAGCGATCAACCATTGCCCCGGCAGGTTATTTGCAGCCCATCCCTCCACCGACATTCCCTTTTGAAAAAGTCGGCATCGACATGCTCGGACCCCTTCCGAAGACTCCATCAGGCCACCGATATGTTATAGTGTGCGTAGATTATTTAACGCGTTATACAGAAACGGACGCACTGACATCGGCTACAGCAGCCGCCGTTTCTTCTTTTATGTTACAACGGGTCATACTGCGTCACGGTGCTCCACGGGTTGTCATCAGTGACCATGGACGACAATTTATGCCCGATGTGTTTGAAGAAATTTTGCGCCTCTGTGATTCCTCTTATCGCCACTCCACCACTTATCATCCGCCAACTAATGGTCTCACTGAGAGAACAAATCGAACTCTCACGAATATGCTATCAATGTACGTTGATGCTGACCACAGGAACTGGGACGCCATCTTACCGTTTGTTACTTACGCGTATAACACCGCCAAGCATGAAGTTACTGGACATTCGCCCTTCTTTCTGCTTTACGCACGAAATCCACAGAGTTTTCTGGACACTCTATTAAATTCTCGCATCAGGAAGATCTGTCCATCGCTCAGACGTTGTGTCGCGCTGAAGAAGCACGTTAACTAGCGTGCCTTCGAACATTGTTTTCGCAAGAACACAGCAAGAGTCGCTACGATGCCAAGCACATTCTTGTAGAGTTTTCTCCTGGTGACTACGTGTGGCTGTGGACTCCTGTTCGTAAAAAAGGGTTGTACCGGAAGTTTCTAGCAAACTATTCCGGCCCATTCGTGATAGTCACTCGTCTCAGTGACGTGAATTACGTTGTCGCCTAAGTCACAGCCAATAACCGGCGTTCGCGCACTACGCGAATTGTTCACGTAGCCCGCCTCAAACAGTACCATTATAGGTCTATTTAACTCGCTCGGCGAGCTTCGTCTACCGCCGGGGGAAATGAAACGAAGATGCGCAAGCCTACGGGGCGCGGAAGAAGAAGAAGAGTAATGGAGCGGCGCCTGGACTGTGTGGTTGGGTGGAAGCGTTCTAGGCCTGTCTCAGAAGTACGCTGCTATTTCACAACGCCATTTCACCTCATCTGTAAATAAACACAGTCACTCGTAACAATATATTTTGTTCCGGTTAGTCTTTCGAATGGTGTCTACAAAGGTTTCTGAATCAAAAGTAGTGCGCACGTTATTTTTACTACGGCAAATCTCTTTAGAACCGAAACACAAAAATATTGGATAATAATCCGTGATAGCAAAATCCAATACTCCTGCTCTATTGTCATCAGTAGACATACTGACCAAAATGTGATCGATCAGTGTATTGGAATCGTACCGAGTTGGAGTACGTATTACTGACGAAAAGCTGCAACTAAGAAAACAACGTACGTTATCAGAACAGGATTGGCTCTGTTGATCAGCGATATAATGTTATGTCACCACATATAACTACGTACTTGTTCTCTTCAATTAGTTTGTTCAATAATAGCTCAAGTTCTGCGCAAAACTCTGCATACGATGAAGAAGGGGATCGGTAAAGTGATATAATGATGGTGTTACGGTTGGTCATCGACAAATATTGACAGTATTTCAACGCAAACGAATTCACAAAATGGTGTGCTTAAGGACAAATAAAGTCGCCGGTGGTAAGGCACAGAAGATTCAACCAAAATAGCTGAACCGCCTCCACGACTACCCTTACGATGACTATATTCTGATGTTTAGCCAGGTATTCCATACAGGGCGCTGTCGTGTGAAGTCAACCAAGTTTCTGATAAGCATATGAGTGAAAACGTATAATCGACAACTTAAAAGAAAGCGCTAATGTCATCGTAGTGCTTACGAAGGCTCCTGATGTTAAAATGAATCAGGGACAGTGCAGACGTATTGTCCTTGAGAAGTGCTTTGGTGCGTTCGATTGAAATTAGGTGGCGTCCATTTGGAACGGTGACTATAGTATAGTAAATGGGGCTTACAATCACAAGTTATTTAAATACGGCAAGATCTCTCACGCCAGAGATGCGGTGTACTCGACTAGCTTCCGATTTCCTGGCCTTGATAATGCAGTTATCTGTCCAGAGAAATTTCCATCCCTTGGCTCTCTTCAGCTCAAGGCTTGAGCAAAAAGTCGCTTATTCTCTTGGTGTCAGGTGGTCATTGAAGTAGATAGGTGCAACTGAATTCCTTGAAAGCCTAATAGCTGTTGTATTAAGTCTTGCCTTTCTTGCTTTAGCAGTGAAGTCTGTTTTTTTACCTTGAACAGAACCTCGCAATAATATGCGTGCCCTGCTTTCCCGGTACACGGTCATAGTGTTCTAAGGACACATAGTGTCGAGATTCGTGAGATATGGTCCTTCACTTTTGTAGTGCTCCGTTCACCACAAAAACATCGACAATTGTTACGTCTTTGGAAAGCTGGAACATCAGTCTGACGTCTGTCCAAACCCAGCTGAAACCATCTGCAGAGGCTGCGAGATCAAGAACCGAGATACGCTGCACCAGTGCAATCCAAAATGCAGGCTTGGCGATGGTAACCATTCCACGGCAGACAAGGAGTGCAAGAACAGGTTTTTAGTGCCATACGTCGTCAGACGCAGACGCTGGGAAAGATTTCGAGCAGCCACAGAAGCCCGTGACACAATAATCACATCGAGTCCAGAAGTCAACGACAAGCAGCTCATTTTAGCCTACGGGACCCCTGAGCGTCCAGACAACACAAGAACAGGAAAGGCGGCCCCACTCCAGGGGGAGGTCTTGTTCCAGAAGAGGTTCCAGACCAAAGGCCTGCTTCACATCACGGGGGTGCTCGGGTTCTCGAGGTCACTATCTGGGTCAGAAGCAGCCTGGACGGCACCCGAATGGCCAGCTGCCTGGAGTTTAGTTCAAGACCACGGCTTCTAACTCGGGGAGGATGCCTGCAGTTGCACCGAAAAGCAGCTACGCTGAGTGAGTGCGCAACGGTGCGGCAGAGGTGATGATAGGTAAGCTGCCAGAGCATGATAGAATTGTACAGCCAAAGCAAGAAAACTCGAGGCTTACAGAATCGATTGAGAGACTATCATCTGAGTTAGCCGAAAAAAAAATCTTCTCACCAAGGTAACGAGCACGGAGTCTTCACAGCCAACGCCTCAGCGAGTTGTTGTCCCTGTGGCTGAAAACGTGGGGGACTCGAGAGCCACAAAAAAGAGGGCAGTCAAAGCAAAACACGTGGAAGCCAACCAAACAACCATTTCAGATATGAAAGAGGGCTTTGACACGCTCAGCAAGGTAGTAGCCAATCTTAGTGAGAAGATGGGCAGGCTAGAATAAAGCGTAGCTGCACTAAAGACCATATGACTGCGCTTTACAAAGATCGAAGCGTGTCTGCACAACACAGCAGTGCCTCCTCATACACCAAACTCACCTCTTCGGCCAAAATTACTAGTGGTACCAAACCTGTCGACAGGTGCAACATCAGGCTCTGGCGGCCCATGTAATCACCATGACGGCAGCGCTAGGTGAAGCATTCCGTATCTTGCAATGGAACTGCAGAGGTTAGCTTAAGAAGAAGGCAACCCTTCAGCAGTATGTGAGGAGCAGCCAAGAAAAACCTGATATATTATTATTGCAAGAAGCCCTTTCACCGCATGCACGCTGCCTAAATTCCGGCCTGTAATAGGGGATACTGAAGGGAGGGGAGTATGCACCTTCGTATGCAACAAACTAAAGCGCGTAACCCACGATCTCAAGATAGAAGCAGGCCGGTTGGAACACGTCATGGTGGAGATCGTGCCGGGTACCAGCGACTGTCAGAGCATTTTTATTCTTAACATATACAGCAGTCCAAAGGGACAAAAGCAAGGGTTCAAGACAGTTCTAAAGAACGCTGTTACTATCGCCGGAGAATGTCCGCTATTCATAGCAGGTGATTTCAACGCACCTCATTATACATGGGGTTACAAGTACAACTCTGGAAAAGGAAATTGACTTAGGCAAAGTGGCGGTGAACTTGATCTCCTCCTAATCACGGGCCCCAGGCTACCAACAAGGCTTGGTACATCCTGCTGATGAGATTCCACCCCAAACCTTACATTTGTAAGGAACATCTAGAAGGCCCAGTGGATGAACCCATACGCACGAGCACCGAGCGTCTACTTGAGCTTCGCATCACAACACGCTCAAAGAAATAGCAGAAGCCCAAGAGAGAGCACAGTTTGCAAGATTAGCTACAACAAGGTCGCGGAGAATGATCCTGCAGGAGCTCGGCCAACACCCAATGGCAATTAGACGCAAGCACAATGATATCCCCGACATCATCAGTGAGAATATCACGGTATCTCCTATACCACAAACATGCATCCAGAACACAACATCGGAAGAAGAGTAGCGAAGGCCAGGACTACACTTCGTCATGTCTCAAGCGAGCAACGAGAGGCCGTATTTGTTGACGCGGCTTCCTACGCCAATGGCAAAACTTTTGTGACTGTGGCGGTTGATGGGGCTGGCCGTGTCGTCACCTCAGCGACGATCAAGACGAAAGACCCAATCATTGTGGAACAGGTGGCCATTGCCTTAGCACTCGAGATGGATAACATTGAAGTCGTCAACAGTGATTCCATGGCAGCACTGCGGGCCTACGCAAAGGGGACGGTCTCAGAAGAAACGCGGAGAATACTGCATGGCAAGGACATAACGCATCATCTTCTGAGTTAATTCCCAGCTCACCTTGAACAAATCAACGACTTCCCTCCCAATTTCAATGAAGCAACACACGAGGCGGCGTGAGACCTCTACACACGCGCCTCCCCGGGCATGCGTTCTACTGGTGAAGGGGATAACCGGGAACTTCTTACAACATATAACGAGCTCACTAAACATTTCTACCTGTCTAGAAGGACTTTCTCTCCTCCTCAGAAAAAAATCTAACTCGCCTCCAAGCACTTGCACGAAGGCTTTTGCAAACACGGGTGTACCCTACTTTGAAAATAATACACATCAAGTACCCTGCTCTATAACGAAGTAATCTTTGCCCACATTTTGGAGAAATAGCTTCATTAGAATATATGCTCTGGCAGTGTACTAAATTCGCTAATTTATTAAACATCACCTCTGCCAAATGGGAGGCGCAATCATCACCTCGTCCTTGGTGGATCAGCTCTAGGCTGTCCACCAAGCCAGCGAGGCGGCTGAGGAGCTCAGCATTTCAGTCCCCACGTGGGAGCGGCCCGCAAACAGTGATCTGTGTTTTGGAGGACCAAATAAAAGTTTATCCAATTCATTGTAACGGGCCATGGATGATGAGACGAGCACATGTTTACGTTATGGTGAACACTTGAGCGGATGAACACTGCCGAAGGAACTGGAGAGGAGAAGAAAGTGTTTCTTAGAGCTTGCGAGGCGCCCGCTCCTAGTAGCGCTGCCATGTTTGGCTTTGCCGATCATTGCAGCATTGTGAACACGTTGCGCACGTTTACCTAAAATGTTAAAACGTTACCTGAGTTGCTTTGGGGTCTTTTAAGGCGTAGTAATTTGTTCGTACATATGTGAGCACATGTGTACTAGATGCATAGTTTAAGCATGTGTTCTGTACGAATAAAGTAAGTGTTTTTACCCACAGGTCACCAAAAATCGTAGATCTCACCCAGACTCACACACGAAATATATTTTATGCTGAGGGCTCCCGCGAACTCAAACTAACCGAAATTTTCCTGAGGAGCTGGACTCCGTCAGAGTCGCACTCTAGATTTTTCTTTCAACCAGAATCAATCGGGCTAAAGCTCGCCAAAATATTGCTCACCCTTATTCAGACTCCCGGCTAGATATGAGCCTGAGTACATCCGAAGGAGTCAACTGATGAGTGAGTTTGTCGGTCTATGCGTGGTGTGTATCATTCTGTCACAGCTGTTCGCAATACTCTCAGTGCTTGTGACGTTGTTTCTTTTTTTTTGCGGGCCCACGAATGACCACATAACAGGATACATGTTCGGAAAACAAGTGAACGATTCTATGTGAACTTCTCTTATAGAATGTGTCAACAGACTGTACACACTTTGTGGGATAACTGTTCTAAGTTCTTTTAGACTTTTCAAACATCTTCACAAGACACAGGTCTGCATCATTGGACGCCAGAATAGCTAGCTACTGGAGGTAATTCACATGCACTGCATCATACTGTAAATGAAACAAATATTTAATATCACACTTAGCTTAGCTGTCAAAAATTATGATTCAGTGTGCCGTGTAGTACCATGCAATTGAAGAACTGTTCTCAGGGTTTCCAGGCTATTTTGTCATTGTTCAAACGCAACATGACTGGCACCATTAGACACTATAGTCGCAACTGGAGGCTATTCAGATCGCACTTTGGATTCGAATCAAACACCTAAGCGCTCAGCTAGCTTATATGTTCAGAAAAAAACTATGAACGATTCAGTGTACTGTGTAATACTTTACTGTTGTAGAACTGTTTCCAGCTCTTCAGACAACTTGAACAAGGTTACAATGCAACACAACTGCATCATCGGACGCTAGAATCGCTACTGGAAGTAATTCACATGCACTGCATTGCGCTATGAAAGTAACCAAACAATTAAGCGCAGGGCTAACTTAAGGTTATAGAAAAAATGATTAACAATTAATTGTGCTGTGTAGTACTATACTGTTGGAGAGTGTTAGAGAGCTACTTTGAGCTCTTCCAGACCATTTAAACGAGCTTACATGGCAACACAACTGCAGCATCGGACGTCAGAGTTGCTACTGCAGGCAAGTCAAATGCCCTACATCGTACTGTGGACGGAGGCACACATCCCCGTGGACGACTATAGAATAAATGCTCAGGAAAAATTACGGACAATTCACTATACTGTGCAGTAGTAGTACTGCTTAACTGTTCTCAGTTCCTCTGGACATTTAGAACTGGATCACAAGGCAACCTGCCTGAGTCATTGTACGCAATAATTGCTACTAGACACACTTCACAAGTACTACATCGTACTCTAGATGAATCGGAACACTTCTAAGCACATGAAGCTTAAGTGTTCCGAGTGGGGCTCTAGCATTAACAAGAAAGTCTGGGGCCGCAGCCTCCAACGAAGACCTTCGGGCGTGTTGGCGGACTGCGCTGCTCAGTTCGGGCTTAGGCAAGCAATTCTGGGTGATCTAGCAGGCCAAGAAAGCTGCTGGGAGACTCGGTCTCTCTACTACCTTCTAGGTGGAAGGCCAGCGCAGCAATCTGCCGGAAATCAATAAAGTTTACCTCTCTTAAGTGTTCCTAAAAAAATGGCCCTACCTCTCCAAAAGGAATTGTGAGGAAATGTGAATGCATATCTTTTGCCGAAAGAAGGTACCATTGCCGTCAAGATATTCGTCCTCACTGACGCCCAGCCAGCGAACGATCGAGAATGAGGAGCGAGCCTATGGGAGAGTGGCGCGTCAGCGTTCTCGGCTCGGCGTTCGCATTTCACAACAGCGTCTCGACTTTCGAGCACTTATTTTCGGATGTCCTAGAGAGGTGCCCAACCTGCGAACTGCCAAGAGTGAGGCGGGAGCGGACGAGAGAGCGGGGTGCAGGGATGAGAGGGAGCAGAGGGTTAGAGAGCAGCGGCGATGCGCCGCCCCTACCCTCTGCTACACTCTCGCAACATGTGCTCGGGTTGCCAGGGGCGAGGATATTCGCGCGCACCCGCCGCTGTTGCTATGGGAGAGGAAGTGAGAGCGGAGACATAACACCAGCCGACGTTCGGCCACCGCCATGGACAACGCCGGATGCCTGAGAATGCCCGACTAATGAATGCAATCACATATAAAAGGACACTGTTAATTCCAAGATGTTTTCGGCAAAAGCCTATACCCATTGAGACGGCGCCATCACAATTGAACGCGATGCGCGCTTCTTCTTTCTTGCATAATTGGGCGGATTGTGGCCGGGCTGCCGGGAGCAGCGAGCGCGTTGGATTTATCCGACTGAGTTGGCTGTTGCAACGAGACATCTGACGAATAAGTGTTTTCGTGCGCGCCGTTGGCCCATCACGCGATTGTTGAGAGGGTGTAAAGGAGAGACAGCCTTAATACCATCACCACTCAAGCATTTCGTATGAATGATTAACCAGCCAAGTTCATTCATGTGGTCCCTTTTTTTGTCACTGGCTGTGATCTGTCGAACTGCTGTCTGATGTCGCTTTTAATTTTGTGATCATTGAGAAAATGGGCGCTTCATACTTTGTATTTTTACATCAAGTTGAAGGATATTAAACATGCCTAAAGCTTTTTGGGGGTGTCTATTCGTGCTGTGGCTGGTATCAGCCCAAGCTGTTTGTGCTGACAAACCTAAAGAAAAGCTAGTGCAGCTTTGGAGACTTCAAAGTAGGGAATGCTAGCACCTAGGGCATAGACGAACGTAGCCGCTCACTGCGAATGAGACAATAAAGACTTCCGCCCTAAAATGATGAGCAATCCAGTATATTGTGTAGTACTATGCCACTTGAGAACTCCTTTCGGCTTTTTAAGACCATGTGTGTTTGAAAAAATGTTTACCGATTTTGAGTACTTCGTACAAGTGTATGAGAGAGCAATGTGCCATCCATAAAAACTTACCAGAACAAAAGTCGTAGCGACACTGGGATCACTGTTAAAAGACAATTCACTACTCACACGGTAAATGAGCCCACCTAGATTAAGTCGTATTGAAGAACCTCCGTGCTAGATCTTGTTATATTGCAGAGTTTGGCCTCTTATCCAAACAGCCTAACTCGTAATCTCAAGACTGAAAATTAACTGTAAGAAAGAAATGACCTTTCTGCTTTATCTTTTTGAGCAAACCAGTACAAGTTGAGAAACGCCTGGGCGATAGTGCTTTAAATGTATATTATGAATTCCTCATCAGGCAAGGGGTAGGCTGAGCCAAAAGACGCATTGTGAAATAAAGGATTAGGTATACTCAATGATAATTTACACAGAAACGCTTTTGATGAGTGTCTAAATGATGCATTAGTGTAAAATATTTATGTACGTCCCCACTTTTCCTAAAATACTTACGTTAAACAGCTCATTTTTCAGAAATTCTGGCGTCGGTGTTTTTAAATGCAAAGCATTTCTAAGCAAACTTTGGTGACTTTGAGCTTATCTATATATCTACCTTGCCGCTTACGTTTGGGTGTTCTCATGGTCACTCCCTTGACTTTCCGTGAACTAAAATTAGCATGGGAAAGTATAAGATGGTTTGACGAGAATAACGCGCTGTTGAAGACGTAAATAATGTCGCAATACCGTCGAGTACTTCGTCAAACACTTCCCGCCAGACAGTGGCACATACCAACGGGCGGGTGTGTGCCAATGGTATGCGGGTATGTGCCACATGTGATTGACACGTATCATATTTGGGTGCACGTTAAAGAACCCCATAGGGTCAAAAATTTCCGGAGCCCTCCGCTATGGCGTCTTTCCTAATCATATGATCGTTTCGGGACGTTGAACCCCACATATCAATCAATTATTGGCACTTTGTATCTGCTCGGGAACAACGACAACACACATGGGCAGTTTAAACGCACGAGCGTTAAGAACTACCCGACATCGGTAGCCAGTGTCAGAGTCTGAGCTGGAATCTAACGCAAGCATTCTGCGTGGCATTGAGGCATTTTACCACGGAGCTACGCGTATTACTTTTCAAATAGACGCTATATTCTTCGTGAAACGTCAATTGTAGTTGCAGCGCTGCCCAGCCAATGTTATAAGCATTACATATATGATATTTTGATACTGCTGTCACGTTGACTTAGCGTTAATTGTGGTCAATTACCATGCGCTGAAGTTCATTTATGTAGCAGTGTTCAGGGCCACATCTTCGCGAGCATCTAGCGCTTAATACCAGCTTTTGGTATTGCTACTACGCATGTTCCAGTTCACATCTTTTGCGCAAGTGTAAATAACAGGTTATATGAACATCTGCACTTTTCAGCATATGTTTGTGCGTACAACACTTGTACATATATTTAGCGTCATTTCATGACATGTGGTTCAATAAAAAAATTCAACACGGTCACCTTCCTTCCTCATGCATCGCATAATGTCGATTTCCAAGTACATGGCATCTGCAGAATTTTTTCTGTGGCCTTGGTGGTGGCGTTAGTGTCATTGGTTCTGAGCAAAAAATCATCATCTCATGCGTTGCAAATAAAATAAATAATGAGAAATCGCGGCTCTGAGCCAGAATTGAAGCCTCGGTTGTTTGCATGGCAACTACGTATTCTACCACACAGCCACGTGTCTCAAATTTTCTGGTAAATGGTATTTAATACAAATGCGGTTTACGTGTATACAAAGCGTACACAATACTTAAATCTGCTACGACAAAAGTAGAATGGGCATTGCAAAACGAATTCTATGGAACACTTTGTGCTAAATAGTATTCGGGCAGTGCACTTCATGAACCTTGTACACCTCACCGGCTGAGATTGCCGTTGTTCATAGCAGAGAGGAAGTCATTTTTATAACATTTAAAAAATAGGCGTGACTGTTCATGAAAAAATTTCATTAAAACCACACGTCTGCTTGTAAAAAGGATCAAAATGTTTCGCTCTGCTTGTAATAGTGGTGAAGGTAACTTTAATAGTTTACAAATGCACGCGTCCTGTATGCACGCTTCGGAGTACAACACGTACTATCACGGTAATAATGTGTGGTACAAGTGTACATTACCATGAGGCGTCAGGACATATGATCATATCGATTCATGGTTTAAAGTCAGCCACCCACTAAAAAGTCACGCAAAGTACTCAGCCTCTTCCCTTCATTGTAATCGGTGCTTAGCAAGTTCGAAAATATTTTCGGGGGGTGGGAGAGGGCACAATTTTTCGTGGTTTAAAGCATGCTACCCATTACAGAGAATGAAACATATGCGAAAGCTTCCCGTACGCAGGCAGCTTATAACTTGATTGATTACACTTTAGTAATCCACATTTTGATGTTTTAGAGTTGCCTATTATGAAAGAAGAACATTTAGCTCACCAGTTTCGAATTGAACAGGGCTTCGATTCTGGTGTTCACGTCCGCATGAAGGGCCACGCTTCCCTTAGGTTAGCGTTAGGGTAAGATGTTGCGGATGCGGTAAATGTATGAAAGAATTGCCCTTGCAGAGCCCCCTCCACCACTCTTCTCCAACGTCATGCAAGACAAGGGTTTCTTACAGAGCAGGCGCATATTTTTAGAGACAAGAACTGCTGTAGAAATCTAGTTAAAGCTTGATTTTAGAAAAAAAAAGAGTAACTGATTACCGATCACTAGTTATAAGACACTGTAATTTATTTTTTCCGAAATGTTGCTGTGTTGAAAGAAAAAAATTTATTACATTACAAAAGTACAGAATAAAATATTTCATTATCACTAATCAATTACTTAGAAGTGAAATCCTACAACTCTTATCAATGGTCAGCCATTCACGCAGCCTCGAAAAACCACGTGAATTGCAAAAAGCGTTCCGTTCTTTCGATCTCGGAGTCCGTATGAACTAGGAAACCACGTGTATGCCGAAAGCTTTTGGGAGAGACTGTGGAGGGGGTTCATACAGCCTACTGAGAAGAAAAATAAGATGAATAATGAAGAACTTACACTATTTGCCATGCTTGTGTCGCAATAAATGTTAGCTGGAAGTACTGCTGTGTGTGACGTCCTCTTCGTGCGATCACTGGATTCAGTATGTAGCTGTACCAACTAGCTCGGACCAGACCTCAGATTCGGGTAATTGACCTGGATTTCATCTGCCAGCCGTTTGAGGCAAATACTGAAGGGATCGTATGTCTTTATTTCCTGTTTCATGTACAGAACTCCATTCTCGGCAGCAAACAGAGTTTTTATCAAAAATGTGTAAAATCTGTTGCAGAAAACAATTTTATCGCAGGAAACAAACATGTCGCAATATTAGTTAAAAAATATGAGGTGGTCACCTGAGGAGACCACTGTGCAATAATGGTCTACTGGTAACTTTCGGAAAAAGTACACTTCTTCAATTATATACTACTTAGCGTTAGCAACTATACAACATGCTGCCTTGTACTATCAACATAGTAGGAACAGCACATACTAATATGTAGAAAAAATATCTCGAGTCCACCACGTAGTACGTTTTGAGCATGACGTCAGTCAGAAGAAAGCAATCGTAGCATGTCACATTGTAGACGAAACAACGTAGCGCCATCGCTGTTAGATTGCCAAAAAGTTTTTGAAAAGGCGCCATTTAAAATCTGACATGCGGCGTTCACGTGTTAAGAGCGGCAAAAAAAATTGAGTAAAATGCAGTTACATGGTGTGACCCAGGGAGAGGACCATGCTGGAGAGAATGCAACATTTAACTGGGCTAAAACTAAAAGGAAGCGAAGGTAGTGGAAAGCCAAAATGTAAGAAACGGTCAGGCAAAATGAGACGCGGGGCAAAATGCGCTATTTTCTGTTTGCTGACTTCTGTGGTTAATGCAATATGTAATTTTCTTTGCTTCTCTATGTCAGCGATAGGTGCGGGTCTGGTAAATCTATTTCTTTGTAAAAGTTAATGATGGCTCATAAAGTTCACGCGACAAAAAATTACGCGGCTCGTGTCAGTGTGTTAGTGACCCGTCAAAATGTGTGAAATTCTGAGCTACCAAATTTTTGGTTCAATGCATGAAGCTTCTCCGGCGTCAAATATTTATTAAATGTGAAGCATTTCTCAGCGAACTTACGTGACCTTGAACGTATCTATCTATCTATCTATCTATCTATCTATCTATCTATCTATCTATCTATCTATCTATCTATCTATCTATCTATCTATCTATCTATCTATCTATCTATCAATCTATCTATCTATCTATCTATCTATCTATCTATCTTGTCGCTTACGACCTTTAGCTCTCCTGGTCGTTTCGATAGTGGTATCAATACTAAACTTAGTATGGCATAACCTGACTGTATGAAGAACATATTTGACTAGTCGTAACATGAAAATCAGGACATGTATGTCATGAATGTCATGATTTACATTTCATGGTCCTGAAGCTGTTGCGGGGGTTTCGTTCACATGGCATGTTGCAAAATTCGTATAGTATAACATGATTGCATGGCGAACACAGGCGACAGACCCTAAGATAAAAATTATGACATGCGTGTCATGTAACAACATGACTACATGCCACGTTCATGATGCACTCGCGGCCGATACGCTAGCTTTTCTTATACCAAATTTGGTATTACGGTACGTGAATGGATGACGAAGGTATGTGACTGGTGCAAATATGATAATCAAGAGATGCGTGTCATGTGAGAACATGACTACATGCCACAGTCAAGGCGGCAATACATTTCGACGTGACGTAGTGCGCGTGCTCGCCGGCGTTCATTTCGTCGCGTCACGGCGGCGTTGCCACGCCAGGCGCCGGTCCTGCCATATGCTCGCAGGCGAGCGCCGCACTGCGTTGCTTTGACGCATGCGCGTTATAGCGCGTCCGGCGTCCCTCCGTCACGAAAACACGGAAACGCAGTGTTGTGTGGGTAACGCATCGGTGCGAAATGCAGCATGTCGCATTTCCCGCTGGTTGCCGTCGGGCCGTGCCGATGGACGCTGGTCGCGCCGGTCGCGCCTAGCTTCAGACTATAGAGTGCCCGCGTTTTGCTAACATAACGTCGCTGTTCCCAGCATGCGTGCGCGTTAACGCTACATTGGATTATAATGGGCCCTTCATGATGCGCTCACAGCCGTTTTGATAGCTCCACATGGACCAAATTTGGTGTTACGTGACGTCAATAGATCACGAAATATATGAGTGGTGCGAACATGATAATCCTGACACGCGTGTAATGTAAGAACATAACAACATACCACGCTCATAGCGTGCACGCGGGCGTTTCGCTACCTCCACATATATTAAATTTGGTATCGCGTGACGAGAACAGATGACGAAGGTAAACGATACATTCAAAGATGATAATCATGACACGGAAGTCATGTACGGCATCATTTACCTCCTTGTCATAACATTGTGCTGACTTTAATGTTTCTCATTCGTGCTCCCTATATCATCGATTTACACTGTACGTGGGATGTGCCAATTTGTTTTTTTATTTTTTTGTAGGTCTAGCTACTAAGCATCAAACGTTTAGGTAATTTTGTGCCCGGGGGTCAAAGCTGATTTTTTTTTTAATTTCTCGGATTTCATAGTTCTAAAATGCTACAAAAAGCCATCAAGATGCCTATAGAATGTCTTATTAGATGAACCATTTATTTTTACCAGTTATTTATGAAGATTTCTTGTCCAGAAGAGCTCGTATGCGCAAGAAAACATGATATAGAGCTTCCTAGCACAAAATCGACATGAAAAAAGCACTGATTGCTGTTCAAGACAGTACTGATTCCATATGCGCTGTATCAAAGACATTCCGCAATCCCATGAATGATCTCATGGGGCGCGTGAAAAAAATAGAATAATCGCCAGGCCAAATTATTTACACTCACTTTTTGGAACAAGAATCGAATTTTAAAGACGTTTTTCCACAACAAAATTCTTAAAATAAAAGCTACAAAATTTGATATTAATCTATTCACCCACCTAATCACCAGCTGACTAAGTGAAAAACAACAAAACACCCATGCAGTTCTGCATCAAAACGACGAAAAAATGGTGAAGAAAAAGTGTCTGAACATATCAAATTTTCAATCGGTAAAGATTCCTGGAAATTGCAAGCTTTCAACACAAACACATTAGCGCAAAGAGAGACTTACGATGTTTGATATGCAAGAAGTTTTGGAGCAAGAAAGCGATGTGGTCTGTTTAAAATTATTTTGTGGAGTGCAAGAACTAGGCTCATGAAGACTGCGTAAAGGCTCACGGAGTGATCTTCAAGTGCCTATACTTCAACAACCGAAGAGATGAAATTTTTTCACACTGTCTTGTTTTGCCCCGAAGGCCGGGGCAGAATGAGACACTCGTTGCATTTAGAAATTTTTAAAACAAAAAATTTAAGTGCAACAACCTGGTCATATTTATTTAACATATGCCTTGTATCCAGAGGAAGGTTTCTGCATTGACGTTTGAAGGACATAAGTGAAAACAAAAAACCTACTCCCTTGTCTGAAATTTTTGTTGAATTTTGTCTCACGCTACTCTACTGTCCTAAATCTTATTTATTTATTTATTTATTTTGATTATAGCTGCAGTGGTGGAAAGACCAAGCCTATAAAGTTGGGAAAACAATAGTTCATGTGTCGTTAAAGAGGCCAAGGGCATCTTGCACGGCAATATCGAAAACTCGTTCATCCGCCATGCTAGCGATGAAAGCGGGAAGGCAGCTCCAGTCGGTGCGTGTACTGGGCGAGTCATTGAGCAATCTTGTGCGACAAGACAGTTGACCTAGCGTACACCGATGATGCCTCCTTTCACGATATCAAACGAGGTTGATTAAACAGGGTGTCCTTCTTATAACTGCCATTCTGATAGGCTTTGTGAAAAAGAATAAGGCGAGGTGATTTTCAGAGCAGCGACAAGTCAGGAAACTTTAGGGTGGTCTTCACGACGTTGATTGTCTTCAGAAAAGTTCATACTCAGCGCTGTTAGTTGTTGAGCTTCTGACTATATTCTGTGCTGGAGCAACTGTAATATACTGTATAAAAAGCGAACATCCAGTGTTTCTGATAAGCAATAAGCACTTTCAGCCTTGGCTCATTGAAGTGAACTCCTTGCATCGCATATCGAAACTAAAAAGACAGAAATAAATACTAAAGTGAATAGTAATGTAGCGTATCTTCTACATATCAGTCGTTAAATGTTCCGTAAGCGGCGTTGCATTGCGGTCCTTTCTAATGACCGTGAAGGGCTGTCGGATTCTCATCAAAGCTGATAGCGTAAATGCTTCACCATTTTTCCGACATAGCAGACAGCCGTGCCTCGTCGTGTCTACCAACGCTATCCTCATCAATTTCGAGCCTCTAATTAGGCGTGCAGAGAGGTGCGTTCGAAACTCTCAGTGGTATCATCCCCTTTGCTGTAGGGGTAATTAGAGAATCGGACGCAGTTCGTTACGCTAAACCGAGCAGTCTTCATAAATGTCTGGCACACGAAGAGCAAAAAAAACATCATACAAAATAGCACGGTGTGCATAGAAAAGAGTAGATATGCCCTCTGGGAAAGCAAATGGCTCTATATAGATGATGCATTCAAAATGAAGGAGGAGGAGGAGGAGGAGGGGAAGAAATGAAAGCCAGGAAGGTCAACCAGACGCACGTCCGGTTTGCTACCCTTCACTGGGGAAAGGGGTGAGGGGATTAAAGGAGAAGAGAGAGAGCGAAGTGAAGGGAAACGTGTGTGTAGATGTGACCTAGTCCATTGCAAGCTTATAGACGGTCGTCTTTAGAAAACAGCCATTATGCTTCGTGAGGTCTTTATAAAAGAGTAGAAAATATAAATCCCTGTTTTTATCAGACCTGTCACCTCGATAGGTAGAGTTTTATTTATTTTTATTTATTTAGAAAATACTGCAGTCACTGAAGACCAAGCAGGTGGGGAACATTACAATAAACAAATATGCAAACATCGAGAAAAAAATTAAAGGAATAATCAAATTTGCAAGAATACAAAATGGATGATACAATGAATTTAAGAAAAAATATAACAGACCATATAAAAATGAATAAAGTACTTTTGCTGAATTTGCTAACGGAACACCAGGCCTCCTTCGACGCCAATGTTTTGGCACTAAGACAGACCACAGTTGCGCATCATCGCATCGACACAGACGGTCAGACTGTTGTACATCGTCGTCCCTACCGAGTCTCCTTGGCCGAGCGCAAAATCATCGAGGAGAACGTGACCGATATGCTAAAAACAAACATCATACGACCCTCTACCAGTTCTTGGTCATCACCCGTTGTGTTGGTACAAAAGAAGGATGGATTGGTACGATTTTGTGTTGATCACCGCGCGCTCAACAAGATTACCCGAAAGGATGTATATCCGATGCCCCGTACAGATGATGCACTTGACTCATTGCAAGGCGCCCAATACTTCTCCACCCTTGACCTTCGGTCCGGGTATTGGCAAATGCCAATGGACGAAGCAGACAAAGAAAAGACCGCCTTTTCTACGCCAGATGGTCTTTACGAGTTTAACGTAATGCCATTCAGCCTATGTAATGCTCCCGCCACATTTGAAAGGATGATCGACACTGTTCTACGTGACCTCAAGGGGAAAACTTGTCTATGCTACCTCGATGATATCGTCGTGTTTTCTTCCACTTTTGCTGATCATCTGCAACGTTTAGATCGAGTGCTCACATGTCTCTTCAATGCTGGACTTTAACTAAATACAAAGAAGTACCATTTTGGCAACACAGCTATAAAAGTTCTAGGACATCTCGTTAGTAATGATGGCATCCAGTCCGATCCTGACGAAATTTCCGCAGTCCTCAATTTTCCGCGACCCTTTCGCTCCATAGAACTACGCAGTTTCCTTGGACTCGCATCGTACTTTCACCGCTTCATTCGCAACTTTGCCGCTATTGCCGCTCCTCTCCACAAGCTGCTTGCCAGTACCGGTTCCTTCGATTGGAATAATCAATGCGAAGCCTCATTTCAAGAACTCAAGCAGGCACTGACATCCCCACCAGTGCTTGGTTATTTCGATGACAGGGCACCTACGGTATTACACACTGACGCTAGTGGACAAGGAATCGGCGCCGTACTCCTCCAGCGCGACCATGCCTTTCGCGAGAAAGTTGTCGCGTATGCAAGCCACAGTCTGACCTCTGCAGAGAAGAGGTACTCGATAACCGAACAAGAGCGCTTGGCTGTTGTCTGGTTCATTCAAAAATTTCATCCGTACCTGCATGGTCGACATTTTACTGTTGTGACAGACCACCATGTTCTTTGCTGGTTGTCCACAATCAAAAACTTGTAGGGACGACTTGGCCACTGGATTTTCCGATTACATTCTTATGACTTTGACGTCATCTAGAAGACTGGAAGACAACATCAAGATGCCGACGCTTTGTCACGATGCCCTTTGCCGCAGTTTTCGGCGCACGTCACATCTCCTTGTCAAATTGGCTATACGGAGGACGCCTCGTCGATATCAGCCATTTCTTCCCTACCTTCATCCACCCGTCCGTCAGTACTTACTACTCACCAGCGAGCCGATTCTTACTGCACTGACATCATCGGTCGGCTTACCGGTGCATTATCTTCCCCTAATGACAGGCTCCGGAAACAACTCAGACTATTCAAGTTGGAGGACGATGTGCTATATTGATACATTTTTCACCCGGAAGGCCACCGATGGGTTCCCGTTGTACCACGCGCACTACGCACTGAAGTTCTGCGCGCTTCCCACGACGACCCAACGTCAGGACACTTGGGTTACTACAAAACATATGAGCGCATCCGCAGTCGATTCTTCTGGCCAGGTCTCCCCACGGCGGTAGCTAAATATATTGCCTCGTGCGCACTTTGCCAACACCGCAAGCGGCCCACAACTGCTCCAGTCGGGACCCTACAACCACTTCCTTGTCCACCAGAGCCGTTCTCTGTCGTCGGAATTGACCTCTTCGGGCCCCTCCCAACTACATCAGACGGCAAGATATCGACCGTCACCGCCGTTGATCACTTGACCCGGTACGCTGAGATGGCCTCGATCGCTTCAGGAACTGTTTCGGAAGTAGCAACTTTCTTCTTGAATGCTATTTGCCTACGTCACGGAGCCCCTCGTGTTCTTTTGAGCGACCGGGGCAAGGCATTTCTTTCAAGCACGCTCAGTGAAGTTCTTCAAGCATCAAAAACAGTTCATAAAACAACATCTAGCTATCACCCGCAAACCAATGGCTTAACGGACAGATTTTATCGCACGCTGTGTGACATGCTGTCCACGTATATCCGACCGGACCATCGCAATTGGGATGCCATACTTCATTTTTCGCGTATGCCTATAATACGTCAGTTAAACGAACCACAGGTTATTATCCATTTTTCCTAGTATACGGACGCCAACCGACATCACCACTCGACGTTTCATTCTTTTCTGGCCCCGTCAACTCTTCACCATTCGTTTGCGACCAGTTTCTGCCCCGTGTTGCTCGATGCCGTCGTCTTGCCCGTGTAAACACCGAAGCTAGCCAAGAAGATCGCTAACATTGTTAAGATGCCACTCACCGCGTCGTTCTCTGCCGCCCTGGCGACGATGTACTTCTGTGGACTCCTGCGCGAACGCCTGGCTTATGCGAGAAGCTTGAGTCATGCTATCTTGGCCCCTACAAAGTTGTCGAACAGACCTCACCGGTGAACTACCCTGTCACACCTGTTCATGTTCCCACTGGCCAACGCTGCCGCGGGACAGAGATTGTGCACGTTTCGCGCCTCAAGCCCTGTCGTATGCGTTCTCCAGCGTAATTCACAGCCAGGCTGGCCGCTTCCGTCGACGGGGGAAATTAGTGTAAGAATTCATTGGACGTTAGCTTCCTCAACTGTCAATAACCATCATCAGTCTTCAACCATTCCTCTTCTTCATCGGCGCCATCTTGTTGTAGCTTGAATAAAGCGTCAGCTGAACTGTTGTATTTCAATATATATATATATATATATATATATATATATATATATATATATTGCCACCATTGATGAACGAGCCGCTGTGGCTCATACCCGTTTTGGGCTTCGAAGAAGCAGAGAACGTTTTCGTTGCTCTGGGTCGGGTGAACTCCTGGCTGCAGGTCTTGTTTTTGCTCACGACATTACTGGTGGAGGTGCTGAGTACGTGTACTTCGGCTGTGTCGGCCATCGTGGAGACAGCTACATCTCCTAGAGCAAGAAGCAGCCGCCGCCTGCGTGGGTTACCCCCTGAATTTGGTCCCTTGACATCGACACCCAGAAAGATGGCAACTCCGATGACAGGCCAGGCGGTCCAAACCAGCGATGCCCATGGTTCTTTTCTCGCCCATGTTTTTCATGCGCCACAGACACCAAAGCCGTTCCATGGAGATATCTTCGAGGATGTTGATGACTGGCTCGACCACTTTGATCGGGTTGCCTGTATCAACAAATGGAACGATGTTCGCAAGCTACGCCGAGTTTACTTTTACTTGGAGGATTCTGCGAAGACGTGGTACGAGAACCACGAGGGCTCCTTTGCAACCTGGCAAGAGTTTAGCCGTCAGCTCTGTGACGCCTTTCGGAACACCGAGAGGAAGGAGAGGGCCGAACAAGCCATATCCTGCAGAAACCAGCGGCCGAACGAACGAGTATCCATGTTTGTCGAGGACATGCTTCGGCTCTTCAAGCGCACGGACCCTGCCATGCCCGAGGAAAAGAAGGTAAGGCATTTGATGCGCGGAGTAAAAGAACAGCTTTTCGCTGGGCTCGTGCGCAATCCACCAACGACAGTCGCCCAGTTCATCAGTGAGGCGACCACTATGGAACGTACGCTGCAGCAGTGGTCGTCACAATACGAACGCCAGATCTCGGCCACCGCATGCTCTATCGGCTCTGACAGCGAGAGACAGGCCCTCGCAGACTTCATTCGAAGTATTGTTCGGGACGAACTGCGACAGCTTAAGGCGGTGGGATCCCATCAACCTGTGTCTGCCCTCGCGGATGTAATCAGACAAGAAGTCCGGCAGGCCGTCACATCCCTGACCCCAATCACACCACCGATTCCCGAGGCGCCAGTCCTATCATACGCAGCGGCATTGCGATCCCCTGCGCCACCGGCTACAGATCCTGCTATGCGGCCCAGGTACCAGGCTATGCAGTCATTCCACGCCACTGCTTCGAGCCCGCCTCACGGCTGAAGTTTCCCGAGCACACCCACCTATCTGCAGTCTACCTCAAGACAAAGTGGTAGCAAGGCAAGCACGTTGCGCACCTTGGATAACCGTCCGCTCTGCTATCACTGCGGCGAAGCGGGTCACGTATACAGAAACTGTCAATACCGGCAACTAGGTCTCCGCGGCTTGCATCCTGATGCTCGATACCCGCGCTACGGTGAGCGCCCCCGCGAAATCGAAGCCTATCTCACGGGCCAGCGAACACCTTCGACTGTTCAGCACCACCAGTCGAGATCACCGTCGCCTCGCCGGTCTACGTCACCCAGTTTGCCCTCATCGTCTTCCGCTCCTTTCAGGATCCGGTCACCAAGTCCCCGCAGGGGAAACAAGGAACGGTGACTTCTGGGGGTGAAGTCGCGGCCCGGCGAACTGTAAAAGACAGACCCTCATTCGACGCAACGACCAGACGAGGACCATTCCGGTTTCGCAGTGTTCTCTGACAGCAGGAAGATCGTTTCTGCCGAAATCGCGGTCTTCGTCGACAATCATGCGGTCAACGCCCTCGTCGACACCGGCGCCGACTATTCTGTAATGAGCGCCACACTGGCATCTGAACTGAGGAAGGTTACCACACCATGGCAAGGACCCCAGTTGCGCACGGCAGGGGGCCATCTGGTGATGCCTACCGGTATGTGCACGGCACGCATTCGTATACGTACGTCGACATTTGCAGGCTCTTTCCTCGTATTGCGCGTGTGCTCTCGGCCAGTCATTCTAGGAATGGACTTCCTTCGTGAATACGGCGCTGTCATCGACCTCCGTGAATTACTTGTGTCGTTCGAGGATCCTTTTTGCGCTGCAACTGACAGTACACAATTCCGGAAAAGAGCACTTCGTGTTACCGACGATTCTCTGACTCTCCCACCTCGAAGCAGCCTCTTTGTCGAAGTATAATTAGGACAGGACATGTCTGACGCGGTAATTGCAGAGGCCAATTTGTCTCTCCTTATTTCATGACAAATCTGTGTTGCCCGAGGAATCATTCAGCCTAGCAATAGGCATGTTCACCTGCTGGTCACGAACTTTAGCGACGAATATCGCGACCTAACGAGACACACAGCCAATGCATATTGTGAAGAACTTGCCGATGCCAATGGTTCGCTCACGTTAGCTTTATTTTCATCGAATGGCCACCCTGACGAGGCGTTCGCGAGCACTCTCGACGTAAACGAGAGACTACCTTCGTCTCATTGAGAAAGTCTTTTGCGTTTACTCGGCTCATTTCAAGACTGCTTTGCCACTACGTCAAATGTTAAACAGACACCACTTGCTTAGCACCGTATCATCACGGAACCCACCGAGAGACCCATCCGACAACACGCCTATAGGGTGTCGCAAAAAGAGCAAGACGCTATACGTGACCAAGTCCAGCAGATGCTTCAGGACGACGTCATCCAGCCATCAACCAGTCCCTGGGCTTCGCCAGTTGTGCTAGTAAAGAAGAAGGATGGTACGTTGCGTTTTTGCGTTGATTACCGTAAACTGAACAAGGTCACCAAAAAGGACGTTTATCCTCTACCCCGGATAAATGACTCGTTGGACCGTATACGCAACGCTAAATATTTTTCTTCCATGGATTTACGTAGCGGCTACTGGCAAATCGCAGTGGATGAGCGCGACCGCAAAAAGACGGCGTTTATTACTCCCGACGGCCTGTACGAGTTTAAAGTGTTGCCTTTCGGTCTATGCTCAGCGACAGCTACTTTCCAAAGAATGACGGATACGGTTCTCACAGGGCTCAAATGGCAATCATGTCTTGTTTACCTTGATGACGTCGTGGTCTTTGCAGACACGTTTGAACAACACGTCCAACGCCTTCATGCAGTACTTTAGGCAATCAGAACAGTGGGGCTTTCTCTCAAACCCGAGAAATGTCATTTTGGATATGAAGAACTGAAGTTCCTTGGTCCCGTTGTGAGCCATGCCGGCATCCGCCCAGATCCGGAGAAAACCCGTGCTGTTGCTGCCTTTCCCGTGCCCACAAATAAGCGTGACCTACGCCGATTTCTGGGGCTCTGTGCGTATTACAGGCGCTTTGTCAAAAACGTTTCGAAGATTGCTGAACCCCTCAACAAGCTTTCAAAAGACGGTGTCTCGTTTGTTTGGGGTCCCGATCAGGGTCATGCGTTCGACCCCCTCCTAAACCTCCTCCAGGCTCCGCCTGTACTGGGTCATTTTGACGAAAGCGCTGACACGGAATTACACACTGACGCCAGCAACGTTGGACTAGGAGCGGTATTAGTTCAGTGGCATAATGGCGTAGAGCGCGTGATCGCTTATGCGAGCAGAACGTTATCCCCGGCGGAGAAAAACTATTCTGCAACCGAGAAGGAATGCCTCGCTGTTGTCTGGGCCATAACAAAGTTCCGCCCATACTTGTGTGGCCGCCCATTCAGGGTAGTTAGCGACCACCATTCCCTTTGTTGGCTCGCAAATCTCAAAGATCCCTCAGGTCGTCTAGCACGATGAAGCCTTCGGCTACAAGATTTCGATGTCACCATCGTCCACAAATCTGGGCAGAAACACACCGACGCCGACTGTCTCTCACGTGCACCGGTCGAAAATGCCAACACTGACCTTGAAGACGACGACACTTTTCTTTCTGCCGTATCAGCAACCCGCTTAGCTGAGCAACAGCGTCACGACTCGGAGCTCATTCCACTCATTGACTACCTGGAAGGACGCAATTCCCACCCTTCTCGAAACTTTGCACGCTCGCTATCCTCCTTTTGTTTCCGCGATGGAGTGCTTTACAAAAAGAACTTTCATCCTACACAAGCTATGTATCTGCTTGTTCCGCCAACTACGCTTCGTGGTGAAATTTTACGTGCGTGTCATGATGAGCCATCGTCCGGACACCTCGGCCACACGCGCACGCTGCAACGGATTCAACGCTCCTACTACTGGCCACGTCTCGCAAAGACTGTGAAGCATTACGTTCGCACATGTCGTGACTGTCAGCGACGTAAGGTTCCACCTTTACGACCAGCGGGACTACTGCAACCAATCGGTCCATCAAAGGCGCCCTTTCATCAGATTGGCATGGACTTGCTGGGGTCATTCCCCACGTCTTCGTCTGGAAACCGGTGGATTGTGGTCGCTACCGACTACTTAATACACTACTGTGTAACGAAGGCGCTTCCAAAAGCAACCGCAGCAGATGTCGCCCAATTTTTCGGGAACAGCATTGTCTTACGTCACGGTGCTCCAGCTGTCGTCATAACTGATCGTGGGACAGCTTTCACCGCAGAGATGCTGCAGGAAGTCTTGCGATTAAGTGGCACGGAACATCGTAAAACAACGGCTTACCACCCGCAAGCAAACGGGCTGACTGAACGACTCAATAAGACAATTGCAGACATGCTGTCAATGTATGTGGACGTCAATCAGAAGAACTGGGACGCCATACTTCCCTACGTAACTTTTGCGTATAATACTGCTGTTCAAGAAAGTACCGGTTTCACACCTTTTCGCTTAGTCCACGGTCGCGAGGTCACGACGATGCTCGACGCCATGCTCCTGCTCGACAACTTAGGAATATACCGCACCGATGCCGCCAAATTCACGCAGTGTGCAGAAGAGGCCCGTCAAATTGCTCGTCACCGTATTCAACATCACCAAACTGCAGACGCACGCCGCTACAATCTTTGTCACCGTGAAGTTATTTTCAAGCCCGGTGATGAAGTCTGGGTGTGGACCCCTATCCGACAACGTGGCCGTTCAGAAAAGCTTCTTCGCCGCTACTTCGGCCCTTACAAGGTCGTACGACGTCTCAGCGACGTCACATACGAGGTTCTCCTAGAAGGCACTTCGAGACGTTCCCGTTTCACCCCGCGAACTGAAGCCGTTCACGTTTCACGGCTGAAACCATACTTTTCGCGCTGTGAATCACCAGTGAGTGACTGACTTTATTCGTCTCTCCCTTACATTCTTACCTATTTTTCTTATTTCTCAATTTAAGTCTTGGCTCCACAACCAACTATGTTATTCCGCCTTACGCCATTCATTTTGCTTGCATGGTAATTTTCATCTCATCTTCTTTTTTTGCCTTCATGTACAGCATCGAGACGATGCTTCTTGGGAGAGGGGGTAATGCCACCATTGATGAACGAGCCGCTGTGGCTCATACCCGATTTGGGCTTCGAAGAAGAAGAGAACGTTTTCGTTGCTCTGATTCGGGTGAACTTCTGGCTGCAGGTCTTGTTTCTTGCTCGCGACAATATATATATATATATATATTATATATATATTTATATATATATATATATATATATTATATATATATATATATATATATATATATTATATATATAAAACGTAGTTGTGTCAGCCTAACGTTATGTCTTAACAAAACAAGTGCGCTAAAATATGATAAACACTTTACAGTTTTCCAAATACTTTGGTTTAGATAGTCATAGGTCTCCTTCACTCCACGCCAATCTCTAAAAACATGGGGCAAATTGTTGTCGACTCATGTTGAGTGTGCCAAAGCGACATAGTCAAGATGCGAAGTACTTCCGCTCTACTAAACAACAACCCAAGCGCATCAAGCCCAAGGAAATATCGACTAAATGCCTTTAGAATGAGGACACGAAAAAGAAAAAAAAAGAGATAAGCCGGTGCCCCCTGTACCTGTCCTGTTGAGATAAGAATGAACATTCACCTTCGTTCATGCATTGACTAAGAAGCAAGGAGCATCATCGCGTCTTCAGGGAAGTATTTTTTTCCTCTTTAATGTAAACTTTGGCAGAGTGTTGCCAACACATGAATGAAAGCCTGACAAGATATATGCCGAGAAAAAAAGGTTAGAGGTCCTACGCTATTTACTCCAAACGATAGTTTTTTTATCGCGGAAGAAAGAAGCCATCCATGCGTGCATGAATAATGAGCTGAGCAGACATTGCTTCGCATTCAGGTTAGTTAGAGCCGTGGGAGTTTAAAACTGTATTGTCTGTGCATGGAGTGTAAACTAAAATACTGTATAATAAATAATTGCCATGGATTAACAAGGGCCTCTCACACTATGTCAAGCAGCTTGATTTATCTCGGCTTGTATATTGTGAAATATGTGCTGTGGATGCTGGCTCTATTTCGAAATAATGATTTTGTATATAATGACGCTTGAGTGGAACCCGTTTGGTGTGGGAGTTGAATCGAACGGAATATGAAACCCCACACCCACTGGCAATGACTGTGATTTAGAATATATCGGCAAAAGCTAAGTAACCCAAATATCAGGTGACAGTGAAGCTACAAAATGACGGCAAAAAAAAAAATGAAAACAATATGACAGGATGTCTGAAAGAGAGAGAGAGGTAAACAGTTCTTTTGACTTGGGATAAAACACAGGTTAACAAGTAGAAGCATTCATACTGCTGAAACAATAAAAATGAAAAAGTTATTCGAGGTAAGTCACAGACGTGCTTGAAAAGCCCCAGAAAGGATGGCAATTGAAGAGGTGCTTCTTTTGCGTTGGCACAGGAAAGCGTTGTTTTTTCTCATAAAACTGGTTGATAAACACGTGAGGTTGACAAATCCGGCAAGTTAGAATGATGTTATATGACAAGATTAAAATATGTGGCTAATGATAACATGGCTGAAGATAGTAGTACGATTGATGCATCTCTTGAACTCAGTCTCTACAGGTACATTAGACAGGCAAGCAAATATTTTTTTTGCATTAAATACGTGCGATGTACCTCGCTTCTGGTTCTGGCATTGTTCTCGTTAGAATACAGTGGGAAGAAGCAGGCGGAAAAGATTATGACTCGGTTCTTTCGTTTTGAACATGCGGCGATGAAACTTGCCAGATTGCGCACAGCCGGTGCAGATCGGCTTGCTCATCACGGCTTGAACTGCTGGGTTTGCTTACATAGCACTGATGGCCATTCGGACGTAATCAGCAGCAAACTCTGTTTGATGCTTCCCAACAAACAAGAATGCTAGAGGATACAATGACTTCTACTACTAAAGACTGATACGTGAGGTTTCACGTCTCAAAACCACCGTATGATTAGGGGAGAAACCGTAGCGGAGGGCTCCGAAAATTTCGACCCTCTGAGGTTTTTAACGTGTACCCAAATCTAAGCAAAAGGGCCTGCAGCATTTTCGCCTCTATCGAAAATGCAGCCGCCGCCAACGCCGAGATTTGATCCCATGACTTGCGGGTCAGCAGCAGGGTACATTAGCCACTGGACCACCGTGGCAGGACTTGCTACTATTACTACTACTACTATTACTAATGATGATATAATATATTTTATTATCACTATTGCAATATTATTATTCATTCCTAATTATATTTAGTAATGTTATAATAATAATTAGGAGACTCACAGTTCCACTTTTAAAAGCAATGTCCTGTATTTAGCGCGTATTTCAAGCACTTAGTGCATGAAATCTTAACAGACTTGCTATGCACCATTTACGTCGCCTTGAGGAAATGGGCGCTGTTGCATGTGTGTTTTTTATAGTGGGTGGTGGGCATTAAACCATAAAGTCATCATCATAGTCACAAGTTCAGACGCCTGCGGCCTATGGGCGCTTGCACCTCGCGTATTGTTAGCAATATTTATTGTATTGTGAAGCATGTAAATAGGACGCGCGTATTTGTAAAGCAAGGAGTATATTCTCACTGCATTTGAAGCAGAGGCGGGGCTGTTTGGTAGTACAACCGCGTGCCACGCAGACGACTCGCGTTTGATCCCCACTCAAATCTAGACTTTTCTATTATTTACTACAGCTGCATCTTTCTCGAGTTTTCGGGCACGCACAGTTAATCAATTTTCGCCCACAGTCACCGAAGCCGACGCCGACACAGGAATTATCGCGAAACGACCTTTTTAACGCTATCACGTTAATAATAGTATTTATATATATATTAAAACTCAGGCTGCAAGCCAGCATGGGTGCAAAATTATGCACCTATGCTGGCTTTATAGAACTGAACTGAACATTGTCGTTTCAAAGGGACGATGCAAGGAAGGACATTTTTTTCTCGAAAAGACGCTTGCTAGAGAAAAGCGCAAAACGAAAATGTGGGTGGCCCCACCACCTTGAAGCTTACGCACCATGCAACATAACGTCACATGTTTTGTTGGAGCCTATACTCAATTTGAATGAATTCTGTGTAGCCAATGGCGCCTAAATACATGTACACTTTGCAATTAGTGACGCCACAAGTTAAGGTATCACCGCGAAATTAAAAAAATAAATCTCTGACCTTGATTTTCTCGACTGTTACTGAACGTATACAACAGTAAAACTACGACATCAAAGTTGCCAGAAAATTGTTGATCCATCTAAACTGGTTGGGTGTTTCTTTTTAGCGTCTCTTTCAAATAGTAAGAAGTGCGGGGACTTTACGTGATCCGGCTGCTGCATGCTGTCGCTTTCGCTGAAGTCACGCACTTGAAAATAGTATAGCCAGCTGTGCCATTTTCACTGTGTTCTCACGCCTAAGCAAAATTGTTTTCGTCTTGTTCTTTGAGCACTTTCTTGATATAAAGTGCGAGCATTCCTACAATGGCTAGCAAAACGCAAGAACGCAAACCACGCCAAAAGTTGAAAGAGGAAGCAAGCGAGGAATAGAGAAAACTAAAATGGAAGAAAAGTATAAATAAAAGAAATAAAGGAAAGAAATACATAAAAACTGGAAAAAGAAAGAAAGAAGGAAAGAAAAAAACAAAGAAATATTTGAGAAAAGAACGAGGAAATTAAAGACAGAAAGCTTTTCAGCTGCTTTGTTCCTTGAGGTTGGCACCACTAGGGCAATGCTACATTTTTTTTAACACTGGTGCCTAAAGAATTCCTAAAAGAAATCCCCTCTTGGCGCTATTTAGGTAGATAAAAATATGTGTATAAATGGCTTATTTTGCAGTAGCACAATAAGTAACTGTTGGCTAGTTATACTTGACAGCAATCAATTAAACTTAAACCGGAATGCTATTTGTTTCGCTCCTCATACACAGGGTGCCTCAGCTGACTCCGAAGATGAAGATCTTGAAGGTATACCAATGCACATTACGACGGCGCGACGAAATGCACGTTGCTGTCTATTGCGAAAATCATATAATGCTATTTTCTGTGTTACATTTTTTTCATTTTGGGGGCATTTCGGGTGCATGCAAGGACGTAAATATTAATAGACACCAAGTTACAAACTCTCAAATGAGCATCTCGTGAACCAATCTAAAACAATCCAAATCAATTTCTTGTCTGGCTTTGTTGATATAGGAGCCATTTAGCTAACATTCATAGGTAAGCAATTGAGTAATACACAAGAGTAGTGTGATTTTATCAATGCAATAGTGAGCAATACGGATTTTGTTGTGCCAATAACGTACGTCGGCATATTTTAAAACTCTACACAGGGTCGCCTGGGGCAACCTGTTAATATTAAGCTTGACTTCCACGAGTTATCACAATAAAGCGGGGGGGGGGGGTAAACAACAAGAGGGAAAGGCAGGGAGGTTAACCAGGCACATGCCCGGTTTGCTACCCTACGCTGGGGGAATAGGAAAGGGACATAAAGATGAGAGAGAGAGAGAGGAAAGAGAAGGGAAAGAGAGAGGGAGAGAAAAGGAGGATTGTCAGTCAATCGGCTGGCGCGTATGCAGCGGTGGCACTACACAAAAGTTAAAGGTGGTCACAGAGGCCTGTAGTCCTCAAAAAGCACAAGAGAGCTTTGACTGCTTTTTGAGCCGACGAAAGGCGATGACGGTGTTCCAGTAGCATCTGCACAGAGAGTGGCCGATCGTCTAATTGTTGCATTGCATCCGACAGCTTCTGTCTTTCAGAAGCAAATCGAAGGCAATGGCATATCAGATGGTCGATGTCTTCTTTGGTGCAGCAGGCGTCGCATTCCGCATTGTCGGTCAATCCGATGAGGGTTCTATATGCTTTTGTGAAGGCAACCCCCAAACATAGGCGACAAAAAAGTGAAGCTTCACGTCGACGAAGTCCGGATGGAGGTCGAAGTTCGAGTCGAGGGTTTATTTGGTATAGTCTCGTATGTCTTATGCTTGGGTTGTTCCAATCCTGCAGACTCAGACTACGTGCCAGGTGACGAAGTTGATTTGCAGCGTCAGTCCTTGACAAAGGAATCGGAAGGGTGTGTTCTTCTTGGTGCGATGTACGAGCCGCGCTGTCTGCGGAATCATTGCCACTGATCCCACAATGACCAGGAAGCCACTGAAACTTGACCTCGTGGCCTGTTTCTGTGACGTGGTGAACGAGCTTGACAACCTCGTAAGTTAATTGTTCATGGCAACCTCGTCGAAGGACTGACTGCATGCTCTGTAGGGCTGGTTTTGAGTCGGAAAACACAGCCCATTTACTAGGTCTTTGGGATTTTATGTACTCTATGGCGCCACGCAAAGCCGCAAGTTCTGCCGCTGTGGATGTAGTGGCATGTGACAGTTTGATTCGCAGAGTGATTCCTCTAGCTGGAATCACCACCGCACCACCAGAACCAGACGCTGTGGTTGAACCATCGGTGTATATGTGCACGTGGTGGTTGTACATTTCGTGCAGATGGCTCAAGCTCAATTGTTTTAGGGCTGACGAAGGCAAATTTGATTTTTTCCGTATTCCTGGAATTGAAACACGTACTTGTGGAAGTGTCAGGCACCACGGAGGATACACCAGTTTCTCAGCAGGCGTAAAACCTGATGTAAACGACGCACGATGAGCGCAGACAATTGCACTAAATTTCGTGCGGGGCCTCTCAGTAGCGAGGGTTGCCAAGTGGTGGGAAGGATTCCTAGCTTGTTGCCTGAGGTACGTACGCATCGTTTCAATGGTGATGTGCGTCATGATAGAGTAGTCCTGTGCAATGTCAATTGTTTCAGCTGTCGATGCGCAGCGGGGTAAACCAAGGCATATCCTAAGCGCTTGGGCTTGAATATTTTGGATTGTGCGCAGGTTTGTTTTGCATGTGTTAGATATAACAGGTAGGCTATACCGCAGGAATCCAGTAAATAATACCTTGTACAGCTGTAACATAGACTCGACAGACATTCCCCAACTTTTTCCAGCAAGAAACCTGAATAAGTGACAAATAGCAGTCAGCCGCTTTTTAACGTAGTTTACGTGGGGTGTCCAAGACAGGTTTCGGTCGATTACGACTCCCAAGAACCTGTGACTCCGGCTGCATGACACCAACTGCCCGTTAATTGATATGCCGTAAGCGGACATTGGTTTTCTGGTGAAGGCCACGACTGCACACTTCTCACTTGCGATTTCAAGCCCTTGTTTGCGTAAGTGGTACGATGTCACTGATGCTGCCTTCTGAAGTCGAGCGCGAAGTTGAAGTCGAGTCACACCTGATGTCCACACACAGATGTCATCAGCATAAATGGAAAGTCGTACACTGCTTGGTTGCTTGCCAACTAGTTCAATGAGTGTTAGGTTGAACAGCGTCGGGCTTAGCACTCCGCCTTGTGGGACTCCTCGGCTGCAGTAATACTCGGGTGTCGGGCCATTCTCTGTCTGCACGTGAAATGATCTATTCTGTAGGTAGCTCTGAACCCACGTATATATCCTGCCACCGAGTCCCACTCCTTCTAGTGCACTGAGAATGGCTTCGTGGGTGACATTGTCGTAGGCCCCTTTAACGTCAAGAAATAGAGCAGCAGATAACCGCTTGCAGGCCTTCTGGTGTTCTACATATGTCACCAAGTCAACTACATTGTCAATTGACGAGCGGCCTCGTCTGAAGCCGGACATGGCATCTGGATATATTTCGTATTATTGTAAGTACCATTCCAGACGCGTTAAAATCATCCTTTCCATAACTTTTCCCACACAGCTCGCGAGGGCAATCGGGCGGTAAGAGGAAATGTCCAAGGGTGACTTGCCGGCTTTGAGAAGTGGAATCAGGCGACTTGACTTCCATTCCTGTGGAACCATGCCAGTTTGCCAGGAGTCGTTGTACAGCTGCAAGAGTGCCTGCCGAGCTTGATCTCCTAGGTGACACAGAGCGCGGTAAGTAATGCCGTCAGGTCCTGGCGCCGAAGAACGTCTACACAAAGCAAGCGCAGCCTTTAGTTCGTCCATTGAAAACAAAATCTCCATTCGGGGATCACGTGAGGATACAGAAAAGTCGGGCGTCTTTGTCCCAGTTGAATTTGAGCCGCAGGCAATCCTTCGACAGAAGGAATCTGCGACATCAATCTCTTCGCAGCGTAAGTGAAGTGCCAGAGATTTTAATGGGTAGCGCTGAGTAATGGTTGTACGAAGACCCCGGATAGTTCTCCAGATTAGTGACAGAGGCTTTCTGGGATCCAAAGACTCGCAAAAAGATACCCATCGTTGCTTGGCTAACTTGTCCATGTGACGCTGTATTTTCTTTTGTGTGCGTCTGGCCACTCTCAGATCATCAAGTGACCTCGTGCGTCTATAACGTCGTTCTGCACGACGACGAATCGCTCGGAGTTTCTCAAGATCAATGTCCATATCAGTGCGAGATGCGCTCACCGGAAGCGAACGCGTCGTTGACTGTAGGGCACTCTTTATTGCGTCCTCTAGGTTGAAAGGTGAGGCGCCAACATAGTCTTCCATGATTAACTTGTATTTTTGCCAATCGGTACACTGGACGGCTCTGAAGGACTTGAGACTTGGAAAGCCGTCAATCTTCAGGTATGTTGGGATGTGGTCACTACCCCTTGTTTCCAAATCCGAAAACCAGTGCACTCTGCGTGTGAACGAGCATGAGACGAAAGTGAGGTCCAAGCAACTGCTATAGGCCGATCCGCGCAGATAAGTAGGGCTGCCATCATTCAGGAGGATAAGTTCACATTCAGAAGCGAAAGACACTAACTGTCTACCTCTAGTGTTGGCCCTGGAGCTTCCCCATAAGTAGTGGTGGGCATTGAAGTCACCAGTTATCACCCATGGCTGGAGAGTTGAATTCAAAATTCCGCGCAAGTGCTTTCGGTTTAGACGACTTGATGGATGTAAGTAGGCTCCGATGATGGTGAATGTGGTCTTCTTGTTTTTTACTGTTAGGCAAACGTACTGGTTTTCTTCGTCAGGGGGTACAGGGTGATGAACATAAGTTAAGTCGCGCCGTATGAACACAACGACCTTGCTGCGTTCTCCATGGGTAGAAGACGTAAAGCACTCATATCCAGACAGTCTCATCTGGGCTGATAGGTTCGGTTCACAAATCACAATTATGGAGAACTGGTTTGTGAATACGTATTGCCGGAATTCGGACATACGCGCCCTAAGTCCTCTGGCATTCCACTGAAGGACAGATGCGTTTTTGACCTCCTCGCGAAAGGATAACATGTTGCGGGCCATCGTTTTACCTTAGAGCTGCAAGCACCGGACTCAAAGTGTCCAGCACTTGGAGTGCGCTCTGCGCTGATGGGGTGTTCATGTTGCTTAGGAGCATGCGCATTGCGCTCATAAGGGTCTGCAACATGTTGATGACCTGGCGATCCTCAGTTGTCTTTTCATCAGTGGTTCGTGATGGCATCGAGGTTGGCGGGGATCGCTGCACCTCTGAAACAGGCTGTGTTCGTGGAAGTGATGGCCACTCTTCACGATGTGGGAGTCTTGACCCTGATTCTGTTTTCGGTGTATCCGTCTTCGCAGAGCTTGACGATGGGGGGCCAGTTCTTCTTGCTTCAGATGACGGGTCTCTATCGGCAGATGCCACGTTGCGTGATGATCTTCTGTGGTGACGCCGACGTCGCCTGACAGAAGCAGCGGCTTCCCTGTGCGTTGAATTGTCACGCACCATGCGTTTCAACACCGCACGTTCATTTCTCACTCGTGGGCAATCTTTAGACGACGCTTTATGAGCGCCGTGGCAATTGGAGCATTTGAACGCAGTTGCGTGGCAGGTATCTTCTGAATGAGGTTCGGCACACCGCGGGCACACGACATTGCTGGTACATACTCCTTTGACATGTCCCATCTTGAAGCATCTGAAGCATTGTAGGGGCTTCGGAATGTATGGACGGACCTGATGGCGAACGTGGCCAACTTTGACGTGTGGGGGAAGACTGTCTCCCTCAAAAGCAATCTTCAGGCATCGTGACTGACCAAGCCTTGTGATGTGCTTGATGAGGATGTCGTCTGTAGTTGGCTTTATCAAGATTGGGAAATCGTCAGCGGGAATAGAAATGTCCACGTCATAAATGACGCCAACACAGCCCTTACAGTCAGTGGGGATCACTGATTTAACTGTCACTCTGTCGATTTCCGAGATGTTCTGCAGGCTTTGCAGCGCACTACGGTGTAGAACATCAACTGCCAGAATATTCTTGCGTGAGTTGATCCTGACGTCTTTAATTTCATTTCGAGCGAGTCCTTCGAGGTATGCAGAGAGGACTTGCCTGTTAAGCCGCCCTAGGTTGGCTGAAGGGTCCACTGCCATGAAGAGTATAGTGTGTGGCCAACGCTGCGCGGTAGCCTGCACGGTGGATATACTCGTCGTCGACGATGTTCGTAGCAGTCTTCTTTTTGCATTGCGGCTCATGACGACTGTGTAGTCGTCATCCGATGACTCGAAACCGTCGGAATAGAGCTCCGTTGCCTCGCTGTCTGTGCCACTTGAGGTGGTCCCACGTTTCCTAGCCGCTGCCAGACGTAGCGGTTGTCCACCTCGAAAATCCTGAGAGGCTTCTTCATCCATTCTCGCAAGAAGGGAGCAGCAGCTCCCAGAATTTGCGGTAAAACAACTAGAAATTTGAGACAAGGGTACAAGCGTTCTATGAAATAGACACTTCGTCGTCGTCGAGTCATCACAATAAAGCAGTGGCACTCCAAGGTCCGCCTTCTCCGCTGCATTGAGATCGCTTTAGTTCACTGCTTTTCCTTGAGGTATTTTATGGCTTCACTGCATCGTCCTAATTCATTAGCCTTTGACCCAGAACCTTGCTTCAGTGTTCGTCTTTTCAGCTTAAGGTGCATCGACCCGTAAGAGTGGTTACTCGCTTCGGTACTATTCATTTGCGCCCAAGGGAATTTGGAGGCGGTAGGCTATCAATGGGAGTCGCTAAGCAATGTAAGAAGGAGGTCTCGCAGCCAGATTAACATCGACTAGTTTTTAATCTGATGATCCATTTACTTTGATCCGCAGTAAATGTTGAAGGGGTCTTGACAGTTTCTATTGTCTGGAAGCACAATACGGGATGTAGGTGGGCGGAAGTGTTACGAAAAATTTGCTGAGCCTGCAAGTGAAATAGTGCATTAGGTGGATAGAAAAAAAAACACACGTAATGCCTACGAGAAAATTGTGAAAAGTTGAGCTCAAGGTCGCGTTCATTTTTGCGTAAGTTATCTACATTTAACAAAGTACATTCCTACCTTGTTTATGTAGAAGGCCTTCGGTGCTGCGCAATATGATTCTAAAATTGGATGTAAGGAAAGAGAAATATGAAATGCAGCACTGACGTAAAATACAGAAAACACACGTGCATGTTTGCTACTGCAGCTATTAGGTTTGTAGCTAATAGTCTGACCCAAAATATATTTACTATTTTATAATTGTCCATTAAACCAGAACCAAGCTCAACAACAATAATTCAACTCATATCGAACGCCTGGCTACTATTGAACTGATTGATTATGTTCCTTCACAGTACATGGGCAGTGCTGCTGTGGATTCATTCTACTCTGCGATATATTGGCAAGATTATCTATCTGCTTACTTTTGTGCGAGAGGTCTTGGTACAACAAATCAACTATTAAACACTTAATCACTCCTGCATTCGTACACGCTCAAGACAGCTATCACCAATATATGCCACGTAGGCAGCAAGGAACACATCATTATGGTACTCTATGAAAACTGACACAGGTTGTGAGGATAATATAGAGTGTATGAATAGCAGTATAGGGGAGCATGTGACTTGATCATAGATGAAGCCGACAGCACCTCTCAATAGCTTCTGCATCTATTTGCTTATACGTATACCAATGTTCAACTCAGGATCTCTCCGGGGCAGTGGCGCCTATGCCTCGCTGTTTCTATATCAGCGACCCTTGCATCGATTTCTCCAAGATCATGTATCTTCTATGTTTTGGGACAGCTGTCATGGTACAACGCGAATGTTCCTTAGGATAAATAGAAAATAACGCTTCGAGGCTAAGGCACGCCCCCTTTCCTGGTTTTGTGGTGCGGTAGTCATAGTCTTCATGCATGCCGGCTCTCTGCGAGACTGCTGAGTATAACTGCAGAGGCTCTTCTCAGCCCTGTTATGGCACATGCCTAACTTATAACGTCTTTTTTTTTACTCTTACGATAGCTCTACTGATAAGACGGGGCCGTCATGCAACCGTAGTCGTAATTGATTGCTGCGCAATGATACCGAATAGGTACGTTCCGGATGTGCTATCTGAATAGTGCTTTACACCGATCCCCTAGAACAACTTGTGTCCTGTTTCTGTTTCTACCAGGCACTAGGGGCCGTATTTACTATACTCATTCCAACATTTATTGACGCGTTATCCTCAGCATCAGCCCGTCTGCGCTTCCTTCAGTTTAACCCTATTCGTCTAGTCTATATAAACGTTTTGCCTTGTGGTGTTTCACGCAGGGAGTATAATTTAGAGTATTCCTAAGCGGATTACACTTACGAAAATTCAGATGGGATCTTCCAACGTGTCTCATCAGGCAATGGAAACTGAAAGATGAGGCTCCATTTTATCGACTTTTATGAGCAGGCTTACTGATCTTGCGTGAAGTTATTCAGCTGCAAAAGTGAAGAACCAAACGAGTTCCGCAAATGGCAGCATAAGGTGTCGCTCGTATTTCCTCTTCATTGGCTTTTTTTATCCTTTTTTGTTTTGAAGTGTGGTATGCTCATTTACAAAATATTGCGACGGTGTTGAAAACGTTCTTGAAAAAAGCTTCTCATAATGTTTACTGTCACTTTTTATTGCAACGTATATAAGCCGTACCTCAAAATCATAAAGATGTTATCATATATAATGAATATCCAATTGCGAGTGCGAGCATATCTAAGCACTTAGGCTAAACTAAAGTGACAAAGAACAAAAAAGAAAATGCGGAAGACATGTGATAGACGAAAGGTGGGATTGTTTATTAGTTTAAAATTACGGGTTCATCTAACAATTTTTTTGGCCCTACTACTCTAGCTCAAAATCTACAATGCCAACATGTCTGTTCTGCATCGCGGTGGTTTGGATACCGCTTTCGGTAGGATGAATCAGTAGACAGTTGGCTTGTCGCAAGGCGTCTCTTGCATTTTTCTCCACCTAAATATAGGTGAAGGATTACCTTGACATTGTTTTTTATTTCGAACGCTTGTGTTTGTTAGGTTTCAACGAGGCAAAAAATCAATAATTTTTGGGGGGTTTCTCATTTAGACGTGCTAGGGGGTTTTGTTATTGCTGAAATTATGGTGGACTGAATATAGCCAAAAATGTTTTTAAGTTCATTTAAATAAAACATTGGCAGATCCCACTTAACCATGGAAATCAATGTAAAGTGAAGCATGCGGAGGTAAAGGGACCATGGTGTAATTTTTTATTGAGCAAAACCTCAACAATTTTTCTACCGTTTTCTGTTACATGCCCGCTCTTGACTGTGTTTGCAGTTGAATTGAAATGTACTCAACACATTGTTCTCCCCACCCCCCAATGTAATGCCCTTCGGGGCCTTTAGGGTATCTGAATAAAAAAAAAAGTGACGCTATAAATACAAATGTTGTACGCACAAACACATGTATGTTGAACAGTCATATATGTTCTGCATAAGCCCTTGTGTTTAGAAAAAGCGGATAATTATTTGTTTAGAGAAATTATTTAGCCGTTGTTTACAGTTGGGCGATTATGCCAAAGTGTTATCAACGCTAGAAGTGCTAAGCTGATATGTACTGCTCATGTATGTGAGCCTGGTTGTCCTGTAGAGTGCTACCTAGACAAACGTTAGTGAATATAGTTTATCTACAATTGACCTACATCTGACGGCACGCCAATACCATAGATATAAAAGTTTATATAATCAGGTATTCCACCACAAAAACGTTTCAGCAACATTACGGCCGCATAGGGTTTTTTTCCAAAGCAGCTCCGACACCTAGCGTGGTTGTCTGGTAAAATACTTGATTGCCCCACACAATGCTTGAATTCGATTCCTGTGGGGTTCCTAATATTTATTATTTACCTTCGTGGGGTAAACGCTTCCTATGTCAGTTGCTTAATGGTCTCGCATTTCAACGGCGATTGTCTGTTCTTACCATTCTTAAGTAGTCATATACTTCCACACGGCCCGAAGTATATGGGTATATGCCACATGTAACAATCCTAATTATCGGCCAAGTTGGTACTTGCTTAATGACGTGCTTTGGCCACAAATAACACAACCACAAAGTAAAGGAACATGCTTGTCGTTGAGAGTTCCTTTACCTTGTGGGTGTGTGTTATTTGCGGCCAAAGCATATCAATAGCCACAAACTAGTATGCGAAAATCAAGCTTTATTTTATCTATCTATATATCTATCTATCTATCTATCTATCTATCTATCTATCTATCTATCTACTATCTATCTATCTATCTATCTATCTATCTATCTATCTATCTATCTATCTATCTATCTCTATCTATCTTTCTATCTATCTATCTATCTATCTAGCTGCCTAAATGTGGGTGCTATCATGATCACCCCCTTAACGTACACAGGGTACACCAAAATTAGTACGATAGGGTAGCTCGCAGCGGTGGTCTAGTGGCTAAAGTACTGGTCCACTGACCCAAAGGTTACGACATCAAATCACAGCTATGGCGAGTGCATTTTCGATGGAGGTGAAAGTGCTGTAGGCCCGTGTGGTCAGAAAGAACCCCAGGTGGTCGAAATTTCCGGAGTACTTCACTACAGCGCCTCTCATAATTATATGGAGGTTTTGGGAGGTTAAACATCACATATCAATCAATCAATCCACGTAAATTGTTGTCAGGCGCCAACCACTGAAGTTGATATGTGCAGAAGTGTTGAGGGCTACGTTTCTCGCACGCACCAGCGCAAGCACTAGTGCTTCACATCAACTTACCGCTTAAGGTGTTGCTAATATCCATGATGCTGATGGAATCGCTATGCAACTGTAAAAAGTTTATAATATAAAACATACATGGCTGCTTAACCTATGTGTGTGCGTGAATTTGTGCATATATTTAGCGCCAGTTCATAACGTATCGTTCAATAAGATAAAAACACGTTCGCCTTTCATCCGCATGCTTCGCATAGCATCGATTTGCAAGGTACGTGGGATCTGCCGAATTTTTCATGATCTGTTTGGCACATACCAGCATACTGTGGCACGTGCCCACCTTAACCAGGCTGAGTTTTTCTGAACCATTGACGGACAAATGACCAGCTATGTTGTTAAAATAACACAATATCTCTTATTGACGAAACAATGAACGTAATAGCAAGAAACCCCAGCGTTGTACAAAGTAAGGCTTGCAGCTAACCATTGTGGATCCAATAGCACGTATATAGTGTGACAAGACAGTCATTTGAAAGAATGCGGCCGCTCCAGGTACCAACATGGCTTTTGTGCAGTCCTAACTCGAATGAAGAGTTGAGAGCACAGCCAGTGTGTGAGCTATTTCTTGATTCCTTTTGAAACTTCCCATGTGCCGTGTACGAGCGATCAGCGAAGGGAATCGCACGCGGGTTTATTTTAACGAAAGCATCCCCAATGCGATGCAGGTGGCTGGGCTGTTCCATCTGTGCTTCAACAGCGTTCGTCGCTACCGCTCGGGAGCTTTTCCTCGCAAGTAAGACATACAATTCACGGGGTCATATTTTAACTTTAGACTTCGTGCGAAAAATGAGTGACCGCGTCAGCAAATACCGTTTAAGGATGTCCATATAATCATCACAATAAGATAACACAAAGAGGCAAGCGTTCAAGAAAAAATGAAGCCAATAAAAACGGTGCTGATAACCGTATGTCCCGACAAAAGCAAGGGTGTACATTTAGATTTCAATTATTATTTCGGCATTTGCCTAAACTTTATATTAAAGATAGCTAAAACAGGGAAATAGATTCAGTTTAACACAATTTTATCTCTTTCAAGTGCTCATTTTCCAATCAGGGACGCTTATGTTGTGGGGTCATTGATTTATACTGCGACCAAACACCTCACACACGTGGTTTTACACATAACAAGGCGTATTTCGAAATATCGCATTTTCAAAAATTTTCATACTGTTGCATCACTTATTACACGCTCTCCTACCAGAAATGCTGATATTTAAACTTCTTCTAACTAGTAGTCAGCAATAAGACCTGTGTTGAAAGGTGCGTTCTCTTTCGTAAATGCGTTTAAAAAAGGGTAAAATAAAGCTTGCTTTCCGCGTACATTTCCCTCGAATAGGAAACTTGTTGGCATGCTGCACTTAAGTCATTAATCTATTTCATCATTTCCTCCACACGAGTAGCTGGCTCCACTTAAAAGGTGGGCTAGATGTTTCTGTGCCATGCGTGGTGAGAGCTGATGGATCATTCATTATGGCATGTCAATCAAACAGAGACAAAAACCGAGTTCTGTCTTAATGTGCTGCAATGGCTTTCTGCTCTTTCTTAATAGAGTACTAAGTACTCTGAATAGTTGAAAAAGTTTTTCTAAACACAACACCGAGCCTTCGTAGTCAGCATTCTGCATTATAGGTTAGGAAGCACTCATGGTAGCACTGTATAGTAGAACACCTGTACAGACCCCCGCGATAAGTAGGTTATCGTGCTAAAATGGACCTGCCTAACGTCCAAGGGCCCTAGCGGGACGTTTCGGAAGAGTTAAAACAGACTACGCATTCTTCTTTCCCTCATTGGCTGTTTCGTGCTGAATTGAGTCCTAAGACGAACTTTACATCATTTCTCTCCATTTCGAGCCTTGTATGCATTGCAATCAAGGGTAGTTTTCGTGGGCTCTTACCTAAGCAGACTATTACAAAACAGCAGGGAAAGATGAGTGATAGCTAGGACTAGGCACTTCGTCGTTAATTAAGCTTCTTGAGCTTAGAGAACAGCAAAAAATCACTGCCATACTCACACAGAGAATGATGTAAAGAGGAGCTTGCTTGGTTATGCTAAAAACCTCCTTACACATCTGCTGTCATCATATATGCATTACATACACAATGTTCACTAATTGACGATTGGATGCACTATATACTTTTTTATGAACTACATAGATTTTAAACGCACAATAGATGATGCCTTGGCTTCTGGGTTGTACATATGGCCGAGCAGTGACTACTCACTGCATGAGCTCCCGGTGAAGAGAAATAAAGCGGACGGGCGGAGATTGGTGTGCGCCAGCATGTGTGAAGGCACGGCGTCTGTTGCGCATTCTTATTATCACTAGAAAACCAACACCTTGGACGGCGGTGCGAGTACACGCGCGGCCAGACCAAGCACCACTGATGCCCTTATCTTTTCCTCTCTTTTTCACATTTCTCTCCCTCACTACCCACCCCCTCTGGAGTGTTGTTGAGGGGACCTCGAACAGGCTACTCAACAATTGACCACATTCATACTACCAATCAGGTAATAGAGAAATGCTCAGAGTATAACCAACCACTATACATAGCCTTCATAGATTACGAGCCGGCATTTGATTTAGTAGAAATATCAGCCGTCATGCAGACACTCCGGAATCAGGGCGTAGATGAAGTATATATAAACATTCTGGAAGAAATCTACAGGGGTTCAACTGCTACCATAGTGCTTCATAAAGAAAGCAACAGAATACCAATTAAGGAGGGTGTAAGGCAAGGGGACACAGTCTCCCCATTGCTATTTACCGCGTGCTTACAGGAGGTTTTCAGAAACCTAGAATGGGGATAGTTAAGGATAAGAGGTAATAGAAAGCACCTTAGTAAACTGCGCTTCGTCGATGATATTGCATTGCTGAGTAACTCAGACACGAATTGTAACTCGTAATTACGGAGTTAGACAAGGACAGCAGAAAGGTGGGTTTTAAAGTTAACCTGCAGAAAACGAAAGTAATCTACAACAACCTCGGAAGGGAGCAGCGCTTCGAGAGAGGTAAATGCACTTCAAGTTGTAAAAGACTGTTTACGTAGGGCACGTAATAACTGCGGAACCGAACCATGAGACTGAAGTAATTAGAATAATAAGAATGGGGTCGAGAACATTTGGCAAGCACTCTCAAATTATGACAGGTAGATTGCCACTATCCCTCAAAAGGAAGGTATATAACAGCTGTATTTTGCCGGTACATAGCTACGGAGCAGAAACCTGGAGACTTACAAAGAGGGCTCAGCTTAAATTCAGGACGACGCAGCGAGCAATCGAAAGAAAAATGGTAGATGTAACCTTAAGAGACAAGAAGAGAGCAGAGTGGATTAGGGAACAAACGGGGGTTAAGGATATCGTAGTTGAAATAAAGAAGAAGAAATGGACATGGGCCGGGCATGTAGCGCGTAGACAGGATAACCGCTGGTCATTGAGGGTAACTAACTGGATTCCCAGAGAAGGCAAGTGGGTTAGGCGGAAACAGATAGTTAGGTGGGCCGATGAGATTAAGAAGTTTGCGGGTATAAATTGGCAGCAGTAAGCACAGGACCAGGTTAACTGGTGGAACACGGGAGCTGCCTTTGTCCTGCAGTGAACGTAGTCAGGCTGATGATGATGATGATGATGATGATGATGATGATGATGAGATGATGATGATGAGGGGACCTACTTAGAGAGAGACACTTACCACGACACACTTTGCTCTTCACTTCTTTTTCTTTCAAATCCACTTCGAGGAGGCAAGCCTGCGGGCCTTCGAAAACCGACACCTTGGAGGTGGCGCGCCAGCCAGCGAGCATTGTCAGAATCACTGGAAAGGAGACCTTGAACACGACGGCAGAAGTGTACAGGCAACACTAGTGCACACGCCACCGACGTAAAAGAAGCTAGCTCCTAAATCAGTGAGTGAAGCTTGCGCGATACCACCCTCTATATTAAAAAGCATTCTGGCCTTGGCGCAGTTGTAGTTCTTGGTCGACGATCGTGCGATAACCTTGAACTCGCGTTTGAATATACTTCCTTTCATACAGTGTTTGACACTGTCCAAGTTACGCGGGAAGCTTGCTTATAAAAAGGAGCATCGATACGCGTTAAGGGTTCAAATGAGCCCGCGAGTATGGCATGGCCACCTTTAATGCACTGTAGTGAGAGGTGGAAAAAGGCAGTGAGAGTGAGGGGCGAAAAAGAAGGGATGAGACAGAGTAAAGAAGAGCATTGTTTTGTGCTGTATAGTATATCAAGCTATGGAAAAGTGATCGGTGATGTGGAGCAGAGAAAAAAGGAGTGCAAGACTATCGTCTCTACTGTTTTAATCTTGAACGAAGAAAAAAAGCAGCTCTCCAACATGGGTGAAATGTTTGTCATTTCTTCGTCGTCGTGTCTTTTTATGCGTTTTTTTTTCGTTCTTAAAGCATACCAACGCGTCCAAACAATACATTCCGCTGTTTTCATTCTTCTTGGTGCTAATGCCTACATCCCTCTCTTTTTGTTTTCTTTTTAATAAGAACTCAGATCCGGGAGAATCTCACAATACCACATCTTTGCAAGCTATTCGCAAAACGCAGTATGTTACTCGAAATTGTCTCCGTTTCAAAAAATGTCTATGGCCAGGTTATGCCTATTAAGACATCGCATCGTTATTTCTGTAATGTAAATGCATTTCGTAAAGTGTACATGAACGCAAAATTGAAATGCCGAAAAAAATTGGCCCCGTATCTGCATTTAAGTTACGAATGTCGAAAGGCGATAGTCGTGCGGGTGGAGAGAGTGAACAAAACATTTATTTGCTGTTCTGCACAAGAAAATTGCTCAATGGTATTCTGGAGGCACTGCGTAAGAGTGCGCAGCGGAGGCGAACGAGCTCGCAGCGGAGGCGCAGCGGAGGCGAATGAGCGCATCAGCGGAGGCGAACGAGCGCGCAGCGGAGGTGAACGAGCGCATCAAGCCACGTCGCACGAGAGACATGACCGCCATCTGGCAGTTTCTTTTTTCAAAAAAAAAAAGCGCGTGGCTCTGAGACGGGCGTGCGCACCCGCCTCAGAGGTGATAAGGTGTAGAACGCAAGGCGACAGGTAGGTACCACTACCGTCTCGTTTTAGCAAAGCGTTGGAAACACTCCCCTTTCCATGCAAGCGTTGGATGGCCAGCGCAGCGTTATAAGCGCTACGGTCCTTAGTATTACTTGTGTATGCCTTTTCTCGTAAAAGACGAACATGCAGAATATATACGTGTTGTGTTGGTGCTTTAGATATGCGCAATATGTGTTTTTAAATGCGAAGCATTTCTTAGCGAACTTCGGCGACATTGAGCGTATCTATCTATCTATCTATCTATCTATCTATCTATCTATCTATCTATCTATCTATCTATCTATCTATCTATCTATCTATCTATCTATCTATCTATCTATCTATCTATCTGTCTGTCTGTCTGTCTGTCTGTCTGTCTGTCTGTCTGTCTGTCTGTCTATCTATCTATCTATCTATCTATCTATCTATCTATCTATCTATCTATCTGTCTATCTATCTATCTATCTATCTATCTATCTATCTATCTATCTGTAGCATCATCATCACCATCATCATTTCTCAATCGCCGCGCTGCGCCTCTCGCGCAGCTGATGCTAACTCGAGCTGCGCGAGGATTAGAACAAGCTAGCGCATTTGGTGGGTCGGACGTGAAAAGCCGCGTGGCTCCGCTTCAGGCGTGGAATAAAGTGGCGAGAGAACGACGCGACCACGTTGGCTGCCGTCCCGGATTCCTCTCTATCTATCTATCTATCTATCTATCTATCTATCTATCTATCTATCTATCTATCTATCTATCTATCTATCTATCTATCTATCTATCTATAGCCGCCTACGACTTTTAGCTGTCCTGGCCGTTTCGATGATCGTATCGATACCAAAGTTGGTATGGCATAACATGACTATATGGAGAACGTACTTGACTAGTCGTAACATGAAAATCATGGCACATATGTCGTCATTATTATGACTTACATTTCATGGTCCTGCCGCTCTTGCGCTGGTTTCGTTCACATGGCGTGTTGCGAAACTGGTGTGGTATGGCATTATTGCATGGCGAACACAAGCGACAGACCCTAATATGATGACATGCGTGTCATGTAACAACATGACTACATGCCACGCTCATGATGCGCTGGCGACCGTTTGGCTAGGTTCACTTATACCAAATTTGGTATTACGGGACGTGAATAGATGACGAAGATATGATACTGGGGCAAACATGATTAACATGAGAGGCGTGTCATGTAACAACATGACTACATGCTACGCTCATGATGCGCTCGTGGTCGTTTCGCTAGCTTCACATGTACCAAACTCGGTGTTACTCAACGCGAGCGGACGCCGTAGGTAAATGACTTATCCAAGCATGATAATCATGACATGCGTGCCATGTAACAACATGACTACATATCCCACTCATGATGCGCTCTCGGCCGTTTCGCTAGCCTCACATATGCCAAATTTCGTATTACGTGATGTCTATAGATGACGAAGGTGTGTGACTGGTGCAAACAAGATAACCGTGGTATGCGTGTGATGTGAGAACATGACTACATGCCACAGTCGAGGCGCCAATATATTTCGACGTGACGTGGTGCGCGTGCTCACCAGCTTTCGTTTCGTCGCGTCACGCCGGCGTTGCGACGCAAGGTGTCGGTCCTGCCATATACTCGCAGGCACGCGATGCACTGTGTTGCTGTGACCCATGCGCGTTTCAGCGCGTTCGGCGTCCTCCGTCACGAAAAGGGAAGACGCAGTGTTGTCTCGGTAACGCATCGGCGCAAATGCAGCCTGTTGCATTTCGCACCGGTGGCCGTCGCGCCGCGCCGACGGACGCTGGTCGCGCCTGGCGTCAAACTATAGAGTGCTCGCATTTTGCTAACGTGGCGTCACTGTGCCCAGTGGCCGTTTCGCTGGCTCTGCATATGCTCAATTTGGTAACACGTGACGTGAGTAGATGACGAAGGTAAACGACACATCCAAACTTCATAATCATGATACGGAAGTCATATACACCATCATTTACCTTCACCTCGTTGCGTAGTGCTGACTTCAAAGTGGCATATCAACCTCTGTCATTCGTGCTTCGCATATCATCGATTTCCACTGTATGTGGGATCTGCCAATTTTTTAATTGATAATCGCAAACGTATGAACGCTCATTCTTGACATTGGTGGTCACTGCGGATTTGGTCGGCTGTTCGGGGCATCGTCTGGTGCTGTTTAGAGTACCCAGTTTGCGGTTACAGTGGCCAAACAGACAAACAGGCAGACAGAGAGACCAAAGTTTTTGCGTTGAAAGTCTCCAAGAAAGACTGTCGTCTTTAAAAAATGGCCCCGTATCTGCATGTAATCTGTAAATGTCGTTGAAAGACGATGGTCTTGCGTGTAGAGAGAGTGAACAAAACATTTACTTGATTTTCTACGCAAGAAAATTGGTGAATGGCATTCTGGAGACGCTGCGTCAGAGTGCCTGAAGCGTGCAGCAGAGGCGAACAAGCGCATCATGTCACGTCACACATGAGACATGAGCGCCATTTGGCAGTTTTGTTTTTTCAAAATAAAGCGTGTGCCCTCGTCTTATCACCTCTGAGACAGGCGTGCGCGCCTGCCTCAGAGGTGATAAGGTGTAGAAGGCAAGGAGACGGGCAGGTGCCACCACCGTGTCTTCTTAGCAAAGCGTTGAAAACACTTGCTTCTTCGTGCAAGCGTTGCATGGTCAGCGCAGCGTGATAAACGGTACGATCCTTAAAATTACTTATAAATGCCTTTTTTTAGTAAAAGACGCACATGCAGAATATATGCGTGTTGGTGCGGTGCCTCAGATATGCGCAATTATTGCTTTTTAATTGACAATCGCACAAGTATTAACGCTGAATCTTGAGCAACATTGGCGGGCGCTGTGGATGGGGTCGGCCGTTCGGAGTGTCTGCTGGGGCTGTTTAGAGCACCCATTTCGCGTTAGGGGTTGACAAAGAGACAAATGGACAGACAGACATACCAAACTTTTTTGCTTCGAAGGTCCTCAAGGAAGTAAAAGTATTGCGTACATGGTTCACCTTGGAACAGGTGAACCATGTGCTACTGTTGGTTTTCACTGACAGGTGTTGCGCGCTCTACCCGTTGCGCTAGCGACAAACGTGAAAGAAGGTTAACAAACGTGCCTTATATCATCTCTCACTCCACGCTCAGGTTAGCAAGGATGGTGTCCATGCGTAACAGCAGCAAAGTGAACTATTGCATTACGACGCTAAAAGAGCGTTGCTAGGGAGAGTATAGGACGTCACAGCACAGGGGATGCTGTCGCCATGCTGACCCTGAGTTGTTCATACCGATTTTGTTTTAACATAGTTTATCTGCCGGCGGAGGCTGACGGCGCAGCTCGAGTTCACAGTTCCACGACTGCGCTGCTGTGTGCCTTGTCATTTGTGATTTGTCAGAGTATGCCACCTCACCTCCAACCCGCTGATGTTTCCACGTGCACCACAGCGTCTATCCAGCGTCTACTACTTTGGGTGTGATGGCACCAACTGAAAAAAGATCACAGCATATCCATGCAGTGCATGATGATGAGTGGGGCAAGCATCCATCAGTCCGTCCGCGCAGCCGTCCTTCTGTGCGTCCATCCATCCGCCCGTTCGTCCGTCCATCCTCGCGTCTGTCCGTCCATGCATCCATACATCCGTGCGGCCACTTGTCCTTGCGTTCATCCGTGCGTCCATCCGTCCGAGTGTCCGCCCGTGAGTTCATCCGTGCGCCCATCCGTGCATTTGTCCGTGCGTCCGTTCATTCATGCGTCCGTCTGTGCCTCCGTTCATCCGTCCGTGCGTCCATTCCTCCATTCGTGCACCCATCCGTCCATCTGGGCGTTGTTCATCCATCCATCCATCTAGTGAACACTCCAGGTACCACCATCTCGCAACGTTTATACATATATTCATCATACAAAAGTACCGCCATCCAGCGGACATTCGAAGGACTAAACTAGAGGTGGCACGTCCAGACTAGAAGAGCGGCACGTGCGCACTTTTTACGACCTGCGCTTCGTGTATGGTTCCCACCTTTCCCCGCCGCTAGCTCATTGCACTGCTGCCCAACTCTCGCTAAACCTTGCTAAAACCAAGGAGGTTGCGCCCAGCGAGCTAAACGTGGCAACCCTTTCTGATCAGATACTGCTCAAGTGCGTCCTTGTGGTAGTGGAGGAGGAGGAGGAAAGAACTTTATTCAGAGTCCGGCGAGTAGATGGGGTGGGCGATTGGCCCCGCCTAGGTTACGGCCAGGAGTCCTTGAATCCTGGCGGCTTCCTCGGCCCACTGGACGGCCCACATTTGGTCTTCGAGGACGGAACTGAGCATTGCGGCTTCCCAGCGCGCGCGAAGGCTGTCAGCAGAGGCCGCATACTTGTTATCAGTACTAATCCCTCTACATTCTCATAACATATGCTCCAGAGTGGCTCTGGAGTCGCAACGCTTGCACCTGTCCGTTTTGTATATATCAGGATATATAATATGCAATAGTGCAGGATTCGGATATGTCCTAGTTTGTAACTGCTGCCATTCGACAGACTGCCTTTTTGTTAATTTTGGGTGAGGAGGCGGAAATATGCCCCTCTGTAATCTATAATGTTTTGTAATTTCAATGTATCTGGTCATTCTGTCTTTCCACTCCCACTCGTCTGCCACGCCGTAATCACCGGAGGAGGTTGAGGCGGCACTTGAGAGGGCAGCTCGGTCGGTGAGCCCTCGAGCTGCGTCATGTACAGCCCCGTTGTTGCTGTCCCCCGCGATGACATGAGCAGGTGTCCATATAATATATGTATTTCTGGGGCTTGTTCGACGCCCTCCTTTGAGAATACGTAGTGCCTCCGGGGAGATGCGGCCGTTGGCAAAGTTTCTCACTGCCGTTTGAGAGTCACTGACTATCACGGTTGCGTTTGTCTGAGCTACAGCGAGCGCTTTGGCTACCTCTTCCGCTGTCTCGGTACTTGTGTTGCGTATCTTTGCGCATGTCGTACAGCGTTTGTTGCTATCGATTACGGCTGCGGTAAACCCCCGTTTGCGCTTGTATCGAGCAGCGTCTACGAAAACTGCGTCCTTTTCATTACCGAACTTTTTTTGTATTTGTTTTGCTCTTGTCTCTTGTCTAGCTTTATTGTGTTCGGGGTGCATGTTTTGTAACAAGGGTGGTATCATCGTTGTTTCCCTGGTCTCTTTTGGAATGTCCACCTCAACGCCGTGTTGCGTGTGATACGTTATGCATAGTCGCTCTAGAATATGTCTTCCTGCTCGTGTCTTAGAGAAACGTTCATATTGCGCCGTACGCTGCGCCTCAATAAGCTCATCTATTGTATTGTGCAGGCCTAGATGTAACAGTTTGTCGGTGCTTGTGCTAATCGGTAGCCCTATAGCTAGTTTGAATATTTTCCGAATGAGGCAGTCTAGCTTGATCTTTTCGCGACTTGCCATTTTAAGTATGGCGCTACGTATACTATTCTGCTTATCACGAATGCCTGTATCAACCTTATCGTGTTTTCCTTCCTCATGCCACTGTGCTTAGCTGCTATCCTTTTTATGAGTCTCATTATTTGGGCTACAGTTGCATCCAGTCGCCTGAGGATTTCTCCATTGTTGCCCTTGGCTTCGATGAGCAGACCCAGTACTCTGATCCTGTCGACTATGGGTATGGTTTTTCCATCGGCTGTTCTTAACTGTATTTCTTCTCTATGAGCAAGACCTTGCAGGCAGTTGCCTGGTTTGCGACCTGTACGAGTAGGTCTGTAAAGCAGCAGCTCTGATTTTTACCTTCCAGTACCTTCCAGATACCGCTCGACCGTTTCGACTGCTGTTTGAAGCGTTTCCTCTATTTCGCCACCACTACCACTTCTCACCCGTAGGGTGATGTCGTCGGCATATATAGTATGATTCAGTCTTTCGATTGCTTGGAGTTTGGTTGGCAGTACAATTAGAGCCAGATTGAATAACATAGGTGATAATACCGAGCCGTGCGGCGTACCTGCACTGCCCATCTCAACTTCCTCTGAAACTAGGTCCCCTATCATAATCTTTGCCTTCCTTCCCGTCAGAAAATTACGCACGTAATTGAACGTCCGTTGTCCCAGATCTAGATTGTTTACCCTTTTTAGCACCGTTGCATGGGTTACATTATCAAAGGCCTTCTTGAGAATGGCCTTTGTCGCTGTTCCCAGATTATCTATAATCTGGTGTTTTAACTGTAGCATTGCGTCTTGCGTTGAGAGGTTCCTCCTGAACCCTATCATTGTGGGTGGATGCGCATCCCGGTCCTCGAGATAGGTAGTTATCCTCTCCAGAATCACGTGCTCCATGAGTTTCCCCACGCAAGATGTGAGAGCTATGGGTCTCAAGTCCGCAATCTACACTCGCTTGCCTGGCTTGGGAATTAACACGATTTTTGCCGTCTTCCATTGTTGCGGAATCTGTCCTGCCTTCCATGATTTGTTAATGAATTCAGTTAACTTAGTTATGGACTCGTCATCCAAATTGCGTAGCATTTTGTTAGTTATGCCATCTGGTCCAGGTGCTGATCTAGTATTGAGTTTTTGCAAGACGGCCCTCACTTCTGCCTCCCCGATTTCGTTGTCTAAATCATCATTTGCCAGCCCTGTGTAATCAGGGTGTGTAACGGGAAGCGCTTGAGAGATGTATGTTTTTTTGATTTCATTCAGGAAATCCTGCTCTGTACCTTGATATCTTTGTATTAACCGATTAATATTGTGGCTTTGTGCCAACTTGCTCCCGTCCGGGTTTAACAAACGCCTAAGGATGGTCCACGTTTTTGCCATTCCTATCTGGTTGTCCATGTCATTGCACTTTTCCTCCCACTGTTGTCTGCACAGCTGCTGGGCGTATTGCTCTATATCTCTGCTCAATTTAGCTATCTTTTTACGAAGTGTCCGGTTGTGCCTTTGGTTTTTCCACCTCCGTTGTAAACCTTCCTTAGCTTCCCACATGTGGAGAAGCTTATTGTCTACATACTGTAGCTGCGCCTCCGGTGCCACCGTTTGCGTAGCGGCCTCCACGTCTCGTTTTAACTTTTCGGTCCATTCCTCAATACTCCCTATCATTTCGTCGGGCTCCTCTCTGATGTTTCGGAACTTGTCCCAACCGACAAGTTTAATTTGTCTGCCTTTTGCCTTCCTCGGCCCTGCCCTGACCATTATTTCAAGTATAAAATGATCGCTTCCCAAATCATGTTGCGGATTGGTCCATTGCGTGTCTAGTATATTTTTGGTGAACGTCAAATCTGGCGTGGTATCCGCGCAAACGCTAGTACCTGTTCTTGTAGGAATGGATGGATCGGTCACGAGCGTCAGGTCCTCCTCCTGTGCGTCCAACCACAAGTTCCTGCCTTTCTGGGTTTCGATCCTGCATCCCCATGCACCGTGTGGGGCGTTGAAATCTCCTCCAATCACTAGCGCCCGGTTGCCCGTTATAGCGAGGGTTTTTCGAAACAGCGTGCGGAATTTGTGCTTTCTGCATTTAGGACTGCTGTAAATATTCAATACAAAAAGACTGTCCTCTGTTTTTCGCGAGGGTATGAGTTCGAGGAGAATGGGATTTATTGCCTTGATTTCCGTGTCATGTTGCACCACCGCGTGATTTCGCTTAACCAACGTTGCTAATACCTTTGTCTCCCCATCAGCACTGCCGAATGACTTATATCCCGACAGTTTGACCAGCCCGTGCGTTTCTTGCACCATTATAACATCCGGGGTGCTGGTGTCTTTAAGATGTTGTTGCAAAATGTATCGTTTTAGATTATATCCTCGACAATTTCATTGCCAAATCGTGTAGCTATTTTGTCTGTCCATGGTGGCGTTACAGGACCGAGGTCCTAGCGTACGGTTTAAAAGACGTCTTAACTGGTCCCCCACCACTTGACTGCGATCCCCATTTTGCTATCTTGGCGTCGAAATTAGCCATCATTTGCTGCACTTTCTGCAATATCGTCTTGCCTAGCTCCTCGATTTTGGTCTCTATGTTTGCCTCAAATCTAACTTCTTGTTGTTCGAGCTTAGTTTGCAATTTTCTTTCATTTTCTTCCCTTTCGGCTTTCATGGTGTTTGCGAATTCCTCCTGTCTTGTGGCGTCGCCACTGCTTTTGGTTTCTTTACCACGCTTTTAATCGGAGCGTTCTCTGCTTTACGTTTAACAGGGGTGAGGGCTGCTACCCCTTCCTCCATTGCTGCGCCTTTTTCCTCCATTATACCTTGTGAGGTTTCCTCGTTGCGTGTAACCCCTCCGTTTTTCAGAAAATCATTTTCTTCCCTGAGTTTTGTAATCTCATTCATAAATGCAACATTTTTCGGCCTGATCTGCACCAATTCGTTCTCAAGCGCCTTAATCCTACATTGGAAAGCAGCCTCTGCCTCCGCGCGCGCCCCGGAAGCTACATCAGCCCAGCTCACCTGGAAGGGTCCCACGGTGCCACGGACACCACTCGGTCCTTTTGAGCTTTCGGATCCTCCTCCTTCCTTTGATCGGGGAGACCAGGTATTGCCGGTCTTGGGTCTAGACCTCGATCTGGACCTCGATCTGGACCTCGATCTGGATCTCGACATAGATGTGGTGGTAGTAAACGTAGAGCGGTTTTTATTTTGTGCTTGAAGCTTGGTGAAGGCTTCTGGTCCGGATGCGTCCCGCGTCCGATGTTCCGATCGTTGACCTGAGTCGCTCCATCTTTGCCTGTGAAGTGCTTTCGCTTCCGTCTCGTAGTAAAGTGCTTCTTCTTCCTCCCGTCGGGCTCGTTCCCAGCGGCGTCGTTTCACTAAGTACGGTACCTTAAATCTGGCCTTGCAATGGCGATCTGCCGTCGGGTGGTCTTTGCCACACAGCTGGCACTTCACTTCGCACTCGTGCTCCTGCGGTGGGTTCTCAGTGCCACACCCTCTGCATATTCTGCTATTCGGGCTCAGCCAGACGTCAGCTCTGTGACCAAGGCGTCCACACTGGTAGCACACGTCTATTTTCTTGCAGTATAATGAGCACTTGACTAGTGCTCTTCCGTAGCTCACATAACTTGGAACGCGATGCCCATCGAAGAGGACGATGACGTTCGTGGTGTTTCCCATCCTCTTGGCCATGAGGACTGTCGAATTTCTCGGGGTTACCAGCATTTCCACGATCTCTCTAGAAGACACGTCCTGCGTTACTCCTCGGGTCACCGCTTTAGATGTATCTTCTGGAGCTGACTCGTACGCATTGGCTTCGAATTCTTTGTCCCCAATCTTCAGTTGAGCGATGGTTCTGTATTTTTCGGCGCGCTCCTCTGATGGTGTGCTGACCACTAGAATGTTCTGTTTATAGTTGGCACATACCGTGTCTTCTTCCGATTCCTTCCTGGGTATTTTAGCGGCGTTGGCGACGCAGCATTCTAGACGATTGATCCCGTAGTCAGTTACCTTGAAGCCGTCACGTGGGCGCACAATTATCTTGTATTCTTCCTTCGGCAGACGGGGCACCCTGCTCGCAGCCGCAATTTGTCTTGCTCTCTGTCCCTTCCTCCACCTATTACTGACCGCATTCTCGATTGAGAAGTGCGTTTCTTGGTCCTTGGCTTCATGCGTTGTGGTTTCTTTGTTGGCTCGTCCTCTTCTGTTCACAAGGTGCCAACCTGCGTCGTTCTCATACTCTTGTTGCGTGATATTTTCGCCATCCACGCTCATCGTAGCCATCTTGTGGCATTAACCCGATAAGACGCCGCCTTGAAGGGGCTCAAGACGCCAGCGTCCGTGGACTAGGCTAAGCGCATTATGCACAGCAGCAGGAGGCAACGGCGTCGTGCGTTCGTCGGCGTTACAGAAATGTGGTCAATGTGCCGAAAATAAGCGTCCACCTACTTGAGAGTGGTATCGCGGGGTTCCGTGGAACTTCCAATTTCTTCACTGTAAGAAGGCGTCCGTCACTTCTTCGATTTCACGCTGAGAATCTCCTTGTGGTAGTGGTTTTTTTTTATTAAGCATCAAAATCAAGGCAAGTTTTTATGAAGATCAAGTCACTGATACTGGTTGCTGTAGGTTATTTATTCAGAAACAACTAGCTTTTTATTTATGATTAACGTGCGCGAGTTTCCTCCTGTATTCAAAGGAGTGCGCGCGTGCCGCTGCTCTAGTTCAGCTGTGGAGGTGGTCACCTACTACTACGATACACTACTACCACTAGTACATACATCGCGGACGCACGACTCACGGCTTAAGAACCTTCGCCCCTAAAGAAAAACCACCAAGGGGAATCATAATTCAACGCAAGTTACGCTGGTGCTGATGCTGGCGCTTGTCGTGGCATCGTGCAGGAGAGAAAAACGGGAGAGGCCTACAGCACGCAGATATGGACCGGTGTGTTCTATTGAAACGTGCTAATCACTGCTAATGGGCAAACAGAGACAGAAGACTCCAATTGGACACACAGACCCACAGTCTGCTTTTAGATCACGCGCACGCTCCGAATTTTAGAAGCTTGCTCGTTTTGCACGGGGGTTGTCTCTTTTCATTGCGCTGGTGGGGACGCTAGTGCTCATTGCTCCAGCTGGAGTCGCAGCAGTTGTCTTCGTTTCAAGAGCGCTTACTGGAAGGTGCACTGCCGCTCAGGTGACTCTCGCTCCACTCTCGGTGCGGGCTCTAGTATGGTAGGAGACCACTAGGTGGCCGCGCCTATAAATAGCGCTCACTCTCGGCGCGCTTCTCTTCTTATTCACCGGACATCACTCAGTGTGCGTCGATGCCGCTACCCACTGGGAACACCGCAGAAGCCAAGGATGCGGCGCGGAGGGCTCGCAACGTGGCTGTAGCGCGGGCTTGTCGTCAGGACCCTTCTTCAACTTTCCAATTCATCCTATAATCCAAGATCTTCTGGCTTTTTGCTTTATGAGTCAAAAAACTATTATGCTAAATGGAAAACGTTCCTGCGAGTTTATGTGATCCGTAAATAAGCTTTTGAACAAAATGTTTATACTGCTTCAGTATGTAAATATCTGTATATATTACATTCATATGCAAATTATAAACAATGTGTATATAACACATATGTACAATTGCACCACAAGAACTCTCGTGTCACGTCTTTATATGATAATAATTGAGCATATGTACGGAGGATCCACGGTTTACCGGATTTCTTCTTCTTCTCCTCATCTCCTGGCTGTTACCCAATGCAGGGGATTGGCCGAGTGTTAGGTGAATTTTTGTTTTTTTGTTTCTTCGTAATACTCCTCTTATATGCTAGGGATAGGTTACACTACAAATAATTACTTAATAATAATACCTACTTTCTTGAAAATGAAGAATTTAGCTCTATATTCTTTTAGTCTGACTGATCCGCCGTGGTGGTCTAGTGGCTAAGGTACTCGGCTGCTGACCCGCAGGTCGCGGGTTCGAATCCCGGCTGCGGCGGCTGCATTTCCGATGGAGGCGGAAATGTTGTAGGCCCGTGTGCTCAGATTTGGGTGCACGTTAAAGAACCCCAGGTGGTCAAAATTTCCGGAGCCCTCCACTACGGCGTCTCTCATAATCATATGGTGGTTTTGGGACGTTAAACCCCACATATAAATCAATGATCGATTGCTCTATGACGTAGTAAACATCTTTGTGTCTGTAGCCCAGAGTATAGGCGCCTAATGATAGAACAACTGATTCGGATATTTCCAGACACAAATTTCGAAGAGGTGGTGCTATGAATCGTCTTCTCAATGATGTATACCGGCGACAGGATAGAAAGTAATGACCGATTGTTTCCTCCTCCTTACAGAAGATACACAGAGGAGAAAACGCTTGACTTGCTTTATGGAGGTAAAAGTTGAGGGAGGCAACCCGGAAGTGAAGTTTGGTTATGGCCACTTTCATTATTCTCGAACGTGATAACTCACTGTTCCAGGAAAATAATAGGTGCTTATATTCTGGAGAAGCTGTCAAGACAGGGTCTGATAAGCATTTTTGAAAGTTAAGCCGTGGTATCGTGCAATTGTAATGTATGTTGTCAGTGGGAAAACCGGAATGATGGGCATCAAAAGCGCTGCCTTTGCTAAAGAATCAGCGCTTTTGTTCAAAAAGAAGCCCTGGTGTCCTGGTACCCAAATAAGTTGGAACATTGTAGGTGCGCGGGAACTAGTATTCTGAAAAGCTTTAGAAAAGGCGTTTCACTAGATGCAGAGAGAATAACACACAGATAATGAGTCAGTGATGATTGCTACTACTGTACTTAAACTGGGTAACTTTTGGAGAGCTAATATTATGGCCATAAATTCAGCTATAAAAACGGGGATTTAACTTCTGGAGCAAGCTGCTTCATCATCATTCACATCGTTGATATGCGGGATTTTTTCTTGTTCAACAACGCACAGTAGAAATCTTGCACCAGCACTACCTTGGGGGTCAAGATCTAGTACCTATATATACGGGGTGGCCAGTAAACGGCTATGCAGCACGAACTGTCATTGTATTCAATCAAGAGACTCACTAACAGAAACTCTCTGCTTCGGCATTGCAAGACAAGAGAAGGGGAAAGATAAGGGGAGCAGAGAGATAGGGGGGATACGCGCATGCGCCCAAATAACGGTCACGCCGCACAATGTAATGAGCTTGTCCCTAAGCTACTGCGCATCTAAAAAGCTGCTGCATCGAGCGCCGTGTAAAAAAAAGAACACCGAAGGGCAAATGTCGCACGATGTTTTGGTGCAACGAGAGGCAGGCAAGTGTGTATCTAGATGCTTTTGCACATTCTCGGTTCAAGCTAAGAGCTCCATTTCTCGTGTTCCGGAAACACTCTATGACAGCATATGCACGAGCACCGATGCAGGTTATCCAGGTTCTGGAGAGCGCACGACTCGCCATTTTTTTTATTCAAATGATGGCGTTTTTTTATGAGCGCATATTGAGTACATGTGCATATTATGTGTCTCTTGATCTGATCTGTGAGCGAGATTCAACATATATGCTGTGTCTGGGTGTATGTTAACTACTTAAGCTGCCCCAAAGGTTTGATCGGGATTATTGACGTTATTAATCAAGATGGAGATGTGCCACCAAACGACAACGTAAGCGCGTCCACAGCCACCAAGCACCAGCAGACGTCGCGCAAGTCGTAATTTGTCAATGCACATATAAGTAACTTGCAATAAATTCTTTGAAACTTCGCTTCAATTTCTTGTTACGTCGATTCTCATGATGGTGGGATCAATCATATGCTTCCCTAAGGGCATGACGTCGAAACCATAAAGCGGTGATAGTACCGGGATAGCCAAAATTATTTGTGACTATGACCAGCCAACAACAGAGCTTTTGAGACCATTGAGGTGTGCAACATGATACCAGTGCCAGTAAAGTTAACAGCTGCAAAGCATAATTCACAGTGTGCTCACATGCAAGTTACATAGCATACATAATTCTATGGCGGCTGTATAAGCATAACGTTTGAATTAAAAAATGGGTTACTGGACTATATTGTTGCTCATCCTGCAGATTTATTCCGGTTAGCAGAGCGAAATTTAGGTCTATTATGTCAGAATTTAAGAACCAATCCGTCTCCAACCCATACCCAAACCTTTGTAGATTTTTCGGGAGTACGCAGACATGGAAGGCTGCCATGCGCCGTTAAAACTCTGAACTTCAGGAGGCCGGCCTTAGGTGGGCTGAAGTTGTAGAGAAGGCATTCGGCGGGTAGGATCATCCAAAAACCCTAACCTTCCTCTCACAACACCTTTCAGTTTTAATGAATTAGCCTCTCTCTCTCCCTCTGTAAGGCTGAAAAGCTGTGCTTGTGTTGTATAGATGCGAGCTGCGTTCAGTTCATTTGGGGCCATGATGGGGTTGTGTTACTGCTCTTCAAAATGTAAGTCCGCTAGTGACGTCATTTTTATGGCACGTGGTAGTATTTATAGATTATAAGTTTAGCACGATGAATATCTGTTCATTATCGTCAGCCTGACTACGCTCATTGCAAGGCGGAGGCCTCTCCTGTGTTCCACTAATCAACCCGGTCTTATACTTTCTGTTCCCACTTTATACCTGCAAGCTTCTAAATCTCATCTGCGCTACCTAATTTTTGTCTCCCTCTCACGCGTTTGCCTTTTACGAAAATCCGGACAGTTAACCTTAATGACCAGCGGTTATCCGGCGTACGCGCTTATCCCCGGCCCATGCACATTTCTTCTTGATTTCAAATATGATATCCTTTATCCCGGTTTGTTCCCCGACCCGCTCTCCTCTCTTTCTGTCTCTAACAGCTATCATTTTTCTTTGTATCGCTTGCTGCGTCGTCCTAAGTTTAGGTTGAACCCTCTTTGTACGTCTCCAGGTTACTGCTCCGTAGGTAAGCACAGTCCAAATGCAGCTGTTATACACCTTACTCTTGAGGGTTAGTGGAAGATTGCCATTTACGATTTGGGAATGTTTGCCGAATGTGATCCACCCCGTCCTTATTTTTCTAGTTACTTCACCCTCATAGTTCGGCTCCGCTGTTACCATACTTGTACCAAGTATACATATTCTCTTACAACTACCAGCGTCTCCGCCACCTATCGCAAAACGTAGTTCTCTGGTGTGACTGGGCGTCTACTTTCGTATGACAACTTACTTGTAACAAAGTTACATTCGATGACGCATCAATGAACAAACCGCAAATATGATCCTGCTCTCCTAACAGCATAAAGTTTTCTTTCAAGCTCAACGGCATGTTTTTTTGCAATTTCTCAGCAATTACATGAAGAACAGCTCTTGTATTAGCACTGTTTTCTTGTCCTCTAAATACGTAAAGTGTTATAGAAGACATTATCGACAGATGTGCATGTTTTTTCACTACGGCCTAAAAAAAAGGCTTGTGAATGAGTAAGGCTGGTCGTATTTTGTACGAGATTTTTCTTGTGAGAAAATTTAATAAATTAACGAAATGTACTTGCATTAACTTTGCTGAAGTGCTTTTTGCCCCTTTTTTTCTGTTTTCACTGTTCGGATATTTTCGCAAGTCTTCTTTATCTGTGAAAATCAGTAGCCATTCCCATGCAAAAAAAAAAAATAAAATCCCATCTCCACAAAGTGAATGATGATGACTATGAAAGAGCGTGCTCGGTACGAATCGGGAGAAGTCGTGAATTCTCTTGACAAGATCCTCCATGAAGGATGGCTTGACAATGAGCCAACACTTGAGGTGTACGTCGAAGGTTAACATTGTGGGGCCGTTCCTCCGCAGGCACTGCACGCGAAAAGACTATTGTTGCAGCACGGTGATGGCGTCGGCGCGAAACTGGTCGCTGCGGATGGAGGCGATAGTGGTGAGGTTGTTGTCAAACAACAATTGGTCACGTACCTTACAGCCGTGGCAGAAAGAGCAATCAATGAAGTAGCGCTTGAAGCACGCGTCGGCGCCACCAACATCAGATAGCGATGGCTTTCGGCACTTGAGAGCTGTTTCGCACGCTTTGTGCGATTCGAAGTTCTCTTGCCGCCGCTTGCGTGCCGCCTATGCTTTGCGGGCCCTCACTTGCGCATTCGCTTGTCGACGAACCTGCGTCGCTTCGGCTGTGTGAGCCCTCGCTGCTACCCCCTCCTCCGGATCGATGCTGGCACTGACTTGCGATTGCTGTCGACGCGGGCGTCTTTCTTCAGTCTCGCTAGTTCTCACCGCGGAGTCTTGGAAGCAGGCCCGCATCGCCGCCACGTTACTAGCTTTGCGTCTCGCTGCCTACGCTTCCAATGGGCTCATGAAAAGTAGGTGCGTGGAGATGCGAGCTCACTGAGGTCCTGGCAATGAGAAAGGAAGTCCGCCAAAAGCACTTGCCTCGAGCACTAGCGTACACGCCAACGAACATCCCCGAGCATAAGGAAGTTTGCTCCGAAAATGTGAACATATTGCGATCGTAAACACCATATATAACTTTAAAAAAGGCAACCAGGACTCTGCCTGGAACTTTTTCCCGTGCGTGTGTCCATGATAGTAATCATGATTTTTTTAGGGGGGTGGGGGGGGGGGTGAATTCTGGCCGTGTGCTGAGGCCAGATCTAGAAGCATACCTGATAAAGCTGTTGCAAAATATTAGCGACCAATTTCGCACAGTGAACAAAACAAATGCCCCAGTACTGCAGAGATAAGTCAGAACTCCCGCGTATAAATTGAATTTTTTGCACGCATTATTAACAGACAATTTCATGCTTCTTGAAAAACGCTGAAGTTTTTCATATTTTCTTATACACACTGAAAGACCTATTTTCTAATAATTACCTAGCAAAGTTGCAGTAGTCTTCCTCATAAGCGATCACACCAGAACAACCATTACGCATTTTATTCTTGTCTAGGCAAATATTCGAAATTAAATAGGATCTCGTTAACAACTGAGGTGCGTTGAAATATGAAAACGCGCTTACTTTCAGGGAAAGCAGCATTACGATTTTGTAGACCTTTGATTGCTCTTTAACAGAGCGGAACAAATTGCGAGCGTAAATCAAATTTTCACTGAATATTTAGACCCTACCACATCAGGAAGTCTCTAAAAACGTCACTTTCCCCAGATTATAAAACAATATGACTGCTTAAGGTGATGCGGAAAGAAAAAAAAATCAACAGAATGAAAGATTTAGGGCTTTCACTAAAAAAAAACAAAATTCGTGCCTGAATCTTTTAAGCAGTCACAGTGCGTGATCCAGCTGCATAAAGTACCCCTCGTAGTGTGTCATTTCTAGTTCGCAGACTGCTACGATGAGAAGTGGCGATATTCCCCCCGAAACACCTCATAAGCACGCTACACAGTAGTTATGATGAGCTCATGACAAGAAAATGCTGTAACAAGCAGATGAGCAAGAAGAAAATAGAAACGAACGTCAGTGTTTTTTTTAACTTTCTATCACCTTTGTATTTTTTTTGTTTTAGAAAAGTGCGTGGCTTCGAGATGTCCTGAAGAGAAGCGCAAAAAATGGTGTGACATAAAGGTTGCATAAAAATTCGGGTTACGTATAGAACAAAAGAGTCATCGCGATATAGGTCGTGTGATGCGTAATAATGCAGGTGATTTCCTTCTATGCACACTGTGTTCTATTAAAATGTAGCCATGGATGCATTTCGGCAATGCTTTATATATAATAACGCTGTTATTCTTGGCATAACAACCACAGATAACTTTGCTGCTGTGCAATCTATGAAGAGAAAATTACTCAAAAAAAGAAACATGAAACCAAAGTGTCCCGTTGATTTGTTTAACAGCCATATTGAGCACTAGAAAAGAACTGACTGTCGTGAACTGGAGGCATGTATATACTGTACTTTCTTTTTTCACCTTTGTGGCACTCATTGTAGTGGTCTTTCTAAGTTAGAATTGTGGCGGTTCGGGCTAGTTGGTGTGACATGACTATAGTCACAGCGCGAGAACTGAACGATGACAATGTTCTCTTTATCGTCGTTCTGTTGTCGTGCTATGACTATCGACATGTCATTTCAAGGTTTTTTCTATATTATTTCATTTTTATTTTAGTCAAAATAAGTTCGTACACCATCAAAAGCCACTTATTCAAAATATCTGGATTTTAAAGTAAAAAATGCCACTGGAATAAACAAAACAATTGAAATTAAAGCACATATACACTCCTCAGAGCATCGCAGTTCAACAAGCTTATTTGAATTCAAGCTTCGATATTTCGCAAAACTTCAAGCTTGAAAAGAACAGGGTGTTTTTTGCAGTAAATAAACATGTACACTAGCTGTTAGGAGCCCCTGAATTTTCTTGAACCTGTACGCTAATGCACCGCTCAAGGTAGTGGTACATACGCACATGCAGCGAGGAATATGCTGCTTTTCTGGTATATTGTCCTTTGAAGTCATATATATTGTGGCAATGGAGCAGGGATCTCGAAACTAGGAAATGCAAAAAAAATAAAAATAAAGAAATAACAACGACTCATAGTATATTTGCAAATGTTTAGCTTTTGTTAAAATAAGCTATGATCTAGTGATATTTTGCCTAAAGCGGCTTCTAGGCCAGCTTAAATTGCTTCGCACACCCCAGTCCTATTTACCAGTCTGTATCTTCCTTCATTTTATTAGCATCCCTTATTTTCTTTAGTTTCTTTCTTTCTATTTAGTCGCGGCAGATAACAGTACAGCATGCCGGCATGTCGCAGTTTTCCACGCAAACTGAAAGTACCATTTTCAATTTTCTTATATTAGGAAACAAAGTGCGACAAGCCTTCGAAAGTCTCCGAACAAATTCTGAGAATGAAATGCCCTGCGCCACACAAACTGTCGCGCACGCCAGACCTGCCCACTCAGAGCTGCAAATCACACAATATGACCCTACGCACAGCTGGAATTTGAGCGCTCGAAAGAACCTCCAGAAAGAAAGGCAATACTGTTTACTTGAACTGGTCACCGTACGTGCCACAGTTTTATTAGGCCAAGATTCGAAAAAAAAAATCACCAGGCAATGGTGTGAACTGGCATGCTAGTAAATATATATATATATATATATATATATATATATATATATATATATATATATATATATATATATATATATATATATATATATATATATATATATATATATATAAGGAGAGAAAATGTATACTTAAAGGCTCGTTTTTCGTGTTTACACAATAATAACGAGATCTAACAGACAATAATGCCAAGGAAGGTATAGGGGAAGTTATTAGGCCGATTGTATTGTAAATGAGAAAAAAGAAAAGTGGATGAAAAGATAACTTGCCGTGGGTATATATATATATATATATATATATATATATATATATATATATATATATATGTGAGTGTGTGTGTGTGTGTGTGTGTGTGTGTGTGTGTGTGTGTGTGTGTGTGTGTGTGTGTGTGTGTGTGTGTGTGTGTGTGTGTGTGTGTGTGTGTGTGTTCTCAGCTTACCACTCTTCGATAGTCCAAAAACTTTCACAATAATATTACACAAACGTTGAAAGTAGAAAACGAAGCAGCGGGGAGATTTTTCTCGTTTTAAACATGAGTAGGATTTCAACCTGGAATGCCCAACGTCCAAGCAAGTTTGTCGCGGGTGACACGGGATATTGCTTTTCCCGGCGACGCAGTGATACGCGAAGCGAAGCAATGCAAAGTTTTATAAGCGCGAGAGTTGGTCTGTTTGTGATAACTTTCCACCCATTTTCGTGCAATATGCGCTCAGAAATAATCGGCTAAGTCATCTTGTTATTAAAAAGACAGGGTTTTTTTTTTCTTTTTGTTGCTGTTCTATCGGTGAGCCAGCAGGTGCTTCATTGGACCAGAAAACTCTTTCTTCTGAGAAGGAACATTAGCAGCTGTAACAATGATACAAATACATACACTCATTTATTCAGAGTTTTACTCCTTGTGGTGCTCGGCAATATTTTTCAAAAACTGAATGTGACTAGGAAGTAACGATTATGTTTACAGGCAGGGACAATATCTTGGTCACGTCGAGTGGCGCGGTATTCAGTAATACCTCATACAGTCATATAACCATTTTCAATTTAACTGATCCGAGGATGCGACGGTCGGCTTGATCACTGACCCTAATAAATATAACAAATATAGTAAATAAAGCTAATAAAGTGTTAAAAAAGGTGCACAGCTTAGACTAATTGCGTTATGTTTCTTCTTGTCATGCCCCGCCGTGGTGGTCTAGTGGCTAAGGTACTCGGCTGCCGACCCACAGGTCGCGGGTTCGAATCCCGGCTGCGGCGGCTGCATTTCCGATGGAGGCGTAAATGTTGTAGGCCCGTGTGCTCAGATTTGGGTGCACGTTAAAAAACTCCAGGTGGTCGAAATTTCCGGAGCCCTCCACTACGGCGTCTCTCATAATCATATGGTTGTTTTGGGACGTTATACCCTACATATCAATCAATCAATGTCTTCATGTCATCGCTCGTTATCCAACGAAAGTTATATTTTAAGCCTAAACACGCTACTGGCCCTCCACAAAACCGATGTGTACAAACCGACCAACCGACGAACCCTCGGATTTGACCGCTAAGTATATACCAAAGACCCTCGAACAAAAGTGTGGGGGTCAACTCATTCTAAAAGTCTCGCACCGGTGCAAGGCCGTGTCTCGGGGTCTTCATTATACGACAACCCCAGGAACAACGCTGCCTTTCGGAGGCAACCACGACGGCTTTGTTCCGGTGATAATGAGTGAGGTGGAAAGGTAAGAGAGAGAGCTGAGAGGGTAACAAAAGAGGTCCCTGGGCTCGATCAATACAGCGGGAGTCCAGGGAAATTGCACGGCTCAGGGACGGGCATGGTGGGCCGCGGTCCAATGCAAATGTGTGGTCTCGGCCCTGCAGAGCGAAGTGAATGTCGGCGAAAGAAAGCGCTACGTCAAGGGTGCTTTTCAGAGGGATGATAGGTGTACTCACTTCCGTGTTGCGGAAGGATTATGCGTGCTCAGGGTCGTTGTGGAAAATGCTCCGTGCAATGCAGGGATTACTTCCATTGCTCGATTCGTAGGCTAAGAAAAAGATATCTTGGTGCTGTCCTCAGCGGCAATAACTACTGCCTACCAAGAAAAAAAAAAACTGCTTCAGACCATCGCCGAAGCTTACAAGTGAGGCAGCGTAAGGAAGTTGTGGTTGTGAAGCTAACCTGTAGTCCGCAATGTCCGACCAGACAGCATCAACGATTGCTAAAAGGACAATTACACATTTCTTCAAGAGTACTGCGCTTGACACTAGACTTTGAGAAGACCACTGTGTTACGTGGTCATTGTACATACGCTTTGTGTCCTCGTAATAACGTTTTTCCTCTTTTCCTCATTTCCCTTTTGCTCTGTGCTGAGTCTATAGCAAACCAGTGCGCGAAAGCTAAGGTCGACCTTTTGGGCTTCTTTGGAAGTCTGGCTCTCTCTTTGTCAATCTTGTGCATTCATGAAAATAAATACTGGAGTTTCACGCCAGTACGTGGACGTGATTATGAGACACTACAGATGGGCTTAAGATTCTCCATAATCATTTGGCCACACGTGTTTGTTTAAGGGCCTCAAACATATAAGTAGCAGAAGAGTGAGATAGAGAAAATACTTTATTGCATTATCCGGCGGATGACTATCTTGGCCCCGCAAGGGGAGGGTCATGTTTCCTCCTTTCTACGGTGTAGAAATGTGACCACGGAAGCCGCTTATCGAACCCTCATCCTGGAGCATACCAGCGCAACACTTTGATTGACACGTAGGGTTTAACGTGCCAAAACCGCCATGTGATTATGAGAGACGCCGTAGTGGAGGGCTCCAGAAATTCCGACCACCTGGGGTTCTTTAACGTGCACCCAAACCGAAGAACACAGGCCTACAACATTTCCACCTCCAGCGCAACACTTTCGCTGCCAAAATGCCTTATACCCTGTTCTAATCCTTGTGCAGGAATGTTTTCTAGAGCATTCTGTTTCTGGCAAGTGAGAAGCGAGAAGCACAGCGTAATGAAATGAAACAACAGCACGGGAAAGTAAAGGCATAAAGTTGTCACACACTACCGAGTACAAGCAGTTAGCTGCAGTGGACAGCCGGGCGTAAATGGCGTTTCACCATCTTTGGAGGGGCGACAAGGTTCGGAAAATGACAGCAAAGAACATGCAACCCATAAACTTTCTCTAACGCTATGTTCTACTAAGCCAAACGCACAGTAACATATGTATTTGTATCTGACACATGTCATAACATATGTTTGTTACACAGAGCCAATAAAGTTGCTTCACTCATACACTAGCACAGAAGCGGAATTCAGCAAAGCACAGGTAAAAAAAAAACATACATGTTAGTGTGGGGCAAAAAACTAAAACCTGGTCCACGACACTAAAGTATAACGGGCTTAAGGCAAGAAAAAATAAATGAAGAAGGCAGACACCGAATTGCATTTTGATTATTATGAAGACACACACACACACACACACACACACACACACACACACACACACACACACATATATATATATATATATATATATATATATATATATATACGGAGAGAGAGAGAGAGAGAGAGAAAGGAAGGAAAAATGAAGTGTAAACTGAAATAGAGAAGCAAGAACGAGCGAGAGAGGTTAACTGTCAATCGCAATAAGAGGATGTTTCTCAGGAGAGCTAAAGACCAAGTCGAGTCACGTGTAGTACAGCACAGTAGATGTGACTACACAAATGTCTTCAGTGATTTCTCTCCTGCTTGTATCTCTTTGTTAGCCTTAGTGTAAGCGTTGTCAATTACTTGTACGTTTTTTACTTTCTGCCCACACCTTTTGTAGTCTCCCGGGAAATCAAGGTTGAGTAGCTGAACTCTCTTTAGTCAATTTACTCACCTTCTTCAGCGGTGTCCGAATAAAGGCCATACCAGAGCAGGACCCGGTACTCTAAAGGTACCAAACAGCAACATAAGATACAACAAAAAAAGACGCACCAATGTTTTAGCTTTGAATATCTGGAAGGCATGAATACAGGCACACCCACTAAAACTCTTTTCAAGCCTTCCGATGTCTAGAAAATTTAAATTTGTTGCTTCTTCCCTAAACTCAGGATGAGATACACTAATCCGACTAGACCCGTGCTCCACTCTGAATACAAAGGCACTGCGAACGAGTGCTTGGACAGACCCTTCAGCATTGCTGAAGTACGCGCGGTGCTGCACAGGCTCAACACGAAATCATCGCCCGGACCAGACGGGGTTACGAACAAAACGCTTCGGAATCTAGATGACACATCGATAGAGCACCTCACGGTTTTCCTTAACGAATGCTGGGAAAAGGGACGTATTCCCCGACAGTGGAAAACCGCCCGCATCGTTATGATACCCAAACCAGGAAAGCGCATACAGCTGGAAAATCTAAGGCCGATATCGCTGACGTCCTGCGTTGGTAAGGTCATGGAGCACGTGGTCCTCGCGAGACTAACAAACTTTCTCGAGGACCACGATCTGATTCCTCACACCATGCTGGGCTTCAGGAAGAGCCTCTCCACGCAGGACGCCATGCTACAACTCAAGCACCAGGTAATAGACAGCATGACCACTTCTACCAAAGCAATCTTAGGCCTAGATTTAAAGAAGGCGTTTGATAATGTCAAGCACTCGACTATACTTACCCGAATAATAGAACTAGGACTCGGTAAAAGGACGTACGACTACGTCCGTGATTTTCTAACGGACAGGACAGCGAGGATCACATTGGGAGAATTAGAGTCAGGAGAGATAGAGATGGGCAGCGCCGGCACTCCTCAGGGTTCGGTGATTTCGCCCTTGCTCTTTAACCTCGCACTCATAGGGTTACCAGCTAAATTAGAAGAGATTGACGGGCTCTCCCACAGTCTGTACGCAGACGACATTACTCTGTGGGTAACTCGGGGATGTGACGGCCAAATAGAACAGACGCTACAGCGAGCCATCGATACGGTTCAAAGATTCCTAGAGGACACGGGCCTCACCTGCTCGGCTGAGAAATCGGAGCTACTGGTTTACAGACCTACGCGCAGAGGTCGAAAGCCCAAATACAGCGAACAAAGCGCAAATCACGCAGAGGAAGCGATACAGCTAACGACCTCGGAAGGCCACGTCATTCCCAAAGTAGACGTTATACGCGTGTTAGGCTTGTATATTGCAGCCAATGGCCACAATGGCGAAACTGTTCGCAGGTTGGAACACGCGGTAAATCAGACAATCCGACTTCTAAAACGAATTACGAACCGACATAGTGGTATGAAAGAAGGGAACACTATTAGACTTGTGCAAGCCTTTGTCCTCAGTAGAATCACGTACGTTGCCTCTTACTTGAATTGGCACGTCGCCGAGAAGATAAAATTAGATTGCTTAATCAGGAAAGTGTATAAGCAAGCTTTATGCTTACCCATGAACACAAGCACAGTGAAATTATTAGAACTAGGCTTGCACAACACGCTTGACGAATTAATAGAAGCGCACAACGTAGCACAGTATGAACGACTTTCTAAGACTAAAACGGGCAGGTACATCCTCGAAAAACTGGGAATCCACTATCACACGCAGCAAGGCGAAAAAGCCGACATCACCGTGATGGTGAGGGAAAAGATAGTGATTCCGCCGTTGCCCAAAAATATGCACCCGGAACATCACACCGGCCGAAGAAACCAGAGAGCGCAGGACTTGCAGAGAAAATTCGGAAATTGCAAGGAAGCGGTATTCGTGGACGCGGCCAGATACGCGCGAAGGTGTGGTTACGTGGCCGCGGTGGTCGACGGTAAAGGGACATGCATGACGAGCGTTACGGTGCAAACGCCACTGACCGAGACGGCCGAGGAGGTGGCCATAGCACTCGCGGTGGCGACCACTGAGGCCGAAGTAGTAATTAGTGACTCGCAAGCAGCGATACGCAACTATGCGAACGGTCGTGTCTCCCGAGAAGCGCTGCGAATCCTAATGACTAACGAAGACAAAATTCGGGAAAAAAATGACACTTTCGTCATATGGACCCCCGCACACACACAAACCCCGCTGGCCGGCAACGAGGCGGCGCACGCGGCGGCTCGAGCACTAACGAACCGAGCCGTTGCGAACGCCGACGCCGCCTCGGACGAAGTTCCACGCGGGGGGGAGTGGGAGTGGGGGGACCGCATGACTAGTTACCACGAAATAACGCAGCACTATAAGCTAGAAAGGCGAAAGTACCCTCCGCCACACAACAGGTTAAATAAAAAACAGGCAGTTGCGTGGCGACAACTGCAAACATATACTTATCCGAATCCAGTTCTCTTTAGTCTCTGTTACCCTGATCTGTATTTAACAGAAAAATGCAAGGTTTGCGATGAAAGGGCGACACTTTCACATATACTATGGGAATGCTCGAGTTTAGATGAAAGCAACGATGAAAACCACGAAGAGGCAGTTTCGGACCGCAGGACACGCTGGGAGGGGGCTCTGCTCAGCTCCTCATTCGAACAACAACTGTGGGCCGTCCAGCGAGCCGAGGAAGCCGCCCGAGCCCAAGGGCTCGTGGCCGACGCCTAGGCCCGCCCCAAATCAACTTCGCTGGACTTCATAAATAAAGTTATTCTTCTTCTTCTTCTTCCCTAAATAGAGGTCTAACTGCCCCTTGCATGCGTTTATTCATACTGCAAGTCTGGTTGTGTGGTGCCTTCGTAAGTGCACTGTAACATAAGCCTGTCTCCTAAAAAAGCATTATTTTTACTAATTACTCTCATATATAGCCTACCTAGTTTGCCATATAACGATTGAGTGTCGTTACTCATACCAACGCAATAATATTCAGGTCAGGTATGTTATCAGTACTGTGTTCCGACATATGGCGACATATGGCAAGCAGGCCAGCCGTTCCAAACTGGTTTGTGTGCAAAGAAAGAAACACTACGCACCCAGAGTGCTCAGTCTTAACCCCTTGTCTAGCTCAATAGACAATGTAGTTTTAAGCACCGCTCCATAACCAAATAGATACGAAGAAATAATGACGTCACTTAAGCACTGTCTTACTTTGAAATAATTTCAGAAGCAAAAGATTCAGATAAGGGGTCATACTATACACCAGAACGTGCTAATAGAACTAGCAGAGGTTACAACTAAACAAGTAGTGAGTGGGCACGGCGAAGCGGCTGGAAAGATGCCGCTAACGAAACGCTTCTTTTTCGTTGTACAGGCCGTGTTTTTCATGCTCGCCGGGCCATCGGAACCTTGCACTACCGGGAATGAAGTTGCGGCGATTACATCTGTCTCTGCTAACTACTGTCCAGTGCCTTCATCGAATTTGGACATACTGGATACGCCCCCTCTGGAACATTGCATGCCCGTGACGTCATCGTTGGATCGCCCTTTTAAAGACAGGCCACACAGTTGGACCTTCAGTGGGCACGGCGAAGCGGCTGGAAAGATGCCGCTAACGAAACGCTTCTTTTTCGTTGTACAGGCCGTGTTTTTCATGCTCGCCGGGCCATCGGAACCTTGCACTACCGGGAATGAAGTTGCGGCGATTACATCTGTCTCTGCTAACTACTGTCCAGTGCCTTCATCGAATTTGGACATACTGGATACGCCCCCTCTGGAACATTGCATGCCCGTGACGTCATCGTTGGATCGCCCTTTTAAAGACAGGCCACACAGTTGGACCTTCAGTGGGCACGGCGAAGCGGCTGGAAAGATGCCGCTAACGAAACGCTTCTTTTTCGTTGTACAGGTTAGTTTTTCTCTTTCAAATCATAGGTCTGGAGACGAAATTGTACTTCTTATTGTGCCGTGCCCACAGACATGTTTTATTATTGCATATGAATGTTATTTTGTTTGCAAGTTATTGCTGTGTGGAGATGTCGAGCAAAACCCTGGGCCAACTGTTGATGAAATGTTTCACGAGCTCTTGAAGGGACAATCTGATATCCGAGCAGAACTTGTAAGCCTTAGAGCACGTTTAGACTCAACAGAATCATTAATAAGCACCTTTGGAGTGCGTCTGAATAACTTAGAAGCAAATGTTAAGCAACTACAAACTCAGAAGGGCGTGAGCGAATCGATACAGGAGTCTGTAGATTCCATTCAGCAGTTAATTGATATTCATCAGTCCAAGCTGGTTGACCTTGAGAATCGCAGTCGCCGGAATAATCTTCTTGTATTTGGTATCAGCGCTGCTGGTAGTGAATCTGAAGCAGAGCTACGTGAAAAGGTAGTGAAGGGCATATTTCATGATCGATTAGGGGTGAAATGCACGACAATTGCGCGGATTCATAGATTAGGCAAGCCGGTATCAAGCAGACGTCCTGTTATACTTTTTTTCCAAGATTATATGGAAAAGCAAGCTGTGTTGCGTCAAGCACATAAGCTGAAGGGAACCAAAATTTATCTTCAAAACGACTACTGTCCTGACACACTCCGCAAAAGAAAACTGCTATGGGCAACTGCAAAAGCAGACAGAGAAAGCGGTAGCAAGGTTGCTCTTGTTCACGATAAGCTTCGTATTGATCACACCTTTTTCTGTTGGGACGACTCGCTTAATGCGCGTAGGAAAGTGTCACATGAGAGTGCCGTAGGGAATCCCAGCTAGCAATTAGGGGAGCACCAACTTCGTTTGCTTTGCTTCAATGCACGGAGTATAACAAATAAAATTGAAAAGTTGGAAAATATTTTGCTCACGCACGATCCTCATGTCTGTGTGATAACAGAGTCTTGGTTACATGAAGCCATTGGCGATAGCGAGATAGTTCCGCCGAACTACCAACTTTTTCGATGTGATCGTGGTCATCGGGGCGGTGGAGTGGCTGTCATTATCAAGTATGGCATTGATGTAACTATTGCTGAGCGTTTTCCAGTGAGAGAGAGTCTGCTTTTAAAACTTTCATTTGCTGATATGTCATTTTTTCTCTGTGCGGTTTATCGATGTCCTAATGCTGATGATTCTTTTATGAGCGGTTTGTACGATGAACTACTACGTCTACGAAGCAAAATCTTATTTTAACGGGTGACTTCAATCTGCCAGCCATTAATTGGGATGATATAAATTATGGTACTTCTTCCTCGGCTGACACACTCTTAGACATAATGTTTTCTCTAGGCCTTGAGCAAATGGTAGGACACCCCACAAGGGGGAGTTCGATACTTGATCTGCTATTTACAACGGAACTCTTTACCGAAGCGACTATCACAGTTGAAACCGGTATTTCTGACCATAGATTAATATCATTTGTTTGGGACAGGCATGCACGCTGTAAACAAGTGAAAACGCCAGTGGAAAGTGTTGTAAGAGATTTCAATCGAGCGGATGATGTTGCAGTAATTGATTATTTAGAAACACATCTCCCCACATCTGTTAGTGATGTTGATAGAGCCTGGCAACGCTTCCGTGGTATTGTGGACTTCTGTACAAAGAACTTTGTCCCGCTTAGGAGAATACGCAGGCGTTCACATAACCCATGGATAAACCGTGAGATTATAAAGATCAAGAGAAAGATAAAAAGGTTACGAAAAAAACACAAGACTAGTACGCAACATTTTTCCGATCTTAAAGAAAAATTATTAGAGAGTGTTAGCAAGGCTAGGCATCAATTTTTTAACGACACACTACCTGAATTCATCAGGACAGATCCTGATAAATTTTGGCGCTATATTAAGCAAACTAAAGAAGGCGTTTCTGAAATACAAGTTGATGAGGTCACGATAACAGATCCGGCACTAATTGCTGATCATTTTAATAAATACTTTCAGAGCGTCTTTTCCGAACCACAGTATTATGAACTGCGAGACCCGATGCCCATAATCACGGATGATGTTCTGATAACTCGTGAAGGTGTTTTACAAATGTTACTTAAGGTTAATCCTAAGAAATCGTCAGGCCCTGACGGCATTGGTAATTCATTCCTACGACGCTATGCTGAACAAATCACTGACTTCCTTACTGCCCTTTTCAATGTATCATTCAAAGATGGTCAGATACCAGCCGATTGGCGTAAAGCTCGAGTTGTGCCGATCTTTAAAAAGGGTAACCGCTATTCCTTGACAAACTACCGTCCTGTTTCTATCACTAGTAGCTGCTGTAAAATGTTAGAGCATGTTGTTGCAAATTACATTAACACATTTTTATCAGAAAAAAATATTTTGTCGCCTAATCAACATGGCTTCCGAAAAAATATGTCTACGGTAACACAGCTTGTGTCTACAGTGCATGAATTCGCACGGGTTCTAGATATATCTGGGCAGACTGATGTGTTCTTTTTAGATTTTAGCAAAGCGTTTGATAAGGTGCCTCATGGAAAACTTTTGTTTAAACTCGAAAATATTGGGCTACCTTCGGGCATCGTTAAATGGATTCATATGTACTTAAATAACAGAACTCAATTTGTTGAGGTCAGGGGTTGTTTTTCTTCTTCGCTAAATGTTTCTTCTGGTGTGCCACAAGGTAGTGTGTTAGGCCCCTTGTTATTCTTAATTTTTATTAATGATTTAGTTGATGTCGTACATAAGGACATATCCGTCAGATTATTCGCGGATGATTGTGTTGTTTTTAAAGAAATATGTTGTGTAAATGACCACATATTACTTCAACAGTCTCTTACAAGTATAGATGAGTGGTGTCAAAACTGGGGCATGGAACTTAATAGTGACAAAACAGTTCTCTTGAGAATAACAAGGAAAACGAACTCCCAGCCTGTATACTTATTTTCTCCGCAATAACCCACTCAAAGACGTAGAAAAATACAAATATCTAGGAGTCACTTTGACAAAGTCACTTACGTGGTCAGACCACATTACAAGCATATGCACGGCTGCACTTAGGAAACTGTGGTTTCTTAAGAGGAAACTTAAATCCTCAACGAAGGAGACTAGATTATTGGCATATAACACCTGCATCCGATCAAAACTCGAATATGCCTCGGTTGTTTGGGACCCTCAATGTAAAAAAGATATTGCCTTGATTGAAAAAGTTCAACGGAAGGCTGTCAGATTTATATTTAGCAAATATAAAAGATATGATTCGCCAACACAACTTATGCAACTAAATGATATCCAAACACTGGAAACTCGCAGGAAAATTAATCGGTTAACGTTCCTACACAAAATTCTTTCCGGTAAAGTTACAACAAGTCTGCCCAACTGTGTGAAACCTCTATCTTCTAGAAAACAAGACATAAGCATAATTATTCATTGGCGCCAGTTTTTGCCCGTACCACTGCTTTTAAAAATAGTTTTTTCCCTAGGACTATTGCTGACTGGAACTCTTTACCAATAAGTGCTTTTCAGTCCGAAGATATTGAAAAACAGCTTGAAACTTTTTTTGTTTAGTTCTGAATGATGTATCCATATGGTGTGTATTCGCAGTGCCCGAGTAATGTAGTTAGTTGACTTCTGCTGCGCATGAGTGTTCTGATCACTGTTTATGTGCCGTAACTCTGTTGTGCAAGTGCACTATAAGTTGTCTAATTAAGTGCTGTGACATTGTACTTTTTTGTTGTTTTTGCCCCTCCTGCTTGGGCCTAAGTATAGGCCTGCAGAACCTGTAAATAAATAAAATAAATAAATAAGTATATAAATATAAAAGGTATAATTAAATAAACTTTCAATGAGTATTCGGAATATAGTCTGAAGGTTACAATCAATTCTTATAGTCAAAACGCTTTTATAAGGTCCCCCATTTTGTTGTTACGTCGTAAAGCTAATCATTTAAAGATAAAAACTATTCATGCGCATACATAACAAGGTTGTTGGCATCCCTGCTCAGTAGGAAGACCCAAAAGAAAGTAGCGAACATATTACTTATTATCATCTCTCCACAAGATCTCTTCTAACATAGATCCCAGAGTTTTTTGGAAGGTGGGGTAGTACTCAAGACACAAAATCTTATTTATGTGTAGTGCGTCAACAACTGTACAAGTCAGGAAAATGTTAAGCTTGCGGAAATCGACTAAAGGAGCTATATAGGAAGTGCTGCTGAGCCAGGAAGCAGGGTAACATTAACTAGGATTATGATAAACAATGCAGGAGTTCATTTCGTTGCTCATAAATAATACCGCTTCGAATGCCCACTGACAAGACACAGGGATAAACTTCTTCTAATGTTGTTGGACGTAGCTTACTTGCCGGGCACATACGGAGTCCAAGAAATCGCCAAGAAAAGGTTCTCTTTTAGTTTATGAATATTAAATATTCAGCCTCATCCCTTCAGTCTCATTCTGCAGAATGAATGTGAAGGTAGCCGCTGTGTCTAGTAAGACCAAGTGTCTGTAAGACCAAGACTAACAGCTGGCTTGATGCTCACTTTTGTATATTGAAAGAGTACAGATCTTTTATTGGAACACCGATTGCGCCTAATTTAAGAGGCGAATTTTCCTAAGCTTATTGAATGAGCCTGCCACTGCGTCTTGAAGCTTGACGGAAGCTTTTCAACTTCGAAATGACATGACTGCGAAGGTAATATACACTATGGCTGCTTATTAAGGTATTTATGTTTGTATTAAGGGATAACAATGTAGCTTCAAGAACAAGCATAATTGGTGGCGAAGTGGAAAAGAGAGAAAACGAATGCCAGGCCTGCGCTGAAGGCGCAGCACAGTCACAGCGAGAGCTACAAGAGCGGCCTTCAGAGCCTTTTCGAAAACACTCATTGGGTAACTATTTCAAGTACACCTGCTTGATACCCACTAGGGCATTAATAATAAACTTATGGGTAGTTGGCCGGCATTCGCTATGCTATTTTACGTCATTCCTCTGAGAAGCGCAGTATCCTGCTAAACACTTGCAAAGAATTTCATGCCAATTGTTCATGCAGTGGCCTGACGTTGAGGAATTATGGCTGAAGTGGGTATGTGCCACAGTTTATAGGGGAACGAGAAAAAGCTTGTGTAATGTGTTGGAGCCTTGGGCAGCCCACTCGTTACGCTATTCGCATTGTGCGACAACCGGTTGATTTTTCGGCTGTTTTAGAATGCTTTATGAGTCGTGGTAACGCGATTGCTTTCCCGACATCAAGCCTGCCTAAGGCAAGTTTGTTAACAAGTCATAAGCACCAGCGTAGCTGAGTGGTATAATATTGAACTGGCACCCAGTGGACCCGGGCTCGAAACCCCACTGCATCTTTAGGGCTAAGTTTGCCAAGAAGTCACAAGCACCGGCGTAGTTTAGGAGTTGAATACTAGGCTGGCACCTAGCAGACCTGAGTTTCAACCCCACTGGGTGGCGACGGCGGCGGCGGCGGACAACTGCGTGTGACCCGAGTTGGGATTTCATAACAGCTTTCGCTGTAAAATATAGAGTATATATAAAGACAGAGAGGTAAACCAGAGGGAGACCCTGCTTTGCTCTCGCGTGCTTGTCATGGGAAGAGAAAAAATGGCGTAAAAGACTGAAAGAAGAAGAGGTTGTTACAGTAGGGGGGACAAAAGTAGGGACTGCAGCATTCAACATCATTTTGGACTTTCTCTATGATGTACCACGCGCGTGAACAAAAGTTAGATGACGTCCGTGCGCACGAAACTATATGGCGTGGCGCTAAAATGAAATACTGTTGAAGAATAGCCTTGCAGAAGCTGTCACGGGGAGATGTGTGAAAGCTTTACGTGTAATGCAAACTAATGAGAAGCTCTTTAGAGATAAAAATGCTAGGTGGCGTGTTTATCATATCTACACAGCTCTAAAGTTTGGCGACAGTTTTCTAAACAGCGCTGACAAAGCATAGGTCTGTGTTTGCTCACTTGTCCAGGGGATGCTATGCCTGACGCGGAGTCATTAATTTCTGTCTCCAGTACTCAACTTTCCAGATACTGGCGTTGCCTTTGTGTCAAGGCAGTGGGTGACTTGCGTGGCCTTTATTCTCAACACAATGTACGTGGAAATAAAGTATAGAATCCGTCTGATGAAACGTGTGAACACGATAATAAGCACTTGCCCCGTGACGAATGCAGAGTACGTGCGCAATCCAGATGTGCGTAAACTTGGTTCGTGAGGGGGAGACAAACGGAATAAAACGAGCAGTTGTCCCATGTACAACCCATGGGTGAAGGTCCTTGGAAACGGGGCGCAAGTGGCTACGCGCCTGATCACACTGCTGGTCTTCACAAAAGCGGTAGGTTGTGGAACGGGTAGGGAGAGCGTTTGCTGCGTTCTGGGATGGCAACGACTGAGCTTTGAAAGAGTGTGCGGCGCGAGCAAAGCGAGCCAACGCGGCGCTCCCGCTGCGCCGCGCAGAAGGAGCGCCTCTGATCTTTTGGTCGGCGCGCCTTCTTGGCGCAAGAAGCTTCGACAGCGACGAAGGAGTTCGGGCCCCTGAAGCTCTTATAGAAAAACCTTATAAAAACTCTTATAGAAAAACCAACTTGGAGGCTACTCCTATCCTCCACTTACTTGCCTGGTGGCGGCACTCACGCATTGGTGTACGCGTGCTCTGTCGTATTCCCTGGGCTAGCTTAGTGTTTCGCGCGTAACCGAATAAAATCTAAGTGGCCTCTAAGAAGCGCTTGGTAAAGATCTGTACCACCAGGTGGTTCGACAATCCAAGTTATTAACAATCTTTTGTGAACCTAATCGTTTATTTTTGTTATTTAATCTGTCAGCAGCTTGGCTATTGCACCTATCTAGCTATGCGCTTAAACCAGAAGCTTTCATATATTTTTTTAAAGAGCGTCTTTGTCATTATATTTCAAACGTGATATAAATGCATGACCGGGCGTTCACTGGAAAAAAACGAGGTCAGAATGTGACCACTTCCGGTGCCTGAGTACACCTATTCACGCCTGCTCTGATTTGAGGTTCTCTTGCCACCGCTTTCGTGCCGCCTCTGCTTCTCGGGCTCTCACTTGGAGGTCCGCTTGTCGACCAGCTCGCTTCGGCTGCGCGAGCCCTCGCCCCTGCAGCCACCTCTGATTTAATGCTGGTGCTATCTTGTGATCACTGCCGACGCTGGCGTTTTTCATCAGGCTCGCGAGCTCCCACCGCGATGTCTTCGCGGATGGCCCATATTGAGTTTGAGTTTGAGTTTATTCAACCACGTGACAAGTACACGAACATACAATGTATACGTGGTTTGGTGCGAAGGAAAAAAAGCTGCATTTCACAGCTTGACTGGCCCCTTCACCCAGAAAAAATCTAAACTACAAATTTACAAAACATTACAAACATTACAGGCAGCGGAAAGCGACAATACAAAAAGAAACACGCATGTGGTCCTTGACAACAAATAATAGAATCACAACTCTAAAATACATACAAAATATTCATAACAAAGCAATGCATGAAAGAATAAAAAACTGAATAACCATTACAGAAACTACGCAACATTTATTTTCAAGACAATCAGCACATCCGATTTAACATTTCAGTTTTAGACAACATACGCAGATTATCAGTTGTTAGTTTCCATTTGTTCATCACACTTGGAAGGCGGTAACGTAGTGTTTCAAATCCATAGTTTGTGTGAGGACAAGGTACGTGCCAAGTCTCCGTACAGCGAGTAACGCGACTGGCAGGATTTGGTTGCAAGGTGGCCAAGGTGCGTAAAAAGATACTTCCTCTGCGTGTTTCTGATTTAAAAGCTGACAGAAGCTGGTATTCGTAATAACAGGTAATTCTTAAAATTCTATATTTTGCAAATATTGCAGCCACGTTGGGGCTTCTCCGCACCGCTGCCTTCACTTTCAAGGTGTTCATGATGTGTACGTACGTGGAGATGTGAACTCACTGAGTTCCCGACGATGAGAAAGAAAGCGCGTCAAAAGTGTTCGCACCGACAACTTGGGTACACGTCAAAGGACATGGCCCTAGCAAAGTAAGCTTGGCGACCAAGCTCCTGAAAGCGTATCGCGCGAGGCTTGTGCTGCTGAATACTCACAGGGTTCCTCATGCATTCACCGAAGAGGAGTTGAAGGCGAACATCATTTTCTTTTTAAGAGAACCATACTTTCGCTGACCTGTGCTATTATGAACCCTTACCACCCACAACAGATGGTGCTCGCGCACGAAAGGAATGACACATGATACATAACATTATTAATTAAAATTATTCTGCAGAAAACGAAAGTAATGTACAAAAACCTCGGAAAAGAGCAGCGCTTCGAGATAGGTAATAGTGCACTTGAAGTTGTAAAAGACTATGTCTACTTAGGGCAGGCAATAACCCCGGAGCCAAACCACGAGATTGAAGTAACTAGAAGAATAAGAATGGGGTGGAGCACATTTGGCAAGCACTCTTAAATTATGACAGGTAGACTATCCCTCAAGAGGAAGGTATATAACAGCTGTATCTTGCCGGTACTTAGCTACGGAGCAGAAACCTGGAGACTTACAAAGAGGGTTCAGCTTAAATTGAGAACGACACAGCGAGCAATGGAAAGAAAAATGGTAGGTGTAACCTTAACAGACAAGAAGAGAGCAGAGTGGATTATGGAACAAACGAGGGTTAAGGGTATCATAGCTGAAATCATGAAAAAGAAATGGACATGAGCCGGGCATGCAGCACGTTGATAGGATAACCGCTGGTCATTAAGGGTAACTAACTGAATTCCCAGAGAAGGCAAGCGGGTTAGGCAGAAATTAGGTGGGCAGATGAGATTAAGAAGTTTGCGGGTATAAATTGGCAGCAGCAAGCACAGGACGGGTTAACTGGCGCAACATGGGAGATGCCTTTGTCCTGCAGTGGACGTAGTCAGGCTGATGATGATGATGATGATGATGATGATGATGATGATGATGACATAACAGACACTCTTTAAGCAGTTGGGGATTGAACCCCGGTGGCGAGAAAGTGAGCGCTTTGAACACCACACTCGCAGAACACTTTTCTTGGCTATGAAGGGAAAGCTATGAAGGCAGTGCTTGTTTTCAAGCAACAGTACGCGAAGTGGTCCTGTATGGGTCGCGTTTCTAACAGCTGTGGAAAGCGGTGGCAGCGCGTCAGCCAAAATAGCCACTGAGTTTTCATGCAAGGTCACTAAAAGACAAGCAGAAAGGCACCAAAGGTCGCCATTTTTCTTACACTTTGCAAAATAAAATCTCAACTCAGTAGATAGGTGTGTCATTCCTAATAATAAAAATTGCAAATTATTTGTAGCCCCATATAATACAGTACTGTTCATAACCACTAAATTATATTGGCGTTTTTCATTGACCGTCACATCACCCGTTTCAGCATGAAAGAGCTTGGGGCACCCAGTTCTCCGACTAGCCGTCAGATGCGCTTTGTAGTGCGAAGGATATACCACCCGTTATGAATGGTACGGTAATTATTTACTTCCATCGCAATCGACTCGTTTCAAAGGTGAAAGTGTTGTTAACCTTGGATGAAAAGTGGGAAGGCTTATTTGGTAAACAGCCTTACGTCCCCATGCATTATTTAAAAGTTGTATGCAAGGTATTACGGCAGTAGTCTTGAAGGAGTCAATAATTCTTTTATACGGGCGTCAAGCCGACGCGTGTGAGGCATAATATAAGCCAAGGAACGGACAACGTAAATTTGTTTTCAGTGCGCAAGCTTACGGAGAACTAGAACATACCCGAGTAAATATTCCTTATTGCGCAGACGCTACGTATCCACCCCTCGGCCATATTATTGCTAGGTACAGGCGGGATCATATAGGTGTGCCAACCACGGGGGCGCGTGGCCGAAGTCATCCATGCGCTATCTAGTGACGAGACGCCGGCTGCGGTACACACGTGCGTCCAGTCGTATCAGTTGGCCTCTCATGTCACTCTCTCCGACGCCGTCATAGCCAAAACGATTAATTGTTATGTCGGGTTTAACGCCTTAAACCACCACATGATTATGAGATTTTTTATTATGTGCAGTTTAACGTCCTAAAACCACCATATGTTTATGAGAGACACCGTTTTGGAGGGATCCGGAAATTTCGACCACCTGGGTTTCTTTAACGTGCACGCAAAACTGAGCACACGGGCCTACAACATTTCCGCCTCGATCGGTAATGCAGCCGCCGCAGCCGGCATTCAATCCCGCAACCTGCGGATCAGCAGCCGAGTACCTTAGCCACTTGACCACCATGGCGGCACGGATAAAACGTCAGCGTAGGCGTGAAACCTGTGGTCCATTGCTCCGTGCGCGTCAAGCATACAGCAAAAAGATGCCGCCATATCCACGAAGTGAATGATGATGAGTGGGCGAAGCTCCGGAGGTAAACCTGGTAAACCATGAATCCTCCGTACATTTTGCCCACTCGATTTTATTGCAACGCTCCCCCTAGCGTACGTCGCCGCACTATATCGAACGATGACACGCGCCATATGTGGCATCATTCCTATTTTATAACACCTCGCATCTTTCATAATCAACTACACGTACCGCCGTCTAGTTTATAACATCTTGCATCTTTTGGGCGGACGGACGGACGGACGGACGGACGGACGGATGGATGGATGGATGGATGGATGGATGGATGGATGGATGGACGGACGGACGGATGGACGGATGGATGGACGGACGGACGGACGGACGGACGGACGGATGGATGGACGGACGGACGGACGGACGGATGGATGGACGGACGGACGGACGGACGGATGGATGGACGGACGGATGGACGGATGGATGGACGGACGGATGGATGGACGGACGGATGTATGGACGGATGGACGGACGCACGGACGGACGGACGGACGGACGGACGGACGGATGGATGGATGGACGGACGGATGGATGGATGGACGGATGGATGGATGGATGGATGGATGGATGGATGGATGGATGGATGGATGGACGGATGGATATGGCTGTACCCTTTAGATCAGGCGGTGGCTAGCGTAATACTTAGAACGGAACGAGAGGTGGCTACATACAGGGGACGCACAGCCCACGACTTAAGGAGCTTCGCTCCTAAAATGTGGTGCAGCTCTTGAGCATTAGACAGGAAATTCACCCTTATGCAGATTCACCCTTAAATCATATTTGCTCCCTCTGTCATTATTACCCCTGTGACACGTGGCTACTTAAGTGCACTTTAAGCGAGTACAACTTAGCCGTGAGTGTCATTTGCGCGCTGTCACACGAGCAAAGTTTAGTGTCACTCGCTGCAAAGTACACTTGCCAGCAAGGGCGTTCTTCAACCTCACTTCGCTGCGACCAAGTGTGTAGCCTCGGTATCAGAGGCTTGCACAGAAATACGCTGTTGCCTAAAGTGGCTTTCATATTATTTTTAAACTATTGTTTAGTTATAAAGAATTTTGCTATATACTAAAACAAGCCATTAATCAACAAAAAGTCTCGCTACTCCCACCCTCGGGCAGTTTGCGGCCACGTCCGCTACAAAAACGCGGCGCACATGCTGTGCAATGACCGCGTCCGTCGCGTTGTTTACTTCCAGGCACACTTACACAAGTGTAGGTGAGTCGTTCTCTAATAGTTTACGATGGTGTGTGCCACTAGTGCTAATTCCACGAAGACAACGTTGTCCGACGATGAGACGTGGGCGTAAAAGTAACAAATATATATTGTGCTACAAACCCAATTGCTACTGTCATCACTACCAAAGTACACTTCGCTATTTTGTGTAGCAGCGAACCGCCAAAATGACACTTTGTTAGCGCAAGTACACTCGCTCAAAGTGCACTTATGTTACCACGCCTGACAGGGGTATAAGATTAGTTTACTACGAAAATTGTTCTCAGGTTTTTGGCATCTATAGCATAGTTTGATGCGGATGCACCCAGGTTGACGGTGAGTGGCAGATTTTCGTCCCAAAACGCTAGAGGCTAGAGGCGACGCCCTACCTGTATAGCGCACACCAAGCGAGACCTTTGCACCATAGCGTGACTGATGGTGAAAACGTGCTGAAGGTACATAGCTTTGGGGGATCGCCAAACGGTATTGTTGTATATGAATGGCTTGCCGTCAGCATCCTACACAACGTACGCTCCGCGCCCTTGTGGTTAGAGCAACGCGCTGTGAAGTGAGGAGTCGTTGGTTCGACGTCTCGTGACATAATTTTCTCTGCTCAATTTTTTCTTTATGTCTGGTAGTATATATTTCACAGCGTCGTATCCGGGACGGACGTACGTCAACGGAGCCGCGGTAGACCCTGGCATAAAACCATTTCGTGTTAAAAGAAAAAAGAAACAATGTGGCCCTAGTTCTTTACCGTAGAGCTGCTGTGGTCAAGTTTTGCAGTGTGCTGTAGATAGAAAATTATCATCATCATGAGCCGACACGTGCTCTTTTTGTAATTTTTCTCGTCGTCTTTTCCTCTTTCTTTGCTGCCACAACGGATGCATCGATTCGTACGGTGTGGGATGCAATAACTGTGATGCGTGAGAGAACGAGTATATACAGAGCGACAGTCTAAAGAGAGAGAAATAAGTAAGGAAGAAAAAGAAACATAGGAAAAAAGACATTCTTGGCGAAAAACCTGCGCCACCACATTCTGAAGGCTGGTGCCGTAAACCGTCGGCTATTTAGACAGGCCAACAGAGCACAGCAATGTGTTGTGCAGTTTTGTATAACAAGAGGGGAGATTTAGGTGAGGTCGAGGCGGACAGTCGTGAGAGGTAGAAGAAAGAGGTGAGGATGAATATACAAATAGAGACAGAAAGTAAGAAAAAAGATAAAAAAGAAGTTGATAGAAAGAACGGGAATAAAGAGATAGAAAGATGCTGCGAGTGAGAGAGATAGACCTAGAACGACATAGTGTAGAATTGAGATTAAAAAAATGTGAGAAAACCAAAAAAGAATAGTATAGCCGGAGATGGGAATAGGATAGACGAGGGGGTGACAGCTTAGCCAAACCAAGACCCTTTGGGTGCCCGCCAGCTCTGCTGCGACCCACAATTGTATGACTTCGTGCAAACGGCACTAATTTTTTTCAATTAGTCACCCTGTGTTTCTGTGTGCTATAGCTATTTCCTTATCCTCTTATTTCACCATGGGTAGCGTGTTTGGTCTCTCCCATGCAATAAATAGGCTTTACTGCGAAAAAAATTGGTAAAGTGACATAACTTTTAACGCCTGCTGTAAAATAAGCGTAAAACGTTCATGATCAACTGATCACCACCTGGTACATTAGGCGTCAACACTGTTTTTATTCACAAAACTTTCAGTGTCGAGGATTACGTGTATTAGGCCTATATAAACAAATAAATTAGGCACGTATTGGAAGTGAAAACAATCAGAAAAGGAAGTAAGTAAATAGAGGTGCAAAAGGAAGCCATAAAAGATGGACAGCCGAGGCACAACACCCAGTTTCTGGGGGGGCATTAGTTTCTCGTGTCGACAGTCTGCTGTATACTTCGATGCTCGAGCCACAGCAGTACCCCACAACAGTGATCAGGTGCGAACAAGAAGCGGTTGCACGTGTGGCCTGAACACGACAGCGGAGACGTTGATGGATCGTGCGCCTCTTTTATCGCTTGTTCAACAACATCCACCGAGTCACTTCGCTTTCTATGTCATTCGTTTTGGCCTAACTGTTCATTTTGCTTTCCTTGTGATTTTCGCTGTGCCCCTCTTAGTTTCGCCCATTTATCCAGGTTCTCCTGTAGTCTGAAAGGGTAACGGCTGGCACTAATTATCTTCTTAGGTCGATAAGAAAATCCACCCATTGCGTTATCGTTTGTTTTTTTTTTCTTTGTTTGCCTCCGTTCGTTTTAGTTCGCTTCTTGTATATTCGAGGCGTTGGCAATGGGCCTACTATATAGTGCGTGCCGGACAGTTTTTGTTTTATTTGCTACAGCAACATAGGTTCTTGAACCAGGGTCCATTCCGCACAACTTTTCTATGGTATAAAACTCTTTTATAATGGGTGGCTGCTTTTGCAGCGAGATACGTCAATTTTTTTCGCTCTCTTACAATAAAGTGTAGTTCATCTTGATCACCTTTCATATATAACGATTGTAAGCAAAGCTAAATGAGGAAGTATTCTAAACGCTTAAACCCTACAATCAAGCTTCGTTTTTTCTTAAGATGACTATGTTACTTCTGCACAGGCCATGTTGGCACCATCTGTATAATAACAAAGAAGCATAACAAGCAGGCAATGGATGATAGTACGGCTTTTCGTCACTTATATTGCGAGAAGCATGATGGGTAGAAACATAAATAATTGATGATAATCAAGTCGTTGTTGTGCCATATATGGAGGCTGTTATTACAATAAAGGTAAGTAACAAGAAAGTTCCATGAATATGTCAAAAAACAAGGAAATCTGAGAATTAAACACTGCCTTAAAACGAAGTGCTCAAGGGAAGTAAAGTGAGAAACGGAGAAAAGATTGTAGATAGGCGACGCTACGCAAAACTTCGCGTAATATTGATATGTGTCAATATCGGTACAACGAGTGTTCTGAGGGAAAGCTTTTGTGGCTCTTGCATTTACAATTACATTTCTGAATCAGATGAAGTATTCAAAACAAAACAACACACAGTTTGATAATATGTTAAACTCTTGGCACTCACACTAAAACGAAAGTGGAAAATAACACAAGAAAGAAAGGCTAAATAACAGCTGATTTCAAATTATGAGCTATTTACTTTCGGGTATCTCGCCTCTTTTTGGTTATTTTATTGCTTCCAGTGATGGTTTCAGGTGTGAATAAAGGGAACAGTTTTTGTGCATTCATTCACCGTTATGTGTGTCAATGGTTTGGTTGCGATGAAAACACGCTGTTTAAAAATCTACATAAGGGCAAGACAATTGCAAGATGTCCCGCCATGGTGGTCTTGTGGCTAAGGTACTGGGCTGCTGATCCGCTAGTCGCGGGATCAAATCCCGGCTGTGTCGGCTGCATTCCCGATGGAGGCGGGAATGATGTAGGCTCGTGTACTTAGATTTGGGTGGTCCCCAGGTGGTCGAAATTTCCGGAGCACTCCACTACGGCATCTCTCTTAATCATATCGTGGTTTTGGGACGCTAAACCCCACAAATCAATCAATCATACGATTGCAAGATGACTTATACAGGATGCTTCAAAGAAGCACACGCTGCCACTCTATGCGCCAAGAGAGCTTACGTAAAGATTTCAGCACTCCAGAAGACGCCACCACTGTAACGTGTGAGTCGAAACAATCACAAAGCGAGAGGCCCACGGGACGGCTTTCAGCTCTCTCATAGTAGAGTACCAAGTACACTAAATCTTTAACGACTTTTAAATGCGAAGCATTTCTCAGAGAACTTCGGCGACTTTGAGCGTATCTGTCTATCTATCTATCTATCTATCTATCTATCTATCTATCTATCTATCTATCTATCTATCTATCTATCTATCTATCTATCTATCTATCCATCTATCTATCTATCTATCTATCTATCTATCTATCTATCTATCTATCTATCTATCTATCTATCTATCTATCTATCTATCTAGCCGCCTATGACTTTTAGCTCTACTGGTCGTTTCGATAATGATATCAATACTAAACTTGGTATGGCATAAACTGACTGTATGAAGAACATGTTCATTAGTCATAACAATAAAATCATGACATGTATGTCATGAATGTCATGGTTTACATTTCTTGCTCCTGCAGCTCTTGCGGTGGTTTCGTTCGCATGCTGCAAAACTCGTATGGTACGAGATGATAGCATGGCGAACACAAGCGACAGACCCTAACATAAAAATCATGACGTGCGTGTCATATAACATGACCATGTTCCACGCTCATGATGAACTCGCGGCCGTTACGCTAGCGTTCCATATACCAAATTTCTTATTACGGTACGTGAATGGAGGACGAAGGTATGATACTGGTGCAAACACGATAAACATAAGATGCGTATCATTTAACAAAATGACTACATGCTACGGCCATGATGCAATCGCGGCCGTTTCACAAGCTTCACATGTGCCAAGCTCGATATAATGCGACGTCAATGGATGACGAAGGTATGTGACTGGTGCAAACATGACAAACATGAGATGCGCGTCATGTGAGAGCATGACTACATGCCACGTGAGAACATGACTACATGCCATGTGAGAACATGACTATGCAAATACATTTCAACGTGACGCGGTGCGCGTGTTCACCGGCGTTCATTTCGTCGCGTCACGCCGGCGTTCCCACGCTAGGTGCCGGCTCTGCCATATACTCGCAGGCGCCGCCAGGCTGCGTTGCTTTGATGCATGCTCATTTCAGAGTGTCCAGCATCCCTCCGTGATGACAAGAGGGAGACTCATGATCCTGCAGGAGCTGGGCCAACACCCAATGACAATCAGACGCAATTATAATGATATCCCCGACAACATAAGGGGAAAGAATTTCACGGTAACTCCTATACCAAGAAACATGCATCCAGAACACAACATCGGAAGAAGAGTAGCGATGGCGAGGACTATACGTCGTCAAGTCGCAAACGAGGAATGAGGGGTCGTATTTGTTGACACGGCTTCTTACGCCAATGCGAAAGTGTTCGTGGCAGTGGTGGTCGATGGGGCTGGCAATGTCGTCAACTCAGCGACGGTCAGGACGAAAGACCCAATCATCGCGGAACAGGTGGCCATCGCCTTAGCACTCAAGATGGATAACATTGAAGTCGTCTACAGTGATTCCATGGCAGCACTATGGGCGTTCGCCAAGGGGACGGTCTCTGAACAAACGCTGAGAATACTGCAAGGCAAGAACATAACGCATCATCTTCTGAGTTGGTTCCCAGCTCACCTTGGGCAAATCAACGATTCCCCTCCTAATCTCAATGAAGCAGCACACGAGGCGGTGCGAGACCTCTCCAACCGCGCCTCCCTGGAGATGCCTTCTACCGGTGAAGGGGATAACCGGGAAATTCTTACAACATATAACGAGCTCACTAAACATTTGTACCTGTCAATAAGGATTTTCCTTCCACCTCACAAAAATCTAACTCGGCCCCAAGCACTTATATTAAGGCTTTTGCAAATGCGGTTGTACCCTACTTTGAAAATGTTACACACCATGTACCCTGACCTATACCCAAGTAATTTTTGTTCACATTGTGGGGAAATAGCTTCATTGGAATGTATGCTCTGGCAGTGCACCAAATTCGCTCATTTATCGAACGTCAACTCTGCCAGATGGGAGCCGGCAATCCACAGCTCGTCCTTGGCAGATCAGCTCTGGGCTGTCCACCAAGCCCGCGAGGCGGCTGAGGAGCTTGGCATCTCAGTCCCCACGTGGGAACTGCCCGCAACACAGTGATCTGTGTTTTGGAGGACCAAATAAAAGTTTATCCAATCCAGTGTCGTCTGGGTAACGTATCGGCGCTAAATACAGCATGTCGCACTTCGCGCCGGTTTCCGACGGACGCTGGTCGCGCCTGGCGTCAGACTTTAAATGCTCGCGTTTCGCTTGCGTAGCGTCGCTGTTCCCAGTGTGCGCGCGCGTCAACGCTACATTGGAGCATGTTGAGCCCTTCATGCTGCGCTCGCGGCCGTTTTGCTAGCTCCACACATACCAAATTTGGTGTTACGGGACATCAATGGATCACTAAATATATGACTGGTGCAAACATAATAATCCTGACACGCGTGTCATGTAGAAACATGACAACATACCACGCTCATAGCGTGCCCGCGGCCGTTTTGCTAGCTCCATATATACAAAATTTGGTATCACGTGACGTGAGTAGATGACGGAGGTAAACGACAGATCCAAACTTGATCATCATGACACGGAAATCATGTACGGCATCATTTTCCTCCATTTTGTAACGTTTTGCTGATTTTAAAGTGACATATCAACAATTCTCATTCGTGCTTCGTATATCATCGATTCCCACTATACGTGGCATCTGCCAATTTTTGCTAAACACACTATTTCTTAGCTACGTTCGGCCCTACATTATGCACACGGCACACAAGTAAGCCCGCAATTGACCCCCACGAAGCGATTTACGGTTACGAACTGTGTATACCTCTTAATAATTTATTCTTACAAAAACCTTTAGGATGCTTTGGTTACGCTTTCAAGAGTAGATCGCGATAGCGTATTCGGGCTCCGCGCATTGCCTGCAAGCGTGCTTCAATGAAAATAAAGTGATAGCATTAGTCGTTCCGTACAATGTTAGAATACTAAGTGCAAGTACAGTGGCGGAGCTTTCTCAAACACTTGTATAAGGCAACACACGCGCCAGCCCAACTGCACTCGTTGTCCCGGCTGTTGATCGCAATCCTCTACATCTTCTACAATGTGCTCCGAATTCATTTCAAGTAACTTTGTGTACAGCGTCTGTTTTTGAAATCCTCAGCCTTGCTATTGTCACGATGAGTCACAAGTACTGGGGGATTTATTAAACCACCAGGTAGCTAGCACTAGGACGATGCGTCAGTCGTGGCTGGCTCTCAAGCAGAGAAGAAGCACGCGATCTTCTTTTTTTTCCAGATTGAGAGCCGCTCATGCTGTCAACCCACTACGTGCTGGTGGCATTATCCCCCCTTCCGAAAAGAAAAAAAAAAACAAGTACCAAAAAAAGGAAAGGAAAGTACATAGCAGCACCGCGATGCTACTACATAGGCACGTGAAAAAAAATTGAAAATTCGGATAAAGTGAAAGTAAAAATTGAAGAGCGTGCCAATATAGGAAACGTCAATGAACGAGAAAGTAAGTTCACAAAATAAACAAAAACACAATGAACGCTGTACGGTAAAGGAAAAGTTACGAACAACGCGCAATAAATGGTTTCATGCGCAACACATGAACGATGTCCGGCCTCAGCCGTGTCCTGCTCCGTGCATGGGGTGTTGAGTCCGGAACCACTTCGTAGTTCACGTCACTGACGCGGCGTAACACTTTATATGGGCCAAAGTACCGGCTCAGCAACTTTTCACTAAGGCCACGGCGGCGGACGGGCGTTCACACCCAAACTTGATCTCCGGGGCTGTAAAACACTTCTCTGTGGCGGGTATTATAGCGTCGTGCGTCTGCCTGCTGTTGCTGGCCGATGTGAAGTCGCGCGAGTTGCCGGGCTTCCTCAGCACGCTCTGCGAATTTTTTGGCGTCTGTTGCAAACTCGTCTTCGTCCTGACACGGTAGCATTGAGTCTAGCACGGTCTGCACTTCGCGGCCGTAGAGAAGCCGAAATGGCGTGAATCGCGTGGTTTCTTGCACGGCGGTATTATACGCGAAGGTCACGTAAGGTAAGATCCGGTCTCATGTTTTGTGTTGTACGTCGATGTACATTGAGATCATCTCTGCGAGGGTCTTATTCAGTCGTTCGGTAAGTCCGTTGGTTTGCGGGTGGTACGCAGTTGTCCTTCGGTGTCTGGTGTTGCTCAGTTTGAAAACTTCGTCCGTAAGCTGCGCCGTGAATGCCGTCCCTCTGTCCGTTATTATACTGGAAGGAGCACCGTGTCATAACACGATGTGGCGCATGAAAAATTGTGCTACCTCAGAAGCCGTGGCTCGTGGGATCGCCTGGGTTTCAGCGTAGCGTGTCAAATAGTCGGTCGCGACGATCACCCATTTGTTGTTGTCCACAGACATAGGAAATGGCCCGAGAATGTCCATGCCGACTTGGTCGAACGGCGTGCAGGGTGCTTCAATGGGCTGAAGCAAACCAGCTGGCTTAACAGATGGTTGCTTTCGGTGCTGACATTCCCGACAGCTCTTGACGTACTTCTTTACGCTTGCTGAATGTCCTGGCCAATAGTACCTCTCGCTCACTCTGGCAAGTGTCCTTGAGTAGCCCAGATGACCGGATGTGGGTTCGTCATGGCAAGCGAAGAGGACGTCGTCTCGCATGTCTCGAGGAACCACCAGGAGGTAAGCACGGTTGTTCGAACGAGCGTTCTTCTTGTACAGCACACCGCCTCGCAGGCAGAACGACGTCAACGAGCGGGATAAATGACGTGGTATGATTGCGCCCTGGCCCTCTAAATGATCAATGATTGGACGAATCTCTGCATCATCTCGCTGTCGTTTGCTCAAATCTGATGCACTAACGGCGCCCAGAAAGCCTTCGTCTTCCTCTGCTTCCTGACTGACGACATGAAGGGGTGCGCGTGACAGTGTGTCAGCGTCTTCATGCTTACGGCCGGACTTATGGACGATGGTGATATCAAATTCCTGCAGCCGCAAGCTCCACCGTGCTAGCCGACCTGAAGGGTCGCGCAGGCTTGCCAACCAACAGAGCGCGTGATGGTCCGTCACTATCTTGAAGGGACGACCATAAAGGTACGGGTGGAACTTGGTGATTGCCCACACGACTGCGAGGCACTCTTTCTCCGTAGTGGAATAATTTGCCTCAGTACGGGATAGAGAGCGGCTGGCGTAGGCTATCACTCTTTCGATGTCCTCTTGACGCTGAACGAGCACTGCACCGAGCCCAATGTTATTAGCGTCGGTATGGACCTCCGTGTCAGCATCATCGTCGAAATGAGCGAGAACGGGCGCTGATTGCATGCGCTGTCGCAGCTCATCAAAAGCTGCTTGTTGCTCGTTTTCCCAGACAAACGACGTGTCGTCCCTTGTGAGACGAGTCAGAGGTTCTGCTATCTGTGAAAAGCCATGAATGAATCGGTGATAGTAGGCGCACAAACCAAGGAAGCGCCGGACGGCTTTCTTATCGACAGGAGCTGGTAATTCGGCAACAGCGGCAAGCTTGTCCGGATTGGGATGGATTCCTTCGGCGCTAACTACATGTCCAAGAAATTTCAGTTCTTTATAGCCGAAGTGGCACTTCTGTGGCTTTAGTGTGAGGTCCGCCGATCGGATAGCCTCCAGCACGCTGCGCAGGCGGTGAAGGTGCTGCTCGAACGTGGTAGAGAACACCACCACATCATCAAGGTAGACAAGACAAGTCTGCCACTTGAGCCCTGTGAGGACAGTATCCATCATTCGCTGGAAAGTTGCCGGTGCTGAACACAAGCCAAAAGGGAGCACTCGAAATTGGTATAGGCCGTCTGGAGTCACAAAGGCTGTTTTCTCACGGTCTCGCTGATCTACCTCGATTTGCCAATACCCGCTTTTGAGATCGAGAGAAGTGAAATAATGGGCACGACGAAGTCTATCCAGCGAATCGTCGATACGTGGCAGCGGATACACATCCTTTTTCGTCACGTTGTTAAGCTTCCGGTAGTCGACGCAGAAGCGTAGCGACCCGTCCTTCTTTTTGACAAGTACGACTGGAGATGACCATGGGCTGTTAGATGGTTCAATAACGCCATCGACAAGCATCTCAGTGACTTGCGTACGTACCGCTTCACGTTCTTTGGCTGACACGCGGTAGGGGTTCTGGTGTATCGGACGTGCGTCCTCGTACGTGATGATCCTGTGTTGAGTGATGGACGTCTGGCGGATCTTTGAGCAAGTTGCGAAGCAAGACCTGAACTCGAACAAGAGTTCTCGTAGCGCAGTCTGGTTAACGGTGGACAGATGAGGATTGATGTCAATATTACTCAGTGACGTGTCTGCGGTATCCACTATTTCCGACGTGAGACAGTTGGTGACGTTTGCTACTTCGTGGGCAAACGCTATCGAAGTGCCACGGAAAAGATGTCGATGCTCGTTGCTGAAGTTGGTTACGAGCAATTCAGATCGGCCATCACGAAGGTGTATTACACTTCTAGCTACACAAATGCCTTGCTGCAGGAGGTGTTCTAAATTTGTCTCGGCCACTACATCGCCATCGCTCAAACCACAGCATGTTACGTCGACTAGAACACTGGCTCGGGGAGGAAGCGTCACGCTCTGTTCAGAAATACGGAGTACGTCGACAAGCATTCCGTCATCCTGCACGTTGATTGCTCGATGGGCTGAGAACGTGACGCGGCGCTCTTGCAGATCAATGATAGCTCCATTTTCCTGTAAAAAATCAACTCCTGGAATGACGTCACAGGAGCATTCACGTAGAACAAGGCAGCTTGCTACGAATGTGTACCCATGAATCTGTACTCTAGTTGTGCAGGCACCCAGTGGAGTTACGACGTGGCCACCAGCTGTCCGAATCTGCGAGTTATGCCACGGCTTGATGACTTTCTTCAGCTGCGTTGTCAGTTTCCCGCTCAGTATGGAATAGTCTGCGCCGGTGTCCACTAACGCATTAACTGCACAACCATCAATTGTCACTGCTATGTCGAGTGAAAGTCGGCCATCTTTTGCAGCAGTATGTGATGTCGGACCGGTTTCTGTACAGTTCTGCGTCAATGGGAGGTCTCCAGCGCTTCGACGTTCAGCGACCCCGCCCCCAGAGGTCGCTTGGTCTAGTTTTCCCGACGGGGGCTGGGAGACCGTGTGGTAGAATACCGCTGGGGCGTTGATGAAAATCGCCTCGGTGATGGCGAGCGCGGCTGGCGCCCGGCAGATGGTGGTGCATGCTGCTGGGAGAGGTAGTTTTTGATGTCGCGCGGTCTCTGGCCGTAACGGGGTGGCGGTGAGTACGCAGAGAAGCCGCGAAGCCCAAGACGGCGATATGGGCACTGGCGGTACAAGTGATCAGCTTCTCCACAGTGAAAGCACCGAGGCCGGCGATCAGGTGTGCGCCAAACATCAGACTTCCGAGGAGACGAGTGGCGATCGTCGATGTACTGGACCGGTTGCACCGAACGATGGGCTACAGAAGCACCATGGACAAAGGGCAGGGGTGGTGGCGTGAACGTGCGTTCGTAGTATGGTATGTGCTGCGCTGACTCGAGTGAAACAGCAGGAACAGGATGGACGAATAATGGCAGCGATGCAGCAGGGTGTTTCAAAGCTTCCGCGTAGGTTGTCTCACGGCGGTATTCAGCAGGAGCTGGCACAGCTGTATCATGAGGCAAGGTGTCCCGGAGGGCTGGTGCAGCTCATCCTTGATCACAGTTGCAATAGAGTTTACTGTAGGATGAGGTGTTACACCAGCCTTTTGTAACTCTTCACGTATTATACCACGGATGAGTTCACGTAGACAGTCGTTGTTGGTTCTAGTGGCGGTGAAAACGTCGGCAGTAGACATGCCATTGACTTGCCTGTTGTATTGGTTGGATCGCTGCTGCAGCATTTTTTCCATTGTCACGGCCTCGGACAAGAACTCCGCGACCGTCTTCGGAGGGCTGCGCACGAGGCCGGCAAAAAGCTGGTCCTTGACACCGCGCATCAAGTGACGCAACTTCTTGTCCTCCGTCATTCTTGAATCAGCCCGTCGGAAGAGGCGCGTCATGTCTTCGACGAACGTGGTCACAGTTTCGTTTGGCAGCTGGACGTGGGCCAGAATAGCTCGTTCAGCTCGTTCTTGGCGATCAGCACTGGCATAGGTCTGCAGAAGTCTACGAGAGAATTCGGGCCACGTCGTCAGCTGTTCCTCTCGGTTTTGATATCATGTACGTGCCCCGTCTTCGAGATAGAAGTAGACACGACCCAGTTTCGCCGCGTCGTCCCACTGATTCAAGGTGGCTACGCGCTCGAAATCCGCCAACCAGTCCTCAACGTCCTCGTGCTCCGAGCCATGGAACGTCGCCGGTGCGCGTGGGCTTTCCAACGTGTAGCGGTTCGACGTCGTGCTTCCCGTGCCGGTTGCCGATGTTTGCACCGAAGCGCTGGTCATGTTTGTCGACGTGGTGGGAGCAGTATCGTCGGCTTCCGGAGGCAATCCCCTGATTCGGCGGCTGGTCCGATGCACGGGAGTATTCACAGGCACTGGACTCGTATCGCGGCTTCCTGGGGGGGTCTGCAGCATCCGTGAGACTACCCAGCACTTCCACCAGTTTGTCACGATGAGTCACAAGTACTGGGGGATTTATTAAACCACCTGGTAGCTAGCACTAGGACGATGCGTCAGTCGTGGCTGGCTCTCAAGCAGAGAAGAAGCACGCGATCTTCTTTTTTTCTCCAGATTGAGAGCCGCTCTTGCTGTCAACCCACTACGTGCTGGTGGCACTATTTAGAATCCTGGCCGATTCACTAGAGATCCAGCCTTTTAGGCAATTTCGAATTGCTGATTTCGAGTCGCTAATAAATCTGTTGTTACTTCTGCTGCGTGTGGCTAGCGCAATGGTCACTTCTTCCGCGGCTTCTCAGTACCTGACTTTTACTGAGCTTACCGACGCTATCATTCCTTTCGTGTCGATCGTCACGGTCTCCAGAGCTGCCTTCAATGTTATTGCGAAGCGGAACTCTGAATTCTTGTGCTTTCGCTCTCACCGCTACTTGACTAATTGCTTCTTGAGTATCAGTATTTGTCTTTTCTTTTTTAAAATCTAGGTGATTACGAGCTCTTACCATTCTATGGTCACTGCATCGGATCTTGCCAACTTTTTACACATCTTGTACAATGCTTGGGTGTGTACACAGAATGAAGTCTATTTTATTTTTAGCTTTGCCATTTGGACTTCGCCACGTCCACTTATAGTTAGCCCGTTTTCTGAAGAAGGTATTGAGGATCGGTAAATTATTACGTTCTGCGAAACTCTACTAATATCTCCCCAGTGGCATTTCTAGAGCCGATGCCATATTCCCCCACTTCAATCTCCTGCCTGTTTCTTACCTACTTTGGCATTAAAGGCGCCCATAAGAATAGTTCAATGTTACTCTACTTTATTAATGGCTGACTCCACGTCTTCATATAATAGTTCAACCAAATCATCATCATGGCTCGATGTAGGCATGTAGTCCTTTACCATCTTCATCTTGTACCTTTTGTTAACCTAATTATAATACTTGCAACACCCTCTCTAGTGCTATTGCATCCCTCTGTGTTGCCAGCAACATTATTGTGCATATTAAACCCCACCTTTAGTTCGTTTCTGTCAACTAATCCGCGGTAGCATCAGACATATTCGTTCTTCAGCACTGTATAAGCATCACGTGTCCTCCTAATTTCGCTATGTCTAATTACATCCCATCGAACACCCTTTAATTCCTCGAACAGGAGCCCCGCCAAGGTGGTCTAGTGGCTAAGGTACTCGGCTGCTGACCCGCAGCTTGCGGGTGCGAATCCCGGCTGCGGTGGCTGGATTTCCGATGGAGGCGGAAATGTTGTAGGCCCGTGTGCTCAGATTTGGGTGCACGTTAAGGAACTTCAGGTGGTCGAAATTTCCGGAGCCCTCCACTGCGGCGTCTCTCATATTCATATGGTGGTTTTGGGACGTTAAACCCTACATATCAATCAATCAATCAATCAATCAATCAATCAATCAATCAATCAATCAATCCTCGAACAGGACAGGTAGACTAGTCTCACTAAATAGCGTTCTAGCAGTAAAGGTAGAAAACGTCAAATTCTAATGGCAACCTATCCGGACCCAGAGATTCTTAGCACCCTCCTCTTTATCGCTGGTCTGATCGCCACCTTGAACGTTTGCTTTGCAGCCGCTGGGGACTGAAGGCCAAGGGTTAACTGGTGTAGTCATGAGACGTAGTGGCCAAATAGTGCACCAGGGTGGCCAATCCTGCTCTGATGAGGAAGTGCGTTACTGGCAGGTTGTTGCCAGTGAGGCCGCATCCCAGACCTCTTCTTCTTTTTTCAAACCATTTTTTTTTTGTCGCGGGGTTTAAGTAAGTGCACGATTAGGAAAGGCCCGGTATCTGCATTTGAAGCGAATTTTGTAATTTCATGCTAGGCTGCTGCGCTATATTTAAGCAGGGGGTTCTGTTGCACTTTCTTAGCACTGTAGAACTGTAGCAACATCTTACCGCCTATCAGCTCTCAACTTCATCTGACTTGTAGCTCGTCTAGCTTTCTTTTCTTAACTGTTTGAAGGTCCGTTTTTCTTTTAAAAAACAAAAAAGACACTCGGCGTGGCTATGAACTTCTAACCTTGTGAATTCAGGCCGGCTTAATGCCTTGGATGACCCTTCTTTGCACGCGTTTGTTCTCTGCTAACTTATTCTGGTCTTTCCCAAGTTTGACATTGTTGGCTGAAAGTGTCCGCAATGTCGAAGTTTTTCTGATTGCGAGTGGTCGCACTCCGACTTCGACCTTTTATGTCGACCAACGTATTGCACGCACCTGTTTTGCGAACTGGCCCGTGTGCTCAGATCTGGCAGCACGTTATAGAACTCCATGGGGTGAAAGTTTCCGGAGCCCCCCACTACGGCGTCTTTTATAATCGTATGGTTGTTTTGGGACGTTAGGTCTCTCGTATCACTCAAATCAATGTTTTGCGAACTAATCGGCTACTTCTATCTGATTGCTACATTGAGCGTGTACGTCACGATGGGTTGGAGTACATGAAAATTAAACGCGAAAACTTTCTAACTGCCAAAGGATAGACAAACGCTTCCTTTAAGGCTGTAACCTATTTTGCTGGCGTTTTGGAGTTGTAAGTAGAACTCTCGTAAATAGATATAGAAGCAGACAGTGGCCTTCAGTCGGAAGTCAGATATACTAGTAATTACATCTACGGCTAGGTCGATAACGTAAAATAGTGAATGAAAAAGTAAGGATCGAGTTATTTCTAGTTCTAGCAAGCGACGAAAGGCAAGAAACTTCCTACGAAAGTAATGTCGTGTTTGCATCACTCGCCACAAAGCGTCAGCTTGAATTGCATGACCCTGACGACTCTCGGCACCACCCTCATACACATCGATATCTTCACGGGACACGTTTCAGTAAGTAAGAATAATAAGGTCAACATCAAAATTAAGCATTCCCAATCTATACCCATTTGCGCAATATGCACGTGATATCCCGCCCTCTCCCGCACTCAGCGACGCATTTACTCCAGGTCTTCCCGTGGGAAGATGCGGGTGACTTTTTGTCCGCATTTGGCGGTGGCATTGGTTCTGTCCACAGGTCAACAACGGGCCCTGCTTGTAGTGGTGACAGCTCTGAGCGAAAGGGACGTGCGCGTCAAGCAAAAAATGCTACCGCAAATTGCGCGGTAAAAAGCACAAAACTGGTGCTGATGCAAACACACACACATCATGGACCCACGTTTTTTTTTCCTTTACGACAGTAAGGTTGCAATCCAGGTTATTGGTGGCTGCAATCCCTGACGTCGCCGCGGGTGATGGAGGGCTTGGATCTGCAAAAAAGAAGAAAACGGAGAGAGACATGCGTATAAGCTAAATAACCACGCGTGCAGTACCAGACACATGTATCACTAGATGGACCACTCCATCATTCGTGGAATTTATCCGTGCTTGTTGCGGTGATGGCAAACACACACGCTGATAATGTGCGTGCTCGAATTCACTTTCATTAATATTTCATTTATGTTCTACTTACGCTTTTTTCTTGGTTGCGTTTACTTTCTACTGCCTTTTCAAACTTAAGCAACTGCAACACATTCAATGCAAGCTTCGCAAAAAAGGAACAATTTTTCGCTCAAGATCACTTTGTACTCACCTTATCATAGTAGGGAAGATGATTGATTACTTTAACACGCGCTATATATTCTTGAATACTTGATTAAACAGCAATGCTTGATTAAACAACAGTACTTTTTTCAAGATTTTTTTTATTAGGCACTGAAATAAACAAGCATTTTTGATGAGTACTCAAATGCAGCTGTTCGTGGAAGTGAGGTATTAACCAGTGTACTACAATAAGGAGTTAAACAGAAATGTGCACTTGTGAACAATGAAGTGCAACGTAACCTGTCACCGAAACCTGTCCGGAAGCTGTCCCTCAGCTTGTCACTTTGTTTCAGCGTTCAGTTTTACAACTTGACTTGTATTTATAGATATATGTCTTGCTAAACTATTAGCAAACTATTTCGCTACTTACTAATGTAAGAAAATGTAGTAGCGGAGCTGCTACATGCCTAAACATCTGCATACTCATCAGGCTGCAATGGAATTTAAAACAAATGGAAAGAAGTGGCCTAGCGTTTGCCTCATTAAATGGTCATCTCGCCCACTTCATTGAAAGATGAAAAGAAGATAATAGGGAAATCGGTGGGGATAAGGAAATTAACCCTACGGAAACCACAGATCAGAGGAAGGCACAGCCAAATGAAGCAGAACAGATTCAAAGTCATCATCATGAGTAAAAAAATACTAGTACGAATGGCGTAACGCCTTCAAAACTACATATAAAAAGGAAAAGAAAGGAAGTGCAAACAAAAAAACAGAGGAAGGAGAAAATAGGAAGAAAATGACATGCTAAAAAAGAGAAATAAATAGATAGGGTAAGATGACAAAATAAATAGATATGAAGCGATAATAAGAACAGAAAAAATAAAAGTGAGAAAAAATAAAACCAGAGGAGGAAAGAAAAAAACGTGCTTGATTGCTACATTTAGGAGTCGGTATAACACGAATGTCAAATAGGTCCCCACAGAGGTAGTTGATCATTCATTGTGCATTGTTTCATCGCAAGGGTGAAGAAATGAATGCCGCAGTAACAAATTGCAATGTCACGCGAAGAACGGCAAGCATCTCGAAACTTGTAGCACACAACTCAAGCAGAAAGCACGCACGGAATGATCGTACACAGAACGAGTGTGGCCGAACAACTGTTACATATATTACTTCGTGCGTGAGCCACGGGCTTCTTTTGAAAACGCAGCCATAGCAGCGATCGAATAGACGTTTGCGCTCTCTTTAACTGCGGTAATTTCAAAGCAAACTCGCAGTGGAAGCACTAGATGTACAAAGCACTCGGATCCCGAGATAAGCGCATGCGCGAGTGAGCCAGCAGGATAGAGAACGTCTATACGATCTTTATAGAGAACATCTGTACGAACGACAACCTTTCGAGCGCACGCACCCAGTGCGTACCTGTCGCGTCACCTCGCTTCTGTATATTGAAACACGCTCAAGTATGCAAGATCTGGGTACTACCAGTGGTATATGGCGTATATAAATGGCTCGTCGTTAGCATGTTGAAGAATAGCTCTGTCAGGTAGTGGTTAGTGTCGCGCGCTGAGGAGCAGGAGGTCGCTGGTTCGACGGCCCACTTCGGAACATTTTATCGTTTTTTGTCTTCACAATATGATAGTGAATAGTTTACAACGTCACATCTACGACTTAAATACGTCATTGAGCTGTGGTCAACCTCGGCATAAAACACTTTCTTGTTAACAGAAAATCTGAAGAGATACAAAGAAGGCAGTCAAGCTTCTAACTTTCTTCGGGTTCTGCACCTTGACTTTTTGCACCTTGACTTCAGTAAAGCGGCCTTGACTTTTTGTTGTTCAAATTTCAGTGAAAACTTTCATTCATTTTTGTTAAAATGCCTGGCGTAAGTAAACAAAAACATTAAGGAATCTCAAAGCAGACAGCGAGGACGTCCATCGACACGCTTCCCAGCAAGTGCAGTTTGCCCAACAGTTTTGGCATAGAACTGCTCAAACATTATGGGCAGCACTCGAACGTATAATAAGTGCGCTCGATACGGTTCAATCTTCTGGGCAATGTGATTGAAGCGGCTTTCGTTGATGGTATTGCCGCAATTCATAGCAATGTCAGTTTTGCTGAATTATGTTGTAGATGCAGCCTGGCAAAGTTCTTCAAAGTACACTCCATGAGGCCCGCTGCACTACTTGTTGAAAAATGCCTAATGCCCATGCGCAAGCCGCTGAAGAGATCCTAATGATGCAAGCCAGCAAGGTTACCGCAAAAAGAAAGCCAGCATAGAGAACATATTAGTTGTAAGAGAATGAAAAACAAATAAACACCATGTATATGCTGCTAGCAATATTCAGTGATCCCGTGCTGCATCAACTTTTCACTGCATACTTAGCCACGTGCAGACACAGACAAGTGCACTCGTTAAGCTCAATGGTATAGGGTATTGTGTAATCGGTCTTTGAACCGTAATGAGTGTTTCAGATGCGAAGCAGCTTACGGCGCAATTGATTGATAGATATGTGGGGTTTGACGTCCCCAAACCACCATATGATTGTGAGAGATGACGTAGTGGACGACTCCGGAAATTTCTACCACCTGGGATTGTTTAACGTGCACCCACATCTGAGCACACTGGCCTACAGCATTTTCGCTTCCATCGAAAATGCAGCCGCCGCAGCCGGGATTCGATCCAGCGACTTCCTAGTCAGCAGCCTAGTACCTTCGCCACTAGACCACCACGGTGGTGCAGCTTATGGCGGAGTTCAATCCGGTTTCTTTCGTGATCACACTTATTGCACGCGCGGCAAAGCTGGCACTATAATTGGCGACAACGTTTTTTGGCATTGAAGCGCCGGCAACAGACCCAAATCACGTGCATCCTATCCCCAGTGAATGTAGTTCCACAAAAGCGCCCAGGGAGGTTTAGTATAACGCCCGCATTTTCAACGTGAAATGTAAAAGCTCCTCATTCACTTTTTACGTCGATCTACTTTTTTAGACAGCACGCAGCTCACACCAGTAAGACATTCGTATTTTTTAAATTTATTCGTTATGACCATGCATTCCTGAACGCGCGAGATGGTGGTGGTGGTAAAAAACATTTATTTCAGAAAAAGTTTACTAGAGAGTGCCGACGTGGCCCATCGGCGTGCTAGAGTGGCAAGACCCTATTCCGGGACGCCAGTGGAGCTGGAAGCTGCCCGTGCGCGCTCCACCAAGGAGCGTTGTGCAGCCAAGGTAGAGCAGCCGAGCAGGTGCTCCTTTCAAGCCTCTCTAGTTTGGATAGGAAAAGGGGATGAGAAAGGGGCGGGATTAACTGGGCACGATGCTACGACGTGATATGTGTCGGCGAGCACATGACAGGTCGAGCAGGTGCCATTGATTTCCGGCAAAAAGTGCCTGGCGACCGCCGGACTGATAAAGGTGTTCGTCTGCAGGCGGCGTAGCAGTCGTTCGTCCGCTTTCTCCAAACCGCGTGCGGGGTCCGGGTAGAGGCGGCGCGAAGCCCGGTAATAAGCCAAAATTTCGCGAAAGCGCGTCAGGTTGGTATTGCCAGATTCCGTCTCGGGACATGGAGGGGCAACGGCCCGGACAGGAGAAGCGCGGGCAGCGGCATTTGCCGCCTCGTTGCCGGGCAGGCCCGAGTGGCCTGGGGTCCACACTATACGAATGGGATGAGGGTTAAAGCGCCAAGAGGCTGCTGTTGGAAGTTGCAATAGGTAGGTCCAGAGCGCGTTTGTATACTGAACGAAGAAGGACGTCCAGCTGGTGCTCGTGTCGACGACGCAGGCGAAGGTAAGGCAAGGCGTAGAGGACGCGACTGGTCACAAACGCGTGGGCCAATCGGAGGGACTGAGACCCGCGGAGGCCGCCGCGCTTGGTAGAAACTCGCCGTATCATGCGGCTCACCTGTTCGCTGGTGCGTCTGAGGCTTGCTATTGTGCCCTTTGGATTCAAGGACGATGTGAGGTGAAGGCCAAGAACCCGAATATTTTGCACTGACGGGACAGGCCCGGACGGAAGAAAAATTTGAGGCGGCGGTAGCGGAGAGACTGAAAGAAGAGCCGATTTAGCTAGAGAGCACTCCAGGCCGCATGAATCTGCGTAGGTGTCCACCAGAAGGGCAGCCTTTTGCAGGCGTTCTTCGATTTGCGCTAAGGAGCCGGTGTTGGTCCAGATTGTGATATCGTCCGCATATAGTGCGTGTTGTATTCCCTCGACCTCGCTTAGAAGAGAGGGGAGGTTCATCATCGCCAGGTTAAAAAGCAGAGGAGACAGGACTGCCCCTTGAGGTGTACCCCGCGTGCCTAATAAGTACGGGCCGTGTTCGGTAGAATTAAGGCGAATGAAGGCGGTGCGATGTGATAGAAAGGCGCGAATGTAGTTGAAAGTCTTCTGCCCGCAGTTTGTGGTAGACAGGTTAGTGAGTATAGTGCTGTGTTTGACGTTGTCGAACGCCCCGCGGAGATCGAGAGCGAGCACGGCTTTATCGTTAGGGCGCATAGTAGTCGGCTCTATGATATCGTGTTGAAGCTGGAGCAGGATGTCCTGCGCCGACAGATGGGGGCGAAAGCCAAACATCGTGTCGGCAAAGGTGCTCCTGGCCTCCAAGTAGGCTGAAAGGCGTTCGCGAACCATGGTTTCCATGAGTTTGCCTGTGCAAGACGTAAGGGAGATGGGTCTCAGTGCCTCAATACTAACGGACTTTGCCGATTTGGGAATGAATGTCACGACCGATGTGGTCCATTCCGTTGGAAGCGGAGAACCGTCCCATTTCGAATTTATAAGCTGGAGTAGCGAGAGGTGTGCTTGGTCGGGAAGATTTGCCAGGAGCGATACTGTGATTCCGTCGCGTCCAGGGGCCGTTCCCCGTCGCATTTTCGTGAGTGCAACTCGTAAATCAGAAAGCGTGTATGGGGCGTCGAGGTCGGTGTTAGGGGCGCCGGAATACGTATATGCTGGGCCTGCGGGATCAATTGTGCGGCAGATGTAGCGGTCACAAAGTTCTCGCGCGAGTTCATCCGTAGTGCCCTGAAATGCATGCAGAACACGGTGGAGCTGGCGTTGCGTTTCTCCCCTGGTGGTGGAGGGATCGAGAAGGCTTCTAAAGAGTCGCCACGCACTCTTAGAGCTCATCTGGTTTGCAGCCTTCGAACAGGTGTCTGCCCAGTTAGCATCGGAAAGTTGTGCGGAGTATGCGGCCGCCTCTGCAGTGAGCGCCTCAATGCGAGCGCGAAGTTTCCGATTAAGTTTGTTTCGTTTCCAGCGCCTTATGAGCCCGCGGCGAGCGTGCCAAAGATGTAGGAGGTGTGGATCAATTGCAGGAGTCAAATTAGAGGTTGCAAGGGTGCGAGTGTTCGCTTGTTTCATATGAAGAGCGTATGATGCCCACGCTCCATATTCGGTCGAGGAGGGGCCGGCGGGGAATGGTTGCATTCTGAACTGAGTCCAATCGGTGAGACGGGCTTGGCCCCAGTGTTGGCGCATTTTCTGCCGCGGTGTGAACGAAATGCGGAGTAAAAAGTGATCGCTGCCTAGGTTTTCGCCTAAATTTTCCCATGTAGCATCGCGGATGTGACGGGTGAGGGAGAGGTCGGGGCATGTGTCTCGCGTGACCGAGTTGCCGGAACGTGTGGGTTGTGCCGGATCGGTAAGAAGCGTCAGGCTCAGCGAGGAAATGAGCTCCTTGAGCTCTCTGCCCCGGGTCTTCTCGTAGTGGTAACCCCAGTGAGGGCTGGGGGCATTAAAGTCCCCGACAATCACCAGTGGTTGTCGGGCCGCTATACGCAGTGCCCGGTGGAAGAGATGCGCAAACGAAGCCCTCGCAAGGCGAGGGGGACAGTACACGTTTAAGATATGTATTGATGGTTGACCCCTCCGCTGAGACAGCACTGATATCATGCAGTAGTCGTAAGGAAGATCCAGATCGAGGTCGATCTGTATCGCCGTGTAAGCTTTATGCACGAGGAGGCATGTGGTGGTGCCGCCTACATAGGAGCAGTATCCAGAAAGGGATGGAGCAGGGCCAGATTCTTGGAGCGCCAAGACGGCCGGCTGAGAGCCAAGTGAGCTGAGGAAAAGGGAAAGATGTGAACGCTTTCGCCTGTTCCCGAAGCTTCCAGGGTTCCACTGTATGATCTCGAATTTAGACGCAATGTTTGAACGGGACGTACGATTGGTAGCCATCTTGACTGTCCTAGGTTTTATATTTGGTCCTCCATGTCCCGCTCGGAATCCTCAGAGGCAGGGAGGGGCACGGAGGCCGGATTGTCCGACGGCGGGGTGGTGGTAGCCACCTTACGACGACGCCGTGGAGCTGTACCCTCACTGCTCACCGAGCAGGAGCGGGATCGCGATGCCTTGGGTTGAAACTGGGTGATTGCCCAGGCTTGAATAGCCTGGGTAACCTCTACTACTATGCGTTGGACCGAGAAGCTGGTGAGGAGGTGATTAATCGAAGCTTCGACACGCGTGAGGCGTTCCTCTACGCGCGGGGCGTGCTCTTCGCTAGGGAGAGTTTGGTTAGCGGGCAAGAGAACCTGAGGTGCCCCAGGAGCCTCAAGAGCTTCTGGAGTAGATGTGGCACCGGTTCCGAGTGCTGGAGTACACATGGCTGCTTGAACCGGCGGTTTAATGGGAGTGGACGTAGCGCGAGGACTAAGCTTGGACGTAGCTGGCGTAGCCGCCTGGACAGAGGAGGCAATACCGGATGGCCTTGCAGTACACTGTTGTTGGGGTTGAAGTCGCTTATTTAAGAGTTCGAGTTGTTTAGTTAAAAGAGAATTTTGCTTTTGAAGTGCCGCAACTTGCTGGCGAAGGGCCGCAAGTTCGGGAGAAGGAGGATCGACAGAAGGGGATGAGAGAGGCTTAGAAGCAGCTTTCCCTGCCCAACTGCTCACCTGAGGTACCGCCGCTGGTGCTTCGAGCGGTGGGAATGCTTGAGAGTCGGCGTGGAGTGGTGGAGCCGAATGATGCAGGTTTGTGCTGCTGTCTGGCTGTGACGAACATGAGGTGGTCCCTCGAGGAGATGTTGAGGGCTGCTTGCGTTTCCGATATTTTCGGTATTTTGCCGTACAGCCACTGGTCCCAGTCTCATGGGCGCCGTGGCAGAGGATGCACTTGGGGTGGCAGTCGTGGGCATTGAGACCTGCAGGTGCGGGGGTTCCACATTTGGCACACTGGGTTGGAGCGGCGTGAGGGCACTGAGGTGGTCGATGACCGATGGTACCGCACTTGGTGCATACAGGGACCGTTTTCTTATAGGCGCGGATATACGTCGCCACGCAGTGGTAGAAGAGGAAGCGGGGTAACTTCGTGCCCTCGAAAGTCACCACCGCCGCCGCGGAATCTCCGAGTTTGCGGACCGCAAGGATAGTACCTTGAGGCCAATATAGTTCAGACTTTATCTTTTCCGGGCTTTCAGCAGGGTTTACATTGATGACGCCCTTGCATGTATCCCCTGGTGCCTTGGCGTGGCCTCGAACGGGCAGCTGCTGATCCCCCACTTACAGCTGGAATTCCCCGAGGAGTCGCTGTGCCATAGGCAAAATGGTGGTGCTACAGACCAAGATGTTCTGTTCCCAGATTGGCCACACTTGAATTTGCGTGGTAGTCCGGTCGCCGAGGTAGCTGCGGATGGCGTCGCCTGCGCGATCGGCCGGGACAAATGTGCGTAGCTCGCAGGGAACGCAAGGTTTCAGCACTACGATGTAGTCGTCGCGAGAGAGGCGAGGAGCTTGACGCGGACGCCACTTGCGTTGCTTCGCTGGCTGCGAGGACGGAGCAGAGGTAGGCACACCGCCGGAGGGATGGCGCGCCGGTGTTCCTTGCAAGGCTGGGGAATGGTGGCCCGCCGTGGCGTCTCGTTGTTGTTGAGACGCAGACTTCGATTTCGCTTGCTTGCGTTGCCACAGTTTCACCATGTCGTCGAGGTATGCCTTCTGATGGCATAGTGTTTTCGGAGGATGAAATCTCCATGGACAGCATTTGGCTTGAGGTAGGATCATAGCCCGTAACCACGTTAGCGGCCGCCATCGCCGGGCTCAGAGCCCTTAGCGAGGCGGCGTTGTAGCCGGGAGTGAAGGACGTCCCTCAAGTTGTCAAAACTGGACCCACCTGGACGAAGGTGTTGTCTAGGCGAAGCGGAGAACTTGGCGGTGACGATAAATCCAAGTTTCAGGGGTACCAAGGTGGATGTCCGCAGAAATAGCAGAAAATCTACGGAGGCGATGTGGAGTGCGTCCGTCACCATCGAGCGCTCCTATCACGCGCGAGAAAGTCCCGCCTTTTTACGGGCACCTAAAATGATAAGCGGCGTCTGCGGCTACATAAAACGCTGACGGCGCGTCCCTGTCCCTTTTTACAGCGTGACAAGACGCGCGAAAACGGACTACTTCGCGTAGTGCAACATGTGCAGAAGCGCTGTAGCTTTCCTTTCAGCGCCAACAAAAGTTGTCGCCAAGTGTAGCACTGACAGAACGCGCTCATGCGCTAGCATGTTCCAACCCGTGTAAGCGGCTGGGTGATAGCGCTGGGGAAGACTAAGTGGCTTCTCTCGATGGACCCGGCCAAGCAGATCATCACTGACCGAGCACCCGGTGTCGTGGGACTACATGAACTCATGAACGCTTAGTGCAGTGAGGTCGTTTGCGGACCATGGGGCGTGCGTGCCTGAATCCCTCGGTTCAATTAAGCTTTACCTCCTCCTTTGTGGCCTTTCTCCTTTAAGCTCTCTCAGAAGTCATATGACGGCGTCAGCAAACGATATTCTGCAGACGTGCAATGATTGAATGAATACTAAATTTTGGAGGAAAGGAAAAAGGCACCCATTATGTCTGCCCATTGGACACACGGCTATGTGCCTTGTAAGGGTGGGGAAAAGGGGGTGAGGAAAAGAGGGATAAAAAGAATAGTAGAAAACAGCTAAAGAGATGGGACATGCAAGTGACGGAAAAAGAAGGAGATAGGAAAGGTGGGAGCCAGTCAAAGAAATCCGAAGAGGGGGACCACTCGGCGAGTAGCTTCACGGCGTCAGGAGACCGCGGAGGGCGAATCAATCAGTGGGAGCAACGCTGGCGTTGGAGATCGTGGGTGCAAAACCGTGATTCTCGAAATCCTCCAGGCAGCTCCCTGTCATCCGGCTGTGTAAGAGGCTGTGGCCTCTCCTCCTTACAATCTCTCAGCAAACACGTGATGGTGTCGGGGAAAGAGATTCTGCAGACAGCGCGATAAACCCACGTGCTCCCTCGTGGCGTGACAATGAATCTGCGTGGCGTGCTCTAACAAGAGTTCGGGATGAGCAGCAGCAAGAAAAACTACAGTGAATTATGGTATGCTTCACTTGCAAGGACGCCTTTACATTGAGCAGGGTACCCGCAATGAACAGAGCATTCAGTCGACCCATGCGCTGCTTTACATGCTAGTCATCGTTACCTTTAGTAGGAGATGGTGTAGTTTTATTTTTTCAATATTTGGATAGCTCCACCTCAATTCGAGAGACCCGTACCCATTATATCTAGCCGTCATCTGCCAATTTCGATCGTCAACCCGCAGGCTTTCCCGATCACCCATCATATGTCATCGTGTGCCCATAACCCGCCGTTCCAGCCATCACTACCCAATACTTAAACCACCGAGATCATCGGGCTTGGGTTCCATCATCCCTGCATTCAGGCAAATTCGGAGTAGGGCACCGAAAAGTTTTTGTGGGAACGTAAATAAACATAGGTATCTGGGTGCGTGAGTTTGTGAAAACATTATCGAGTGCTGACGGATTGGTATTAGTTGAATATCGATATGCTATAGGTCGATAATAAACGGGATCCCTAGCTCTGGCATACCGTTTGTGCCATTTATAGTGTATCATAGGACCATAATTGGATATAGATAAGTACTGGTTGGTTATCGATAGATTTGACTACGCTTAATTGGCTATTGCGACGCCGAAATTGCTTACTTTAGCATTTTTTTACTATACTCTACCTTAGCATGTTATTGGTTGATTACCAATTAAGAATTGATTGGCTAGTCAATTTGTTCACCTTTGCTCAATTAGGCTAGAACCAACACCAAGTTTGCATAGCTGACTTGATTTGGCTATCAATACCACTTGGCTGCCAATGGACCCTTCCAGAAATTGGCGCGTGCCATGTATGGCGGATCCAATGCATTATGGGGAGTCGGAGCATCGGCGGAGTGTCGTCTTCTCACGGAAAATATTCGCTCACTTCATTTCCCGTAAGATGTGGACGCACGAACGCATCGTTGCGGGAATATCGTGCGTAATAACCCTGTTTCAATCTGCACTCACATGGCACACCAAGAGCAACATGGAGCCAGGTAGCTGTAAGCATCCTTGAAACTTATAATGACTCGGCGAAATTTCTCACGTACCAGCGAAAAGGTTCATTGAATCGGACACTTTACTCGGCTTTCACGGTGAATCTCCTGCGCTTAGTTATCATATTCCACGTACCGGAAGCTTTCCTCGTTTGTTTTGTTGTTAGTGTGACTGTACAGCCTCAATGTTAGTACTTTATATTGGGCACTATCACATGCGATATGCCTCTGCGCGATACGCAGGGCAAGACCGTCGCACTAGGTGCATGATATTGTCGAAATATCCCCCTTCTTAATGGGTTCGATTTCCACTATGCTGTGTAGATTCGAATGCTAATTGCCTGCTTCGAATGCCGCATGTGAGAAACTTTGCACTCCAGACGCTAATAGTAGTAAAAACCAGCTACCAGCACGTTCATAGAGCGGACATCAAGTCAGTGCTGTCGAGTGCGGATATTGAATAATTTCGGCACAGTGTCGCACTACATAAAGCAAAAATACTCTGCACATTTCCCTTCGCATGCATTTTTTTTCAAACAGCGTAAAACATCCTGTATCTGTGTTGATCCTTTTTTCACAGCTGTAAGTTGGAAACTGACTCAAGAACTTAGGAGTTCACTGCATAAAAGGTCTTGGCTAGTTATTATTTGGAAGAAATATGTAACAGAATCAGGATAAGTATTCATATCTTATGCATAATTTTTTACTGTTTGAGCTCCTGTAATCATTTGTTTCACTACAGTTTATGATTATGCTAATTTAACATTTTATCGTTGCAATAAATGCCCCTCCAAGGTGTCGAAAACATACAACCGTTGCTGTCACCTTTGCCAAAGGGCCACGAACAAATTATGTGAAGGACTCATCACAAGCGTATTCAGAAAAGAAGACGGCGCAGCATGAACATTGTTATGGTGCTAATAAGCACTCAGTATCTGGGCACAGTATGTTTTTCCCAGAAAGCATTGATCAGTAATGCTGTACAAGGCTGTGAATGGTGAGACTGTGGCTTTAAATACAATGGCGAAAACTTCATTCAAAGTGGGAAAGGTACAGAAGGCCGCAGCAGCGCTTACATCAGCTGGTGGCAAGTGTTTTTTTTTTGTATCGATAATAACGAGACTACATGTAGCACTCTTTGCCTTGACACAAGGAAACAACAACAAAAAAATGAGATGCGTGACGCCAAAATAGGTCAGGCCTCTAGATTTATGGCGAACAAGCACATCTGATGGAACATAGCCATGCAGAAAACCACAAAACAAACACTACGTATCAGTACAAGAAAAAGCTCGCAAGGATTTTGATGCATTTAACCAAGACGCATTGAAGATCAAAACCTTCTTCTTTTTGTTGAGTCAATTTATTGGTTCTTCCGATCCCCCTGGAACAGCTTTCTGCACTTAATGTGGTTTGCACAAATTTTTCACGTGAGGCATGCTAAACGTTTAGCACGCCATCTGGTTTGCTAGGCCTCCGTGATTAGTGGGCCGATAACAAAGGCAGTGTAAAGCGACGATGTCGTGCGATTACCTGCTCATTAGACTATCATGATGACCGTACACATTCTGGTGATCCATGACATCACGATGACATCCTACAGTGGCGCCATCACACAGTGATTTTTGCATCTCTTTTATTGATGCTGCCACCGCCGCGGGATGCCAAAACCTATGACTGTAAATTTTTGTTTTTATAGGCGAAAGTATTAGGTGCCTCGTCAAACGTGACACTTGGCCATTCGCGTCACGCGTCGGCGGCGTCAAGCGATCTGACAAATTATCGCGGGATGACGACGACGTATATGACGTAAGACATCACCAAAATATGACGTCATTTGAAGGTCCCATGACTTCACGTGATCACGTCATCGCATGGCATGCGAGGTTGGCCAAAAGTGGCCTGATTATGGATGCAACGCGCACTGCCTCCGATTTTGGAGACTACAAAACCACATTAGGTGGAGCAAGTTTTCGAAGAGTGGTGTGAATGGCGGTGTGCGTGGGTGTCCCCAGGTGGGTGTAAAAGTAGCACTGGCCACCCTCAAGCCACACCAGTACTTGCCCATACCCGAGCTACATCAGTGCTCTTTCCCACCCCAGCCGTGACACAACACAGGTTTGCACCCACGGCAAAATTTTCCTGACAGTCGTGGCAGGGCAGGGCAGCATCAGTACATTGACTAAAAAGAAAAAAAAGATGGCCTTCGCCATCAAATCGCCTCAAGTGAATAGATGGGGGACCCTGTAATTTTTAATGAGCTTCATAAGGTTCTCGCCTTAATTAGTTCACGTAGTTAATTACATGGTATGTTACAGGAGTAAAATTCCAGCCCGGTAATCATGGTGATTGTTGACGCAAACATCTTTCGAAAAATTGAAGTCGTGAAGTACCACCTATCAATAAACCAAACATGCGGTAACCTTCCCGTATTATCCCATCCAAAACCGAGCAAACGGGTCCCTCGCTTTCTTTCTTCCTCGGCATGTTCAATGATAATTACGGGTATTTGGGACCGACCACACAATCTAGTTTCCATACACGAAAGTCGGAGTGGTCAGATGCAGCCTTTCCTTTACAACAGCAGCAAATTACTCCAGTCAAAAGAACTCACGGCGCGCGATGAAAGCAGGCGGAAGAGGGAAAGCGTCATCTGCTCTGCCACCTGGAGCTCCGCTCTCCCATAGAGCCCGAGCGCCGATTCACCAGGGGAAGGCGTGGCACAGCGATTTCCGGAAATGCCCATTGGTTCTACGAAGCTACTGAATGGGCCTATTCGGGGTAGGTGGTCTGCGCAGTCTGCGCAGGCAAGCGCCAGAATTTTTGGTGGCAAAAAAGTGACTACACATACGGACCAAGTGACATCTGGTGCAGCAAACTTTACAATGTTTGCCCCAAAAAGAGGCGCGAGTGCAGGCCTCCGAGATGGACTACCGGCATGCGGTGAACAATCTCAGAGCCCAAGAGTCACTGTTTTCATTTCGACGATCTTCGCTTGAAGTGCCGTTCGTGCTAGGAAAATGCTGGTCGGGCTATACCACCCTCACTCTTGACATATGTGATCCGAAATTAAGTATAAAATTGTAAGACTATAGCCTTCCTTTTAATACTTCGACGCAGAGACTTTGATCTGTCTGCCTATCTCTGTCACCCGTTTTAATAGAATGACGAATGTTTAACCCTTTCCGAAGCGACTAGCCACCTTGATGTGATTTCTGCGTTCGTGCAAGCTGACGTTGTCAATCAAAAAAAAACTTGACGCCTGACGCGGCGCAACATCAGCACATGATCAATATGTAGTGTGTTACTTCATTTATTAAATGCATAGATACGTAACTATAAAGACCGCAGTGTTTATTTCGCGGTGCAAGCAGTGCGACTCTATGACCGAAAAAAAATGAATGTTTCCAACGCTTCCCTAAAACTACACTGTGCTGCCACCTGCTAGTGACTTTGCGTTTTATACAGAAAACTTCGTTTCTTTAAATTACTGTTAGTTGGCTTCCATATCTCACGCATCGCCTACTTGCCGATTTTCTCCCACAGAACATCCAATAAATGTTTTCTTCTCTCTCTCTCCAGACGTCTTTCGATGACTTTTGCCCACAAAGCAGGCAGGTAGGCCGCCAATTTTTCTTTCTTTTTATTTTTTTTCTCTTTCTTCGTATCTCGTTCTTTGTCTTAATGTGCTTGCTTTTTTTCTCGTTGCTTACCTGTTTCTTTTGACTATGACTGAGTTGCGCGCGTGTGCTGCTTAATATGCTGTGTTTAACTATCTTCCCTCCTCTCTCCTCTCTATCTTTCATCTACACCATCCCCCTCCCATGCGCAGGGTAGCAAACCGGCTGGTATAGACTGGTTGAACTCCCTGCCATTCTTTTCCTCCTATTTTCCTTCCTTCCTTCCTTCCTTCCTTCCTTCCTTCCTTCCTTCCTTCCTTCCTTCCTTCCTTCCTTCCTTCCTTCCTTCCTTCCTTCCTCATATGCTACATTTTACTGTCGCTACTATTTTTCCTCCTCTTGGCCTCACTGACCTTTCCCACCCCTCGCTGTACTATACTATACGAGGCTATGTTATGCTCTGATATCAAGCCTACATAGCGAAGTGGTCGCGAAGCTCATGTTCAGATAGTGGGTGCGCATCCCGCCTCGGTAAAAATTTCTTTCACTAGAAAATTCCCTCTTTGTGTGCTCCTTCTCTCACTCACCAGAGTTATTGCATCCCAAGCCGGGCAAACCAGCACACGTTTTCTGAGTGACTACCGAGAAATCAAGAAGGAAAAAAGAGAAGAAAGTGCGTACCGGCTCATGATGATCATAACTACCCTTCTTTAAAAATGCCGTAACGAAAAGCCTTAAAAGCTCCGCTGTTTAGGTGCCTGACAAAGTAGCACCTGTAAAGTACTGTGGGAGAGCGGTTGGCTGTTCCCGATGAAGGTCCACGGACTTAACAACGTGTTGCGAAATTCATTTATAATAAATAGTTTATATACACACCCTGCTGGGGGACGGCAGACATGCATGTGTGTGTTTAAACCAGTTTTAAGTCAAGTTCACGGAAGAGATTTCTCGTATCTGTTATGAAGAGCCGGCTCCTCTACTCGATCTCCTTGCATCCATTGAAAAAAAAAAGAACACAATCTGATTACAGATGATTGTAGAACGTTTCAAACCAACTGCATTGCTAAACCTGTTTGGATTTTATATTGAATCTTGTATATTTGAATTCTAAGGGCTAAGAAGTATTTTTAGTGATTCGTTATACTCGAGGACAACTTTCTGTGGCAATGAAGAGAAGGCTACGTGAGTGGAGCTACTGCTCCTGTACTTCTCCGTGAAGTAATCCAGTTCGGCTCCCATTTCGAATGACAGCCGCATTCATGCGATCCCTCTGCACACAATTTGATACACCTGCTTACACCGCCCTATCTGAAAAAAATTCGACAAAAGCTCCTTCGGCTAGTAGTCAGAATTGCTGGAGGGTAACGTGCGCTCACCTAAAGACGGAGATGCTATTTTAAAGATGATAGTCTTTCTTGGAGACCTTCAAAGCAAACCTCTTGGTCTGTATGTCTGTACATGTGTCTGTTTGTCCGCCAATAACGATACATTTAACGGCACCAAACGATGCCCCTAACGGCTGACCCCATCTGTAGCGCCCACCAGTATTGCTCAAGATTCGGCGTTCATACTTGTGCGATTGTCAAGTAAAAAGCAATTATTGCGCAATTGTGAGGTATCATAACAACACGTCAATATTCTGTGTGTGTTTGTGTGTGTGTGTGTTTTCTTTACTAGAAAAGGCATGCATAAGTAATTCTAAGCACCGTGGCGTTTGTCACACTGCGCTTACAATGCAACGCTTGCACAAAAAGGCTCGTGTTTCCAACGCTTTGCTAAGACGACACGGTGGTGGCACCTGCCCGTCACCTTGCGTTCTACACCTTATCGCTTCCGAGACGGGCGCGCACGCCACGCGCACGTTTATCAAGATAACCGCCAGATAGCTCTCATGTCTCACGTGTGATGTGACTTGATGTGCTTGGTTGCCTCCGCTGCAAGCTCGAGACACTCTAAAGCAGCGCCTCCAGAATACCATTCACCGATTTTCTTGCGCATAACATCAAATAAACGTTTTGTTCACTCTTCAGACACAAGACTATCGTCTTTTGTTGATATTTCCAGTGTAACATGCAGATACGGGGCCATTTGTTTTTACTGTTAGGTATACGTAAGACGTGCAACGTTTTCAGACATGCAAGAACGCGAAATGACACTTCATAAAGCAACAACAAAAAATGGTATCTCCTAGGCGCATGCAGCGTCTCTTTATAAACAGCATCTAGTAGTAAATAATGTTCTACTTTTTTATTACTTTCACGCGGAAAACAAGGACGCATTAGTGGCACTATATTCTACAGTGGAGGCACATGCCCACTTTGGCTCGTACCCTTCCCTTCATTGCCATAAAGTTGTCCCCGAGTATAGTAAGACGCTGCCGCCCCTTTTCAAAATGTATATTGGCCTTCTGATTCCTTTTGCAGCAAGTTCCAGCATAATTCAACCAAATATTATAGCGATTGCATTCATTAGCTACCAGCAGGCGACAGGCGAGAGACTTGTGACGAATACAAACAAACGTCCACCCCCGCGAACGCAAACTTGACAAGATATTTTCCGAAAAACACAGTGACGAATCTCTGCGCTGCAGTTATAACGTAACACGCGAACGCCTAATCAACCTATCAGTCCAGCAGACACCGGCAGACCTATCGATCGGTCATGGGAGGCACGACTCTTTGTACTGGGCTAGGGGAACCTATGGACAACCCTTGATCGGTCTCGGTGAGCAGCAGTAGCCAGTGGTGCTCTGGAGGAGGGGCTCCACCTACAGTAACCAAGAAGCCAAACTTACAGCGTTGTTTACCTCTCTCCCTTTCCGCGATCCATAGGAGCCAGACTGCATTTACAAGATCTCAATCGACACGTAGAGGTTGTTCACTTTTGTGCTCTACGACCGGCGGCCATGGCACGATTCTTTTCCGTATTGATATAGCTCACAGAAAATTGCTATATTGGTTGCCGATACCTGCGCTCACAGAACCGTCGGAAGCTGACGCTTGGTATCTCACTTCCTGTTTAACTTTGGCGAGTCGTTGTGGGCTCATAGTATCTGATACGATTCATTATTTAGCGGTCCCAGGTTGAGACATTGAGCCACGTGCCTGATATCATGAATAAATCAAAATAAGCCACCACGGGGTGATAATAAATGCGCGCTTGCGCTCCAACAAAGCGTTCACTCTCAATGCTATCATGAATATTTAGTTGCGGTTTTCCTCCTGCTGTGCACCTATGTTCCTTTTTTGTGTGTGTGGTAACAAAGTACACTTGTGTGCCAGCGCATTCCTATTTTAGCAGCGACGACGCATTAGCCAAACTGTTCCTTGGTTGCGGAAGGATTGCAGTTTAATAATGTATCTCGCAAGATCAGATATGACGCCAGTATACCGACACGAGATGTCCTTAAACAAACGTAGCAGGTCATTTTGGAAGTGGGAACCAAGTGTAAGTGAGAAGCGCATACGAGGCTTGTCCGATACAAATCGACCTTTGACAACTTAGGTGTGTGTGATTTCTCTTTAGTATACCGAAAAATGCTTTCTTCGTATTTTTATTTGCTTTACAATACTCAAATAACGATTCCTAATGTAACTTCCTTCAGATATGCCAATTGATAACCTACCCTTTCTTGTATGAGACTGCAGGCTACGTGTTTTAGTGATAGCCCTTTTGTTCAGCAAGATAATGGAGACAGTGCATATATTAAAGTCGTATAGTGAAACAGGTACTTAATTCAACAAATGGTGAAGAAGTATACGAATTAGATTGCCCTGCAGCATAAGTGGGAAAACTATCAGTTATAGTTTATAATACGAGATAAAGATCTCTCAAAGGCAAACTAAGAACATCAGAAGATAATGTACCAATAGATACCGACGTGCAATAATCCTGCCAACACAGAATCTGATGAATCAGCATATCAAACACATTGCAAAAATATATGGTTCTCATTCCAATATGAAAAAAAAAGTAATTGGGTAGCATTTTAAGGGCAAAATTTCGAATATGCGAAGAAAAGTGTGGTTACACTAAAATATACTCTCGATTCTTGTGACAGAGACTCACCCATCGTACTGCAAATTGAAAACTTCATAAATGGGGAGAATATTCATTGTATTTTGTGGACGTCCTTAAGTCATCACGTTCTTCAAGTTGTATAGTCTGCGTTCTTAGTATTCGTTATGTTTGAAACATTTGCACACTGTTTGCTCTGTATTCGAGAGCTAAGGAGTAAGTGTCACTTGACCTATGCACGTTATATCATGTCAATAAAAATTTGACGTAAAGGATGCAAAGGTGTAAATGTGACATGCGGCTGTTAGAAATCATGTTTTACTAGTTTTGTGCGGTTTATGTGGTCGCAACATGGTTCTGCTGCTTGATATTTAGCTTTGGTTGCCAACAATACTGCGCCCTCTCTGTATATAACCACAGGTAAAATATCTGTAAAAATAACTACCTCTGATGTTTCAGCAAATAGAATCAGTCAAATTCGCGAAATATATTCTTAACTTCGAAACAGAAGAGTTCGCCAAACAAAAATGGTACGAGAATTTACTCTAAAAGTTAAAATCAAATCAATTCAAATTAACATTCATTAATTCATAATAATATGTACAAAATGATATACAGAAGGAGGTCCCGCATATTTAATAGACCCTATCATAAGACTAAGCATTTCATCAGATTTAAGATAAAATAGAAGATTTGAAATATTTGTCTACCGCCTACGGCTTTATTTACGCGACGCTTCCTACACAAGATAAAACATGCGCCTAGTACAGAGTGCTCCTGCGGCCATCCTCAGCAAGATGTACGTCACCTGCTTCTAGAGTGCCCGAAATTTGAGACGGAAAGAAAAGTACTATACAAGCAAGTTTGCTAGTTTGCAATTTTTAGGTTGGAGGCCGTTCACAGGGATCAAAATAATAGGTCCATGGCCAACCTCAGGTCTTCAGAAAAGGGCGCTTGTCGCTTTCAAGAACTCACCTTCGGGATAAAAATGTGCATCATTTAGAAAGCATGTTTTATATGTGTACCCATTTGCCTCAGTTTGCACTGACCTTGTGTGTGTAAATCGTTTAAATATGAATCTATGAGACGTATCTGAACTGCCATGTGATGTGAGCTGACCTTGTGTGTGAAACCTGTTGACCCGTGTTTACATCTGGACGAAAACGATGATGGGGGAATTTAGCGGACACCAGGTAGTGGGCCTCTGGCTTTAATCGAGAACAAAGAAGACAATCTGACGGCTCGGCTGTTGAGAATTGACTATTACAAGAGCATCTAAATAATCTGCCGACGAATATGGTTATTGTTATGGATGCATCGCAAACTGAGGAAAAAGCTGGCATAGGAATAGTCTGCCCTCAACTTGATTATATTCTTTTTCGTTGCGACTGCCGGATTTATCCCTGTTTTTATAGCTGAATTTATGGCCATAATATAAGCTCTCCAACAGTTACCCAGTTTAAATACAGTAGTAGGAATCATCACTGGTTCATTATTTGTGTGTTCTTTTCTCTCTGCAGCTGGAGAAACGCCTCTTTTAAAGCTTTTGAGAATACTAGTTCCCGCGCACCTACAATGTCTTCAATTAGTTTTGGCACCAGGACACGAGGGTTTGCATTCAAATGAAAGCGCTTATTCTGTATCAAAGGCGGCTCTATTGATGCCAATCATTTCGGTTTTCCCACAGACAACATCCATTACAATTGCACGATTCCGCACCTTAACTTTCATGAAAATACTTATCAGGCCCCGTCTTGACAGCTTCTCCAGAACATAAGCACCTGTGAATTCCCTGGAAAAGTGAGTTATTGCGGTCGAGAATAATGGAAGTGGCCTTAACCGAACTTCACTGTCGGGTCACCTATCTCAACTTTTACCTGCATAGAGCCTGTAAAGCGTTGTATCTTCTGTGTATCTCTGTAGGGAGGAGGAAACAATCAGTCATTACTTTGTATCCTGTCGCCACTATACGTCGTTTGGAAGAAAATTCATTGAACCACCTCTTCGAAACTTGGGTCGGAAAATATTCGAATCAGTTCTATCATTGGGCGCCTCTACTCTGGACTACAGTGACAGGGTTGTTTAGTACGCAATAGAGGAATTTATCAGTCAGGCTAAAAGAATATATACCTAAATCCTTCATTCTTTTAAACGTTTATATGTTATTATTCAGTAATTAATTGTTGTGAAACACATCCATTGCCTATACGAGTAGTATTGCGAAGAAACAAAAAAAAGAAAACAAATTCACCTAACACTCGGCCAATCCCCTGCATTGGGTAAGAGCCACGAGATGAGGATAATAATAATAATAATAATAATAATAATAATAATAATAATAATAATAATAATAAAGACGAAGAACACGCTGCTTTTGCTGTCTCAAGGCGTCGCTGTGCTTTGTTCGCGTTGTACCGTGACAGGTGCTGGATCGCAACTCTGTCTGATGCTCCACACTCCCGCTGAGAGCCGTTCATCCAGTACAAACACATCGTCACCTGTTGCGACTCTGTGCATCGTCGCCAGAGCTCACTCTTTCGCTGGAACCTCCCAGGCAGCGCTCACCTCGACCAATGGCCAACGCAAGCCGCCAACAGGTGCCCCAAGGCAGCTTTCCGACGCACCCATCTCAGGGTACCATCTCTCAACTACTCGTTCCTGATCGCTTCAGTGTCGGCGCCTATGAAGACGTTGACGACTGGCTTGACCACTACGAGCGTGTTGCCAAGATCAATCAGTGGCCGAAGCAGAAAAAGCTTTCTCGCGCATATTTCTACCTTGACGATGGTGCTCGTACATGGTATGAGAATAGATAAACCAATCTATTAACAAGGCCCGGCTTTCTACAGCAGTTCTTTGATACCTTCGCCAATGTCGATCAACTGGTACGTGCACAGCAGTTATTTGAGCTACGGGTTCAAAAACCTAACGAAACCGTTGCAATGTTTGTCAAAGACATGACTCGTTTCTTTCGTCGAGCTAACCCGCACATGATGGAAGATAAAAAGTTGAGTTACTTCATGCGCGGTGTCGTAGAACAGCTTTTCACCGGGCAACCCTCCAAGTACCATGGTTAACTTCATTAATGAGGCTACGGCTATCGAGCGGGCCCTTCATCAACGCTGCAGGCAATATGACCGCATTTTGAGCAATGTCCCAATCAAATATATCGCCATGACGTCTGAGAGTCAGAGCTCCTTGCGAGACTTGATTAGGGAGATAGTTCGTGAAGAACTGCAGAAGTTACAGACTCGGGTTGCTGAAACGCCCATTGCGTCGGTCGTTGAAGTCACGCGTGACGAAATCCGTCAAGCGTTGTCCACGGCTGGTCTTGATGCTGTGCAGCGTCCCATGAGCTACGTTGCGGCTCTCCGACGTCCACCATCCGCTGCGCCAATGCCGTACAGCCAGGCACCAATGGAACTTTGGTCTGCAGGCACTACAGCAACCACCCATGCCACAGCCATACAGCCAACCGTTCACAGCCAGCGCCATAGGCATCGACGCCAGGGGAGATGTTCAGACATCCACCGACCCGAATGACAGATGCATGGCTCACAGTCGACAGGTGTCCGCTTTGCTTTCACTGCGGAGGTGCAGGCCATATTGCCCGTCATTGCTGGCATCGAGGCGATTCATTCCGTCCTGCTCGGCCTTGGCTTGACGGTCGACGTGCCAACGACCAATACACTTCACGCCGCGATGACTCCTCTTTTTACAGAGCCCGTGCTTACTATGAGGACCGCCGCTACCACTGCAGAGGAGGCTATGCCTACTAACCCGCTTGGTCTAGGGACGTCGATCCCACTCTCCGTCTCCCGCGCGTTCGCCTTTGTCGCACCGCCGCACCTATGCGGACGTTAATACAAGAAGGTCACCTAGCCCGCGGCGGGGGAACTGACGGCGGCGACATCCTAGGGCAAGGTTGCCGGCCATGAAGATGACAAATAAAAGCCCCCACTGCATGACGTCTTACCACCGATAAGCCGTGAAAGCGATGAAATCGTGACTGCCAACCTAAGTGTTCTTTGACGGCCAGAAAGTGACCGCTTTAGTCGACACCGGTGCCGACTTCTCTATTATCAGTCAGCACCTCACCGACAGCCTCAAAAAAGTGAAGACGCCGTTGGCGGGGTCTCTTGTAAGAGCGGAAGGGGGCCAGTTATTGATGCCTTCTAGAATATGTACAGAAAGAATTGACATCCGAGGTTCTCCTTTCACTGCGTCGTTCGTCGTTAGCCCGTATGCTACAGAGATCTAATCCTTGGCATTGATTTTTTTTACGAGAATATGGTGCCGTCATCCACACCCCAAGAGTTTCATTACTTTCTGCAACAGCACGGGCTTACTCGATTTTCCAGAAGTGCGAGCAAACCAACTGCGTCTTATTGATGATGACGTGGTCCTCCCTCCTAGGTCATGCACGCTTGTTTCTGTGGCTGCCACTGTCCAGTTAGACGCCGAAGGAGTTGCAGCCTAAATAAGCTCGCTTCTCTTCACCCACGGTATTTCTGTCGAGCGAGGTATTGTCATAGTTGCTGCTGGATGCACGGACCTATTGCTGACCAATTTTATCGCTGACCGCCCGCACTTCCAAAAGGCACGGCTGTCGCTTACATCGACAATGTCATACATGACGAAGGATGCTTGGCCGTAGTCGACGAGGCGCTAAAACTCGATTCCGCGCCTCTTCTAAACCTTAGCATTACTTTTCCGAAAGACTGAGCGACGCAGACTCTTTGAGCTATTGGCCGAATACCAAGACTGCTTTTCGACAACATCAAGAGTTGGCCGCACGCCTCTAATCAAGCATCGGATAATTACCGAGGAAATGGCGAGGCCTATTCTCCAGAACCCTTATCACGTGGTTCCAAAAGAACGGGAAGTGATACAACAGAAGGTAGACAGAATGCTTGAAGATGACGTCATTCAGCCTTCACAGAGCTCCTGGGCGTCGCCTGTGGTCCTAATTAAGAAAAAGGACGGAAGCCTGCACTTCTGTGTGGATTATCGGAAGCTAAATCAGGTGACCAAGATTGAAGTATATCCACTATCTCGTATAGACAACTCTCTCGACAGACTTCGACATGCTCGATACTTCTCTTCAATGGACTTGCACAGTGGATATTGACAAATCGCGGTGGACCCGAGAGACCAGCGGGAGGACCGCTTTTGTAACACCATATGGGTTATATGAATTTGAAGGTCTTGCTATTTCGCTTTGTGTTCAGCGCCTGCTACCTTTCAAAAGCTCCAATTACTCTACTACAATTACTCTACTACTATTGGAATTACTTTCCAATTACTCTACTACTGAGAAGGAGTGTGTCGCCGTGGTATGGGCGGTTATAAAATTTCGCCTGTATTTATATGGCCACCCCTTCAAAGCAATTAGCGACCACCACTCACTGTGTTGGTAACAAGTCTTAAAGGGCGATTAGCACGTTGGAGTGCTCAGGCGGCAAGAGTTTGATGTGGTAGTCGAGGATACATCAGACAAGCGACATATGAACGCTGACTGTCTGTCCCATTCACCCATTCAGTCGACAACCCTACCCGAGGAGGAAAAACAGCATTTCTCGGTGTCCTCGACACGACCGCCACTGCGAAGCAACAACGTGACGACACTGAGTTGCTTGGCTTAATTAACTACTTGGATAGCCGATTTCAGACGGTGCCAAGAGTTTTCGCAAGAGTGTTGTTATCATTTTTGTTTTCGGGGCGGAGTATTCTGCAAAACAAAGTTTTCGTCGACGGGATCCGCCTATGTGCTCATCATCCCAGCAGCCTCTTCGCACCAAAATACTCAAAGCATGCCACAACGATGTTACTTCTGGCCACTTGGGTTGCACGAGAATGCTGGCCAGGGTGCAGCAAACGTACTACTGGCCGAGACTAACCACAGCCGTGAAGCACCACGTTCGCGCCTGTCTCGACTCCCAGCGACGCAAGTTACCACGGACTAAACTAGCTGGCCTCCTGGAACCCAGGTGCAGGTCCCAACAGCTTCATTCGACCAGATCGGCATGGACATTTTGGGCCCACTACCTACTTCTACTGCAGGCCAGGAAGACGCTGGGTTACTGTCGCGACGGATTATCTGACCCGTTATGCCGAGACAAAGGCTATCTAGAGAAGTTCAGCAGCGGAGGTGGCCTGATTATTGATCGAGAATATTCTACTGAGGCATGGTGCACCAACCGTCGTGATCACAAACAGAGGAACCGCATTTACGGCAGCTCTTTTGGATCACGTCCTGATGCTGAGTGGAACTACGCATCGTAATACCACCGCCCAACACCCACAAACGAAAGGGCTGACGGAGCGTTTAAACAAAACCATTGAAGACATGCTTTCGATGTACGTAGACGTTAACAAAAAAATTGGTATGAAATCTTGCCATACATAACGTTTGCGTGCAAGAAACGACCCGCATGACCCCATTCAGCCTCGTTCATGGACCAGAAGTACGAACTATGTTAGATGCGATGTTACCGTACGAAGGTGACGACATCAACCCGGACGCCGACACGTTTACGGAACGCGCGGAAGAAGCTAAGCAACTTGCACGTTTACGGATCCGCCAGCAGCAAGAGTACGATGCAGGCCACTACAATGCTCACCGCAGAACAGTCGCCTATCAAACTGGCGACAAAGTATGAGTTCGGACACGCGTACGGAAACGAGGACTTTCCGAAAAACTCTTAAGGAGGTACTTTGCGCCATACCGAGTGCTGCGACAACTAAGTGACGTTACTTATGAAGTCGTTCCCGTCAGTTCGTGTAGTACGAAGCGTCGCCAACACCATCCTGAGCTCGTTCACGTAGTGCGCACTAAGCCTTATGTCAACGAGTGATTGCGTGAGACTTTCCTTTAAAAAGAACTGCATTATTGACTTCACATCGGGTCGATGCTCTTTGAGAGGGAGGCAAATGACCCGTGTCTACATGTGGACGGAAACGATGATGGGGGGATTTAGCGGACACCAGGTAGTGGGCCTCTGGCTTTACTCAAGAACGAAGAAGACAATCTTGCAGCTCAGCTGTTGAGAACACGCTGTTTTCTCTGTCTCAAGGCGTGACTATATGAAGCTACCGCGAATATATGAATCTATCAGCCGTATGTAAACTGCCCTGTGACCTTTCGCCATGGTGTGTACTTTCACATCTTATGTTGTAGAGTCTCGCATTTGGCGCCCTTATGGTTTATCTTACGGCCTATCTTGTCTACTGAGGGAAAAGAGTAGCCGGGGCCACCATAACGGTACCAACCTCTCCTATGTCATCATTTTAATAAAAAAAGAGTGCATGAGTTGATGTAGATTTCTTAGTAAATGGGCTGAAGTGTGCACTCTCAGTTTCTCTAAAGGGGCCTAAACTTGCAAATCATGAAGTAAGAAAATAGGGCAATGACATCATTTTTATTTTTAACAACATTGCTCTGAGACAGCGCAACTCAATTTCCTGAATATTGCCACTTTTTCTACCCGTTCTATCTGCAAAAAATTCAGCGTTTGCGCATTTCTGTCGTGGCGTCCCGCTTCGATTGTTTTACGGTGCCGTATTGCAAAATAAAAGACCAATTTCTGAAAGATGGCGACCTCACTCGGTTGTAGAGCAATATCGCGAGATGTACTCTGCGCCACGAGCCTGTTACAAGACGAATAAGCACAGCGCTAGCTGTCCCAGCTTTAACGCTCACCCGCGGCAACTAAGTGGCAGCAGTTCTGCTCCCGGAAAGTCTGATGGCGTTGATTCGTCTGACAAAATTGTATGGTCGTGTACAAATGGACACGCTGTAAAGCGTCGTATAATATTATTCTTATCCAGCGGTTGTGACAATTTTTTCCCCAGTAAATGCATTCCAAGGCGGTAGTGAATTTCTCCTATTCGCAACAAAGAACGCTGAAAAGAAGCAATCAGGAACACTTATTAAATAATAATATGACGCTCTCACACATATAGCGAATAGGAACAAACGTTCATCAAAATCGATTTTTTTTTCGTTGAAGTTACCCGTAATTTAACGAGAATGTAGGAATAGACAAGGGTTGAAACTTTGGGTAGTGGTTCTTCTGGGCGCTCGCACGCTCGCGTTTCACGAAGTTCATCTTATGATACTTCCTTATATTTGTTATTGTGAAGTGTTGAGCCTTGACTAGGAGACTAGTTTGACGGGCACACCTAATTAACATGCACACGTTGCTCCACGAACTGCACAGCTGGTTGGAGCCTATGGTAACCTCTCCTGAGCGAGTGTACAATGCATGTACTTACTTGGGGCGCACGGGGCATTGTCATGAGCACCTATAAGTAAAGCAGTACTTGCTGAGAAGATGAAGTAAGACCAAAAGACGAGCTAGTTGGGGCATATACACCTTAAGGACGAACTAAGATGGGGACAAAGAGGGAGATGGAGAGGGAATCTTAGTTGGTGCTCGAAGGGTCGTTAACTTACATTGTTACCACGCAAGTAGTTGGACATGTAGAGAACCCGGATCGCACAGATGTGCCCGCTTTGAGCAGAACTTCAGCTAAGCGACCTTAGAAGGATGAATGTTAACCCACATGGGTGTGCGCAGAGTTCGTGGTGAAGAGGGAGACGTATCCCTGGCTCCGCGTCCCGCTCACCCGCCCGCTTCGGCCGTCACTTGAATTCGAAAGAAAGCAGGCTTCGTTCTTCGTTGTGGTTGAAAAAAATGAAATCAGACAACCACAGGCTATCAACAACAACATGCCTGTGGCTTAGTAACGTAGCGTTTTGGGCGTGTTGGCACGTCATAGTATAGTTTTCTAGTACACAAAGAAAAATACATGGACAGATGAAGACGGGCGAGGCGGTACTTGCCATAATGTTTATTCCAGAAAAAAAAATCAACCATATATAGAGGCAACATCACTTTTGAATCGTCAAGATTGCACACTTTGCAAATTCACATATAATGTCGTAGATAGGCTAACTCTTTACATGGAAGGGCAATTGATGGTTTAGAAATGTAGTTATCTGCCAGCTTAGCAATCATTTCAGCCTCAAACATTTCGCAGTTCAGCTGAACTCTGCTTCTACCGACAATCGAACACCCAATAAAAACTTGCCTTTGGCCATTGGCCATCCGGAAGTAAAAGGAGGCGGGGGAAACGGGAAGTAAGTAGCGTTTTGAATGCAGAATGGGTGGTCTCTTGGCCCTAATTATCGTCGAAAACCTGCGTGACCTTAGCTCTGCATCTTAAACAGCGACAGGACACGTCCGATGGAGTAAAAGTATGGTATAGACATGTCGCTCCCCTTAAGAAGGGCGATGCGGCCCTTCTCTCTGGCCTCCTCGCGTGCATGCATACGCCATTGCTTCTTTGAAAGACTAAGCACTAATAGTCCGTTAACTGCACAGTACATTCAAAATAAAAGTACCAGCCCCGTCCTGGATAACGAACGCTATACTTACAAAACGAGAGAAGAAAACGTGAGCGAATGCTGTAGTTTTGTAGAGCTGCAGCCGTATTTGTGAGGTAGTCAAGGTTTTATAAATTCGCCCTGTATTCTCTGAGTAGATTCTATCCTGTCAAAATGAGACAGTGGGAAAATCAAAGTTGTGCAACGTCAAGAAACGAACCCTGTTGCAACAGTACGTGTGAGGAATGACACACAGTCGTTCATGCAATGACTAGCTGCTTTTAGTAAATATGTCGTAAATTGCGGTGAAATTTTTGGCTCTTGCATTGCTCCTTCATCCTCTGTGTGCGTAAAGTAATGGCACGGTATTGCCCCGATAGACATTTCAGGACTTACTTATATTACAAATTCTGTGTCATAAATGAAAGAAAAACTATTTGTCATCACCTCAGTTAAAAGTTATGTCTTAAGAGCGTAGATCCTGCCCTACAAAACTTGCTGTTGGGTGAGGTGGCTGCATATGGGTAAAAAAAATATATTACAATCAGAAGGCTAATGCCAATTCTAAACTTCAAGTGCGAAATATTTTGGGGATGTTTGTGTTAGGTGTTTCAAGTTATAAGCAAACATTATGCGATGGTATTGAGTTCTGGCTCCTCTGACCAAAAGGGTGTTCTCACACTTTAAATAATTTCAATTTATGTTTCAATTGCGCATGCCATTAGAGCAGAGCTTTAAAAAGTGAGAAATTATCTCGTGTACCTTTCTTCTCTTTAAGTTATTTATATTTGCATTTTTTTCTTATCTATGAAACTAATTCTGGGTGTTTGTCTGGCGGGTGAGCGGCAGGGGGAGTGCTGATTGTAAATTTAACTGTTCTAAAAAATGGCTATTGATTTTTGTTCACGCATACTTTTTTCATTTTCTGTCATTTTTGCCAGGCTACAAGGTGGATAGCAAGGCCCAGTCAAACATTTGTTTGCTTCTAGTCGTATACCCCAAGACTAAGTTCAATATCGTCAATAAAGAATGAATAAATAAAAAAAAGCACGACATGAAGTAACCTGAATAATGAACTTGTAGTAGTTGTACTGTATAGATCGCAAAGTTTGTCCTATATGGCGCCTCTCGCACACTCAGTGTGAAAGCATGATTTTTCGTCTTGTTATCATTTGGAAAAAATTGTCTACCTTTTGCTTTCCGTCGTATATTGCCGTACATCAAAAGCTATTAGGCCGATAACAGTGCCCAAAGTTTTGCCTTAGCGGGCTTCGCTCACCCGCCGTCACGGCCAGGATACCAGCCATGATGCAACTTATAAGCTCATGTGAAAACAGGATTAGACGTAATACGCCATACCAAGCTGCTTTTTGCTCGCGTTCATGCAGGTTCCACAGAGAGGAAAGATAAAGAAGTCTCCGAAATGGCGGGTCGAAGCTGCCACTTGCATAGTAAGTTAAGTTGACAGCGCTGCAGTTTGTTAATCTAAAGCCTCGCCCTGAAATACGTGGTCGTTGCCGGCGCCTTTATAGTGACGGCAGGGCTAATGAAGAAAACAATCAATAATTCTGCATACTAAATCATGCGTGTGTGCCTGTGTGTTTGAAGGCAGGTGGGGTTGTGCTAAGAGTACGTGTAAACAGCTTATTAGCATTGATAATTCTTCAAAACACGCGTTGAAAAATCAAGGCATGTTCTTTTTTGTTGTTTTTGTGAGTGTTTATCCGCAAAATTTACGACCTTCACGCTTTCAAAATCTTTCTACTTCGGCAGAATTCGACAGGACATTCTGCCAGCGCGTAGACTTTTGCTTTCTCGCATGCAGGTGCCCATGACGCTTCCAATACTTCATATACATATATAATGACGTAGGGTAATTTTAGTGTAAAATATGAAAATATGCAATGCTTTTTTTCTGTTTTAGAACCCCTTTTGTTTTAGAACCCCTTTTTTAGAACCCCTTTTGTGTTTTAGAACCCCTTTTTAGAACCCCTTTTTTAGCTGAAAGCATATCTTTATGAGGTTGCTTGCTTCTTTTTTTTCTGCCGCTCAACCTTCATGCTCTACTACGGGTTGCTATTTTCAAGGTGAATTAAACAAGAAATCATTTGCTCATTTTCCTCCTGCTGGATACATTCTTGGCATTTTTTCATTGAAATGGTACAATTCCTTAGTAAATCGTGGGCTATTTTTTGGCAGGAATCCTAACGCCTACATCTCATTGCCGATGAGCCCACCCTCCACTCTGGACCACTGCTACTTTTACCGCCAAAACACATCATGACAAACCCCAGTACTAAAGACATGCTTCAAGCTTGTTTACTTGATGTCTCAGCAATTTATAGATAATTGGAATAACACTTTATCCAGAATCACCGGGTACGGTTAGGGATGCGAAAAGGGTCGTAAGAAGAAAAGTGATTTTTCGGTGTATCACCCGGTACGTGCGCAAGGATAACTCATGCTAAAAATAATTTTCTCTCCTGTAGCTTATAGTATATCATGTTCATAGGTGGGGCTCGCTTTGCTTGTCACCGACATTTCATTGTTGTTTTATAGACGAAGCCTGTCGTACAACGAATGCTCATATCATATACGTGATTGCGCGAACGTGTCTCTATGCAGTCGAATCCGTAGTGCGTTTTGCCAGGCATTTATCTTAGAAGTACCTGTCGAGTTCTACGCCCCGCCAAATTTGCTTCTTGTAGCCGAAGTTCGGGAACGCTGAGCAGAGACGATAATTTGGCCACCATGCTTTCTAGACATTGATTGATTTGTGGGGTTTAACGTCCCAAAACCATGCTTTCTAGACAGTGTGCAGTGTTACTACCCTTCAGTTGTAATTAGAACGTCATTTGAAGTTTCAACGGGCACCGTACTCTCCTTCTACAAAGGCATATTCCTACGTTCATTGTGGACATACACTGTGCCGTGGACACATCTTTTTTGTTTTGTTGTTTTGCCTTTTCGCTCACAATATCAAAGGAGAAACCGAAATAAAAAAACAACCCAAGGCTCCCTTTCTATCTATGCGTACACGCTGGGCAGACGTTCAAGCGGCTGTCACCATCTCGCTTCTTTTCTTTCTTTTTCCTTTCTTAACTAAGGGCATGATTACTCGCTCGCACCGCCCCACTGCCTCTTCAGTCCGCAAGGCTGATGTTTCTGCTCGTTTGGGGCACCTAATTTCGAGGACTCTGCTCGAAATCAGCTGCGTTACCCGCTCCTCCTTTCTAGGACGCAGCAGCGAATACAGGGGTGCATGCTGAACGTGGTAATTAAACGAGGAAACGCTAAGGGCGCTGAGGCGCCGGTGGAATGTGCGAAATGCTGTCTGATGCATAACAGAATAAAAAGGAGTTGCTGTAAAGGGGGGCTCTGGCACTCTGAAGAAGCAAAAATGAAACGTACACTCGTCTTCACGCTCTTTCTGCGTATGCGATGGTGTGCAGTTGGACAAGACGTGGTGGCACCGTCACAGAACTGTGGCCACAATGTTTTGTAAAACACTGGGCATGATATATGCTTCCACGGGCAAGATCGTGGCTGGGCCTTTTATACCGTTCACTAATCTGTATTTGTGCTGAAACTCAGCGAAACAGAACTCGTAGATAAATTAATTCCTTGCTTAATTAGGCTAGGGATAGTAGTAGTGGGGTGTACGCGTTCTTAGCTTGGTGTTGAACCGAAAGTTTGTTACAGGTGATGTTCCTTGCGCAGCCATGTTCATTAGGCACAACTATTGAAACCAATAGACAATAAAACAAAGTAAAGTATAGGGCTCATTATTTGGGGCTTCTTAACTGCACTGTAAGAATTCTCCCTTCAAATCGAAAGGAAATAGAGAGAGAGAATAAACTTTTCTTTGGCAAATGCATTGTACGCGCAAGGTGGGCGGCCTCCTTATTCCAGGTAGCCGTAGGCCTTCGCCATCTCCCGCGTCTGTTGAGTCATGCTGTGCTGAATCTTCAGGCCCTGGTCTGATAACTTGACCTCCCACTGCTGTTCGGTTATTGTGGTGGATGCAAGGCTTTGTATGCTTCCCCGAACCATATTATATAGGGTTTCTGGTACATTACAGTGCTTGCAGTTGTACGAGTACTCGGTTGATGATATGCGGCGAAGTAACGTACCGTGAACGTAGGTGTTAGCTTGCAGCTTCCTAAGGGTGACTTCCTAAGGGTCTTCTTTAATATCGCCAGCTCACCCCACCCTGACTCAGAAAGAGCTAAAGAACACAAAACACACTTTATTTGTCGATGGGATGCACACCAAGAACCCTTGAAGTAATCTTGCGATGTTTTACCATGTGAGCTACGACAGAGAACGCTCTCTAAACCACCCATTTTTTCTTGTAGGTATTTATGTGTGCTTACTACATAAATGCGTTAGGCCAGCGTTGTTCGTAGCACAGGTGGCAAGTGTGGATCATTATTCTTTTACAGAGGGCGCCACGAATCAAGTGATCTTCGCACAAGGTGAGGCTTGCCGATAATCCCTCGTTTGCTCTGAGTCCTCAAGTCTACCGGGACAAAGCCTTCGCTATGAAACTGCGGAAGAAGCACAATAGTGCGAGAGTCTCGTTTTATGCTCACAGAAAATGAGCCCTTTGGAGAACTGCCTTTCCTTCGTACCACTTTGTGCACTTATACGCAAAGTGAATCGTTATAGTTCATAGGCGTGTGACAATAACGTGGTCAGAAATGTGTGCTTATGAGTTTGCTATGAAAAATGTAGACCTCTTCAAGTAAGGTATTTATTCTAATATCCTAAGAATGACCACGGCATGCAGTCATTTCAGTTCGCAGGTACAAATCGTATTGTGGGTTAAATAGCCATATGTCTGTAGTAGCACGCAATGCCGCCACAACGTTGAAGCGAGTTTGCTCAATGTTGTGGTAACGTTTTGCCAAAGTTTGATGCTTCAAGGGATATGAATAATGGAGTAGTCCAACAACGTACTAAATCACCCTCTCTGGCCAGTTTTAGTGCACCACTAGAATAGCCAATGGAAAGAAAAGAAAAAGAAATGGCAGATCCTATGTACTAGTGGGAATCGTTGATATGCGAAGCACGAATAACAAACGTTGATATGTCACTTTAAAGCAAGCACAGTGGTAGGAGGCAGACGTAAATTTTCCCGTACATGACTTTCATGCCTAGCATTATTATGTTTGCACGTGTCATTTATCTTCGCTGTCTATTGACGTCACGTGATACTAAATTTAGTACCACGTGACGTGATATGAGGAGCTGGCGAAACGGCTGTGAGCGCGCAATGAGCGTTGCATGTAGTCATGCTTGATATGCCACGTGTGTCATGGCTCTTATGTTCGGACGTGCCATTTACTTTCATCGTCCATTCACGACACGTAATGTCAAATATATGTGAAGCTAGCGAAATGGCCGCGAGCACGCAAGGAGGGTAGCACATAATCACGTTTGACATGACACGCATGCCATGGCTATCGTGTATGAACGTGCATTTGCCTTCATCATCCGTTCACGTCACCTGATACCAAATTTGGTATATGTGGAGATAGGGAAACGGCCGCGAGCACGCTATGAGCGTAGCATGTAGTCATGTTTGACATGACACGCATGTCATGATTATCATGTTTGGATGTATCATTTGCTTTCATCGTCCGTTCATGTCACCTGATGCGAAATTTGGTATATGTGGAGCTAGCGAAACGTCCATGAGCTCGCTATGAGCGTAGCACGTAATCATGTTTAACATGATATGCATCCCATGATTATTATGTTTAAACGTATTTATCTTTTGGTATTTTGGTATCTTTTGGTATCTTTTGGTATATTTTGGTAAATTTGGTATATCTGGAGCTTGCTAAACTGCTGCGAGCGCTCAATCAGTGTAGGATGTAGTCATTATTTACATGACAAGTATGTCATGATTATCATGTTGGACCTGTCATTTACCTTTGTCATCCACTCACGTCCCATTATAACAAATTTGGTGTATGTGAAGCTAGAGAAACGACCGCGAGCGCACCATGGGCGTGGCGTAGAGTCATGACTTGTCATAACATGAAAATCATGACATGAATATCATGATTTCCACGTTAAAGTCTGTCACTTATGTTCGTTATGCAGTCATGTCATACCATACCAGTTTTGCGAAGTGCCATGTAAACAAAACAACCGTAAGAGCCGCAAGACCAAAAAATGTAAATCATAACATTACCGACACACATCATAATTATTATGCTTTCACTTGACAATTATTTTAGTCATACAGTCATGTCATACCATACCAGTTTTGGTAATGGTATCATTATCGAAATGGCCAGGAGAGCAACATGTCGTAGGCGGATAGATAGATAGATAGATAGATAGATAGATAGATAGATAGATAGATAGATAGATAGATAGATAGATAGATAGATAGATAGATAGATAGATAGATAGATAGATAGATAGATAGATAGATATTGACATTGACGTGTGGTATAATATAGTATTGATGATCATCATCATCACCACCATCATCATCATCATCAGCCTGACTACGTCCACTGCAGGACAAAGGCCTCTCCTATGTTCCGTCAGTGAACTCGGTCCTGTGCTTGCTGCTGCCAATTTATACCCGCAAACTTCTTAATCTGATCTGCCCATCTAACCTTCTGTTTCTCCCTAACCCGCTTGCCTTCACTGGGAATCCAGTTAGTTACCCTTAATGACCAGCGGTTATCCTGTCTACGCGCTACATGCCCGGCCCGTGTCCATTTCCTCTTCTTGATTTCAACTGTGATATCCTTAACCCCCGTTTGTTCCCTAATTCACTCTGCTCTCTTCTTGTCTCTTAAGGTTACACCTACCATTTTCCTTTCCTTTGCTCGCTGCGTCGTCCTCAATTTAAGCTGAACCCTCTTTGTAAGTCTCCAGGTTTCTGCTCCATAGCTAAGTACCGGCAAGATGCAGCTGTTATATACCTTCCTCTTGAGGGATAGTGGCAATCTACCTGTCATAATTTGAGTGTGCTTCACCCCATTCTTATTCTTTCACTTACTTCAATCTCGTGGTTCGGCTCCACGGTTATTACCTGCCCTTAAGTAGACATAGTATTTTACAACTTGAAGTGCAATATCACCTATCTCGAAGCGCTGATCTATTCCGAAGTTGTTGTACATTACTTCCGTTTTCTGCAGAATAATTTTAAGACCCACCTTTCAGCTCGCCTTGTCTAACTCCGTAATCATGAGTTGCTATTCATTCCCTGAGTTACCCAGCAATGCAATGTCATCAGCGAAGCGCAGGTTACTAAGGTACCCTCCATTAAGTCTTATCCCTCACTGTTCCCATTCTAGGCCTCTGAAAACCAACTGTAAGCACGCAGTAAATTGCACTGGGGAGATTGTAACTCCCTGCCTTACACCCTTCTTGATTGGTATTCTGCATGCTTTTTTATGAAGCAATATGGTAGCAGTTGACCCCCTGTAGATTTCTTCCAGGATGTATATAGATACTTAATCGACGCCCTGATTTCGCAGTGTCTGCATGACTGCCGATATTTCTACTGAATCAAACGCTTTCTCGTAATCTATCAAGGCTATGTATAAAGGTTGGCTATATTCTGAGCATTGCTCTATTACCTGATTGATAGTATGAATGTGGTGGATTAATGAGTAGCCTGTTCGAAATCCTGCTTGTTCCTTTGGTTGATTGAATACTAATGTTTCCTTAACTCTGTTAGCAATTACCTTTGTAAATAACTTGTAAACTATGGAGAGTAACCTGATCGGCCTGTAATTCTTGAAGTCCTTGTCATCTCCCTTCTAATGTATTAAGATGATGTTAGCAATTCTTCCAAGACTCTGGCACTCTTCCCGTCAACTTTGAAAACAGGGTGGCTAGTTTTTCTAACACAATCTGTCCTCCGTCTTTCAGCAGATCTGATATTACCTTGTCCTCACCAGCAGCTTTACCTCTTTGCAAGCTCTCCAAGGCTTTTCTGACTTGTATCATTACTGGTGGGCCGTCATCGGGGTTACTGCTAGTTCTTACAGTATTAAGGTCGGGGTTGTCCCGGCTACTGTACAGGTCTTTGTAAAACTCCTCCGCTATTTTAACTATCCTATCATATTGGTAGTTATTTTGCCTTCTTGTCGCTTAGTGCATACATCCAATTTCTGCCTATGCCAAGTTTTCTCTTCACTGCTTTGACGCTTTCTCCGTTTTTCAGAGCGTGTTGAATTCTCTCCATGTTATACCTTCTTACATCAGATACCTTACGCTTATTAATCAAGTTCGAAAACTCTGCCAGTTCTAATTTGTCTGTTGTACTTGAGACTTTCATGCTTTGACGCTTTTTAATTGTAGTATTATTACTTGACCTCAAAACTCTGAATCTGCTGCGAGTTGGCCATCTGGAAAGTCAGTGGCAATCAGATGAACCAATACAGGCTCACTCGCAACGTCCACTGTCCATACGTTAGCACCCACAGATACACCTTTTTCAAAATGCGCTGAATGCCCCTTTAGCAATATCACTGCACCATGCCGTTTCGTCTGATTAAAAAAAATAACGTTGACACTGAGGAAACTGGACACAAAGACTTGTATGAAGATATCTTTGTTTTGCATGACAGCCATGTTCATCATAGTACATATGAAACTAGGACCATGACTATGCACTGTTTTTGCGGTAATCAGATTGCTATGGCGTAGAATTTGTTGATTCTAATTCTAGTGATGTTACTCGAAAAGTGGTGTTAAATAAAAAAAATCACCCTTTAGGATGTAGGTACGACGTACTAAACACACGCGGCTAGGGATAGCTATATGATCTTCCATAGAAAAGTACCAAGTGCTCTAAATCGTTAACCACTTCTTTTAAACTAAAATTTTCCATTACCAATGCATGAGACATGGTGTTGCCATTCATCTTTATAGTAGGTTCTCATATTAGCTTTTGTTAAGGATACTCCTGATAGGAGAACGTGTCATCAGAGGTTTAACATTGTTAATATTTCCACGTTCCATTTCCCAAGTTTTTGTTATCGTCCCAAAACACCACACGATTCTCAGCGCAAACCGCGCCTGCAGTTTTCGAGAGGGTTCCGGACTGTAGTAGATAATTTCGATAAGATCACGCCTACTGTGCGAATGGTACAGATTGTTCTGGAACGTACGCCGCCGCCAGCGATAGCGCTAGAAAATTCGACGGTGGCAGTATAAATGCCGACGCGCTTCGCCGCTTGTCAGTTGTTGATCGAAGGCCGATGCTCCGTTCGCCGCTATCAGTCTGAGACTGCTATCTCTGCGAGACTGCTTCTGTAATTGGACTTTCTGTTTACCGGGCACAGGTTCGCCCAAATAAACAGTTAAATCCCAACAAGAAGTCTGCTGTCTTCGGCCACGTCACGACCCCGTGACATTTGGTGGAGGTGCTGCTTCGTTCATGTACCGGACGCCCCCGTCAAGCCGTGAACCCAGCCCACGTCGCGGAGAAGACACCCACGCCAACCAGGAGCAGCGAACAAGCCGCCGACAGCAAGGGCTACCACCGGAGTACGGGCTTCTACACGACAAGCCGCGGAAGACTAAGGCCATGACCGCGACTGCAGCGACAATGACAACCGCAGCGTCCCAGCCCACGATGGTCATGCATCAACCTAGGGAACCACCAATTTTCCATGGGTCATCGTTCGAAGACCCGGAGTCCTGGCTAGAGACATACGACCGTGTGGCCGCCCTCAACCACAGGGACCATGACGAAAAGCTGCGTCGTGTGTTCTTCTATTTAGAAGACACCGCAAGGACCTGGCTCGAAAATCGGGAGTCCACGCTCCGAACGTGGGATGTTTTCTGCGGCGCATTCCTGCAAACGTTCGCGAGCGTCGCTCGAAAAGAGAGGGCCGCTGCTTTATTAGAGACCCGGGTTCAGCTACCAAATAAAAATGTCGCCATTTTCACAGAAGAAATGACCCGACTATTCCGTCACGCTGACCCAGACATGCCTGAGGAGAAAAAAATTCGTTTCCTCATGCGAGGGGTCAAACAGGAGCTCTTCGCGGGGCTGATGAGAAACCCACCGAAAACCGTCCAAGAATTTGTAGCCGAAGCGACCACTATTGAAAAGACCCTGGACATGCGCACCAGACAGTATAATCGTCGCCTGACGGCAGACTGCGCTGCTGCTCAAGCCAGTAACTCCGGAGACCTGCGTGAAACGATCCGAGCGATCGTGCGGAAAGAGCTGCGCAAGCTGTTGCCTTCGGCACAGCCTCAAGTGGATTCGATCGCCGACATTGTGCGAGAAGAAGTTCGGCAATCGCTTCAAATTCCCCACGCACCGCTGCCCGAGCCGGAAGCTATGAGCTACGCCGCTGCACTGCGCCACAACGCTCCTCCCCGTCCACGCCAAAACGCCGCCCCATCGCACTTCCGTCGACAGACGCCACCGCCGCCACCACCCCCACCGACGTCATACCATTCGCCAGCGGCCCAGTGCAGTGCACCGAGGAAGACTGACGTCTGGCGCACCCCTGACCATCGCCCGCTCTGCTACCACTGCGGCGAGGCCGGACACACATACCGCCGTTGCCAGTACCGACAGATGGGACTGCGTAGCTTCGCCGTCGATGCACCGCGCCCACAGCCAGGAGAACGACCACGTGACATCACTGAATACCTGACAGGAACTCGGTGGACACCACGAAGCCCTTCGCGTTCGCCGTCGCCCAGCCGCCGCACGTCACCGCACCACCGACAGTACTCTGGCCCTACGCGGGGCCGGTCTCCTAGCCCGTATCCGGGAAACTAAGGGCAGCAACCGATGGAGGTGCGGTTGCTGTGCGACGAACTACCGAAGACCCTCCGACGACGACGACGCCGCGACGGAGCTTTCCGAACACAACGCCAACCAGGCAAAGCCCTGACGGCGAAAGCTCACTTACCGAAGGTGGCCTGACGACGCAACATGGAAGTAGTGAAACAAGCCGACGCAGCCGTGACCCGACGCCACGCCCTAACTGTAATGCGAGACGGCGAACTAGCGACCTCGACGTTCTTATCGACGGCCACAGTGTGACCGCTCTCGTCGATACAGGAGCCGACTATTCTGTCATCAGTGGGTCGTTCGCCGGCGAAGTTAAAGAAAAATAGGACAGCTTGGAAAGGCCCTGAAATCCGCACAGCCGGAGGTCATCTCGTAACGCCTGCAGGAGTCTGCACAGCGACAGTCACCATTAACGGCCGTATTTATCCTACAGACTTCGTAGTCCTACAGCGTTGCTCGAGAGATGTCATCCTTGGCATGGACTTCTTATGCCTCCATGGTGCTGTCATCAACCTAAAAACAAAGTTGATAACATTATCCACAGAAGAAGCACTACCGCCGCGCACGCCGTCTGGACACCATGCCTTGAATGTGCTGGAAGAACAAGTCACCATTCCGCCTCGCTCAAGCGTCATTATTTCAGTCGGCGCTCCTGAATCACCTGACTTCGAAGGCGTCGTTGAAGGCAGTCAGCATCTGTTGGTCACCCGAAATATTTGCGTCGCAAGAGGAATTGCAGAGTTGCGGGGAGGCAAAGCAACGGTTATGCTCACAAATTTCAGCAATGAGTACAAACATGTGAACAAAGGAACAACGGTCGCATACATCGAAGAAATTGTCGAAGCCACCAGTGCTTTCGCCCTCGCCGATTCTGCGGAACCTGCTCAGAGGAACCAAGCCCCTCCCATAGCTTTCGACGTCAATCCCAGACTTCCGAACGATAAGCAAGAACAGCTCAAGGCCTTGCTCCTGCAATACGAAGATTGCTTTTCGTCGTCATCGAAAATTCGGCAGACCCCAATCACGAAACATCGCATCATAACCGAAGAAAATGCCAGACCAGTCCGTCAGAGTCCGTACAGGGTTTCGACGCGAGAACGTGAGGCCATCAAGAGACAAGTTGATGAAATGCTGCGGGATGACATTATCCAGCCGTCCAAGAGCCCATGGGCATCCCCCGTGGTGTTAGTAAAGAAAAAGGATGGGACCCTACGTTTCCGCGTCGATTATCGCCGCCTGAACAAAATCGCAAGAAAGGACGTGTATCCTCTCCCACGAATAGACGACGCACTTGATCGGCTCCATAACGCCAAGTACTTTTCGTCAATGGACCTCAAGACTGGCTATTGGCAAATCGAAGTCGACGAAAGAGACCGAGAGAAGACGGCGTTTATAACACCGGACGGCCTCTTCGAGTTTAAGGTGATGCCCTTCGGCCTTTGCTCAGCGCCTGCAACTTTTCAACGCGTTATGGATACAGTACTGTCATGTTTGAAGTGGCAGACTTGCCTTGTGTACTTGGACGACGTCGTCGTGTTTTCCTCGAGTTTCGACGAGCATCTTCGGCGCCTTGAAGCTGTACTTCAAGCCATCAAGACTTCCGGACTCACACTGAAGCCAGAAAAGTGCAGATTTGCGTACGAAGAGCTCTTGTTTCCGGGGCACGTTATCAGCAAGTCTGGAGTTTGTCCTGATCCACGGAAAACAGCCGCCATCGCCGAATTCCCGCCGCCCACTGACAAGAAAGCCGTGCGCCGATTTCTGGGCCTGTGCGCCTATAATAGGCGGTTCGTGAAAAACTTCGCCCGCATCGCCGATCCTCTCACTAACATTACCAAGGCCGACGTCGAGTTCAAGTGGGAAACGCCACAGGAACACGCTTTCCAGGAGCTTAAACATCGCCTCCAGGTGCCTCCGTTGCTTGCCCATTTCGACGAATTCGCCGAGACAGAAATACATACTGACGCAAGCAGCGTAGGTCTTGGCGCCGTTCTTGTGCAGAGGGCTGACGGACTTGAAAGTGTTATTAGTTACGCCAGCCGATCGCTATCCAAAGCAGAAGCAAATTATTCCACAACAGAAAAGGAGTGCCTCGCCATCATCTGGGCTACGTCGAAATTTCGTCCATACCTCTACGGCAGGCCCTTCAAAGTTGTGAGCGACCACCACGCCTTGTGTTGGCTAGCCACTTTGAAGGACCCTTCAGGTCGCCTCGCACGATGGAGCCTGAGACTTCAAGAATATGACATTACTGTCATTTACAAGTCCGGCAAAAAACACTCCGACGCCGACTGTCTTTCTCGTGCGCCTGTCGACCAACCGCTACCCGACGACCCGGATGACGACTACTTCTTGGGAACGATAACTACCGACGACTTCGCTAAACGACAGCGGGCCGACCCGGAACTTAAAACCCTAATAGAATACCTCGAAGGCAGGACCGCCGAAGTCCCGAAGGTACTCAAGCGCGCACTTGCGTCGTTTTTTCTACGAAACGGTCTTCTACAGAAGAAAAACTTTTCACCGCTTCGGGCTAAGTATCTCCTTGTAGTGCCTTCAGCTCTGCGACCAGAACTCCTGCAGGCCCTGCACGATGATCCGACGGCAGGGCACCTCGGCGTTTCTCGCACGCTCGCGAGGATACAAGAAAGGTACTACTGGCCGCGTCTTACCACCGACGTCACTCGTTATGTGAGGACATGCCGGGACTGTCAGCGACGCAAGACACCGCCGACAAGGCCAGCGGGACTTCTGCAGCCAATGGATCCACCTTGCCGACCTTTCCAGCAGATTGGTATGGACCTACTGGGGCCATTCCCGACGTCGGCTTTCGGAAACAAGTGGATCGTGGTAGCTAACGACTACCTCAGCCGCTACGCCGAGACAAAAGCCCTGCCAAAAGGCATTGCATCCGAGGTAGCTAAGTTCTTCGTCGAAAATATCGTCCTACGTCACGGCGCCCCGGAGGTTCTTATCACCGACAGAGGAACGGCATTCACTGCCGACTTAACTCAAGCGATCTTGGCATACAGCCAAACAAACCACCGCCGGACGACAGCGTACCACCCACAGACCAACGGCCTCACCGAGCGGCTTAACAAGACGATCGCCGACATGCTGTCAATGTACGTCGATGTCGAACACAAGACGTGGGATGCCATTCTTCCGTATGTGACCTTCGCATACAACACGGCGGTGCAGGAGACGACGCAGATATCTCCATACAAATTGGTCTACGGAAGGAGCCCGGCAACGACGCTCGATGCCATGTTACCCATTGTCACCGAGGAAGAAAACCTCGATGTGAGCGAGTACCTTCATCGCGCCGAAGAAGCCCGACATCTTGCGCGGCTCCGTATCAAGAATCAACAGATGACCGACAGCCACCGTTACAACCTTCGACGACGCTTCGTGGAATACCAGCCCGGTCAACGTGTTTGGGTGTGGACGCCGATACGCCGACGTGGACTAAGTGAAAAGCTTCTGCGACGGTACTTCGGACCGTACAGGGTGGTTTGACGTCTCGGCCCACTTGATTACGAGGTTGTCCCCGACGGCATCACGAACTCTCAACGACGCCGTTCGCGACCTGAGGTCGTCCATGTCGCACGCCTCAAGCCGTTTCATGCGCGTTAACAAACTGAAACAGTGTTTTTTTTTGCATTATTGTTGTATCGTAATTTATTCATTGTACTTTCTTGCATTATTATTGTACCTTCATCTTTAGTTAAAGCATCGAGACGATGCCTTTTTCAGAGGGGGGCAATGCCACGTTCCATTTCCCAAGTTTTTGTTATCGTCCCAAAACACCACACGATTCTCAGCGCAAACCGCGCCTGCAGTTTTCGAGAGGGTTCCGGACTGTAGTAGATAATTTCGATAAGATCACGCCCACTGTGCGAATGGTACAGATTGTTCTGGAACGTACGCCGCCGCCAGCGATAGCGCTAGAACATTCGACGGCGGGAGTATAAATGCCAACGCGCTTCGCCGCTTGTCAGTTGTTGATCGAAGGCCGATGCTCCGTTCGTCGCTATCAGTCTGAGACTGCTATCTTTGCGAGACTGCTTCTGTAATTGGACTTTCTGTTTACCGGGCATAGGTTCGCCCAAATAAACAGTTAAATCCCAACAAGAAGTCTCCTGTCTTCGGCCACGTCACGACCCCGTGACAAAATTATGTTGCATGCTGTGTATCCACGAGTACTCGTGACTTGTCTTCGCAAAGCCGCATTGAAATTCGCAATGGCGTTCATCTAGGAAAACATGAGCCTGACTAAGTAAGAATATTCTCTGTATGTTTTACCAGCTCTAAAGAATCAGCCCTTTACTACCAGCTCTCCGCATTCCAAGTTTGTTAAGCGTGAAATAGCGATGAACTGTGGGCGTGGTTTCCCAGAGAAGTCTTTCCGGCGTGGAGTCACTGAGAGTGCAAGCGTGCCGCTTCACGGAGGCAGAGTTTAGTGAATTTGGGACGTCTATTACGGAAGGCCCTCCCAATGAGGTGAGAACTTGGACACATTTTTTCAGGAAAATGCTACTCAAGTCAGCTTAGTACTTATCGAGTAGGCACGTTCATTAGCCAACACAACGCTTGAATAAAGCAGTGTTGGTGTGCTCTGCACAGTGACAGGTAAACTTATGTGGCCTCGCCTTGATGTGAATGAGCAAAGAATGCGAGAGTGCCCAAAAACTAACTGTTGGGTTCGTGTCCTCCACTGAATGCGTTGTTTACAGCATCCTATTGTCCGGCGGGAAATGTCGCTTAAAATTGACTCTGCGCTGTTTCAATAAATGATGGTTGTTGTGAACTCTCAGTTGCAACTGAAAAGAGAGGGCTTATCCAAAAGTCTGGTTGCGCATGCCTAGAGGGAGGGGGCTTCTTTGAAATACCAGCGCCTTCATTGCGTGCTGAATTTCGGGAGCATAGAACAGTGGTATCATCGGTTGGCTTGAAGGGGGGATGAGGCAACAAGGTTCTATGTGGAAGCAGTGTGGGTGCACCCTAACATTTAATACACTGATTCGGGTGTTTGAATCGGGTCGTGACCAGATTGGACGACAGATTTGTGAGGCGTGATTGCTTTGTGTGGTTTTACGTCCACAAAACCACGATATGATTATGAGATTGATGAGTGATATGTGGGGCTTAACGTCCCAAGACCACCATATGATTATGAGAGACGCCGTAGTGAAGGGCTCCGGAAATATTGACCACCTGGGGTTCTTTAACGTGCACCCAAATCTGGGCACACGGGCCTCCAACATTTCCGCCTCCATCGGAAATGCAGCCGCCGCAGCCGGGATTTGTACCCGCGACCTGCGGGTCAGCAGCCGAGTACCTTAGCCACTAGACCACCGCGTCTGGGCGATATGATTATGAGAGACGCCCTAGTGGAGGGCTCCGGTAATTTTTACCACCTGGGGTTCTTCAACGAGCATCCAAATCTGAGCACACGGGCCTACATCATTTCCGCCTCCGTCGGAAATGCAGCCACTGCTGCTGGGATTCGATCCCGTGACCTGCGGGTCAGCAGCCGAGTATCTTTGCCACTAGACAACCACGGCGGGGCGATTTGTGAGGCTATACATATATAGAGCGAGACATACAGAGGCGTAAGTGTACCCTCAATTATATAGAAAGTGAAGGGTAGAGAGGGAGAGCATGATAAGCATTTAGCGAGGGCACATGCGCGAAACGTAGCTCTTTCACGGAATGGTGATGCTTTAATGAGCTTAGATTGCTTTTTTGCTATTGTTATCGTTTTGTAGGCCATGTGTCGGCAGTAAAATTTTCAGCTCATGTGTAGCGGTCGTCTTGCGTTGCTTCATTCCTTGTTAGTGTTTTCGCTTTGATGTAATATCTATTCTAGTGGAAGCCAGCCAATAAAAAAAAGGGGGGGGGCGTTTCAGTTTTAACAGCTGATGATTTAAATGTGGGGTTTAACGTCCCAAAATTACCATGGGTATTTGAGAGACGCCCTAGTGGAGGGCTCCGGTAATTTCGACCACCTGGGGTTCTTTAACGTGCACCTAAATCATGAGCACATGACAGCATTAACAGCAATATTGCAGTCTGCTTGCGGGTTCAGAAAAGTGCAAAATAGTCGCTGGTTCTCGATAATGACCTGAGTAATCATAAAATAGCATTTTAATGAAAGAAAATCGCGAATTTCTTTGTGAGCAATATTTATGGCGATGCCTGTTTTTTTTTCTATTTAGCCCGCCTAACTTAGCGGGTTAAGATAATATTCTTCAGACCTACGGAGAACTGACTGCTCAATTTAAAGCCATACACACGCACATCACCCCAGGTGATTCGGCTATCCAGAAAGAAAAAAATCAGTTCTGAGGCAATGCTCACATTTATACTCTTATTTCAAAGATTGGAAAGATTTTCCCACCGATCAGCGATTATTGATCACTGAAGACACATATAGATTCCGTGACGCAGCTTCCAATCTAATATTTCATCGAAGCGAATCACATGCTTGCGCAGCGTGGGAGGTGATTATTGCTAATATTAGATGTGGAACACTTTCAGTGCCGAAAATTCTTGTTACCTTTCCTAAATGAGACCGTTCACCTGACAAACCACGAATATAAGACCAATCGCAGAGCTGGAGCGAAAGTTGGCGCACTTTCAAACGTTGGCATGTAGCAGGAGTGACCTTCTTGATTGATTTGATTTGTGGGGTTTAACGTCCCAAAACCACCATATGATTATGAGAGACACCGTAGTGGAGGGCTCCGGAAATTTTGACCACCTGGGGTTCTTTAACGTGCACCCAAATCTGAGCACACCGGCCTACGACATTTCCGTCTCCATCGGGAGTGACCTTCTTGTCAGGTGACAATAATTTCCTTCAGTTCATTTGTTTTGCAGTCACAAAAGCCTTTGAAACGTCAGAGAAACGGCAGGCAGGTGTAATAAACAAACATGTTTGGCGTAACTAACTTGCCAAGTTAGCTTTCCCACAAATGTTTCGATAACTGTCCTATTCCGACTCGTTCAACTTGCGCTTATTGCGCAGCTGCATAATGGAATCATTTCAGAGAACTATAAGAAATTCCATTAATAAATCAGGCTGGCTTTCTTTCTATCTTGGCAGCTTAAGATGCCCAAGACCAGCGTTTTCATTGAAGCCCTCCAATAGAGCAGACAACATTCGCCATCTTTCGTTAAAGTAACGAAGCACGAGCCTTCTTTTTCAGCTCCTCAATCAATATCTTCTGCGGCATGCGAGCACTCTCCGAGGCCACGAGACCAAAAGTGAAAATGAGTGTTGGTCTCGGAGGCGAAGCGAAACGTTAAGCATTTTGCAGACTTTGCGATAGATGGCGACGCTCATTCGATCAACGTAGAGTAACTGTATATGGTCCACTACAGTTAGTCTAGATCAACAAACTCAATATGCATCACTCGCCGCTCAGGACACCCGCTTGTGCCGTCACTGACACTAACAGATTAGCATGGTTTCTGCTATTCACCGGGGTAAAGTATTGGTGGTGAATGCGCAATGAAAAAAAAAAGAAACGTTGCATGCCAGTTCATTGAAATATATTATTCGATTCGATCAAGCGAGAAAATATGAAACGCAAACGAACGTTGAGAAACGTATAGGATGGTTAAACAATAACCGGTATTTTAAATCTTATCCGCCTGTTTAAGTTGATTCAAATATTTAACCTTTCAATGCATACGGCGTCCACCCTATTTCGTTGTCATTTTGGCAGCTATGAAGGTGAGATGTATAAGAAAAAATTTGGCAGATTCCACATGCCTTGGCAGTTTGCACTATGCGAGCCATGCGGATTGTAGGTTACTGTGTTGTAATGTATTATTTATTGATCGATACGCTACAAGGTGGCATGAAGATATGTACAAATGCACGTGAACATATACGTTAAACCGACGCATATATTTTATATTACCAGTTGTTTACTGTTGCGAAACGATGCTAACAGCAACATGAATATTAGGAACACCTGAAGCGGTAAGCTCATATGAAGCACTGGTGCTCGCGGCGATAGTGACCCTATGCACTTCCACATAAATGTACTTCAGTGGATAGCGCCTAACAACAATTGACGATAACCCGACGTAATAGCTTTATCAAGGAAGCACAAATCTGATGTTTATGAATTTATACAGCCAGCACTGCAAACACAATCGACGTTACACCAGCATGAAGGTATATTTGAAAAGTAGTTCCGAGGCCTGCAGTGGCTCTGAAGTAAGTTAATTGATTGCCCCGAAGAATGCTGGGGTTGGGTTCCTGCTAGGACCATGACGTGTACTTTTTTAATTCGTTCAATCAGCGCTGCCGATGTTTACTTGTTGACAATATTACTCGGTACATAAAAGTTGTCTAACATCTGTGGCGCGTAGCCGCATATCTTTGGTGTATAATCGCATATCTGTGGAAAATACCTGCGCACAGGTGTGTGCCACACGTCTGGCGGAAAAGGTTTGACGACTTACACGACCGGGATTGTTTTTGTTTACCCCACTGTAAGGGGTAGATCACGAGAGAACTCAGACGTAGGCGAATAGATAGATAGATAGATAGATAGATAGATAGATAGATAGATAGATAGATAGATAGATAGATAGATAGATAGATAGATAGATAGATAGATAGATAGATAGATAGATAGATAGATTTTCAAAGGACCGCCTTACACTAAAAGATACTTCGCATCTAAAGTACATGCAAAAAGGAAACCTATTATAATCATGTGTAATAAAGTACAACAAGGTGTTGGATAGGTAAGTGAGGGTGAGGAGGATGAAAGAAGGAGGGCAATGACAGGGGCGACACTGCTTTCCAAATCTTCAAACCATCTGGGCGTAGTTTCCCAAATGTCATTTATTTTCACCCTTTATTCTTATCCTCTTAGTGTAGCGTAACAAAACGCGGGCGTGGGCGGTTGATGTTTCTGTCATTCTTTCCCCTCCGACTTCCTTTTCCTCGACCTGCGAGCACACGCCAGCTGGTGTGCGCAAGTATCACTAGTCACCAAGATTGGGAATTCGGCTCCACTCCAACTGGGGTGATCCGGCCTAAGCGTCGTTACGAAATAAAGCATACGTGTTTTCATCTTGAGAATTTTGTGCATAATGTCTGGCACATGATGGCAATCCTTAGGTTAGGTAGACAAGTGTCATATTTCTATACGTACTCGGCTGCTGACCCGCAGGTCGTGGGTTCAAATCTCGGCTGCGGCGGCTGCATTTCCGATGGAGGCGGAAATGTTGTAGGCCCGTGTGCTCAGATTTGGGCACACGTTAAAGAACCCCAGGTGGTCGAAATTTCCGGAGTCCTCCACTACGGCGTCTCTCATAAACATATGGGGGTTTTGGGATGTTAAACCCCACAAATCAATCAATCAATCATATTTCTATGCCATGTTACCATTCCTTGTAAATATTGCTAGCAATCGTTGGGTTTTTACGTCCCAAAACTCCGATATGATTATCACCAACGATGTTGTGAAAGGCTGTAGAAATTCGGACAATCTGGTTTACCATTTTTGGCTACGGCCAGCCGGTCATGTTTTTGGTAGAGCCTACATTTGTTCTTAAGCTGTGATCATTTATGTTTTACTTTTTTACAACGTAAGAGTAAATGTAGGCTACACTAAATGTTCCAGCCGTTGCACACAAGTATAATTTGTGTACTTTCTCATTTCAACGAAATTTTCTCATTGATCCCGCGTTCTTGAGGTAGTCGAATTTCGTTACGCGATTGCATATGTGTCACCAACTTTAACACAAGCCCACGATTCCTTATCAATACGCCTGATTGACTCGACAGCCTCCACTTTTCCCTCTTTTCTCTCACTACATTGTTTTTATCCTTCCCTTTTTCAAAGTGCGTACTCCATCTAATGTGCTTTTAGACTGCCTACGAGCTCGGAGACACTTTCATTTCATTTCATTTTATTTTATTACCTTAAAGACCCCACTAGGGGGTGTTACATAAGGGGTGGATGTAAAGAAATCATACAAAAAGAAAATGCTAACTTATATGTTAATTGCAAGACAGACAATGTGTTACATTTTGTAAAAATAAACTCGGGCAGGTAATGACGGCAGTGCTGTGGGAAAGGTCGTTCCATTCAGATGATTCCCGTGGAAAGAAGGAGGCAGAAAATGTCTTGGTGTGGCTGCGTGGACGGGTGACTTGTAAGGCATGACCAGTGCGATGAGATATGCGGGCTGGATTGGTGATAAAGTCCGGTCGGTCACGTGAGCTGTAATAGAACTTATGAAACAGAGCTAGGGTGGCAATGCGACGACGAAGTGCAAGAGCTAATAGAGATGATTCTTCTTTCAATGATGACACACTGACATGATATGAATATGATGAATGAATAAATCGTACTGCGCGGTTCTGCAGTGCCTCAAGTGAATTTGTTAAGTAAGCCTGAGGCGGGCTCCAAATGGCAGCCGCAGTAAGACGGTAAGTTGGGCCAGTTGGTTAGGATCCATCGTGAACTTACAGCACAACACCAGAAAAAATACAGGACAGGGAAGGAGCAAAAGAGCGCCGTCTTTTCTTTCTCTTTTGCTCCTTCCCTGTCCTGTGTATTTTCTGGTGTTGCGCTGTAAGTAAGTTACCGATGGCAGCCGCATACTCAAGCTTTGGCCTGATAATAGGTTTGTAGGCTTGAAGTTTCAGGTGTTTGGGAGCGTGGCGTAAATGACGTTTCAGAAATCCAAGTGATTTGTTAGCACCCGCTATTATGTTAGTGACATGCGCACCCAACGTTAGATCATATGACAATGTTACACCTAGATACTTATAAGATTCGACTCTGTCCAAGTCAACATTACCGAGTGTGTAAGGAAAAGTTGAAGGGTTTTGACGACGTGAGAAAGATAATGATTTGCATTTAGTTGGGTTAAGTGTCATGAGCCTATGGTCGCACCATGCTTGAATAGAGTTAAGATCATGTTGAAGTGCTTGCTGCTCAGATGGATTAGTAATAGTACGATAAATGACGCAATCATCGGCGAACATGCGAATGTGACATAAAACATGCAAAGGTAAGTCGTTAATGCATATTAGGTACAGTAGAGGACCTAACTCCGAACCTTGGGGAACACCGGACGTAACTGCAAGGGGGTTAGAAACACACTCATTAACAAAAACTGATTGGGAGTGATTCCTCAGAAATGCTGCAATCCAATTAAGAACGTTAGGGTTAATGTTTAAGCTAGAAAGTTTAAAAAGAAGGAGCTGATGAGACACTTTATCGAATGCTTTAGCGAAATCTAAAAAGATGGCATCAGTTTGCTGGTTACACTCTAAGTTTAGGTGTAAATCATGAAGGAAGTTAGCTAGCTGAGTTTCACAGGATAGACCTTTGCGAAAACCGCGCTGTGAGGGATTTAAAAAATCATTCAAGTCTAGAAAGATCATGATTTGTGAATAAATGACATGTTCGATGATTTTGCATGGTATACTTGTTAACGAGATCGGAAGATAATTTTATGGTGACTGCTTACTGCCAGAATTATGGACGGGAACGACCTTTCCCACTTTCCAGTCATGGGGCAAGTGACCTGTTGAAAGGGATTGAGAAAACAAAAGACACAAGAAAGCAGCCGAAATGTTCTTAGTATATAAGTAAAAACTTCGAATTAATTTCGTCGAAACCAGCTGATGATGTTAACTTGAGACGTTCTGTGCAAGATATTATGCCATCAATGCAAAATACAATGTCAGGCATTGGTAGTTCGCTGGTAATACACCGAGATCTTAGTACAATCGGAGGCATGGCATGGTCATTAGTAAATACACTTGCGAAGGCGGTGTTAAATACGTCCGCACATTCTGCGTTACTTATAACATCATTGTTTTCATTAGCTAGTGTTATCGTGTGTTTTTGTTCTGGGTTAATCACCCGCTAAAATTGCTTAGGATTTTGTGTTAGCATACAAGGAAGGTCATTGTGAAAAAACTTGTACTTAGCGTTTTGTATTACCGTGAGGTATTCGGTTTCCGCTGAGTAGTACTTATCCCATAGAAGTTGGTTGTTGCTCTGTTTAGCAGCTCAGAAATATCTTTTTTTCTTATTTTCTAGTCGCTTTAGTGATTTTTGAACCATGGTTTATTTTTGTTAGCACGAAAACTACCTACCAGAATATACTTCTCAATTAGCTCTAGCACTTTGCTCTTGAAAAGCAACCAGTTTTCTTGCGCTGGATTATTACTAAATTGCGTCTCAAATACCGGGAAAAAGCGGGTTAGCTCGCTGTTTATAGCTTCATAATTGGCTTTATCATAAAGTCGAATTGTTTTTTTTGTTAGTTTCACATACTAGTGGGGCAAAGTTAAAGGTTGCATGAACAACCTTGTGGTCGCTTATTTCCCTTAAGTGTGTTATGGATGTCATAGAGTCGGGGTTGTTTGTTAGTATCAAATCTAGGGTGTTTGAAGAGCTCTGTGCGGCACGCGTTGGTTCAGTTATCAACTGCGAGAGGTTGAAGTTCAGACACACATCAACAAAGTTAGTTGCTTTGTTGATGTTAGTTGCACACGTTAAGCTTATTTATACAACTCACGTGATTTTGCATTTGCACTACTCGCCTTTGAGCAAGAAACGATGTCGCAAATTTTCGCAGTCATTGACGCCATGATGCGACGTTATCACTTTGACAAAACTATATGCGTGTTTGGTGAGGCCTTTCATGACTTTACCGGACATTTCTGGAAGCTTGCGGGATCTAGCGTGATACATTAGAGTGTCGCAGCCTCTCGCAAACGGGTGTGCCAAACACAGCCACACGGGACTAGAAGAGCAATTTGAGACTCTTGTCTTAACAAAAAAACACTTTACAAATCCGACAAACTTTATCGCTGGTTTTGACATCAGCTGTCAGGTGAAAGTAAGAGTTTAGGCACGAGACCAAGTCGTAGCGTTTTTCGCGAAAACCGGCTGGTACGACTTTGTATAAAGAGAGGTGAAGTACAGACACACCGCCTTTATGTGCAAAGAACCAGGAGCGAATTGACTCATCCGAAGAGCGTTAATGCGCAATCAGTCTTGCACGGTTGGGCATCTTGGCTGCGGTGACTGAGCTGGCTTCAGGGCAAGGTTACATGGCATGGTTCAGGTTACATGGCATGAAGAACCGCAGGGTTAGGATATGCACTGCTTTGCAATAGTCAAAGAGTAACTGCCCTGCACAAGGCAGGGTGTGGGAGGGAGAATACCCGTCTTGACAGATAGAAGTGCTTTGTTATTTCGTTGAACGTCAGTAGGGATCCCCAGCGAGGCAGAGGGACTGTGGAGGTGGCACGGTCAGTGAGTCCTCGCATGGCCTCGTGTGCGCCCTCGTTAGGGTTAGAGGTAGAGCCCTCAATCAACCCCAGGTGAGCGGGGAACCAAGTGAGAGAGTGGGGCGTGATATTCTTGACGCTTTGAAGAATGCGGAGGGCATGAGGGGCCACCATCCTGGTTTCGTAGGCCTTGATAGTCGCCTTGGAATCGCTATATATTGACTCTTTGCGACTATATCAAGCATAACCAGCGTGATTGCGACCTGTTCGGCTATCACGGGCTTCAATGTTCGTAGCAAGATGGAGCAAGTGAGCCTGTAGTTTGAGTTGACGAGGGAAACAGCGAATGACTCTTGTAGGACATACGGTGCAGCATCCACAAAGCTTGCATCAGCGGGGTTGCTACGGTCGTGCTCGAGCAGAGCTCTACGCCTTGCCTCACGTCGACCGACGTTGTGCGCAGGGTCCATATTGCGGGGAATGAGTGCGATGCGCAGTTAAAACCTGATGTCCCTGGTAATCTGCATGGAATCAAGGCGCTGGTCAAAAGAGTTGAGCCCCAAACCGTCGAGTATCTTGCGGCCCCATTCGATTCCGGAAAGCCTGAGCAGCTGTGAGCACTTTTCCGCCTCGATTATCCCTTCGAGTGAATTGTGAACACCAAGCTTGGAAACGTTGTCAGTGCGAATGCTTACAGGCAAGTCGAGGGCAAGCGTGAAAACCTTTATTATGAGGGAATCGAGCTTACTCCTCTCTGCAACATGCCAATTATGCATGGCCAGCGAGTACTAAAGGTGGCAGAGCACAAACGCATGTATGATGCGGATGAGATTGTCTTCCTTCTTTCCCCGGTGTCGGTTGGGGATCATCCGGTGAGCTCGAGAGCACTTTCCGTCTTGGTAGTGATCTGTCTGAGTGCAGTTTCGTTAGGGCCGTTAGAATCGATATACATGTTCAATATTCGGAGTGAATCCACTCTGGATACTGGGGACCCGTCTCCTGTGAAACGCCATATTTCACTTTGAGACGCAGGTTTCCAGTCACGGGGGTCGCCGCCTCGGGGTCTTTTCTTGTAGAACAGCAGTTCAGATTTTGATGGGGAGCACCTAAGAACGGTGGGACGGAGGGAACGTTCGGTCACATCGATTGCCCGCTGCATGGCTTCCTCAACCTAATTGACCATCGCTCCCGTCAGTGCACCAAATGGTTATATCATCTGCGTAGATGGTATGATTGATTTCTTGAACCTTCGTGAGTTCCTTAAAGAGCTCGATCATCCCGATGTTAAATAATGTTGGTGACAAAAAATGGCAGATCCCACGTACAGTGGGAACCGAGGATATGCGAAGCAGGAATGAGGAAGGTTGGTAGGTCACTTCAAAATCAGCAGAACGTTACGAGATGGGTGTAAGCTATGCCGTACATGACTTCCTTGTCATGATTATCATGTTTGGCCGTTTCATTTACCTTTGTCACTTATTAACGTCACCTGATACCAACTTTGGAGTATATGAATCTAACGAAATGACCGCGAGCGTGCTATGAGCTAGCATGTACTCTTGTTTACATGACATCTATAGCAAGATTATCATGTTTGGACATGTTATTTACATTCGTCGTTCATTCACATGACGTAATACCAAATTTAGTATATGTGGAACTATAGGCACCCGACAGTGGACCAGAGGGCACGACGAAGTTTTTTGGGCCGCCTCAGCATTGTTGGTACCGACCGCCAGGGATTCTAAGAAAATGGAACGCTCGCTGAACACAGTGACACGCTGAAGTGTCAGTGCCCTTTCTGGCATGTTTTCAAAGAGCGCTTCCTGGACGCTTACATAATCAGTAATGACCGCCTTGCTTACAATTAAAAAAATGACATGCATATGCAAGTTCGGTTTTGCTGCGTCTACTCTCTAGGCTACGCATTGGAAGACTCGGTTTTGCGGCGCCTACTCGCTAGGCTGTGTGTTCCGGCGCTACCATCAGATCTCGCAAACTGCATTGCCGGGTGCCTATAGTGAAATGGCTGCGAGAACGCTATGAGCGTAGCGTGTAGTCATACTTCACTTGAAACGCATACGATTATCAAGTTTGGACCTCTCATTTACCTTCGTCGTCTATTCACTTCCGATAATACTGAATTTGGTACATGTGACGCAAGCGAAATGGCGGCGAGCGCGTCATGAAGGGCCGAAAATACTCCGAGGCAACGTTGACGAACGTGCAGGCTGGGTGCAGCGATGCCACGCTAGCGAAATGCGAGCACTCAACAGTCTGATGCAAGGCGCGACCAGCATCCGTCGGCGCGACCCGATGGCAAACGGCGCGAAATGCGACATGCTACGTTTCGCGCCGATGACGTTAATTAAAGGGCCACTCACCAGGCCCCGTACCGAATTTTAGTTACACAAAGGAAGTTGTTGGGTGTCCGACGAGGAACATTTTGCTACAAGAAGTTTTCGAATCGGTTCATCACGAGCGGAGAAAACAGATTTTTTGAAGCGGTGCGAAACGAGGATGAGGGGAGGCGAGCTCGAAACCCTTGCCGCTCCTCCGCGTAGCTTTCGCAAGCCAAATATCTTCCCCACCCTCTCCAGCATCCGACTATGAGTTGACGTACGCATTGCGTGCCCAAACAATTCCAACCTCCGAGCACGCGAGCAGCGTTACTTTGTTGACCAGCGTTATTTTGTGGTCTTCTGCCTGTTTCTGCGAGATGGTTTGGAAACGCTGGCTTAGACGCGGTAGAATAGATGAGCACAATGAGTGCGCGAACGCGTAGGAGCGTTCCACGGCGGTCGTCTGCTCAATGCGTTGACCGCGGGGACACGAACGCATGCGAAACGCTGGCACATCTCGTAGCCATTCACAGGGAAAATATCAAAGAAAAACACGCACAATTTTTTATTGCGTCTCATTATTTATTTCAAGTTTTATTGATCTCTTAAAGCAACAAATACATAAACTACGCAGGTTGTGTTAAATAATTTTTGTCATGCCAAGTGGTATACTGTCGACAACGTCAGAGCAGAGTCGTCTACGTAGAAGACAAACGTCAGTGCATTGCCGTGTACGTAGGGCCATTCATACGCCCACGTCATGCCCTCATTCTCCAGGCGTGCACCGGCAGGGGGGAGGGGGAGCAGCGTTCATCTTGAAAATCGACCCATTTCTGCGGCGCGTAGCGTTGCAAATTTTGGCATACGTGATCATAAACGCCTCGTGTATGCATTGCGCTTGTCAGCTCAAAATTGTCAAACCTCGTGCGTGGCCCTTTAAACAGCCCCGCGTCAACCTCTCTTTGTGGCAGAGGGACAGTGTGTGCGCTGAAACGCGCATGCGTGAAAGCAATGCAGCGCGGGCCTACGAGTACATGGCCGGCAGATTCAATATGTAGGTCATTGGGCAGATCCACTGGTGTTTTGGAAGCCTGGCGTGGAATTGCCGGTGTGACGCGATGAAATGAATGGCGGCGCGCACGCACACCTGGGCGGAAGTAATTTTGAATGAAAAGAAGAGAAAAGTGAGCCCCCTAACTGTCTCTCAGGGGTAGGGCACGTCAACAGTAGCTAACGAGGGGTGGGGATAAAAGGGGAATAAAATAGATAGTATTGAAGAGTAAAGTGATAGAGAGAGAGGAAGGATAGAGTTAGGCGAAGGGACAGCGAACGACGGAAGTAAGGAGAAGATAGGAAAGGTGGACATGGTCATAGGAGTCGGAGGACGGGGCACCACTGGCGAGAGCTCTTGTCGGCGTCAGGAGATGGCGTAGGGCAAGCCCAGTCGGCCAGAGCTGCACTGTCGTCAGAGATCGGCGTCAGGAGATGGCGTAGTGCAAGCCCAGTCGGCCAGAGCTGCGCTGTCGTCGCAGATTTCAGGGGCACAACCAGTCAGCACGAAATCTAGCGAACGAGTCACGCGCACCGGGTCACGTCGAAATGTATTGGCGCCTTGAGTGTGGCGTGTAATAATGTCCTTACATGACAAGTATCTCATGACTATCATGTTTGCACCAGTCACATATTTTCGACATCCATTCACGTGAAATATCAAATTTTCGCATATGTTAAGGTAGCGAAATATCCACGAGCGCATCATGAGTGTGGGACGTAGTCATGTTGTTACATGACGCGCATGTCATGATCAATATGTTTGAACGTGCCATTTACCTATGTCGTCCGTTCGCGTCATTTATTACCGAATTTGGTACATGTGAAGACAGCGAAACGGCCACCAGCACATCAAGGGCGTAGGATGTAGTCAGGTTTTTGCATGACAAGCACCTCATGATTATCATGTTTGCACAAGTCACATACCTTCGTCATCCATCCGCGTCCTGTAATACCGAATTCGGTACATGTGAAGCTAGCGAAACGGCCGCGAGCGCATCATGAGCGCGACATGTGTGGTATGTTGTTACATGACACGCATCACTTGATTATCATGTTAGGGCTTGTCATGTCTGTTCGGCAAAGTACACAACCATGGTCATTGTAATCTTCTGTAACGCTGGGTATGCAGCTCGTTGGGGTCGTGGGTGTACTTCGACTATACAGCGCCGATGCCACAAGACGAATGGAATGCAAAACTTTATTACAAATAGTTTTTTTTCGGTGAAGGTGGAACCCTCAGTCCAGGGCCCCTGTGGCCTTTGCCATCTTGCAAGCTCTGTCGATCAGCTTGAGCTGTTCTTCAGGCTTAGAGCAGGACAGCGCAGCCTCCCGCTGCTCCGGTGTTAGTGTACAGTTTCTTGGCTCTACCTGTGTGTGTTGGCAGGCCCATGTCACGTGGTAAAGTGTGGGGTGTTCTCTGCATAGCGGGCATTTGTTGGTGTATATTACCGGATAGATTTTACTCAGAAGGCTGAGATTGGGGTACGTATTAGTCTGCAGCTGTCTCCAGGCAACCGACTGCTCTCTGTTGAGGTCTTTGTGAGGAGGGGGGTATGTCTTCCTCAGGGCGCTCTGGTGTTCTGAAATTGCTCCATAGCGTCGAGTAACTGTGGCTGGTTTCACGTCGTTGTGCGCCCCCCCGGTCGGCGTATTCTCGGGCATTGGCGTCGGCACGCTGGTTCTCTGTCACAGTTTCAAGGCTTGGTGTCCACGTAATGAAGCAGCTCAAGAAGTTGATTTTTCTTCCCTTGAGTATGCGGCAGGCAGCACTGGATATGCGTCCACTGCTGTACCGTCGACACGCTTCTTGCGAGTCAGTAACTATTTCTGTAGTAGACTCTTCGCTCAGGTGTGCGATGGTGAGCGCGATCGCTACTTCCTCAGCCTCGAGGATGTTGCTTTTGATCGAAGCGCTGTTGACTTCCCTAAGTTGGTGATCAACAACGCTTACAACTGTCCCGGAGTGCTCTCTGTATGTAGTCGCGTCAACGTACAATACGTCCGTTCTCGCCTTGAAATTTTTTTTCTTGTGCTTCTGATCTGGCTTTTCTTCAAGCCTTATGAATTTCTGGATGCATGTTTCGAGGTATTGGGCTGACTTCAATGATCTGGCGAATGTCTTTTGGTATGCCCGCCGTGTTATTGATTTCTCCGCAAGCATTCCTCATGCCTAATGTATGCAACGTATGCCTGCCCGTAGCAGTCAACAGTAATCTCATTTTCTGCGCAACAAGATCCGCCTCGATGTGTTCTTGCACTGTGTCGTTTATCCCGAGTTTAAGGAATTTCTATGTCGAAGTGCTGACATGTAGACCAAGGGCGCACTTGCCGGCTTCTCTGAGGATTGCCTCTAATTGTTCTTCTTCTTGTGGGAGTGGTGTTTGGTAGGGGACACTGTATACAATCCTACTGACCATGAGGGCTTGTACAAGCCTACAAGTGTCCTCCTCCTTCATACCCCGTCTTTTGTTAGATATTCTGGTGATCATCCTCGTGATTTGCGCTGTAGTGTTTGGCTGCTGTCTGATGGTGTGGTGTATACGACAGTTGCGTTGTATCCACATGCCGAGGATCCTAATTCGGGACACTTCTGGAATATTCTTCACCCCTATATAGACGTCTATGGAGTTTTGCAGATTGTATCCTCGTCTGTAGACTCTCAGGACTTCTGCTTTTTCCGGAGAGCATACCAGACCACATTGACGCGCGTAGTCGTGAACTGTATAAGCTGCGCGTTGCAGAAGATCTTGTTTTTGGCCTAGAGATCCTCTTGTTCCCCAGATTTTAACATCATCTGCGTAGATCGCATGTCTGAGTCCTTCAATGTTTTAGAGGTTCCGAGCTAAGCCGATCATAACGATGTTGAATAGCATCGGCGATATCACAGAACCTTGGGGTGTTCCTTTTGTGGGCGTATCAACCGTATCAGTGCGGATGCCTCCTATACCAATTGTGGCGGTTCTGTTACTGAGAAAAGCTTTGATGTAGTTGTGTATTCGCTTTCCACAACCTAATTTGCTAAGCCCCTCTAGCACGGCCTTATGACTGACATTGTCGAAGGCAGCCTTATGATCAAGTGCGAGTAGTACGTTTTCGCCATATTTTGGGACATCGGTGAGCACCTCCTCCTTGATTTGTAGGAGGACGTCCTGTGTTGAGAGGCATTTTCGGAAGCCAAACATGGTGTGTGGTTTCAGTTCGTTGTCTTCCAGGTAGGTCTCCAGCCTCTGAGGCACGATTCTCTCGTTTACTTTTCCCAAACATGAAGTCAACAAAATGGGTCTTAAATTTTCCAAAATTGGAGCCTTTCCAGACTTTGGAATCATTATTATTTCCGCATGTTTCCAGTCGTTTGGAATGGTATCCTTTTCCCAATGTTTGTTGATGAATTCTGTAAGCCTTGTGATAGATTTGTCATTGAGGTTCCGTATCATACTGTTGCTGAAGCCATCCTTTCCTGGCGTAGTGTTCTTTGTTGCTGACAGCATAGCATGTCGAACTTTTTCTATGGTAATGGGTTCGTCCAGAGCGGGATTAGCTACACCAGTGTATGCCAGGTTGCGGTCAGTATTCGTTGTATCGCCAATATAGCGCAGCTTAATGTGTTCTAGCAGTTCCTGGTCTGTGCCTTTGAATTGGTGTGCAATCTTTTGAGTCGTCTTACAGGTTTCAGTCTTGGTCGTGGTTGGGTCTAGGAGGGCCCTCAGCAAGGCCCATGTCCTTTTCCAACCTTGTGTACCTGGTAGCTCGTTGCATTTTTGGTCCCAAATGCGCCTTGACAGCTCCGTCGCATACTCTTCGGCTTCCCTGGTGACTGCGGCGATCCTAAGTCTCAGTTTGCGCTTGTGTTTCTGCCGTTTTCATCCTAATAGGCACCGGCGGGCGACCCAGATGTGTAGGAGATGCTTGTCCACCTCGGGCTTGTTTGTAGATAGGATAACTTCTCGGGTTAATCGTTTCCAGTCTGCCTTGATTCCCGAGACCCAACCCTCAAAGTCCGCAATTTCTTTATCCTTGAATTCTGCCCTAGTTTTTCTAAAAGCTTCCCAGTCTGTAAGTCGAGCCAGGCCATGTCGTTTCTTAACCGGGAGGGTTTCTATCTGGATACGCAAAATGCAGTAGTCACTGCCAAGCGTTTCCCCGCCGTTTTCCCATCGGACCTCCCTGACACCTTTAACTACCGCCAAGTCCGGACACGTATCTCGGTTGATACTATTCCCCACTCGCGTTGGTTGAGTGTGGTCTGTAATGAGGCTTAGCCTTCTGCGATCAGCTTCTCTGGCCAAATCCCTGCTTTTCTGAGTTTTCTTGACATATCCCCAGCTCTTGTGCCATGCATTAAAGTTTCCAAGGATGACAAGGCCCTTTTTGCCTGCTGCATGTTCTGTCTTGCGCAGAAGGGAGCTGAAGTTGGTTTTCCACTGGCTTGGTGGGCTGTAGATATTGAGGAGAAATATGCTTTCATCGGTTCTTTGTTTCGTTATGATTTTCATGAGTACGTGGTCAATGTCTGTTGCATCAATGTCATGTCTGATTGCGGTGACCGTTTGGCAACCAAAGTAGCGACCTTACTTTGGCCAAGACACTCATAAACCGAAAAGCCAGTGAGTTTCGGTGAGCAGCCGGTTTCCTGGAGGGCAATCATGTCTGGTGGAGTTGTGCATTTATAGATGTATTGATTCAGAAGACCTTGCTTTCGATGGATTCCACGACAGTTCCACTGCCATATTTCGAGGGTTTCCAACTTGACCGAGCATTAACGGCTGCTCGTCATACTCAGGTAATGGCCGAGCGTAGGGTTTGCCTCTGGATTTCATGGCCGTGAGTTGCACCAGACGTTCTCTATCCTTGCGCGCCTCATCTTGGATGTTAGAGATGAGGTTGCCAAGATTTGCTAGGGCATTTTTTATGGCAGCCATGGTAGTTGTGAATTCCTGGCACCCTATGGTGGCTGTCAGCGTTAAGTCTGATTTGGGGCTAGCATTGGTCTGTCCTGTTCTCAGGGCCTTCAGTTCATCTATGAGGTCGTTTAGTTTCTGCCGGAGGTCGGCGTTTTCTGCCCTGAGTGTCTGAATAGTCTGCCTTAAATCTTTTACTTCGTGGTTAGGTGGCGCACTGCCATTCTTACCAACCATTACTGTCTGTGTATTCGTGTTGTTTTGAGCAGTGGGAGAGGCAGAGAAAAAAGGCGCTTTCCTGCTCACCATACCGTTGTCTTCCTTCCTGGTGACGGGTTTGTTCTGCTGCTTTTTCTTGTTTTCTGGAGCCTGGTGGGTCCTGGACGCCGATCTTGACCATAACCGTTGTTTTGATGCTGATCGGGACTTGGATGGTGAGCTTCCATCCCTGCTGAACTAGTGTTTCCGGGCCCGGCCGCATCCATCGGCGCCTTGTGCACCGGTGGCCGTTCGCTCTTTTGTTTTTGGTCGTGGGCTGCTCGGTCTCTTGAGGCGCTCCTTGCACTCCTTTGCCCACGTAGGGTGCGCTTCCATGCATAGTGCGCACCGGGGCTCACAGGTGTGTCGATACTTTATGACTGGCTCGGTGCAATTTGAGCAGACAACAGAGTCTGGTGTTGGGCATACGTCTGCCCTATGCCCAGGCTTGAAGCATATATAGCAAACTTGCCGCTATGATCAATAGAGGTAGCAACGTGTCTCACCACCGTAGTTGTAAATATAGCGCGGGACGATCTTGCCCTCGAAGGTAATGACGGCACTTTGGGATTTTCCAAGCATTCTTGCATGAAGTATTTTCACTCCTTGGGTACGCACCCAAAGATGGGCTGGTAATTCGGTTGGCGTGGTCCCGGCGTCCAGTCCGTGAATCACGCCCTTGCACGAGTTGTCCGGCACGGCCACCTAAGCCATCACTGCATAGTCTTTTGCACCATAACGTATACTTCGAAGGCCCTGCACAATGTTGGCGGTCACCATGCTTAACGTGCTGATTATGGCGATGTTGGATCTATTGCACAGCCGTATAAGAAGGTTGCCTTCGTTGCAGATGTCTGGGTTACCACATGCCATAGTTATAACGCGCGCCATCTGATGCGTACTTAATTGACTGATCTTGAGCCTATCCCTCGGTCTAATGATCACCCTAAAGTTGGTTTTCGGCAGTGGAGGCAGTTTCTCTTTTCGAAGAGGATTCCCTTTCTGTTTAGGTTGGCTCGACGCTGATTTGTCTACCGCTGATTTGTCTAACGGCGATCAGCCTTGAGTTGTGGTACGTTGCAGCGAACCACCCCCCGTTGTCAAAAGGCTTCTTTTGCGAGACGCTGGTAGCATTTTCTCCGCCTTGAGTTTTAGGGGCGAAGCTCCTTGTTTAGAAAAAGTTTATTTACAGCATGTACAGAACACAAAGGCTTCATACCATTCCAGTAACAGGGCACATATACATCGGCACATCTATATTTCACGACTAACATCACTACGTTACAGTGAAGACATTTGCTCTAATATACATGATTATGTTGGCATACATGTACACAAATATTCAATGTGATATCACGATACAAGGGTATAACGATACAATAGATCCAAATGAAACACAATTTGTAACAAATGAAATCATATATAACAACTCAACGGGCACTGCTTAGCACCAAGTCGGTCGAAAAATGAGTTGTATCCTTTCGTGTTCCACCTTCACGAAAGGGCACGACCAATGCCGCAGAAACTCTTGCTCCCCGAGGAAGAAAAGCTCTTCGGAGAGGAACGCGAGGATCTCTCGTCTCATTCTCCCCAGTATCGGCCACAAGGCACGCCGGCGGCAATTGGCAGCTACGGCCTCACATCGGTTTCTCCAAAGGCTGAACAGCCCCGCAACTATTAAGAGAGCGGAGAAGCGGCTACGCGGAAATCGGCCGTTGGACACGAAAGTTCGCACACCCTGTCCCCGAAAACCAGTATTAACCGCACGCCAAAAAAGGCGGGAAACCACACATTCAAACGTCGCATGTCGATTGGTCTCTACCATGACGCAGTTGGGGCAAGTGGAAGTGCGAACTACCTGCCATCGCTGCAACCGATCTCGCGTGGGGAGCAAGCCCCAGCCCAACCTCCAGACAAAGTCTCTGAGGTGCCCTGGCAACACTGCGGCAGTTATTGGTTTCCAAGCGCGGTTCAATACAGATTGACGATGCTGGGGCACCAAGGGCCGTAGAAGGGCGGCCATTGTGTCCACCACTTTAGAATCGGCCACCTCTATCTCTGGGCACGTAGCTTCCAAACGTCGGTGAAATGCCAGAAGGGCTCGATACAAAGATGGTAATTCAGTTGATTGGGGACCTTTGTTTATTTGGCTATCCGGCAAGAAGACACGTAGTGATGGCCCCAGATGGTAGCGAGCCAGTGTCTGAGCGGGCATGTCATCATTGCTTAGTATTCGCAATAGAGTGCGGAGGCACAATGTAGAAGCCGCGACGGAAACGTCAGGGAATGCAAAACCGCCTTGATCTCGCGGCTGAGCTAACGCTGGACGCGATAACAATTCTGTGCCACCAGACCAAAAAAATGAACTGATGCAGCTTTGCACTTTCCTGCAGACGTGGAGCGGTGGTTTAACAGAATGGCAAAGGTACCAAAATTTTCCTAGGTACACCGTTTGAGTTAAGTATCGGCGTTCCAAGAGAGGGAATTCAAAGTGCCTGGCTGCTTTGATATCATTTAGAAGAGTTTGTACAACGGATGACCAGATGCTATCCTGTATACCAAATACAGTGAAAGTAACTCCGAGTATTGAAATATCAGGAGACCACTGTAAAGGCGACGTGATGTTGATACGACCGCTGGGGTTGCCAATGAAAAAATACTGGCTTTTAGAAAAGTTTAACTTTGCACCGGAGATAATACCAAAATCATGAAACGTATCAAGAGCATGCTGCAGCGACTGTTCATTATGTACATATAGAGTGATATCATCTGCATATGCAGCGACCTTTACTTGAGTGTTACCGGGTAGAGGTAAGCCACGAATCTGCGGGTGATGTTCAACGGCCCTTAAGAAGGGCTCTAATGCAAGGATAAATAACACTGGGGAGAGGGGACACCCTTGACGGACCCCACGCGTGACTCTAAATGCGTGACTCTCACGGGAATCTAAGTAAAGGGTACTTTCTAAATTAGTGTACATCGCGCTGATAAGGTCAATGAACTTATCCGGGAATCCGTATGCATGTAAAACATTTAGTATATAGCCATGTTCTATGAAATCAAAAGCTTTCTCTTGATCTAATGAAACCAACAGCCCTTGCGCACATCGGCTAATAGTGTATTGAATGATGTCCCGCGTTAACCACGTATGGGTGTGTATTTCTCGGCCCGGAACAGAACAGACCTGGTGGGGAGCGATTAATGTTGCAAGAAATGGACTGATTCGGCGCACCAAAATGTTAGCCAAGAGCTTGTAATCTACATTGAGCAGGGTAATAGGGCGCCAATCTTCTGGCCGCGTGGACATTGGGTCTTTCTTGGGCACTAGTGTTATACGGCCTTTGTGGAAAGAAGTTGGAAGTGTAATATCTTGGAAACACCTGCGAATGACACGTGACATAGTTGGACCAATGATAGGCCAGAACTGTACATAAAACTCTGCAGGAAGTCCGTCAGGCCCTGGGGCCGATCCCTTTTTCATTGCGTCTAATGCGCCTTTAATTTCGTCATCGGATGGCGGTGATAGGAGGACGTCATTTGACATGTTGGAATCATGAGGTAAATCTGTTAGCAGAGGATGCGAAGAAACGGATCCTGGGTAACAGACATTAGCACCAGATTTAGCCATTGACTCAAAGTGTTGAGTGAATTCCTGAAAGTCGCGCGTACCCGCAGCAGCTGGGGCGGGAGAGTTCAGCGAGTGGGCAGGCGAGCCTGGTGGACGAAGCAGAGCTCTGCGTGCATACCTTAGCACCTCAGGGTGCGCACAGGGTGCACGTCTACTGCGCCAAGCTGCCGCCGAGAGGGAAGAAGCGCGCATAATACGCTGGTACCGTTCAACGAGCTCCTCTTGCCATGCCCGCATTACAGTGGAAGGACTGGGATCTCGATTGGCAATGCGTATCTTCTGGATTAATAATGACGCATCTTTTGACATACGGGTGCAAAGTCCTCTGCCCGACGCACTGCAATGATGCCGCCACTGTTCTTTGAGGCGATCCCAATCAGCTACATCCGCCCCAATGAGCGATGCGCGTAACGCTCGGGATAATTTCTCCGTAGCCTGAGAGTCCTGGAGGACGCGGCAATCGAGACGCCATGGTCTGTGAACCGTTGGCGTCCCCGCTGGCAGGCGGAGAGAGAACATAACCGGCCGATGGTCGCTAATGTATACTGGTGTCGGTGGCAATGACATTACCCCGGTGTCGTGAACGTAGGTAATGAGACTGGGGGATGCATACACGCGATCAATTCGGCTGCTCGACGCTGCTCGACGCCAAGTATAGGCATAATTACTGCCGTGTACACTTTGATGAATGTCACTCAATGCCAATTGCTGCACTAGACGTTCGAGTTCTCTGGCATTCCAGTTTGACCGGCCGCGACCCGGACCTCGAACGTCTGCGTGTGAGTCTAAGACACAATTGAAATCCCCTAAAAGTACCACATGTCGGGAATTTAAAAGAAACGCATCAAGAGATTGGAAGAACGCGTTTGAGTTCTCGCGTGCCGCTGGGGCATACACGGCAACAAATCTTATTCTTAACGAGAAAAAGGTGCAGTCGAACGCCAGCACGCGTCCGAAGGCATCGAAGGAAACATGATGGTCACGTAAAAGACCTCGGTTAAAAATAAAGACTCCGACGCCAGTCGAATGCGTGCTGGCGTACGAAAAGAAACAATCAATATTGAACGCGCGCTTGAAAGCGAGTACATCAGAAAGCTTGAAAAAATTTGTTTCTTGCACAAACAGCAAATCACAATGCACTGAACGTGCGAAAGCCAATACCTCAGCCTGTTTTTGTGGATTTCGGAAACCTTGAACGTTAAAAGTAATAACTTTTAGAGTAAGAGCCATGGGGAAAGTGAAAACATTCTATAGGATCACGCAAATGCTGGGGTACCTTTATCAGGTGCGGGAGCCAATGCCCCGCAAGTGGCTGAGTCATTTTTTCCGGCCAGGCGATCCACCGGAGGCTCGGGGCTTCCGGGATCGCGTCGAAGTCCGCAGGGGACTTCTGTCTCTGGTGGGGGCTTCTAAGTCACGAGTAGTTATCCGGTGGCGTTTAGTGTCCGGGTTTTTGAGCGAGGATGGTACAAAGACGTCTCCACTGTCCTGACTTATGTCACTGGAGCTGGCGTCTTCGTCAATTTGTAGGGGCGCCTCACTCGTGGTGCTGTTGGAGTCCTCGTAGATGCAGGCGTCGTCGTCTTGAGGTGTAGACTCCTCGATGACACCTGAACTTGTTGTCGACTGAGCAGCAACGCGAGGAGCCTCAGATGCAATATTCCCATCCGAGACGCCGTCTTCACGAGGCGCTTCGTCTGACGAGGGCTTGGCCTGCGATTCCTCAGAAATGGCCACGGGACGCGGGGAACTTAAGTTTTCAGTACCTGGAGGGATTACCAGGCCCGGAATCGTTGGAAACGCAGTGGGCGTCTGGTGCAGCGTCGCGATTGGCACGCCTTGGTCGTGGTCGGTTACCACGGCTCGCGTTGACGAATCGTCGCACTTGTTCTTAGATGGCGTTCCTGGTTGAAGTGGGGGGAAATCCTTGGATGCCGCCTCGGAATACGATGGCCTGATGGTGCAGGCCACGGTGGCATGCGGGTCCCCACAACGGCGACACGGCAGCGAGCAGCCCTTCCCGTCATGGCCATAAACGCCGCACCTTCCACAAAATGGAGCTGTGCAGTTCATGCGGAAGTGACCGCTGTCTCCACATCGACGACACACTCGCTGGATGCCCTTGTAGTCACAGGTCACTCGATGGCCCGCGACTTTGAGGTAGTTGGGCACCGGTGACGAAGCCTTCATTTCCATGCGGACGTATCGCGTCCCAGTGGTCACGGTTGGGCGCGATCCCATGAGTCCTCTGGTGATGTGCAGCACCTTCCCGTAGGGAGAGAGTGCCTGTGCGAGGACTTCGCTGGGTACACGGCACGGCAGGAACAGGACGGTCACTTGGGTCACTTGGGGTCCCAGGGGTACGATGGCGACGCGCTCTCCTCGGATGATGAGGTGCGACGCGTCTACGATTTGGGCCAGTGCGGCCTCACTGTTGACGGTAACTTGGTAGTTCCGGCCTCCAAAGTGCTGAACGCAGTATACTTCTTCGATTCCTACTATTGAAGACGTCGCGTCAACGACGTCTTCGGGACTAGTCCCCTCGGGGACGACTACGTCGAAGGCTAGCGCCTTCTTCGGGGGCTGGCTTGCCATGACGGGCGTCCGCCAGCCCAGAGACGCCGTGAGACGCTAACGACAACTTGAGACGCTAAGACGCTCCTTATGGCGTGGCTTGGGCGTCCCTCGTACGTAACCACCAGTGGCACATGCCCGAAATAGGTATAACACTTGACCTCCAAGGTGGTGCCAGTAAGAGATTTCTTCTGTGCGTTGTTTAACAATAAAAAATAGTGCTCAATGTACATGCCAATGGCTGCTAATGGGGAGTAAGAGGCATGAGCATTCGGCTTTTAGTCAACGCGCACGCTGCGATCCCCATTAGCAGCCATTGGCATGTACATTGAGCACTATCGGACAAGAAAGGGATGCTACATTATACTCGCTGGGTGTAACCTCCTTAGCTTTAGAAAGGTTTAGCGAGCGTTGAGCCGCAGTGCCATGAATACAATGAACTTGTATATACAATGAATGAACTCAAGGTGGTTAAAAATGAGAAGTAGATACGAAGCGCAAGCCGTAAGAAAGTAAAAGCCAAATTCTCCTGTCTCTCATTTCTCATTAGCAGCCATTGGCATGTAAATTGAGCCCTATCTGACAGGGAAAGGTTGCTACGTTATAATCGCTGGACGTAACCTCTTTGGTTTTCGAAAGGTTTAGCGAGCGTTTGGTCGCAGTGCCATGAATACAGTGAACTAGAATATACCATGAACTCGAGGTGGTTAAAGGTGGGAAGTGGACCCAAAGCGCAGGCCGTAAGAAAGTGTGCGTGTGCCACCTCTCGTTTAGTCCTTGGAATGTCCGCTGGATGGCGGTGCTTCTATATGGGGAATATATGATAAAAAGATGCGAGATGGTGGGATTTGGAGTGTTGAATAGATGAACGAATGGACACACAAACAGATGCATGGATGCACGCATGAACGGACGCAGGGGCGGATGCATGAAAGAACGCAGGGACGGGCGCACAAACAGTCGCATGGACGGTCACACAGACGGACGCATGGACGGACGAATGCTTCGCCCCACTCTCCATCATTCACTCCGTGGATATGCTGCCATTTTTTTTCGATCGATGTCGTGGCACCGGTTGACGCAGCCGCGTCGTCGTCAGCCATTCTTGCGCTTTGCGCGGAAACGCGAGTGGCGTTTCATCGGACCAACGGCCCGACGCCGCTTAGGCTTAGAGCAGCGTTCTTCGCTTTGGATCTTCAAACAAGCAGACTTTCAGGAAATACCGATTTACGGTTAAAAACCGGTTATCCACCGACTGCGCTTGATTAGTAGAAAACGGTCGAGTACTTCATAGGTGGCGGCGATGAGGTTTCCCGGGTGAGATTAGGCATCGAGGCGGGAGCTCATGCGAAGCACGCTTGCTTCGACTGGCCCCCTAGCGTCGTCTCACAAGACGAACATCGCAACTTAAAGTACGAGTTCTTCGAATAAGCCCCTTCTGCGCTGTCCGCCCGAAGGAACTGACACTCCAAACTGATGACGCACGACGTGCCAAGCTCCTTTGGCCGCTGCGCATCCAAAATGTGTTTAGAAAAAAATGCAGAACCCACGTACAGTGGGAATCAATGATATGTGAATTACGAATTAGGAAGGTTGACATGCCACTTTCAAATCATTACAACGTTAAAAGGTGGAGGTAAATTATGCTGTACATGACTTCCGTGTCATGATTAATATGTTTGAATGTGCCGTTTGCCTTCGTCATTTATTCATGTCAAGTGATGTCAAATTTAGTATATTTGGAGCTAGCGAAACGGCAACGAGCCCGCTATGAGCATGGTATGTTGTCATGTTCTCACATGACAGGCATCTCATGATTATCATGTTTGTACCAGTCACATACCTTCGTCGTCTATTGACGTCACGTAATACAGAATTCGGCATATGTGAAGCTAGCGAAACGGCCATGAGCGCATCATGCGTGTGGCATGTAGTCATGTTGTTACATGACACGCATGTCGTGATTAATTTGTTTGGACGTGTCATTTACTGACGTCATCCGTTCGCGTCACGTAATACCAAATTTGGTATTGGGAAGCTAGTGAAATTGCCGCGAGCGCATCATGAGCGTAGCTTGTAGTCATGTTGTTACATGACACGCATCTCATGTTTATCATGTTCGCGGCAATCAGATACCTTCATCATTCATTCACGTACCGTAATACCAAATTTGGTATATGTGACGCTAGCAAAATGGCCGAGAGTGCATCATGAACCTGGCATGTAGTCATGTTGTTACATGACACGCATGTCTTGATTTTCTTGTTAGGGTCGGTCGCTTGTGTTTGCCATGCAATGCAATCATATCATACATTACCAGTATTGCAACATGCCTTGTGAACGAAACCACCGTATGAGCAGCAAGGGCATGAAACGTAAATCATGACATTCATGACATACATATTGTGCTTGTCATGTTATTACTAGTCAAATATGCTTGACACGTATTGATGTTATGCCATACCAAGTTTAGTATTGATACCATTATCCAAACAGCCAGGAGAGCTAAAAGTCGGCTAGATAGATAGATAGATAGATAGATAGATAGATAGATAGATAGATAGATAGATAGATAGATAGATAGATAGATAGATAGATAGATAGATAGATAGATAGATACGCTCAAAGTCACCGAAGTTCGCTAAGAAATAGTTCGCATTTAAAACTTGGTAATGATTCAGGGTACTAGGTACCCTACTATGGGAGAGCTCAAAGCCGTCCCGTGGGCCTCATACTTGATGAGACATATCACCTCGTGCATTTAGAAAAAGTGGGCGTAACGATTAAGAGTACTGGGTACTCTACTATAGGAGAGCGCAAGGCCGTCCCGTGATGAGCAGAAATCAATAGCCAGACAGCCTGCACAAGCTCGTATCAATATCAAGACCTACGAAGTTATTACGAGGCTGTCATGGAACAGTGAAAATGCTGTTAGGTTAAGAAGTTGGGCCTCGTACTGCATCCTAGTTAGCTCAATGTGAGTGATACAACTATAGAAGTATATTGACGCCTGGAGACAGCCATTGTTTTCAAAGGCGCTGTTTATCTATGCTTACGTCATCTTTCTTAATTATTTTTTTTCGTTCAAAGAAAAAAAGTGTAAGAGGAATGCCATCAGTGTTCACATTGGTCAAACAAAAAAATTTGCAGATCCCACGTACAGTGGGAATCGATGATATGCGAAGCACGAATGAGAAATGTTGATATGTCTCTTTAAAATCAGCTCAACGTCATGAGGTGGAGGTAAATAATGTCATACATGACTTTCGTATCATGATTATCAAGTTTGGATGTGTACTTTACCTTCATAATCTATTCACGTTACGTGATACCAAATTTAGTATATGTGGAGCTTGCAAAACGGCCGCGAGTGCGCTATGAGTGTGGTATGTTGTCATATCCTTACACGACACGCGTATCATGATTATCATGTTTGTACCAGTCATTAATTTCATCATCTTTTGACGTCACGTAACACCAAATTTGGTATATGTGGAGCTAGTAAAAGGGCCGCGAGCGCATCATGAAGGGTCCAATATACTCCTATGTAACGTTGACGCGCACGCACGCTGGGCATAGAGACGCTATAGTATACAATAGCAATACGCGAGCACTGTATAGATTGACGCCAGGTGCAACCAGCGTCTATCAGCGCAGCCCGACGGCAACAGCGCGAAATACGAAATGCTGCATTTCGCGCTGATGCGTTACCCAGACAACATAGCGTCTTCCTCTTTTCGTGGCGTAGGGACGCTGGACGCGTTGAAACGCGCATGCGTCAAAGCAACGCAGTGCGACGAGCACCTGGGTATACATGGCAGGACCTGTGCTTGGCGTGGCAATGCCGGCGTGACGCGACGAAATGAACGCGGGCGAGCACGTGCACCGCGTCACATTGAAATGTATTGGCGCTTTGACTGTGGCATGTAGTAATGTTCTCACATGACACGCATTTCATGATTATCATGTTTGAACCAGTCACATACCTTCGTCATCCAATGGCATAAAGTATTACAAAATTTGGCATATGCATGTGAAGCTAGCGAAACGGCCCCAAGCGCATCCTCAGTGGGGCTTGTAGTCATGTTGTTACATGACACGCATGTCGCGATTATCAAGTTTGTTTGTGTTATTCACCTATGTTGTCAGTTCGCGTCACGTTATACCGAGTTTGGTACATGTGCCGCTAACGAAACGACCGCGAGGGCATCGTGAGCGTAGCATGTATTCATGTTGTTACATGACACGCATCTCAATATTATCATATTTGCACCAGTTGTCACAAGTCTCGTTAATTCGGGAGGCGATCGCCAGGCTGATTCCAAGGGCCGAAGTATCGGCCCCCCGAACCGCACCACGAAAGCGTGGACAATTTCGAAGTGGTCCTATTTGGCGCGCCAATGGACGCCGGCTGTGGTCCAAAGAACAAGTCAGAGCCGAGATTTGATAAACAAAACAAAATTATACTCTCAATAATGGCAAATAAAAACGATACACAAATATGCACACTCGACAATCGTTGAGTACAATATGTCATCAATCAAACAACCTGCTACACAGTACAATCAGCCACACTCGAAACAACGTACACAAACAACAATCCGCTCTACAATGCAGTCGCATGCATTGAACAACCAAGACACTTAAAGACTAAAGAGATAGAAAACCTATTCAGTCCAAAGTTCTTGGAACAAAAGTCTGGATGATAGTCTTCCGAGAATCACTCACTCAAAGTCAAGCGTTGTTGTCGTTCCGCTGCCCGCGATGTTTCTCTTCCAGGAAACCTCTGTCATTCCGCTGCCCCCGAAGTTTCTCTTCCACGAAAAACCACGTTTTCACTTGGCCGCTCTCAAAGCTTCAAACTTCTTCGCCGGAAACACGTCGGCTTCACACACGCAGCTGTTGTCACGCGTCTTCGCTCGATAGCGGTAGACACACGCTCTTGCCTGTAGCTCGAGCCTTCACCCCTCAGATGAAAATCCTCTTCTTCTCCTGCTTTGCCACTATGGACGAAACCTTCGCCGACTACACGGCGGGATACCCTACGAACTTTGGCGTTAACTTCCTTCTTCTTCTGCTTTGCCACTAAGGACAAAACCTTCGCCGACTACACGGCGGAATACCCTACGCGCACTGGCGCTAACTTCCGTCTTCTCCTGATCCCCCATCTCCGCTGCTCGGTTAAATACCTTCCGCGCGCGATTCCAGAAAGTTCTCATCATTTCGTCGGCGGAATACGCAGCGAAGGCTGGGGAGAGGGCGAGACGGTTCGAAGGCCGTGCGCGACGGATGACGCAACCCGGCATCACCCCGCCCCTTTCCATCTAGAACATTCGAGTGTTTATTCGGGCGCCGATGAGAGGAGGTTCGTCGGTGAAACCACGCTTCCGAGGGGAGAAGGACGCGCGCCCGGCGAGTCTTTGGATGCTTGTTTTCTTTGTTTATCGTTGACCTCTCGGCGCTTCGTCACAAGAATTTGGCGGCGCGCCCGTTTTTGAGCGCTCGTTTTGTGACACTGCCCCCCACTTTAAGAATATTATCTCATAATATTCAAAACCACACAAACCAGCGCGAACAGTCCCCTTACTCTCAGATATGGTAACATAGTCCGTCGCTCATGACACGTCACATTTACAATAGATCACTCAATAAAATTGTACATTGTAATTCAATCTCACAACACATGACATATAACCACAGGTACATGAGTACAACACTCTACCACATATTCCAAACAATACAAATGTACAAAGTTCTCTCATTACAACAATTGTGCAATACTATACATCACGTCACAGCACAAACACTGCGACCTTTGTGACACAGGATAACACAATAACAACACAGCCAAATGCATTCCGATTTGACTTCATCACCTATCCTAAGTACTTGGAGCTGCGCTTGCGCCCTTTCTTGCGTTCTTTGCTCGATCTCTTCTTGTTTTTCCTCGTTCTTTTTCGGCGAGCCCTCTCCAACGACGGTATCTGAGGCGGCGTCTCAGCCATCGTTGTCACTTCCGACACTGTTAATGGGTCATAACGTTCAACGGGTCCTGTTAGGTTATTCACCAGCTTGTTCATGTCACGACATTGGGCCTGGCTGGCCGACTCTGTCAGCTTTACACTGTCGGTCGGTGAAGGTCGTGCCGACGTAAGTCAAGCTGCCCAGCACGTGAACTCAATCAATACGATGATGTTCTCATTCACTATCTCTTGCGCCCAGGCTTCACCTTGGGCTCGAGTGAAATCCTTCACAGGATTGTTCTCCGCTGAATCTCGCGGTCCCTGTGTCAGCGGAAGCTCCATCTTCGGGTCTTCCCCCAAACATTCTGGTTCGTTCGGCCCTCGTGCTCCGTCGATGTTTCCGATGACGAGGTCAAACAGGGGGGTCGTCATGCATAGAGCGGTAACCTTCCCGCTGAAGTACGGGGTTTCAACCTTAATGTCTGCTTCGGGAAGCATCCGAACCGTACTGTCAATTAGGCAAACCGGTTTCATTCTTCCTGTCAACTCACTTTCCCGTACCAAATTTCTCCGCACGATAACCGTGGAGCTACCGGTATCTCTTAACACCATAACCTTTTTGCCCGCAACTTTTCCAGGCAGCGTTGGCATTCCCTTCGTAACACCGCTTGGCTGTTTTGTCATTACAGCACCCACAATAGGAAGTTTCTCCCCATTTTCAACTCGACGAATCCGTTGGTGACGGCATCACCTTCGGATTTCGGTGCTGCTAGCACACAGGATACCTGGTGAGTTTGACTTGCTCTGTTACGACATGCGTCTGCTTTGTGCCCAGTCTGGCCACACTTGAAACATTTTACGACCGTAGGACTCGTGAAGTTAGTTCGACAGTTGTTAGCGTGGTGGCCCACTCGGTTACACCGAAAACATCGCGGAACACTCTCTGGTGCACGCTTCTTTTGTTCGGGTGCCGAATTTTTAGAATCTTCGGGACACTCCTTTTTGAACTTGGCCAAATTAGTTCTACCTTGCGCTTCCAAGAATTGGTCAGCTAATTCAAGCATGTCTTCAAGTGACTTAGCTCTCCTCTCTTTCAAGTACAGTGACAGGCTTGGGTGGCAACTAGTAAGAAATTGTTCTCTAATTAGGAGCTCTCTAAGTTCATCGTACTCCTGCGCTGTCCCTGAAAGTTCAATCCATCTGTCGAAATAATGGCAAAGTCGGGCGGCATACTGCGTAGCCGTCTCACCATCAGCTAGCTTTCCTGTCCGAAATCGGTCCCGGAATCCTTCCACAGTAAATCTAAATCGCTTCAGCAAAACAGCTTTCACCTTCGCATAGTTGGCTGCATCGGTCGGCGTCAGCCTACCGTACACACTGAGTCACTCAAGCAAGTACTCAAAGCAGTTGCCCGTTGATGTTCCGGCCAATTCTGGCTCCTTGCAATCGTCTCAAATCTGTGAAGGTCCGCGTCAAGGTCGTACTTCCTTTCATGAAACGCTACGAGCAGCTTGCTTGGGTTCAAGCGGAAGCCGTGGTCCTCCCGTTCACTGCTTTCAACTCTAGCTTGGACCGAAGTCTCACTTCGCTGTTGCAAACGAAGCCGCTCGAGTTCCATCTCGTGCTGCCGCTGCCGTTCCCTTTCAGCCATCTCCGCTTCTCTTTCTTCTTTCAGCTGTCGCTCCTTTGCTTCTCTTTCTTCTCTCGCCCTTTCAGCTGCCAACTTTTCTCTCTACAGCTCCAACTTCAATTGCTGCTCTCTTTCTTCTTTCGCTCTCTCAGCCGCCAACCTCTCTCTCTCCAACTCAGCTGCTTTTTCTTCCTTGGCTCTCTCAGCTGCCAACCTCTCCCTCTCCACCGCCTCTTTCTCCTTCTGGCTTACCCACTTCCGTCGTTCGGCGCCAGAAAGACCCATCTTCTCACCAAGAGCAACTAACTTTTTGAGATCCATGGTGTCTCGCAAATAAAGTCTAGCCACGTGTAAAAAGTATCTGCCTAAATCAGTCTATCGGAACACTCTCCTGCACTCGTTAACGAGAACAGTGAACAGCACACAAAATCGTTCTGATAGCAGTAACAACAACTCGAGGCTCTTTCTCACTACTTTGGACACACTGTGCACCATAAGGGTCCTGTCGCGGACGCCAGATTAATTGTCACAAGTCCCGTTAATTCGAAAGGCGATCGCCAGGCTAATTCCAAGGGCCGAAGTATCGGCCCCGAACCGCACCACGAAAGCGTGGACAATTTAGAAGTGGTCCTATTTGGAGCGCCAGCGGACGCCGGCTGTGGTCCAAAGAACAAGTCAGAGCCGATAGTTGATAAACAAAACAAAATATATTCTCAATAATGGCAGATAAAAACAATACACAAATATGCACACTCGACAATCGTTGAGTACAATATGTCATCAATCAAACAACCTACTACACCGTACAATCAGCCACACTCGAAACAACGGACACAAACAACAATCCGCTCTACAATGCAGTCGCATGCATTGAACAACCAAGACACTTAAGGACTAAAGAGATAGAAAACCTATTCAGTCCAAAGTTCTTGGAACAAAAGTCTGGATGATAGTCTTCCGAGAATCACTCACTCAAAGTCCAGCCTTGTTGTCGTTCCGCTGCCCCCGAAGTTTCTCTTCCAGGAAACCTCCCATTTTCACTTGGCTGCTCTCCAAGCTTCAAACTTTTTCGCCGGAAACACGTCGGCTTCACACACGAAGCTGTTGCCACGCGTCTTCGCTCGATAGCGGTAGACACACGCTCTTGCCTGTAGCTCGAGCCTTCACCCACAGGTGGAAATACTCTTCTTCTCCTGCTTTGCCACTACGGACAAAAGCTTCGCCGACTACACGGCGGGATACCCTGCGCACCCTGGCGTTAACTTCCTTCTTCTCCTGCTTTGCCACTAAGGAAAAAACCTGCGCCGACTACACGGCGGAATACCCTACGCGCTCTGGCGCTAACATCCGTCTTCTCCTGATCTCCCATCTCCGTTGCTCGGTTAAATACCTTCCGCGCGATTCCGGAAAGTTCTCATCATTTCGTCGGCGCGATACGCAGCGAAGGCTGGGGAGAAGGCCAGACGGTTCGAAGGCCCTCCGCGACGGATGACGCAACCCAGCATCACCCCACCCCTTTCCATCTAGAACATTCGAGTGCTTACTCGGGCGCCGATGAGAAGAGGTTCGTCGGCGAAACCACGCTTCCGAGGGGAGAAGGACGCGCGCCCGGGGAGTCTTTGGATGCTTGTTTTCTTATCGTTGACCTCTCGGCGCTTCGCCGCGAGAATTTGGCAGCGCGCCCGTTTTTTAGCGCTCGTTTTGTGACACCAGTCACATACCTTCGTGATCCATTCACATACTGTAATACCAAATTTTGTATATGTGATGCTAGTGAAATGGCCGCGAGGGCATCATGAGCGTGGCATGTAGTCCTGTTGTTACATGACACGCATATCATGATTTTCATGTTAGAGTCTGTGGCTTGTGTTCATCATGCAATCATGTCACACCATACCAGTTTTGAAACATGTCATGTGAACAATACCACCTCAAGAGCTGCAGGACAATGAAGTATAAATCATGACAATCATGACATACGTGTCATGATTTGATGTTATGACTAGTCAATATGTTTTTCATACAGTCAAGTAAGGCCATACCAAGTTTGGCATTGATATCATCGTCGAAGCGGCCATGAGAGCTAAATGTCGTAGGTGGCTAGATAGGTAGATAGATAGATAGATAGATAGATAGATAGATAGATAGATAGATACGCTCAAAGTCGCCAAAGTTCGCTAAGAAATGCTTCGCATTTAATAACTGAGCCCTGAAGCGTACCGCGTGAACTGAGGTTGATCTCTTGTGAGAAGTACCCTTCGATCTAGAGCTTGGTAGTTCTCTGGCTAAGAAAGGATAACACGAAGTCGTAGACCCTCTTCCCTAGCCCTAGGCTGACAATAGACTGGAGAATGAATTCGTGAGAAATGTTGTTGAAAGCCTTCTCGAAGTCTAATCAAAAGATGGCTCTGGTATCTCCCATGCTCCGGTCGATGATCTGATGCTTTATGAGGTGCATGGCGTCCTGTGTCGAGAGGCCAGCTCTGAAACCAACCATATTGTGGGTGTAGATGTCATTGGTATCAAGGTGCACGTCAAGTCGGTTCAGCAGGGCATGTGCTGCAACCTTACTGACGCAGGAAGTGAAGGAAATTGGTCTTGGATTATCTATTCCTGGTGCTTTACCGTGTTTTGGGATTTGTACAGTGTAGGCCGTTTTCCACTGTGCAGAAACTTCCCCGCGGCGCTACTTCTCATTAATATTTCGCTGAGGAATTCGGTGAAGTCATCAAACATCTTACTAGTTATGCCATCAGGTTCAGGGGCAGATTGGCCATTTAGGGAAAAAAGAGCCTGTCGGATCTCAGCCAAAGTCCTGGTCCAACTCCGTCACGTCACACCCCTCGTAGTCCGGAAACTGTGTGGGTGCAGAGCTATCCGTGACTCGCAGATACTTGTCTATAAGCTTGTTGACAACCAATTCGTCCGGGGTACAGTCAGTAGCAAGATGGATGGCTCCCGCGAGAGATCGCTTCTTGCTGGACATGGTGCTGCCTTGATCGAGAAGGTGTTTGAGAATATCCCAGCTCTTCCCAGATCTGAGATGACCCTCAATGCTCTCGTAGAGCTCATGCTATTGCTGTTTACACAGGATTTCGCATTGCTCCTTGATCACCATGTTAACGTCTGAAACCTTCTTGGGGAACCTCCTGTTATGCTTCTGCCCCTTTTTCCTTGTAAGTAGGGCTTGCTTGTAAGTAGGTGGGCCAACATGCTGTCTATTTTTACAACGTAGAGCTCAGTGAGAACCTCCTTGGTCGCTGCCATGGCGCCATCTCTGATTACTTTGTACCATCCTTCAAAATCTGTCTCGGCCGTCGGATCTCGCTCAGCTCTGACTTTGCGGGAAAGCGTCCCAGTCGACCACCTTGAATATTTTCGTCCTAAACCGAGCAATCGCAAAGGATACCTCGATGACGTAGGGGTCACTTTCGAGGTCTAGAGGCATGTTACCCACTTGACCCTACCTATATTCTTAACAATTGTGAGGTCCGGCATGGTATCCCTGCATGGGGAGTTACCTCTCCTAGTGGAGAAATTCTTGTCCGTGATAAGCGTCAAGTCGGCTTCTGAAGCAGCTCTTGTCCCTTGGGCGCATCATACACATATCCTCACACGCTGTGTGAGGCGTTAAAATCCCCGACGATGACAAGGGGGTAACCACTTGCCGTACTCACAGCCCTTTTGAGGAGAGAGTCTGCTCTCGCCCTGCGATAACTGGGACTGCAGTATACGTCGGGAATAAAAAGGCTGTTTCTTCAGAGGACCTTTTTGTGTGAGTTCATTATAACGTCGGTCATTACGTACTCGACGCCATCGGCAACTGCACCGAGGTCACACGATAGCTAATTGTAGCTTTTGTTGATAAGTGTGGCAACTCCCCTACCTCCTGAGTATGATGACTCTACTGGTAACCCCGGAGTTTCATGTTTGATGGGGGTGCTAGACTACACTTCCTGAACACCGATGATTTGGGGCTTAACATTAATAGTTTTTAACTATTGCTGTAGAAGGGGCTTTTTGTGAGTAAACCCGCCACAGTTCAATTGCCAAATTCCTAATTTTTCGTCCGCACTATCCACGTTTAGGCTGAGAAGATGGTGGAGCAGCTATAGCGGCCCGGAAGATCGCACCCTCAGTTGGTGGCGCTATTAAATTTTGTTGTGCTGGGACCTGGAAAGGAGTCGTATCGGGGTCCATCTTGGCATGGACCTCTTCTAATTTGCGTATGAGTTCAATCAGTGCTGCTAATTCTATCTTGGGGTGCGCCACGACTCTTGAATTTTCGCTAAGGTAGCCTGCAAGTTGACGAAGGAATCATTGAGTTCCGACAATAAGTTTACCACCTCCTCTTCTTGTGTGTTCGTAACCATTTGGTGATTGGTCCCGCTAGACCTGTGAGGTGCCTCAGACGTATTCATGGCGACTGGAGCTGAGGCGGGCTGCGCCAAATGGGGCGTGGACGCGAGCTTTCTAATCTCCACCATTTCCGCAGCTAGCCTGCTCACTTCTTACTTAAGCTGTGCGTTTTTTTTCTTACGCTGCTCGTTAATTCGTCGCATCTCGTCGATCTCGCTCGCATGGGGAAGACCACAATTTAATTCCTCGCCTCTAGGAGACTCACGTCCTCCTCGGGTGTTGTTGCTAACACAGTGGAACTGCAGAGGTCTCAAAAACCACAAGAAGCGGGCTCACTTCCGCCTCTATCTTGAGACCTTTGAGTTCCTCGTTGCCGTGGTTGCCCTTCAGGAACCCGGCACGGACGTTAAACGCACGAATTACATTACATTTCAACACAACCGTCCAGGAAGTCACACTCCCCACAACACCTCCTTTTCCATACACGATGGTGTCGGTGCTGCCCATAAGACGATCTGACCCACCTGTTCAAATTTTAAACATTTACTGTCCCCCAAAGCTTAAGAACGTCACGTTCAGCGCAACTTTCACACAAGCTATGCAGGTGGCAGGAAGAGACCCACTCCTGATTGTCGGCGACTTCAATGCCCCAAGCAGGTTATGGGGTTACCTGCAAGAAGACACGCGTGGAAGGAAGCTTGTGGAACTCCTTTCTACACTTGGACTCACCCTCCACACTGATCCCGCCAGCCCAACACGTGTAGGCAACTCTGTTCATCACACAGGACACTCTCGGTAGTGATCATTTTGTATTAAACACAACCGTGTACATGCGCCCCTTAAAACGCCCACTTACACAAGCTCATATCCCATACTGGACCACTTTCCGCGCCACTCTACCTATCGTAGACCCTCTCCAGTCGGGATACGACACCTGGTCTAAATCACTGACGTCTACACTGAAACAACACGAACGGCTGATACAGCTTACGGAAACTCAAACGGACGTAGACAACCACCTCCTCCATCTTTGGCAGGCCCGCCGCAGCCTCAGCAAACGATGGAAAAAAGAGAAACATAATAAACGCCTCAAGAAACGCATCCTAGAACTCACGGAGTAAGCTGCGGAATATGCTGCTCAGATAGCCAACACTAACTGACTGGACAGGTGCAACACGGCTGCGCGCCAGATGTCTGGTCGCAACACGTGGCGCCTGTTTCGCGCTCTCATCGATCTAACACAAACACGCACCAAACTCAACTTCACTACATAAGGTCATGCATAACTTTACAGGAACGACAACACAGCTGGCACACACGCTCAGGCACCGATACCTGCGCCACACCAAGGACCCCCGGATGGCCGCATACTCTTACGCAGGCAAAAAGAACACGCCGTTGGACACCCCGTTCCAGCTCCTCGACCTCCAGGCGGCCTTACGCAAGATGAAGCGTGGCACTGCACCAGGGCGTGACCAGGTTACGGTCAAAATGTTGGCCAATCTTCCCGACGCAGCCTACGCCACGCTCCTCAAGTACATCAATAGGAATTGAGACGGAGAACCTTCTCTTCCTCTTGAATGGAAATAAGCTCTCGTGAACTTCATCCCGAAGGCAGGTAAACCTATTGACGTGGAGAACCTTCGCCCCATCTCCCTCACGTCTTCTGTCAGCAAGCTGATGAAAACGATGGTGCGCGACAGACTCTCCAAGTTTCCAGAAACACAGCACACTTTTGCGGACACCATGTTTCGTTTCCGCCCTCAGAAGTCAGCCCAGAATATACTTATACAGCTCCACCATGACGTATTAGATCCTGTTAATTGCCTCCACAATGACAAGGTAGTCCTGACCTTGGATCTTAAAGGGGCATTCGACAACGTGAAGCATGAGGTAATCCTTGACCACCTCAGGTAGACCAACTGTGGTTATAAAATGTTCAAGTATGTTAGACAGTTTCTTACAGACCGTCAAGCCTACATACGCATACAAGATGAAGAACATGGGCCTTACGTCATCGGCTCGAAGGGAACTCCTCAAGGCGCGGTGCTCTCTCCCCTCCTATTTAATATAGCCATGCTTCTTCTTCCCCCCAAATTAGCTTCTCTACCAGTGATACATCATGCTCTTTACGCGGATGATATCACGATCTGGGCCACGCAAGGTAATCTGGGTCACATGGAGTCATGCCTGCAAGCAGCAGCGACTGTAGTCGACGACTACGCAACCTACTGCGGACTCCAGTGTGCCGCGGCTAAGTCAGAATTTGTGCACGTACGTCCCCCCATCAGGACACAACTCAGCTCCATATCAGTCTTCCTTCGGGACCGATCAGTGAGGCCAAGAAGATCCGTGTCCTTGGCCTTTTCATACACCACCAACGCAAGGCTGAAACCACAATAGTCAAACTTGGCACGGTGGTAGACCAGGTGGGCCGTATGGTCCACCGGGTCTCCAACAAGCGGGGCGGATTAAGAAGCAGGGATGCAATGCGCCTTGCCCATGCTTTCGTAAAGAGTAGAATGCTCTACTCTACTCCCTACTTGCACCTACGCAAACACGAGGATGATCAACTCGAGGTAATACACCGTAAAGTTATCAAACGGGCTCTCGACCTCCTTATCACCACATCCAACCAGAGACTTCTGGCCCTAGGCGTGGTGAATACCTACCGGGAACTTCAAGAAGCCCACCTCGTTAACCAATACACGCGCCTTGCACAGACCCATTCCGGTCACCGCCTCTTGGACCGAATACACATTAAACACGGTTACTATATTTAGGAAAGGGTGAGAGTGCCAGAACCTTGGAGACGCGCCCTCCGGGTCCAACCCCTTCCCCGCAACATGTCCAAAGAAAACCACAGTGGTCGCCGCCAGGCGCGCGCGGAAGCGTTGCAGCGACACTTGGTCAAGAGGCACACGTGTGCTACGTAGACGTTGCTGGCCCGCACCATGGGGAGGGGATGATATGCGGCCGCAGTCATACGCAACGCAAACACCGTAAACGGCCTCACTTTCAAAGCCTACAGCGCAACACACGAGGAGGAGATTGCCACCGCTCTGGCTCTCACCTATCCATCTTCTAAACATATCATCACCGACTCACGAGGGGCCTGGCGGAACTATCAGCTAGGGTGGGCTTCGCCACTTGCTCAGCGCATACTGGAACCTAGCTGCTGGTACGTTAATCCAACTCCACGAAATCTGGTTTGGGCACCCAGTCACCAAGGACTCAGGGGTAACGAACAGGCCGATCAGGCCGCCCGCGCACTCTCTTCCCGGGCTATCTTCCTGTCTTTGGAAGCCTACTCCCAATCAGACAATTCGGCCCTTTCATTCAAAGATATTACCAATTACTACAAGGAGGAGCACCGGCGCTATCCAGACCCTTGCAAGGGACTGCATCGCGATGACGAGCGCCTTCTTTTAAAACTGTTTACCAATACTGTACTGTGCCCGGTGGTGCTAAAACATTTCAATTCATCCTTTAATGGCGCGTGCCAGTTCTGTAGTGAGGTGGCTGACACCTTCCACATAGTCTGGGCGTGCCAGTCTAATCCATCTATCCCCCCCCCCCCCAACCCCAATCCCACGAGAGAGGGCTGGGAGGCGGCCCTGCTCGGCTGTCAAGACCTGAAGGCCCAAGAGGCTCTGGTTCAACGGGCGCGGGTGGCGTTGCTTGCCGATGGAGCTCCGGAATAGGGGTTCCACCTAGTGCTGTGAGGGTAGGAGGCCAATAAGGCCCCAACCCAATCACCTCTCTGTAACCATTTAATGGTTATTAAATGTTTCACCACACCACCACCTCCTTGGGCATTGTCGGCCCAGGCGGGCGTCGGCTTCTTGCTGTTAGAGGTGGTGGGCGTGAAGGAGCGGGACCTAGTTGGCCCCAACGAAACGTGTCCCGGCTTTGAGATGGAGCGAGGCTGAGAAGACAAACTTCGCCGGACCTGTTTTGTCGATTTAGAGCCCGAGCTAGAACGTCCCCTGGAGGCACTGCGACGCCTAGATCCTGAGTGGCCTCCTGAGCGTCCCCTGGAACGGGGGCGTTCCCTTAGCTGAGTATACGTGGTTTGTGACGAAGACTGCAACTCGTCCAGAGTGTCGGGGTGACGTTCCGGGGATGGTGAAGCAGAACCAGTCATTCTGGCACGCTCTCTGCGATGCCGACGCACAATGTACGAGATCTTGAACCTTTGACCACAGTCTTTGCTAGCCATGAGATGCTGGCCACCACAGATTTTGCACTTGGGAGTACACACATATTGCTTATCGAGGCTTGCGGCACCACAGCCTCAGCAAATCGTGTCTCCAGAAGTGAGGCACACGTCAGCGCGATGGTCAAGACGGCCGCACACATAACACACGTCGATTTGCTTGCGGTAGGGTGAGCACTGCATGAGCACCGGTCCATACCTGACAAAGTTTGGCACATGATACCCGTCGAAAGCGACGAAGACCGTGCCGGTTTGGGCTATTCTCTTGGCTGCTAAGGGGAATGGATTATTTGTGTTGACGATTTTCGCATTGATGACGTCATGGCCGTCTTGAAGGGGGACGTTCCGAATCACCTTTTACACGTGGAGTGTGGGGCAGTCTCACAGGCACTTAGCCCATGCACCTTGCCTGAAATGAGTATTTGCTTCATACGAACGTATAGGCCTCTTTTTTCGCGCTTAGGAGTACTGGGAAACAAAATATTTTGCTGCAGATTCTGGAATAGAGTATCCTGGCACAAAAATTTCTGGCCTATGCCAGCGGCAACGAGTATTGCGTCTGCCACCGTAGCTGCACCAATTTTTGAGATATTGAGTACACTTCTCAGCCGGATCACAATCTTGATGCATCTAGAGGAAGTGAGGGCATTTTTACCGCCCGTAGCACTTTGGATTTCAGCGCAGCACCACCCGATTCACCGTGGCGCCCCCGGCTGCGACGATGGCGCGTTAGAGTCAGCAGTGCATGTTTTGACACCAGCTCTTCTGGCCGCAGCGGACTGCCAACTTTTACCTTGAGTAAGCTCTTCTTCTGAAATATTCTATCCGTGCACCTCATACTCTATCGTGAGCAAATTATTCAGCGCACCGGGCCCCCAATGGGCTGGCCGCTGGCGAAAATAAGCCCAGAGAAAGCGCGGTCTCCCAAGCAACTCGTTAGGGTTAAAGAGGGCACTGCTTCGCAGAAAAGAAAGTGTTCCTAACATTATGAAGAATCACTCACTCTGGTGAAATGTGGCATCGGTAGGATCTTGATGACTTCTCGAAACCTATGCGAGCAACAGTTCATTAACACTTGATGAAAAAACTGTAGAAACACAGATTCAGTTGAGCGTCCACAGGAGCCGTACGAACGCAGCCTCCCATTTTCGAGAATTCCTTTGAACGCCTTCAAAAAAGAAAAAATCACAGCATAAGCATAGACTAAATGATGATGAATGGGGCGAAGCGTCCAGCAGTCTGTCCGGGCTTCCGTGCGACCACGCGTCAGTCCGTACGTTCGTTCGTGCATCCGTCCATGCGTCTGTCTGTCAGTCCGTGCATCCATGAATCCGTTCGTCCTTGCGTCCATGCGTCAGTTCGTCCTTTTTTTGCATCCGTCCATGCGTCCGTCCACGCGTCCATACGTCCGTCCACCCGAGCATCCATCCGTGCATCCGTCCGTCTGCCAGTCCGTCCGTTCATCCACGCGTCCGCGTGTCTGTCCGTGCGTCCGTGCGCTCATCCATCCGTCCGTGTGACCGCCTGTGCGTCCGTCCGTCAGTGCATGTCTGTCTTTCTGTCTGTCTGTCTGTCTGTCTGTCTGTTTGTCTGTCTGTCTGTCCATACGCACGTCCATCCATCCGTTCATATGCTTGTTTATCTGTCCGCCTGTGCGTCTGTGCGTCTGTCCGTCCATCCGCCATTTGTTAATTCATTGAACATTCCAAGTACCGTCATCTCGCATCTGTTTATAACATCTGCATTGATTTATTCCACCAACTATCACCCAGTGGTGAATGCTGGAACGAGGTGGCTACGTATTACATACATCGGGGACGCCCGACCCACGCCTTAAGGAGCTTCGCGCCTAAAAGCCCGCTTTCACCGTAGCGGGGAGAAGCCAGAATAAAGTGTGGAGCTTGCCAGCCTTCCTTGTTTGACGTCGGTTCTCTCTTTCTTTTGTGGTCTCTTCCTCTCTATCTAGTTCTCTTTTCCTACTTAGAATGTTTGTGCTTATTTTTATGTTATTTTGTTATTTTTTCTTGCTCTTTCACTTCCTTGTTTGCGTATTTTAGGAATTTCCGTACGTGGCTATTGTGCTGTCCTGATTTCCCAGCCGTAGCAGTAATATCCGCACTTAATATCATCAGCAAGGCGCTCGAAGAACAAGAGGAAGAAGATTTTTCTTTGGCGCGAGTGCTCGCTGATTATGGTTGTAGAGCTGGTTATGCTATAAGTGATTTTGCCGGCTTTACGTCAAGCGACGATGACAGCCTAAAATCACAGGATACGAACGAGAGCATAGGACTGCCCGATCTCTCTAAGTGCACCGCACTTTTGAAAATGCTCCAACACGTTTTCTGAAGCTCAGCCCGTTTTACGCTGCGCCGCTTCGGATTGTTCCTTTTTTTTAAAGGAATAGATCTATGCCCAACATCTTCAGACCGTCTTAGAGCCAAATAAGATCATGATGCTGTGGAACGAAAACACGATAGGAAAGAGACAAGAACAGAAGTGACATAGATTTGACAGTATCTTGAAGGTTGTGTTTTGGGCCTGATGGTTGATGCAGTGCCGTTTTAATGGACCTGGCTGAGTTTGGCTCATACATATGCCGAATCAGACTTATGCTTTATTTGAATGCCCTTTAGAATAAGTAAGCACTCGTTTTGATTAAAATTAGTGAAAAATTGAAAGTTCCATTTGCGCGCTTCAAAGAAATCGGAACTTGATATACGTCGTTCCACTTACGCGCACTCGTCCGTTTTGCACTCATCCTGCCCTTCTGCGTCCTTGTCTAGTTTACGAACAGACAGTTCTTTTATGTTTCAAGCTATTCTCCTGCATCTCATAGTACCCAATTTTTTCAGCCATCTTTCCGAACGCACACCCATCTCAGGAGCCTATTTGCGCGCCATGGAAACAACAGTGCTGCTGAACCAATAAAAACAGCGAAAACCTCTCACCATGTATTCATCCGCGCCGCGTCGTGCGCTTGGAGTCCTCATAGCGTCAAAGCTCAGGAGTTAGACGAATAACGTGCACGTGGAAGTCCCCAACGTCCTTAGCATTCGGTAGCAACGGTATAGTGCCAGAAAAAACAGAGCATCATAGCAGCTCCCGCGGAAGCTAATTTCTTGCCTGAAAATTAAGAACTCTTCGTCATGTCCTGTGTGGTCCGTAAGTTCTATTGTGATGGTTTTGTTTGCATTATGTTCGCGTTCTATCACGTCGGCAACTCAATCGCTCGTACCTGCTCTGCGCTGTTTCCAAGATTCATTCACAAATTTTCCAAGACGAAGCCTAGCAGGCTTGGCGGAAGACACAGCTGGTATGAATATTATAAGGACGGAACATACCTGGTTTATATTTTCCTCAGAGTGTGATGACGTAAAGCGATAGCCGATTCCAGCATTTATCTCTTGCCGTCAGAACAGCAGGCAAGCAGCAACAGCAATTTGAGATCAAAGTTGGTGGTCACACTGCATGCAGTGCTGCCATGTTGCTTTGGAAACACACTTACCGGTGATTTTTTATACAGTAATTAAATAGATACGGTGTACATGCGAATCGCAACTGGTGTATTATGTATCTGACACAAAACGTGTGACACAACCATCATTGTGCCAACCTTACTGATTATAATGCATTCATCAATAGAACTATGTTTTGCTGCGCAAAAATGTGGCTTGATTTCATCTTGTAGCTTCCAGCCCACTTCATCTAGGCAGTGAGACGGAGTACAAAAATACAAGGGACGTGTACAACTAAGCTTTTACTTTTAGACACTCCTTCTCATAGCTTCGTACGGTTGAATGTGTATTAACAGTAAAACAGATAGCTGGGCGAGCTGGTATCTATTCATGATATAACTTGTTTAGTCCGCACAAGAAACACCAGAAAAAGACAGATGAGTGCTCGTCTGTCTCTTTCTTGTCCTGTTTTTTTTTTTGTGCGCAAAATAAAGTTATATTATGTGCCTATTAACAATTTCTCGCTCTTTCGTAGAAGAGTACACAATATTCTATATTGTTTCTATTTTTCATAGAAAGCCTCACATATTTTCGAGTCAGCTCACCGTACATTGAAGGGCTACAGAGGAGTGACTTGTATAGCGAGTTAGTTCAGCGTCATAGTATAATTTAGTGCAAAGAACAGAAACGTAAAAGTGATCACCTGAACACAGCGCGAGCTATCAACTGAGATTTATTGAAGAACATTCAGATATTTAGTGTCACAAAACGTCACATGGGGAGAACCCAAATGGAAACAAGAGATTTTATTTATTGGCTGGCGCTCAAGAAGTTTATTTCAAAGGGAGGTAGCTTGATATAGGGCCTTGCTTCACTTATCTCACCGGATCTGCTAATCGAAATTCTTCATCAGTGTATTGCCCAAATTTAACTTTTACTTTTGAAAACACCCTGCGTAGAAATTGACAGCTAGGGTGCGCATCCACACACACTACACTGTTGTGACGGGTTACAACAAGGTGTTGTCCTCAAAGAACTTTTTTACTATAATAATCAGTTATTCACACAATGGCCCGTTCCATGACTCTAGTGGAGCTTATGTTTACATCAAGTCCATAAGCAACTGTTGAGACAAACAAGGACAGGGGCCAGTTCTTGTCTGCCTCGTTTTTGTGTCCGTCTTCACGGTAGTTTGACTTCCCAAAATGAAGAAAAAGTCACAGCATATCCAAGGAGTGAATGACAGTTAGTGGAGCGAAGTGTCTGTCTGTCTGTCTGTCTGTCTGTCTGTCTGTCTGTCTGTCTGTCTGTCTGTCTGTCTGTCTGTTCGTTTCCTCCTATTACACTTGAGAACTCATTGGATGGACGAATGGACGGTCAGATAGACACTTCGCCCCACTCATCATCATTCGCTAACTAGATATGCTCTGAAATTTATGTTATAACAGCTTCATCTGTCGTGTTTAATCGTCAACTTTACAAAAACCGCTAACTCCATATTGTGATATCATTTGCAAGAACGTATACACACAACGCCATTTAGTGAGCAATTCCTAAGCTAGAGATGTCTACATACAGACTGCATACTACATACTACGTACAAACGGAGAAGGGAACGATCCACACCATAAAGAGCTTCACCTCTAAAAGTAGTGAATAAACACATGTTTTGTGAAGTTGCGGCTTGCAGTGAATGAATGTAAGCACTAAAGTATGCATCATATTTACAGTTGGGTTGGATTAAATTATTCGTTTAGTACGAGGCTACACTTCCCTCAGATTTCAACGTGCGTTGAATAAACGCAAATTGTGACATCGGTTGATATGTATGTGGAGTTTAATGTCCCCAAGCCACTATAGGATTATGAGAGACGCCGTAAGGGAGGGCTCCGGAAATTTCGACCAGCTGGGGTTCTTTAACGTGCACCCAAATCTCAGCACACGGGCCTACGTGATTTTCGCCTTCATTGAAAATGCAGCCACTGCAGCCGGAATTACATAGCGCGACCTGCGATTATTTGTTATAGACATCAACTCTTACCACAGACTATTCCAAATTCATTGTTGGCACTCACTGCCAAACTGAAAATCAAAGGAATTGTAAAGTGTTGCACCAAAAAAAGGAAAAGGGGAACGTTCGTATCGATTATACCGCTGGAGAGAAAAAATTGTGTAAGAAATGAGGCAGGGCGCCAGAATAAATTGCGTGGAATACGAATCATGGCATAAAAATGAACGGTACAAAAGCGAAAACAAAGAATACCAAGAAAATATTGTCACAGTCAAAAAGGAACAAAAAAACAACACGAGTTCTACAAGCGGAGCAGCGGGCTCCAAGGCACCTGTAAAAATAATGAAGTTCCCCGACCATACTTTGAGATTGAAAAAAAAAAACTGATTACAAAACATTGTTGCACTGAAAAACTGAAAGTAGCATACGATGACTTCAAAAAACAGAAGCAAAACTAGGCAGTCTGAATTCACGAGAAGGAAAGAGCTTTCTAGTGCGGCTCTTCGTCGGCACGCCGAAGACGGTCTTGTTCGTCTCATTAGGCTGATGGCGTTTACACGATTTCCAACGGCTCCGTCTTCGCTCTCTTCGCCTGGCTGTCGCAAAACGGATGGCTTCTGTGGCGTCTGCCGTTAAATTGTCTTAGATTATTTTGTGGAAATGCTTTTATCTCGTCGGCACTGTCTTCGCCTGTACTACTTTTATTCCTTTTTGTGCACTTTTACGCGATGTTCAGCTTGTCATCTTCTATTTGTAACCTTTCCTTTGTCATCTTAATGGTGGAAAGACGTAAGCCACTTTTCAGACTGCCGCCCCTGTGCGTTCCTGAAAGATCCCAAGAGAGAGGCAGGGTGTGCGGCAAGATCTCAGCAACCCAAAAGAAGCAGAGACGTTATGACGTTAAGAGCTAAACCTAAGAGGAGCAGTATGCAGCTCTCCTGTGACAATTTTTGAAATCTCTTCTCTCTCTTCATTTATGCCTCCGTTCTGATAGAATTTCGCTAAGCCATGCTCACGAGGATACATCAAAAGCAGGGATAGTAAACTGTGCGGTCACCTGTTGCCATTGACTACACTAGGTATAAGTACACATAAATTTATTAATACTGTGCTCGGTGTCCAGTACTTGCATGTCTTAAGTGAGCATCATTACTTGCTTACATAGAGTACATGCGCCGCTTTCACTGTCACAGAACGGAGCCGTGTTTTTTGTGTGCTCCTTTCTTTCTATGTCCCTGTGTTTTAATCCCCCATTCCCCTTACCCTGTTGTAGGGTATACCGATCCCGACGCGCGCCTTCCCGCTTTTCCCTCTTCCTTCCTTTCTTGCTCCTTTCGTGGCGTATCTTACAGCACAATGTTATGAGAATTATTTAACTCAAGGAATAGGCCGCGCAGCCTCTCTTGTGTCAGCCTATGCGACGACCCGAAAGCAAAAATAATCTTGTCCTTAGTCTTATAAGTCAATTAAAATGTTCATCCCACCGCCTTTTCTTAATTTTTCTGCATTTACCGACATTTCGTTTTGCCTCCTGGATCACAGCCAGTGCAACATTTTTTTTTCGCCTCATTTGGCTTTACATTGTCTCCAGAATGGCCAAACTTTATTACTTTATTTTATTTATATTACAATACTGTCGACGTTCAAGTGAGAGTCCTTACAGAGAGGGTAACAAAGAAAATAATAAATGTAAAAAGAACATCATTAGCACATACATAAAAACAGATTAATCAAGATCAAACTGCTACACGCTAGACTTGTACAGATAGAGTCATCCAAGGTCTGTTCAAATTTTGGCAAATCGTTTTGTTCAACAACACTCACCGGTAATTCATTCAACATTTCAATTGTGTGAGGCAATAAGTATACAATCCATCCGCACGAGTCCTGTTTACCTGGCGGCAACAAGTAATGTCTTTGCTATATTTTGTTGCCTATTTAAAACTTAAAATGATAGATGCAGACGATTTTTCTGGCTGCGCGTTTTTAACAAATGGAAGCCAGAAGAATGGAGCATTTCTGTGACTTATTCTGTCCTTCGATACCGGGAGCATATAAATCTCGCCACGTACATTTGATTTTGTTTTATTCTTACTTTAAATGAATATTGATGGAGGACTACATACTGCCGATGCATACTCGAAAACTGGTCTTAGAAAGGTTTTGTAAGCAGCAAGTGTCACATCGGCTGTTGCACCTTCTAGTTTTTTTCGTAGGAAACACAGCCTCCCGGATGTGATTGAACAAACATTGCTAATGTTCATTACAAGATTAATTTTCGTTATCATTAATACTAGATGTTTAAAGTGAGTAGTATTTACTAAACACTTGTTTCCGATGGCGTATGAAAATGAAAGATGGCTCTTCTTTTTTGTATTATGTGTGTATGTCGATTAAAACTAATTACTTTCTATAGTTCATTTTTTACACCATTTGATCAACACCTGCATTATTCTGTTAATTTTAACTTGATTATTTAACTTGATCTGTTAATTTTAACTTGATTTCGTACAGTAGACTAAAATTAACAGTCATCTGCGAACAGGTTAAGGTGCACACCAGGCTCCATAACAGCAGAAATGTATTTAATATGCACCAAGAACTAGAGTGGTCACAGGACAGATTTATGCGGGACTCGCGAGAGCACTGACAATGAGTCATAGACATGACCATTCATTCTTACATGCTGCTTGCGATTAGTTAGGTATACCCTAATCCATTTTATAACATTGGCATTAAGTCCGACTGTTTCCAGTTTGTAAATTGGCTTATTGTGTAACACCTTATCGAAGGCTTTGGCACAATCTGTGGCTATTACATCGATCTGTTCTTTCGTACCAATTGCCCTAAGCGAAATCGTGAATCGTCTGTATGAGTTGTTTGATAGTAAAGAGGCCCGTTGTGAATCAATGCGGGGGGGGGGGCAAAGTAAAGAGTTATATTTTACGTGACAAACGATATGCTTAGCTATCATGTGTTCCAAAAGTTCCCAAGATAGAAATGTGAGAGATTTATAGGCCGGTAATTATTCACTGTCGTTCGGATTCCTCCCCTACACACGGGAATGACTGGTGCAGTGTGGAACTGAATGTGTTTTCAGTGATTTTTCAAATATAGGTGTTAGATAATGCGACACCCATTAAGCATATCTTTGTAGAAACTTGGTCAGAATGTCATATGGTACGCTCGCTTTCTTTGAATCTAAATCTAGTAGCTCTTCAAGTACGCCCTCCTGGATGACTATATGTCATCCATTTGGCTACTAGTGGGGCATTCTGAACTTACGTCGACGTCGGTATCGTTCGCGGTAAATACGGACAGAAAGAAGTGATTGAAAGGATCTGCTATACCTTTTTCGTTTATCAGTACTTCATTCTCCTTTCTTATTCCTTGTTCCTCTTCATTCCTGTCACCGAAGTATTGCCAAAACACCTTACGGTTACGTTGTAAGGAAGCGGCTAAGCATGTCGCCAAGGAACTTTTTTTAGAAGTGTTCAGTGCTTGTTTTAACCTGTGCTCGAAGTCAAGAAACCTCGTTAAACTTATTTTTTGTTTCTGCAGCCTTTTGATTATTCTTTTCTTGCGAATTATATCCCTGGTTATCCAGGGGCTTCGGTGCTTTGCCTTTTTACGCACGTTGGGATATAGAAGTGCGCACAGTGCTGTATAATTAAGCTAAAGTGCTGCCACAACTCTTCTTCTCGTTTAATATCAAAATCAATTACAAAGTCGTCAAGCGCAGACTCCAGGTAATCAAGAATGGAAACGTCATCAGCGCGAGCATAATTCTTTAAGGGTACAGGAATGCAAAGGCCTGAAAGAATTACAGGCTCTACTGCAACGGTAACAAAAATAATCTTGTGGTCAGAAATACCATCTTCAACATTAACAGTATATGCACTTATTTTATCTGACATATACACCAGATTCAATAATGACCCCAACGTTCACGTTATTCTTGTGTTTTCTTGCACAATTTGGTTTAGGTTATGCATGAACATAGCTTCAAATAACCAAATTATAATGTCATTTGATGACGTCATAATGTGATGTCACTTTATTTACGTGAAAGAGCTTTCATGAACACGTTATAGAGACATCACAACTTCTGGTAGTCTGAGACGTAATCATGATGTCACGTGATGATGTAACATTTAACGCCGTACCTTTAGTGGCCTCAAATTGATGCCGACCATCCCTTTCTTGCGTTTCCTGAGGCGCCTATAATCTTCACCTTAATAACTGTGATCTGATCCTCTAAACTTGCTAACGAATAAGTATCTGTACTAAACAGATAAGTATTTTCTACGAAATTTTTCCTGGGTCAGCTTTTATTTTGCTGTAGCTATGCTTGCTGTGTCAGAGCTAGGTCATTGGTGGTATAGGTTTTTGTTTCGAAGAAAACTGACGTGATTTCATATCTAGAAGCATGCTATAACTCCGCAAGGTGCGCTTAATGATAGAGTAATTGACGGGGGTGATGAACAGTACGTGTGTTTGACAGGGAGAAAGGATGGTCAATTGAAAGTCGGAGAGGTTAACCTTCAAGATGCTTTCGGTTTGCTTCCCTGCACTGGGGAAGGGATATGGGCGATTACAAAGATATGAAGGGAAAGAAAGTGAGAAATTGCATATAAAAGCTGATAGATATATATGTGGCGTTTAACGCCCCAAAACCTCCATATGATTATGAGAAATGCCGTAGTGGAGGGCTCCGGAAATTTTGACCACCTGGTGTTCTTTAACGTGCACCCAAAGTTGAGCACACGGGCCTGCAACACTTTCGCCTCCATTGAAAAGTGCATATAGGAACTAGAATTCGACACAGCTGTTGTTAACGTTTCTTTGGTCAACCCGACTTGCTAATTGACTACGACACTCTTGTGCTCAGTGGGGGTGTTTTTTTTTTGTGCCAAGAGTGAGTGAGAATTTATTAGAAGGCAGAGAGGTCGGCCTGAGCTAGTTCGCTCTAGCCTGCTACTCTACACAGGGGATAAAGGAAAGGGGAAGGAAATAGGGATGAAGGGTGATGATGGGGACAAGAAGAGGTGGTGCGTATGTACAGTAGCCACTTAGCATAGTACCCTACAGTCTAGTTTCTAGTCCAGTGGTTTTTATAAAGTCTAGAACAGCCTTTGTAGCAGTTTTTGACACTGTTTGGTCGTTCATTGCAGACAATATGTGGCTTTCACCTAATGGTGTTCGTCCAATGCTTGCCAACGTTGCACTTAGCATTTTCCTTTGCGCCACGTATAATGCACAGTCACAAAATATGTGAGCTATCGTTTCGCGCACTTGGCAGCATTCACCATTCGGGCTGTCCGCACGGACGATTAGGTGGGTGTAGTGGCGAGTGAAGGCGACGCCCAGGCGAATTCGGTGCAGTATATTAGCATGTCTTCGGCTGATTTTATCTGGAAGACGAAAAGTCATACCGGGGTCTGTTTCCCGCAGGCGCTTGTTCCGGTGATCGGGTAGCGACTAGTAAGTGGTAGCGCATTCGCGCCTGAGTGATCTCAACAACGTGTTGACGTCACCTCGCGAGTAGGGTACTTTGACGTACATAGGAGCGTTGTATATTGCCGCTCTTGCTTCGCTATCGGCTGTTTCGTTGCCAACCAGGACGCAGTGTCCAAGAATCCATTGGAGTGTAACCAAGTGACCACTCCTGTGTGTTAGGTCAAATGTTTGGATTGTTCACAAATTTTATGGCTTCTTGTATAGCAACAAGTTCTGCAGCTGTCGAAGATGACCTATGATCTAATTTGTACTGTCCGGAAATACCGAGTTGAGTGATCACGAAGGCTGCAGCTGAGGCGGATGAAGTTACGGATCCATCGGTATAAATGTGCACAGAGTCGCTGTATCGGTCATCTAAATGTGCCAAGGTGAGTTGCTTGAGGGCAATATAAGAAACGTGCGACTTATACGAAATTCCACGTATGTGAAGGCACACCAGTGGTTTAGTCAATGTCCATGGAGGCGCTGCAGGGATTACGGCCAAGCATTTCTTGGCGATCTTCGGTGACTTTGAGCGCACTATCTATCTGTCTATCCGCCTACGACTTCTAGCTCTCCTGGCCGTTTCCATAATGGTATCAATGCCAAACTTCGTATGGCATAACATGACTGTACGAAGAACATATAAGACGAGTCTTAACATGAAAATAATGTCGTGTGTCATGAACGTCATGACTTACTTTTCATGGTTCTAGAGCTCTTGCGGTGGTTTCGTTCACAAGACATGTGGCAAACTGGCATGGTTTGACATGATTGCTTGGCGAACGCAAGAAACAGACCATAACATGAAAATCATGACATACGTGTCATGTAACAACATGACTATATGCCACGTTCATGATGCACTCTCGGCCATTTTGCTAGCGTCACATATACCAAATTTGGTATAACAGTACATGAATGGATGACGAAGGCGTGTGACTGGTACAAACATGATAATCATGAGATGCATGTCATGTAACGACATGAATACATGACACGCTCATGATGTGCTAGCGGCTGTTTCGCAAGCTTCACTTATACTAAATTTGGTGTTACGGGACGTGAATGGATGGGGAAGGTATGCTACTGGTGCAAACTTGATAAAAACGAGATGCGTGTCATGTAACAACATGACTACATGCTACGCTCATGATGCGCTCGTGACCATTTCGCTAGCTTCACATGTACCAAACTCGGCATTACGCGACGCGAAGAACGGATGACATAGGTCAATGACACATCCAAACATGATAATCACGACATGCATGTCATGTAACAAGGCTAACCCCCGTATTCAAAAACACTACTTGACTTGAACTTGACTTGCCACCGACTTCAATGCAGCACAAATGCAATTCGAACGCGCTGTCTTGGGCGGTGCAGAGGCACCACAAACGCACAGACACGTTTCAAACGCGCTGTAATTATCAAGGTGGTTTCAAGTCCAGTTCAAGTCAAGGAGCGTTTCTGAATACGGGGATAAATGCCACACTCATGATGCGCTCGCGGCCGCTTCGCTAGCTTCACATTTGCCAAATATCGTAATACGTGGCATAAATGAATGATGAAGTTATGTGACTGGTGCAAACATGAAACTCATGACATGCGTGTCATGTGAGAACATGACCACATGCCATAGTCAAGGCGCCAATACGTTTCGACGTGATGCGGTGCGCGAGCTCACCGGCGTTCACTTCGTCGTGTCACGCCGGTGCTACCACGCCAGACGCCGGTCCTGCCATATACTCGCAGGCACGCGCCGTGCTGCGTTGCTTTGACGCATGCGCGTTCCAGCACGTCCGGCCTCCCTCCTTCACGAAAAGAGGGAGACGCAGTGTTGTTTGGGTAACGAATTGGCGCGAAATGCAGGCTGTCGCATTGCCCACCGGTCACCGTCGGGCCGCGCCGACAGACGGTGGTCGTGCCTGGCGTCACACTACAGAGGGCTCGCGTTTTGCCAACGTAGCATTGCTGTGCCCAGCGTGCGCGCGCGTCAACGCTACATAAGAGTACATTGGGTCCTTCATGATGCGCTCGCGGCCGTTTCGCTAGCTCCAAATGTACCAAATTTGGTGTTACCTGACGTCAATGGATGACAAAAGTACGCGACTTGTGCTAAGATGATAATCCTCACAAGCGTGTCATGTAAGAACATGACAACACACCACGCCCATAGCGTGCTCACGGCCATTTCGCTAGCTAGACATATACTAAATTCGGTATGACGTGACGTGAATAGATGACGAAGGTAAGTGACACATCCAAACATGCATGATAATCATGATACGTAAGTCATGTGCCGCATCATTTACCTCCACCTCGTAATTTTGTGCTGATTTTAAAGTGAGATATCAATCTTTCTCATTCGTGCTTCACATACTATCGATTTTCACTGTATGGGGGATCTGCCAGTTTTTTATTTCCTCAATAAGCAGCAAAATCCCTACACTAGGCATTGGCATAGCACCAAGTGCCTTCTGCTGTAACCTGTCGCACCCACTCGCGTGTAAAGCATTACATTGAAACTCCCCAATGTCGCACTCAGTGAGATGAAATTATTCCTTATGTGGAAATATTTTGTAACTAGCCATTGCAGGAAACTTTGTTGCTATATTGAACTAAAGTAGCCAAAACACTCGTAATATTTGACATTAGGCATTACAAAAATCTCCAAAAAGTTGGCTTTTTTTACCGAACTGAACTTTTCAAGATGTACTGGAAAGAGCTACTGAACGGTAGGCTTCAAAGGGTCTTGCGCAGAGCTAGACAAAACTACAACTTGCCATCTCGTGCCTTTTACCATGATTCTTTGTCGCGATAATCCTGTAGCTGGTTCTGTAGCTCTTGCGGTGGTTTGGTTCACATGGCATGTTGCAAAACTTGTATGGTATGACATGATTACATGAAGAACACAAGCGACAGTTTCTAACATGATAATCATGAGATGCGCGTCATGTAAAAACATGACTACATGTCACGCTCATGATGCGCTGGCAGCCGTTTCGCTAGCTTCACTTATACCAAATTTGGTAATACGGAACGTAAATTGATGACGAAGGTAGGTTACTAGTGTAAACATGAAATAAGATGCGTGTCATGTAACGACATGACTACATTCTACGCTCATGATGCGCTCGCAGCCGTTTCACTAGCTTCACATATGCCAAATTTGGTATTACGTGAAACCAATGGATAACGAAGGTATGCGACTGGCGCAAACATGATAACCATGAGATGCGTGTCATGCGAGAGCATGACTACATGCCACAGTCAAGGTGCCAATACATTTCGACGATACGCGGTGCGCGCGCTCACCGGCGATCATTTCGTCGAATCACGCCGGCGTTGTCACGCCAGGCAGCGGTCTTGCCATATACTGGCACGCGTGCGCCGCGCTAAGCTGCTTTGACGAATCCACGTTTCAGCGCGTCCGGCGTTCCTCCGTCACGAAAAAAGGGAGACGCAGTGTTGCCTGGGTAACGCATGGATGCGAAATGCACCATGTCCCATATCGGGCCGGTTGCTGTCGGGCCGCGCCGACGGACGCCGGTCGCGCCTGGCGTCAGACTATAGAGTGCTTGCGTTTTGCTAAAGTAGCATCACTGTGCCCAGCATGCGGGCGTGTCAACGCTACATTGGAGTATATTGGGCCCTTCATGGCGCGCTCGCGGCCGTTTTGCTAGCTGCACATATACCAAATTTGGTGTTACGGGACGTAAATAGATGACAAAATATAAAACTGGTGCAAACATGATAATCCTGACCCGCGTGTTACGTAAGAACATGACAACATACCCACGCTAATAGCGTGCTCGTGGCCATTTCGCTAGCTCCACATATAGTAAATTTGGTATCACAAGACGTGAATAGATGACGAAGGTAAACGACACTACCAGACATAATAATCATGACACGGAAGTCATGTACGACATTATTTACCTTCACCTCGTAACCTTGTGCTGATTTTAAAGTGACCTATCAACATTTCTCATTCGTGTTTCGCATATCATCGATTACCACTGTACGTGGGATCTGCCAACTTTTTGGTTTTCTTCCTTTTATAAATATTTGTTTTATTAAGTGTATACTGCAGAACTACCCAGGAAAGTAGAATTTGTGACTTTAAATCTGTCAAGCTTGATGGCTCATCTGGAAGTCACCGCTTTCACCCCATTCATTGATGCGCACGCATGTTGACAATGAACGATGGAGGCGGAAACGTTGTACGCCCGTGTGCTCAGATTTGGGTGCACGTTAAAGAACCCCAGGTGGTCGAAATTTCCAGAGCCTTCCACTACAGCGTCTCTCATAATCATATGGTGGTTTTGGGACAATAAACCCCACATATCAATCAATCAATCAATCAATCAATCAATGTTGACAATGAAACGTAGGTGATAACCCCGATCCCATTTAGATTGCTCTGTGGAGAGCACCACACTTGCTGTCTGTATCTCGGGCCAGTGAGCTGCTGCTCAAAATTGCCCTTGCGATTGCGCCATCCTGCTTGAGTTACGTAGTCGAAAAACTGATGGAAATACGTAACTAAAATATTTCTCGAGTTTCAAAATATTACTTTCTAGTAACTTCACCTTTAGCTCATACATGGGGCTTCCAAATGAGGCATTGTGCATATTTTTAGTCCGACCTCAAAGCCAAGTTTTTTGACGCTGAATACAGAGCTTCCCCCAAAAAGTGACAATTGCAATTATTTTTCAGAGTATCTGCTTTAACTTCAGCGTCTAAATTATTTTGACTTTGTATCATATAAACAGGCCACTAGCATATATAATATTTGTGTCCTTTGAGATGTTCCTGGAAAAAATGCAATTTCGGCACCTTCATTGAATACAGTGCTCGTGCAAAAAGTCCTTAAAGTATCAATATACGCTAGTCATCATTTTCAGTTAGATCACTTTATTACATTACCGGGAATATCTTTTTATTGACTGCATTCGAAAAACGTCTCTTAAAAGAAAAATTATTTGATGCCCTCTATATCCGTGGGCGCCAAGATTCATACTCTCATAAATAGGCAGGAAAATGCTTGGCAACATAAATAAACAAACAGGATAAGTTTAGGACTTCAAGAAACACGTGGAAATTTTTTCAGCCATATTCGTGATGGTCGGGAAATAATGCCAGGCTTGCGCGAAAGGTGCAGGACAGTCACAGCGAAATCTAGAATAGCGGCTTTTCAGAACCTTTTCTAACCACACATTGGGTAACTGCTGCAGGCACACTATAGCTGAGCACCCACTACGTTGTTAATAATAAAAAAATTGTATAGTAGGCTGGCCTCCGCTATGTTTTTTGTTATTCTTTTGAAAAGCATGGTATCCGCTACACACTTGTTGAAAATTTCGTTGGAGTAATGGAGTAATGGACAACCCAGTTAATACGCAATTCACATTGTGCGACGCTTGTCTATTCCTTTTATGTTCTAAAACGATTTATTACTCATATTAACGCGATCCCTTTCCCGACATCAAGCCTGCCTAAGGCCAGTTTAGAAATCAGTTCCAAGCACTCGCGTGGCTTAGTGGTAGAATACTGGGCAGGCACGCCGCGGACCCAGGTGTCATTGGTGTTTTTATTTACCGAGTTTTTTTCGTTCCATACTGGTTACGGACATCAATAGCGGCGGTGGCAGTGGCGGTGGCGGACAACTACGGCGCCATGCGTGACCCGTGTTCTGATTTCACAACAGCTTTCGCTGTGAAACGCTCAATTATTTCCTTCTCCCAGCCGACACTGGCGAACCGCAGCAAGGACTCGTTGACCTTGCTGCATTTGCTTTACTAAATTCTCTTCATTTTTTTTCATTTACCCTGATTACTTTAATCATCTTATTCTTTTTATCTTGTACTGTTAAATAGCGCATATGCATTACTTACACCACGCGATGTACGTGCTCCAACTCGGATGTTATGCCCCGCCGCGGTGGTCTAGTGGCTAAGGTACTCGGGTGCTGACCCGCAGGCCGCGGGATCGAATTCCGACTGCAGCTCCTGCATTTTCGATAGAGGCGAAAATGCTGTAGGCCCGTGTGCTCAGATTCAGGTGCACGTTAAAGAATTCCAGGTGGTCGAAATTCCTGAGTCTTCCACTATGGCATCTCTCTTTGTCATATGGTCGTTTTGGGATGTCAATTCTCACATATAAATCAATCAATCAATCAATCAATCTATAAAGAGGCGATTTAGAGTGGCACTCTTTTATAAAACAGGAGAGTGGTCCCGACACATCAAGCGGTAATGGCGGAACTAGCCTGAGTCCCTAGCCAACCAAACGTCGTCTTCTGCACCGACTGAGTCATACCCCCTGCCTTTCTGAGTAGCACTCATCTTCGTCACTACATTTTCCTCCCCTCCGGAAAAGAGCCATCCTGGCGACTCATGGGCAGGAGACAATAGAGGGATCGTAATACGGTTTCAGGTGGTCTATGTGGACGGTCTCACGTCCAAGGCGTCGTTGATCATAAGGCTGGTCAAACGGCTCCACGATGTAATTGACGGGTGAAGTTTGTTTAACCACACGGTAAGGTCCGTCATACTTGTACATCAGTTTCGTTGAGAGAGCAGGGCTGGTTGAAGGGATGCGAAGCCAGACAAGGTCATCTGATGCATAAGAAGCCGGGGGCGTCGGGCTATCGCGGTGGTGTTTCTGGCGTTGCTGTTTAGCACTTGTGAAGGAACGGGCAAGCTGACGACACTCTTCCGCGTATTTAGCAGCCTGTGACATCGTCGTCGACTCAGCAACATCCGGGTAGTAAGGAAGGATGGTGTCTAGCGTGCAAGAGGGCTCGCGACCATAAAGGAGGAAATATGGAGAGAAACCAGTGGTTGTCTGGACAGCAGTAGTAAGCGCGTAGGTTACAAAAGGGAGAATACAATACTGTCCTAATTGGTGTGATCGGTTGCGACGTACATTGACAGCATATCTCCTAATGTACGGTTGAATCGTTCTGTAATGCCATTAGTTTGAGGATAATACGCGGTGGTGGTGCGATGAATGACTTGGCATTCTTTGAGAAGCGATTCGACAGCGTCCGACAAAAACACACGCCCTTGGTCACTCAAGAGTTCACGTGGTGCGCCGTGACGTAAAATGATCTGATGCGGTATGAAACAACCGACATCACTGGCTGACGAAGAAGAGAGTGGTGAAGTTTCTGCGTAGCGCATAAGGTGATCGATAGCGACGATTACCCAGTGATTTCCAGCCGGTGTAATCGGAAGAGGCCCATACAGATCAATACCAACACGGTAAAACGGTCGAGCAGGACAAGGTAAGGGTTGTAGTGGAGCTGGAAAACTTGGAGTGGGATTCTTCCGCCGTTGACAAGCGAGACAGGAACGTACGTAGCGACGAACGAAGCGATACATTCCACGCCAGTAGTAGCGGTGGGACAGGCGGGTATAGGTTTTTAACACTCCAGCATGGGCGCATTGTGGGTCGGCGTAAAAGGAGGCGCATATGTCGGAGCGGAGCCGTCTTGGAATGACTAGGAGCCATTGGCGTCCTTCGGAGAGATAATTCCGTCTGTATAGCAAACCATCTCTGATAACGAAGTGCTGTATTTGACGGCGCATACCCCTAGGGATATTTTGCGAGGGAGTTCGACTCAACAAGTTAATAAGTGAAGCGATCCAATGATCTTTCCGTTGCTCCTGTAGCATGTCGCTGACACTAAGTGCAGACACGTCGGGGGCAGGCGAAGACGGCGACTTGTCACTACATCGTAGAGGTGATCGGGACAAAGAGTCTGCGTCGGAATGTTTTCGGCCAGATCATTAAACGACGTGGATGTCGTACTCTTGTAGCCGAAGCGCCCAACGGGCGAGCCGGCTGTTGGGATCTTTTAAGGAGGAGAGCCAACATAATGCATGATGATCCGTAACCACGCTGAATGGGCGCCCGTAAAGATAGGGTCGAAACTTGCCTATGGCCCATATGATGGGTAGACACTCTTTTTCGGTGACTGAATAGTTGGCTTCTGCTTTTGTGAGTACACGGCTGAAGTTTACGCTGGGCGAGCACAGCACCGAGGCCAACTCCGCTAGCATCCGTGTGTATTTCCGTCGGGGCAAGAGGATCAAAATGTCGCAGTATAGGAGGTGACGTAAGAAGGTGGCGGAGTGTGGCAAACGCATCATCACAAGCTGACGACCAACTCTTAGAAAGGTCGTTGTTGCCGGCAAGAAGGCCAGTCAAGGGCGATATGATGGAGGCGAAGTTGCGAATAAAACGATGAAAATAAGAACATAAACCGAGGAAGCTGCGAAGTTCTTTTAAGGTCTTTGGCTTAGGAAATTCGGCAACGGCACGGAGTTTCATCGGATTCGGAAGAATGCCATCTCTAGATACAACATGGCTCAAAATTAAGAGTTTTCAAGCGCCGAAGCAGCACTTCTTCAAGTTGAGCTGTAGACCGGCGGTGGCGAGGCAAGTAAGCACTGTCTTGAGCCGCTGAAGATGCGTTGAAAAGTCGCTTGAAAATATCACGACATCGTCTAAATAACACAGATATGTCTGCCATTTCAGGCCACGGACGATGTTGTCGATCATGCGCTCGAAAGTGGCAGGCGCATTGCAGAGCCAGAATGGCATGACGTTAAATTCGTATAAGCCATCAGGAGTAACAAAAGCCATCTTGGGGTGATCAGCCTCAGCCATGGGAACCTGCCAATAACCTGAACGCAGATCTAGTGACGAAAAGAACTCCGCGCCTTGTAAGCAGTCAAGGGCATCGTCTATGCGAGGTAGCGGGTAAACATCTTTGCGCGTGATCTTATTCAACCAGCGGTAGTCGACGCAGAATCTTATTGAGCCATTCTTTTTCTTGACTAGAACAACTGGGGAGGCCCACGGGCTGTTAGAGGGCTCAATAACACCTCGCTTACAAATGTCGTCAACTTGTTCCGCGATTAGGCGACGCTCAGATGCCGATACCCGACACGGACGCTGACGTAAAGGAGCGTGAAGGCCAGTGTCGATTTCGTAAGGTACTGTGGATGCACGGCCCAAAGTCAGTTGCTGGTGGTCGAAGCTGGCACGGAAGCGCTCGAGGAGGGCGATGATGTCGGTGCGCTGCTGAGCCGTAAGGTTGGTATTGATGCAGCGCGAAATTGCGTCGGTGAATGATGGGGAAGAGCATGACGTGCAACAATCAACAGCGTCAATAGGTAGCGTAGTCGAGTGGTCAGGAACTACACATGCACTCGAGGGATCAATGTCATCGGCATAGCCCAGGCACTCTCCGCACAGTAACTTGGAAGGCGAGGGAAACGGATTTGAAACATAAATTGCACTTGATCCATCGTCAACATTCAGAACGGCGAAAGGAATCAGGAAGCACTTGCCGCGAACAGCGGTTTCAGGAGGCGTAAAAAGAACAGTTGAGCTACTAGAGACGTCACAGGAAAGCGGAACTAGGGCGGACGAAAACGGGGGTATCGAAGTGTCGGTGGCAACGAAAACTTTTGCAGGTGAAAGGGACGAGTCGAGTGAAGCAGCGTCGCATAACGGCGCGAACTTTACTTCGGCGCGAGCACAGTCGATGACGGCATGATGAAGGCAGAGAAAGTCCCAGCCCAATATAATGTCATGGGAACACCGCGGGAGCACTACAAACTCGACGATATAAATATTGTCAGCAATAACGACACGTGCTGTGCATGCAGCAAAAGGGCGAATTCGTTGCTCACTCGCAATGCTCAAAACAAAGTCGTGAAGAGGCATTGTGACTTTTTTAGTCGACGGCAAAGTATTTCAGTCATTAAACACACTGCGGCGCCAGTATCGACCAATGGAAAAACAGGTATACCTTAAACGGAGACAGCAACGACGTTGGACGGCGAAAAACAAGGTCTTGTGGAGTTCGAAAGATCCGCAGTTCTTGCCCCCGGAACTGCGGCTCCTAGTTTTCCCCAGGGACAGGGCGAGGCCGACGTAGCATAGGAGAAAGGGAACGGCATCGGGGTGAAGGCGACCAGTGTCTGTTGAAGTTCCGGCGAGGTGAAAATGTGTCCATGGTGGCAGTGTCGCCATATACAGCAGGCTCCGATCGTGCTGGGAAATCGTAATTGTTGGGCCTGATGTCGCCACGCAGGAAAAACTCGCGCCGTCGACAAAATCGTGCCACGTGACCCGCAATTCCACAGGCGAAGCATATGGGGCGGTGGTCTTCAGTGCGCCAAGGGTTCTGAAAGCGTGGAGGTGGTTGTCGGGAGAAAGGACGGGCAGCCTGGTACATAGGCTCAGTCGGTACGACAAAGGGGTGCGTGGACGTAGGCGTTCGCGACAAAGAAACGTGGCCGTTCGTGACAGGCGGACGTCGAGTTCCGTTCAGTGCTTCGGCATAGGTCAATGGAGCAGCCACCGGTGGTGCGTGAGCTGTTGGTAGCGCCTCGGACACTTGCTCCTGAACTACTCGCTGTATTGATGGCGCTAAAGTAGATGGGGCACCTTCGGAGGTATAAGGCACGAGGGACAACTGGCGTGCGACCTCCTCTCGTACAAATTGCTTGATCTCGAGAAGCAAAGTGGTGTGGTCTATAGCAGTGCCAGCCGACGTTAAAGCGGAGATTGTTGCACATGGCGCGCTGGCACAGCGAGTGGTGTCACGCTGTTTCCAGAGCTCATCATAGCTCTGACAAAGTTGGATCACTTCCGCTACCGTTTGCGGGCTTTTGGAGATAAGCATCTGAAATGCGTCGTTAGTCACGCCTTTCAAGATGTGTTTGATCTTCTCGGCTTCTGTCATGACCGAGTTGACACGCCGGCAAAGGTCGACCACATCTTCGATATAACTGGTGTAATTCTCACCATTCTGCTGAGCCCTAGTACGCAAGCGCTGTTCGGCCCGTAGTTTGCGAAGTGCTGGACGGACAAACAAGTCCACAAACGCCGTTAGGAAGGCCGACCAGGTGGGGAGGTTTCTCTCGTGATTACGGTACCACAGACTGGCGACGTCGGTCAAATAAAATTGGACGACAGTAAGCTTGTGCGCATCGTCCCATTGTTGTGCTTGCTCACCCGGTCGTATTCGTCGAGCCGGTCTTCCACGTCTTTGTCATCGGTTCCATTGAAGGTAGGCGGATCGCGTTGCCGAAAGGAGCCGAGACAGACAGGAGCTGCAGTAGTTGGAGCCGAGGCGGCCACCTGCTGATCGTCGTTCGTGGACATCGTAGCAACTGGAGGCAACGTACGGTTTCGCAATTCCAGGATTAGGCGTTACCCAGCACCTCCACCAATCAGAATGAGGCGTTTTAGAGTGGCACTCTTTTATAAAACAGGAGAGCGGTCACGACACGTCAAGCGGTAATGGCGGAACTAGCCTGAGTCCCCAGCCAACCAAACACCGTCTTCTTCACCGACTGAGTCATACGCCCTGCCTTTCTGAGTAGCACTCATCTTCTTCACTACAAATCAATCAATTAATCAAATTCGACTCTTACAAACGTTTGTTTACTTCCTGTGGCCTTCCTAGAGTAAGTCAGCTTTCCGCCACATTATGAAACTGATCTTGTTCGGTTAATATATACATCACACTTTCATATCTACATGCCTCCGCTCTGCGAACGGGAGAGAGTTCTCTCGTCACTGAACAGTAGCTAAGCGTTGCAACGCGAAGGTCCAATTCATTGTTACGACTCTCAGGAGAGGCAGCCGCATTTGAATGGGGCTCAAATGCAGGAACAATCGAGTGCGCAGAATCAGGTCGAGTGGGAAAGATAGCCTTGGAACACTTTTTAAGCATGGTCAGAAAACGCGGCCTATCTTTTGTTGAGGCACCAGCCAAACATTGTAGCACGCATCGTAGAGTTTGCAAATCATTCTTAAGGTCATTTAGAAAATCTTTCCCACTTCCCCACTTCCCCACCCCTTTCCCCTGTGTAGGGTAGCATACCAGTCCTCCTACGGACTGCAACATCCTGGCCTTGTCTTTTCTTCCTGTTCTTTTTTCCTTTTTTCCCCACTTCTCCTAACAAATAATGCCCTAAACGCAAATGGCCACGCCATGAAGTTCACGGTCATTCGCTATGGGAATATCGCGAGCTATATAGTTACCAGGGCCTCCTCAGAAGGCGCCACCTCTCCGGTGTGGGTCCCATGGCGGGACGTGGTGTCTGCCAGGCTTGCGCTCTGGCGGCTCGAGATCCGACGGGTGAAGGTGATTGCGGCGAGATGAATTACCTTGAAAAACGGCGTAATGGAGCTTTCACTCTCGTGTAACAGTGAACTGTCGTCCAGGTTTGGTTGAACATTTCAACAGGACTGGGTTTCCGCTTTTTCTAGTGGCTATGCGGTTTGCAGCCAGCGAAACGTCACGTGAACCAGTCTGGATGGTCTCATATTTCGAGTTTCTTGGGGTTCGAGTTTTGTTATTGTGGCTTTTATTTCAATGTCGCTAACAAGGTAACCACATATGGCCCAACATACACTGATAACCTTCCATCAGCGTTCTACGTATGTCGCCTTGCTCGAAAAGGATATTTTCCATTTGAATAGGCAGTTTGAATCTCTTTATCTTTTTCAATTTTTAGGCTGTGCGTGGCCACGTGTGGGTATAAAAAGTATGCCAAAGTGATTAAACATCAGTCGAGTCCGGAACTTGCCTGTGCAATTTCTTTATCGTCACTATTTCGTAATTTTTGTTGCGCCATTTTATAACCGTGAAAGCAATATAGGAAAATCAAATACATCTTGAAATCTATTGTAATTTGGCAGTTGCGCAGCCAAAACAGGTGATACACCATGTTGATGCCCTTCGCCTTCCACCGAAAATTTCTGCCATAGAATATAGAGCACAAATGACACTGGACTACATTTGCGTTCCCGGCTCTCCTTTCAAATCAAGGAGGTGCCCCCCCCCCCCTTATAACCTCCGAATAAAGTTTTGTCGTAAGCCCCTGATACCACTCCTGACTGGTAACGGTTGCGTCTGCAATTCGAAACGGCACTTTTTCCGCCGACACCCATGCCAGGCTTGTCACCGAAAGTGAATGGACAGCATTCAAAAAAGCAAAGCAAGAGACTGAAAAAAGAAAACAGATTCATGTGGTACGACTGGCCGAGTAAATGCAATTTCTTTGAAGCCGCATTCACTGAGATGACCAATTTTATATTTGAAAAGTTGCATGCTTCCTCCTTATTCAGTTTCCATTTCGAAGTCGTGACATCAATCTAAGCGAGGCAATAGTTTCCGAGAGTACATTCTCAATGCTTGTACTGAAAAACAAAAAGAACATTCTGTTAGGCCGGAACTATGTGTGAGCGTATGCAAAATGAAGAAGTAGAGAAAAGAATCTAAAGAAAACAGTGAGCAGCAGCAGCGGGTCACTTTATTTGAAATGACCCCTATACAAACACAAACAACGAGTGATTCAAGACAGATTACAGGTGTCTTGAAGTGATTTTAAAAAAACTAAGCAGCAAGGTTATGTAAAACTATAGAGGACCATCCTCGGCAGCCAAAAGGTGCCGCAAACAAAATTATTATTACCTGACTGGCTGCGTGTGTTCTTTTTTAGTAAGCACATTCTTACTGGCCTTCTGTCACGCTTTCTTCGGATAAAAGCAGCCCGAGAGCGCAGCCACATTTTTCTAAGGAGTCGGTGACATTTTGGGTAAAAAACTAGAGAAGTGCATTTTTCCTCTTTGCAGACATGTCGGGGGAATTCGGTGATTCTGTTCTGAGTGATTCTGGAATGTGTTTGTGCAACAAAAATCGCACAATATTCTCTGTAGGAAAGAACGCTTCCTTTGCATTCGATTCTATCTTGCAGGCAAGTGCAAAATCTGAAAGTGACAGCGCAATGAAGTAAAAGAAATCTCGAGGAGGCATCGTCGGGCTGTCGACAAGCCGTCCAATATGGGTAAAATTCCGAAAGTGGACGACATTTTGGTTGCTTTTGTTTTTACAATCACTGGTACAAGCATTACTCTAGACCTATATTAAGTTCGTTTCAATTCTACGTGAGTAACATTGAACAGATGAGCCTGGCACTTTTCATATTCAAAATCAGATGCGCATAATTTCAGACTGCATCTATCACCAATTAAAATTCTGTGTACTAAGACTTTCAGGAGCAGCTGACTTTGTGTTCCTTTGTGTTCATCTAAAATATAGTTTTTTCTACTTTACCCAGTGAAGGAAACTTGTCCAATTCTTAACCCTAGTTTTGAAGAGCGGTGCTTACCCCTCATACTGTAAGTTTTAAGCGGGTTTTCAAAGTATTACTTTAAGCATGAAAATAGTTTTTGAGGCATTTATGTTAGCTTCAAGCATTTAGAAGTTTTCCTACATTTAATAGTCCAGGTTGAGATGGGCTAAAATAGTGATAATTAGTTAAGAATGTACTCTTGACATGTTAAACTGCATCGTCGTGTTTATTCTGTATAATCTATAAAAGGAATATGTCAAGGTATCTTACATTAGTTATATTCCACCACCTATTTCAGCGCAATCTTTCGTAAAGTTTAAAGAATATCAAATCATAGATTAAATGGTACTTGCGAAAAAACCGAGGCAAGAAATTAAGAAAACGGTTGGGTTTCACCGGCTTTATTCCTTCAGGAGTATTCGTTCACCTGCCACACTTCGCGTTGTTAGGAAAGTTGGAACGCATGGCAGCTCTGGTTATCATGAGCACTTTAGAAATTTTTGTAACATAAAACCACTTCCGCTGAAAGTCACGGTTCCAAGTACCTTTGAAATCCCCATCACTCGGTTCAGTTTTATATGTCGAAAACGTGGACATGCACTTCTATTATACTCGCCAGTCCGCATTAATATTTACCTTTACAAAATCGACCTCAAATTTTGATGATCCCATTAGACAATGTTGATGATTGTATATTGCGGCGAAGATAAGTAAACGTTGAATACGCTGATGGATACAATTGATGGGCACGACTGTCTGGCCCCTCACAAGCTACAATGCATGAATACAGGCAAACAGGCTTGAACATCTGCTTAGTTCGGCTAAAAAGATTGCTCTTGTGTACATTATTTAATGCGAGAGTACTGTCACGGAGCCCCATTCAGCCCCTAAAGCAATTATTCAGGAAACAACGTGTGTGATAGCTTCAGTGCACGTTTCGTGAGTCATGAGTGTGAACATATATGCGTCAGCATAGAATCGCCACATCAGCATACGCCTGCAGGCCAAAGTGATTAGGAACCATCCGCTGGCAAGTGAGGTCCTATGTATTTTTGTAAGATATTACAGAAGAAATCTTCCTTGAAGCAGGGTAAAAATGACAAGTATTCGTATGAGTTGTGTTTATACACTTCCACCATGTAGCATCTTAAAAACGTATAACCAAAAGATTAATAACACTTTCGTTGCTTCACGATGTTAAACCATGTTCCCCTATTAATGTACATATATAATCACGGCAGAAAATTTCCAACTATCTGCGACGAAATGTTCCTTTTACGCTGCCAAATATAGGGATGCATACTTGTCCAAAAAAAAAAAAAGCCAGGGTCAAAGATTTACAACATTGTTTCTTTAACGTGCTTTACCTTTCGATATGACGATATACGAATAACAAATCCCGGCAAAAAACATCGATTGCTGTCGTGTTTTTACTGCGAAATACTACTTTGAATAAAGACTTTGCATCGCAACGATCGCCATACTAAACCAATGCGTGTTCCACATGCGACATTGCAATATTTACCTTGTTAGTGTGACTCTTGTTAGAAATTTCACCGCACTTTTGAATATATTATGCTCTACTATGCAGCGACGTCATACGCTCGAGGCATCCTAATCTGTTCTCCCTTGTGTGTCGCTCCTGAACGCAGGATACCCTCACACCTTTCAAAGCCTGCGTTTTGGCAATTCGCAAATGCCTCTGCAAACCGCAGTCCTCCGCAGGACTCATCAATCATTGGAAAAGCATTAGCCGCTCCTACTTTTACGACCACGAAACAATGTCTGTATCTCGATTCGTTAAACTCCGCACGTCTTCATGAACGCGCTTAGCGCTGTACACTCGTCAGCGTATTATCGTGATTGCAATGTAGACGGTAAACTGTTAACTAAAAAAAGTGCTTGCACGAAAACTACCTCGACTGTGGCAATACATTTGAATGGTAATCAAAATGGCGGTCCCCACCCAGAGGAACCATCTTCACATTTTAGTCATTTTTTTTTTCAGATTCACTACGCTTATAGCGCTTATTGTATTGAAGTGACTTGCATTGAAGTAGAAAGCTTAAGACCTCCACTTTATAATCACACCTGGTTTTGTAGCTTAGTCTGAAGCGGTATTGCACAACAATTAATAGAGTATGAGCAAAAAGAAGCGTTTTTGCTGTACAAGCCTTCGTTGTATTGGCAGTGCGCCGAAACTGTTCAACATGACCAAATGAGATTTGCTGAACATCATAATGAAGCGTTATGTAAAGTTTCTATGAAGTGGTATTGTCAAAAAAGCAATTAGAAAATGACGTAGCTAATGAACTATGGAACTATGGAACTATTGAGCTATAGAGCTTTTTTCTTCTCGGAAGCATTCGACACTTTGAATCAATATATGCTGAGAAAAAAAAAATCCCCGTGAAAAAGTGCAATTCGCTGAATTGCACTTTAGCCTATGCATACAGAGTATACTATTTAGGAAATGAAAACGAAAAGCGTGAAAGCGGTTGCGATAAGTCCCGTGCAATAACGAAGGTAGCCGGCGCAATGCAGATAGAATATTCGCCACTTTCGAAAAAAGGAGTTCTATATTGCCAGGCCTATCCATCTCGTCCCCAACGCCTTTCGATTTCCTCCTATCGATACGCAAGCAGAGGGCGAGTAACCTAAGTCAACGACCACTGAAAAGAGTATGCCGTTTTACGAGCGCAGATGTGTCGGTCCGGAATGAAAGGCCCGAAAAAGAATTGGATTCTTCGGGTAAGGGTAGGCAAGTTTTCCATCCGTGTCTCTACACAATAAATTCCTCTTTTCAGTTTCTTCATTTTATGGGAGAAAGAATGATGGTACACGTCATGGAAACCTGACAACTGAGTAAGAAGTTCAAATACTAGAATTAAACTCTTAAAACGAGTTCAAAGGCAGTTGATACGAGAGGCACTGCTACTTTTGTCAGCAACACAATTTTAGCTTAACGAACAGACTTCGTGGAAAGCTATTTTGAGGTATATGATGCTTCTTTTGAAATAGAGGTGAAGTCATTTTATAAGAGAGAAACAATTCTTCATTATCAAGTGTTCGCTTTTCCAAACCGAAGTCGTCTCGAAACCTGTTTCGTGCCTTAAGTGCGCGCAGAAGTCGATGACTACATCTGTTATGTTAAGTGGTTTGAGAAACACCGGTGTGCTGGTTGTCATTACTTGATATTTAAAGACGATAGTCTTTCTTGAGGACCTTCGACGCAAAAATTTTGATCTGTCTGTCTGTCTGTCTGTCTGTTTGTGTGTATGTCTATTTGTCTGTTTGTTCATTCTTAAGGGTTCTTTAAACAGCACCAAAGTGACCAAACGATACTCCAAATGGCCGACCCCATCCGCAGCACCCCCCAAAGCTGCTCAAGGTTCAGCGTTCATACTTGTGCGATTGTCAATTCAAAAGGAAATATTGCGCATATATGATGCACCATAACAACACGTCAATACTATGTATGTGTACTTTTTTACTAGAAAAGGCGTACATAAGCATTTGTAAGGACCGTGGCGTTTATCACGCTGCGCTCACCATGCAATGCTTGCACGAAAAGGCCAGTGTTTCCAACGTTTTGCTAAGACGAAACGGTGGTGGCACCTACCCGTCGCCTTGCGTTCTACACCTATTCGCTTCCGAGATGGGCGCGAACGCCACGTGCCTAGTTTTCCAGGATAACTGCCAGATAGCGCTCATGTTTCACGTGTGACGTGACTTGATGCGCTCGTTCGCCTCCGCTGCACGCTCGAGGCACTCTAACGCCGCGCCTCCCGAATACCATTCACCAATTTTATTACGCAGAACATCAAATAAACGTTTTGATCACTCTCTCAAGACGCAAGACTATCAACTTTCGACGACATTTGCAGTGTAACACGCAGATACGGGGGCAATCAGGGGCGAAGTTTTGTATAGTGGCACCCATTTGTCCCTCGTAGCTGTTGTAGTAGTGTGTAACGAGTATAACATTCTTACCTCCACGGTGGTGCCGGTGAGAGATTTCTTCTCTGCTTTGTTGAACAATAAAAGATAGTGCTAAATGTACATGCCAATGGCTGCTCAGGGAGAATGAGAGACAGGAGAATTCGGCTTTTAGCTAACGCGCACGCTGCGAATTTTTTATTGTTCAACAACGCGAAGAAGACAAGAATGGGTTGCTATGTTATGCTCGCTGGGCGTAACTTCCTAGGCACGGTGTAGGAAGGAGAGGTGACTAAACGCGGCGGACGAGCGCGGTGAAACTTGGTTCGGCGCAGACGTATGCGCTCGTAGGTGGCGCTGCTCGAACGGGGGCCATGTACTGCGGGTTTTTGGTAGCCACGGGCATGGAAACGCGCCTCGTACTGCACCGTATAGTACGCGCGCTTGGATTTCAGTGTCATGAATTTATGGACGCTTCAAACGCAAATACCTTTTAGAAATAACAGAGGTTCTTAGGGACGTCTCGGGTTAGTATGTGAATTTTGCGGCCGAAGCGCACGCACGCTATTTGGAACGCGACCGCAACCGTAGCTGCAACACTTCTTGGCGAAGACGCAGCCCCCGCTGCGAGTAACTTATGCAGCAATACGAGCAATTAAATAAATGTTTTGGTGCACCAGTGCTATTCACTACGGTGCGACCACGGCATACGAAGGCAATTTGAATTTCGCTGAACTCGGGCACACATGAATCAGATATCTACTTTAGTTTTGCGCTGTTTTGCAACTTGTTTTCACAGTAATTCACGCCTAATAAGCTTGTTCGAACGTATACGTCTTTATTGCACTGTTTTGCAAAAAATGTCAACCAAGAAATATCGAGGAAATTACCATCAAACACCAAACTCTGTTTAGGACGCTTGTGCAGTCACAAGTTTGGACAGTTTTCTGAGCTTGTGCGTCTTGTTTTCCTTTTATTTTCTCTGTTTACAATACTGCCTCAGCCGAAGGCCCACATAATAATGCAAGATTTTTGCAATCACTTCGTCTCTGTGAGTGGTGCAAGGAAAAGAGAGCCAGTTGTTATCTAATATATGATCAATGGTCAGCTCATAAGCATTCCTTTGAGTACAATTTCTTTGGAACTCTGCTTCTGCTGCGCGAAGTAAGACAAATATGTTAGTTGTGGGATGAATGAGCTTCCCAAGGGTCTTACAGTTTACGAGGGCTGCTTCAGGTATCTGCGAGTGGGCAACACGTCTCGCAAGGCCAAGTTTGCACGTTTCGCACGTTGTGCTGTTAAACAACTTCCGGCACACAAACCCTGTAACATAGTAAACTATGCAGTCCACAACTTCAGCCAAGGCATAGGAGTGGTCATAAATAGCTTCCCACTCTAGCTCCTCACTAACATACCCATCAAGTCTCTTCCTAAGTTCTTGGAGCTTACTTTCCCCTGGAGACTCATCTTCGAAGGCTGAAGTGAGCTCTGCTAGTGTTAAGCATGGAGCCTCTTGCCCAGTTTGACATTTGCCGAACTTTGGTGGTTTAAGCAGACTGTACACACTGAGCATATTGTAGAGCTGTAAAAAGGTCGGCATCGTGGGGTGCTCATTTTGGTCTCCGGCTTGCCGAATGATGCCGAAAAATCTTTCAAGGACATCTTGATTCATTTTCCCGGTAAGCACATATGTAAAACCACACTCATTTAGCAGGTAGTTCGAAAGGCCGAAAGCAGACATGATCGTTACGCGAAAGCCGTTAGCTGTCGACTGTGTCAGGAAACTGGTGTTAGGTATTTTGCCATCAACAACCATTTGCTCCCACTCATTCAGCCACTTCAATGACGATTCCAGAACAGTGAAGTTTTTGCACCCATGCTTAAGACCTTCCTTTGGCACCTGCCTGTTCAGTGCATCGAACAGGCTGTTCATGCGCTGAGTGAAGTCCACTGTCGCTGTGACGTCACATAGGCCAGGGACAGCCCTACTTGAGTAAAACTCTAAACCCTTAGCAACGCTGCGGCTGAACACCTGTGTAGCCAACTTCACTCTCATTTTCAAAGTGTTCGTCGGGTTGACGTGAGCATACGTCAGCTTAGGGCACACCTTCAAATAAGCTGGGTTTTTTTCGTCTTCAACAAACAAGGTGTCATAATGTGCCCAATGCGCTTTCCCCTTGGGAGTGGTTAACACCTTCTGGGCGTGAAGGCGGTTCCTGGCACACTTAATTAAGTGTGGAGCATCTGAAAAAACGCACACCCTTCTTTTTTTGTCCAATAGGTGCTCGAACGAGTTCCTAGAGTTTTCTAGAGAACCGCTCACTCCAAAGTGTTTCCACATGGATCTGTTCGTAGCTGCGCCATCGGAAACAATAGCATCGACATACGCACCCGCCTCTTCTAGGAGAGTTATGGCTTTCAGGACAAGCTGAGCAAGAACGGTTGCTTTTGTGGGTCCTTTGCTCGCAAAAACTGCGATTGGTTGCGAGAACTTATTCCCAAGTGAACGAAACGTAAAAACAAGTCCGTGGTCGGCAAGTTCCTCACCAGCCGGTTGGATGTCGCCGAAGTCTGAAAACCCAGTGTATGTCATTGTATTTGAGTTCACACGCATCTCTTTTTGCACCTGTATCTCATCAAAAACTAACACACCGTGTCGCTGGAATGTCTTTAGACAACAGTTTCTTTTTGAACGCTGCAAAGAAGCTGGCGTCAGACCAACACTTCACACGGATGGCTGACAAGTACTTTCGCACGTTGGAAACGCATGGCAACGGCAGGATGTGATTGTTCCTTAAAAAGGCGTATGTAGATGGACTCCGAATATGCAAAACCAGGCACAACAGAAGCCAATTCTCCGTGTAACGGCGGTTTTTCTTGCCTGTTGCCTTGGCAGCAGCGATGCACTCGTGAATGACCATCAGCTGTGCATTTGGGACATCAAGTTTCTCCAATTTCTCTTGCAGGGATTTGTTAGAAATAGAAGCGAACTGGTCCTGCATTGTCTTCAGTGCTTGCTGCAGCCCCTTTATCCTCTTGGTCAAGCGATCCTTGGCTCGTTTTAACGCATATTGTGCTCGTCGGAAAACTCTTACCTTCTCACTATTACGGAAGTTAGACATCCGAAAAATAGTGCGAGCTCCTTTTTCGTTCTTCCTCAGCAGTGCCCTCTTTTGGTGAACCCGCAGCGTGTCTGACAGGCCAGCACACCGCTGGCAGGCACCGTTGGCAGAAAGAACCTGGGCACACTTCCTGTGCCTCCATCGTCCACAAACATCGACCAATGCGCATTCCAGTTGTGCATGGGGATATTCGTTAGCCGTTTGACCGCCACCGCAATGGTGGAGGTTCTCCAGGTTCTTCAGTAGGGTTGTAATGTCGTTGATGGTTGACACCTCAAGGTCGAATCCCAGTACTTCGGGAGATACCGGCCTTCCCATCAAAACAACACTGAGTTGCATGTCTTGATTAATCTCAAGCAGCTTCCATGGCACTATGTGGCTTGTGTCAGCAGCGCACTGCGATTCTCGAACGCGCCGCAATTCCGAGAACACAACATTGCGAAGCTCGTCAACCTGCAATCTGTGGAAGCCCCAGGTGGTGGACGGAACCTCAACGGATGCTGGGCTTCCAAACAGTTCATCAAAAGTTGACACCGCTGCCAGGGGTGCCGAGGTACAATCATGCAAGAGCACGCCCGAAGCAGTAGCACCACTTTCGGGAGGATCCAGCAAAAGTGAGTCGCCGAGTTCCTGGCTTTGCTTACGGTGCTTCTTGATAGACCCGTTGATGTCACGTCTCTCAGCTGGCCTCTTGCGTTGTTTTTCCTTTTTCGAGAGATAGCGTGGGCAGTCCGGAAAAATAGTGGGCACTGCATCTTTGGAGAGGGACGCTTTCCGGGGTGCTCGACACAAAACATTGCCGTTGTAGACCGCTACCCAGGTTTTGCTTACCAAATGAGGCTCGAAGTGCCGTTCGCAGAGGTGGTCGGTAGACTGTAGGATGCGATCCTTGCGCGGAATGGCATTCCTCCACACCCGAAGGCGTTCTTCTCTCGGCGCAGAAAACAGCGAAAGTTTCTTGGTACAGGACTTGTACCCTGTCTTGCAGCGTGGGGCGAAACACTTTTTCCCCATCGCTTTTACATGCTTCACGCACGTCGTATAAACTCACACGATCAACCAAAACTGTCAAAGATCACGGATAGTTCACACAAAACAGAGACGTTCGGAACTTACGATACAAAAGACGGCCTCGTGGCGGAGCGAACTCAAGTGGCCCTACGCACCACCCGTGGCTCGCATGGATGGATGGATGGATGGATATGGCTGGGCCCTTTAGATCGGGTGATGGCTAGCCCCACCAAGCCCTAATACTCAATTAACAAAAAACTAGATTTATTTTTTTTCTTTAAGAAATTAGTTTAAGGATTCGTACTTTGCAGTGAAGAGTTTAATTTTCACTCGTGTCTTGACTTTAGCCGCCAATCAGATAACCTCCTTGTAGTTAAGTTTACCCGCTTAACGTCTATTTTGCCCTCCCGGTCCCTAAACCCCAGTGCTTTGAAAAACTCTGCGCCATCATTCTGAACTATAGGGTGAAGCCCTTTACAGAACATTATCAAGTGTTCGGCAGTTTTTCTTCCTCTCCACACGCACTGCATACTGTGTCTACCCCTTCGTATTTGGCCCGATATGTCTTTGGCCCGATATGTCGTATTTGGCCCGATATGGCCCCGATACTCCTAGCGCCCTCTGGTAGAAAGGAGGCAAACCCGAACAAGTTCTCCACGGAGCTGCTCTGCTGCGCCTCCGAGGCGATCAGTCACCTCTCTTTCCTACACCTTGCTCCTAGTTTTTAGAAAGGTTTAGCGAGCGTTGGGTCGCAGTGCCAGGAATACAGTGAACTAGTATATACCATGAACTCGAGGAGGTTAAAGGTGTGAAGTAGACACGAAGCGAGAGCCGTAAGAAAGTGTGCGTGTGCCTCCTCTCAATCAGTCCTTCGAATGTCCGCTGGATGGTAGTGCTTCTAAATGAGGAGGAGGAGAAGGAGGAGGAGGAGGAGAAATAAATGAGGAAGGACAGGGAGGTTAGCCAGTTCTCAAACTGGCTGGCTACCCTGTACTGAGGAAGGGGGTAAGGGAGATAAAGGATGAGAGAAAAGAGACGTAAAAAAGGAGATAGAAGGTCATCAGACGATCCACGACGCTGTTTACAGTCTGTCTCTAAGACCACTTGCCCGCAGAAAGCACAACAACGCTCTCAATGCCTTGCGTGCAGAGGACGGTCTCGGCCAGTGTCCTAATACCCTTTCTTCCGACAATTAGCGATTGTCTATTCTATCTAAATCTTTCGACAGTTTTTTTCTTGGCACGCTGAAGCGAGGACACTCGCAGAGAAGATGGGAGAAAGTCTCTGCGCAGCCACAGTTGTCACATGATGGGCTGCTGGCCATTCCAATTCGAAACGAATAAGCATTCGTAAAGGCCACCCCAATCCACAGACGGCACAAAAGGGTCTCCACTGCTCCGGTTATTCCTGATGGAAGACGGAGCTGTAGGTGTGGGTCCAAATTATGAAGGCCGACGTTGGTGAACGCCGGTGAATTCCACTGAACGAGTGTCAGTTCTCGTGCAAGTGATCGAAGCCTTGCAGCGGCGTCCGTTCTTGATAATGGTATACCTACACAAGGGGCATCATCATGAGCAGTTCGGGCTGCTTCATCTGCACGGTCGTTTTCATCTATGCTGCAGTGGCCTGGTATCCATTGATACGCTATGTCTTGTTGTTTCTCTATAGCTCGGTGATGAAGCAGTCGTATTTCAGCAATTAGCTGTTCGTTTGGTCCATGAAAATATGGCGAGGCAATGCCTTGGAGAGCTGCTTTGGAGTCGGAAAATATAGACCATGTCTGTTGCGGTTTTTCAACTAGGAACTCCAGAGCGGCACGAATGGCGGCGAGTTCTGCCGCCATGGATGATGTCAGATGCGAGGTCCTGAACTTTATCGTGATGGATTTCTCCACAATTACCACTGCGCCTGTTGAACTTGCTGAAGTGACCGACTCATCCGTGTAAATGTGAATGCGTCCACTGTGTTTCTCATGCAGAAACAGTAATTTTGTTTGTTTTAGGGCCAAATTTGGCAAATGTTTCTTCTTTTGCATTCCGGGGACGGTTATCAGGGCTTCCAGTGGATGTAGACACCACAATGGTAACGATGGTCTTGCTGCGTGCGTGAAGTTCGTGGGAATCCCCGTGCGATGTGGGGCAATAGAAGAGCAGAACGCAGAGCGTGGCCTGGAAGTTGGAAGGGAGGCGAAGTATTGCGATTGAATCCGGGTGGCATGTATTATGTGCGTTCTTAAAGCATCGACACGAATGTAGATCGTGATAGGGTGTTCATCAGCGATTGCTACAGTCGCTGCTGAGGATGCGCATCTCGGCAGCCCGAGGCATATTCTCAGTGCTTGAGCTTGTAATGACTGGAGGACGTGTACGTTTGTTATGCGGGCCTTGCCAAGCACGGGTAGGCTGTAGCGCATGAAGCCAAGAAAAAGTGCACCATCCAGTTGAAGCATGGCTCGTACCGATGTACCCCATGATTTTCCCGCAAGAAACCTTAGGACGTGGGTAATCATGGTCAGTTTCTTCTTCATGTAAGCGATATGAGGGCTGCAAGACAAATCACGATCTATTATTACTCCCAGGAAACGGTGAGTCTTTTGATAGCTGATCGTGTGTCCATTAATTTTGATGCGGTGTGGCGTCATTGTCTTGCGCGTAAACGCAACCAGTGAGCATTTCTCAGGTGATAGCTCCAGTCCTCGTCCTTGAAGGTAGTTTGACGTCAGTGTAGCCACTCTCTGAAGCCTGGCTCGTACGTGTAGACGCGTGATCCCTGATGCCCAGATGCAGATGTCGTCCGCGTATATCGACAGATGTACGGAGTGTGGCAAGACATCAATGAGTCCGATGAGCGCAAGGTTGAAAAGTATGGGGCTTAGGACCCCACCTTGAGGTACGCCGCGATGAGTATGATGTTGCCTTGTTGCGCCATCTTCTGTCTGAACAAATAAGGTTGTGTCCTTCAAATTGCTGTAGATCCATTGGTAAACGCGGCCTCCCAATCCAATGCTGCCCAAGGCGTCCAGGATGTTTCATGTAGTACATTGTCGTATGCAGTCTTAAATTCCAAGAAACGTGCCGCTGATAATCTCTTTAGTCTTTTCTGCTGTTGTGCAGACGTGACAAGATTAACAACATTGTCTATGGAAGACCGTCAACGTCGGAAGCCGGTCAAAGCGTCGGGGTATATATTGTTATGTTCCAAGTACCACTCCAGGCGAGTCAGCCCCATTATCTCCATCACCTTTCCAAAACAGCTGGCAAGCGCGATGGTGTGATAGGAGGCCATGTCCAGAGGCGATTTGCCTGGTTTGAGCAGGGGCACAAGGCGGCTGCACTTCCACGAAGGAGGAACCAAAGCGTTGCTCCACGAGCATTGTATACAGCTAGAAGGGCACGCCGAGCTGTTCGTCCTAGGTTAGCAAGGGCCATGTAAGTGACTCCATCGGGTCCAGACAATGACGAGCGCTTGCATGCTGCCAATGCTGCCTGAAGCTCCTCTAGAGAAAACATATTGTCCATCCGAGTGTCTCTGGACACCCGCGCGTTTCGTAGGTTACTCAAGTTGATCCCGGACCTCTTGTTTGCAACCCTGGCAAAGAAGTCTTCCGCTACATCGATTTCACGCTGGCTTTGGTGGAGAGCAAGGCATCTGAATGGACGATGCTGATGTGGCAATGTTCGTATGCCGTGGATTATTCTCCATATTTGCGAAAGAGGTTTGTGGGGATCGCGACTCACATAGTGACTTCCATCGTAGCGACTGTAGTGCATTGATTCGACGTTGAATCTTCTTTTGTAGACGTCTCGCTTCCCTCAAGTCGTAGATGGATTTCGTGCGCCTATAACGTCATTTGGCGCGACGACGGATTGCGTGAAGTCGCTCCAACTACACCTCATATTTGCAAAAATCTGGCAAAGGTCCGCAACTAAGCGTTGCCTCTTGGATAGCGGCCTTCATTATACCTTCTAGGCTTTCAAGAAAACCTTTTTGTTTTGTCTCGCGTTGCTTCTCTGTGGATGATCTGTACTTTTACCACTCTATCCATGAAGCGGGCGCGATTTGCGACTTGCTTAGCCCCTTGATCTTTATATAGGTGGGGATGTGGTCACTGCCATGCGTTTCATTGTCCGCAAATCACTGCACCTTGGTACTTAGGCTACTTGACACAAAAGTTAGGTCGAGATAGCTACTATACTATATATACTGTATATATACTATATGAGGAATTTATGATTAAAGGATGTGAGACGGTGGTACTTGGAGTGTTGAATAGGTGGACGAACGAACACACCGACAGATGCATCGACGGACGCACGGATGGCTGCACGGATGAATGGACGCGTGAACGGACGCAGCAGCGGATGCATGGACGAAAGCATGGACGGACGCACAGATGAACGTGCGGATGCACGAGCAGACGCATGCACGGACAGGCGGATGAACGCTTGGGCAGCCACACAGACGCACGCATGGATGGACGGAAGCAAGAACGAATGAATGGACGAATGTTTCGCTCCACTATCCATCATTCACTGCGTGGATATGCTGCCTTTTTTTTAAATTTTACTGAAACTTTATTTTTACCTTGTTTCACTTTCGTAATTCTGTTGATTCAAGTTTTCAGATGGAATGAATGATAAAATTCTCAGAGAGGGCCTGGCTGCAGTGCTGTAAGCCCACAATTAGGTTTGCGTTTTTTTTGTTGGATTGTAAATCGCATTAGGAAAATCCACGTCTTCAAAAAGCTGGTTGTACAACAAAAGATAAAATTCTCCTAGCACACAAGAGCAAACGCTCTGTGATAGTAATCCTGTATGTGTGAAAATGTCAGAACACAGCAAAAACGACAATAAAACACAGCAGTGATTGATTGGATAATCAACCCAATTTACTAAACATCACTACCATCTAATTCCCAAACATACCCCATTCATCAAAGTTCACTGAAAGTTTGATATTTTCTTTGTGGCTTCCGAAGTTCTTCGCTTACAACCTGCCGTATAAGTTCTGTGATGGCCTCCCTGTTATCACCTCCTGGTACAAGCTAACACGTAGCGAACATGGCCGTCTGACGCTCATACTGCGGCAACCGCTGCCGAAGCATGCGCTCCATAAATTTGGCCTTACGTATGAACTCCGAAACCGTCGTAGGAAGGTTGCACACGAGGCCTGGAAAAATCTGCTCCTTTACGCCTCGCATTAGCAGGCACATCTTCTCTTCTTCTTGCATGTGGGAGTCAGCCCGTCGAAACAATCGCGACATCTCTTCTACGAACATGACGACGCTTTCGTTCGGCATTTTAAACTGCGAAAAAAAATGCCTGCTCCGCTCTCTCTTTCCGTTCTCGGTTACTGAACGCCTCGCGAAGCTGCCGATGGAAAACCTGCGATCTCGTGAATGAAGCTTTGTGTTTCTCGTACCACACTCTTGCCCCGTCTAAGCTAGAGATTTACACATTCTTCAACTTACGGTGATTGTTCCAGTCGTTGACGGCAGCGACCCGGTCCAAATGGTCAAGCCAGTCAATATATATATTGGGACCATTATATATGCGTCCCATCTTTTCATCTGTACATACTCATCATCGCCACCACTTCTGTTTAGGTTGTGGGGCACATACTCGAGACAATAAAGAATAGTCTTGAGGGTACTGGACGTCATCTTACAAGTGGTGGAGAGTGCTGCCCGGTTCCCGCGTCCTCTCGCGCTTTCGAACACCCCCAGCGTCTCATAGAACACATCCCTGGAGCTCCGTTCAGGTCGCCGCTTAAACGACCTGGGTTCAGTAAAGTCGCAAGCCGACCAGCCCAGCGCGCCAGCTTCGCCACTGCTCCCACCGCCAAGAAACCCTTCTCACCTGGTCACCAGCCCTCAAAAGGATCATCCGCTGTTCGCAGGGCTTCCGTGTGAGGACGTTGAAGACTGGCTCTAGGAGTGTGACCGCGTGGGTGCCATCGACAACTGGGATGAGCCTGCGAAACCCACCCACGTTGCATTCTACTTGCATGGCGTCACAAAAACGTGGTTTTTCAACAACGCTACAAATTTTCCGACATGACCCACCTTTGCACGTCAGCTCCACTAGATTTTCGCCAACCCGTCAGTGCGCTCAGATATCGCCAAGAGGAGGCTTGGTGCACGTGATCAACGCCCCGGCGAGTCTTACACTTCTTACATCGAAGATGTTCTCGCCCTCTGCCACCGCACCAACAACTAGATGGCGGAAAACGACCGTGTGCGCCATCTGGTAAAAGGCATTGCGACTGTCGCTTTTAATGCGCACATGGTGCAAAATGTCCAGACCGTAGCCCATGTTGTCGCTACCTGTCAGTGCCTTGAAGAGCTTCAGACCACTTGGGTGCAACCTGATACGTCTGATATGAGCTCGAGTTATGACACAACACAGCTGCGTGCATTGATCCACTCTATCATCCGTGAAGAACTGCAAGCACAGGCTTCATTCACTTCGCCACCTTGATATTCGAACGATGCCACCTGCTACTATTTTACGCGACGTCGTGAAGGATGAACTGGCCTTGATCACTGGCAGACCACTTCCGAGCTCACATCCCGCACCCATACCAAGTTATGCTCATGTCGCGGCAACGACACCTGCGCCCCACCAAAGCCTGGGCTCGATGACTGTCCCACATGTTCCGAGTTCATATCCTGTGGTTTTGCCACCTTATGCTCAGGTTGCTGCTAGGACACCTGCACCCCCGCAAAGCGTAATGCAGCTCCCAGCTCCCGAAGTGCATGATTCGCTCAACTCACTCGCACCATGACCATCTTCCAGCCTTAGAACGCCTGGCGCACTACGCGGCCGACTTGCCTCTATTGCGGCATCCGTGGCCAGATTTCAAGGTTTTGCCGACGCTGTCAGCAAGATGAAATACGAAGCTACGGTCACTTTGAATGGGACGACTTTTGCCCCACTGGACCACCCTATCGCCGGCTGTATACGAACAGCACACGCTGGTCGCTGTCTCCGCAGAACTTTGGCTCAGTTGGTAGTTTCCGTTTCTCACGTCATCGCTCACCGCAGCTGGAGAACTAAACAGTGCAGCTTCGGGAGGGAAAGCTGCATCTTTCGAACTGCGTCAAACTCCCCCGAACCGTTCATCAAATGTTTTATCGGTGTATGTTGAAGGTGTACGCCCAGAGACACTGGTAGACACAGGCGCATCACTTTCCGTGATTCGTGCAGACTTTTGTGCCCGTTTGAAAAAAGTTAGGGCGCCATACGATGGCCTTCCCCTTCGTTGCGCTGGAGTCCCTATTCAGCCTTCAAGTATTTGTACAGTCCGCGTTTTCATAGGTGGCATATTCACATTCAGTTTAGGTTGTGGGGCACATACTCGAGACAATAAAGCAGAGTCTTGAGGCTACTGGACGCCATCCTAATATATATATATATATATATATATATATATATATATATATATATATATATATGAATGTGTGTGTGTGGGTTGTGAGGTGTGTGTGTATTGAAGTCGTCTTAGGTCGGCACAAGGGGCCGGGTGTGTTTTTTTCAAACCGGGCACTCAGATAAAAGCTATGTTAAGGCGAAAGCTCTCAGTACTTCATCAAACGCAAATTAAAGCACATTGAGTGATGCGAATGATTGACACCGCGTGATCACGTTGCATATATTCTGTACGTCCCGGGATCTAAAGTCACCTGATGGCGTCGTCGCATGTCAACATAGCTTGGTCAAAGACTGTCTGATCACGGAGACAACGCAATATCAGGTGAGCTGCTTTCCATCTTGAAGCCAGTGCAAGACAACGTTAGAAGCAGAAAGGAATCGAAGGGGGCCGGGCAGATTCGGCTAAGAAGGCGGCTTGTGCCTGCGAGGGTTTTTTACGTTATTGCACCCCTCAAAAGAAGAAAGAGTGTTCGTGTATTTCTTCGTCTCTCAATTTTTCGTCTTATAGGCGGAGTGCGATGACGTCACAATGAATAGCTACCAACTTGCCCAAGCAAGTACGACTTTAAGCCTTCGAGTACTTTGAAATAAGAGCGTAAAGGAACCCTTGTTTTTTACATTTGTTATATATTCTTTGTTAGTCTTTGTTCCTTGCTGAAGGTTCAAATAAAAGCCAGGATAAGCTACGTGACGCACGCAGAAAGGCTGTAAAAAGATAAGTTGTTCGGCGAGGCAGTGTTTACTGAAAGACATTATTTAGAACAAAAAAAGAGTTTATCCACAAATGGAGAGAAAATTGCGTCCACGGGAAAGTGTACTGTATGGTAAATTCTATTTATTCTGTGTTCTTTTTTTGGGGGGGACATGGGCTGAATTATTTTTTATGAAAATATTTTTACTGGCGTACATGCAGTCCAACAGTAAAAGTCGAAAAAAAAACAAAAACAGCCATGATAGTTAAAAAAAACGAAAGAGAGTGGCTTAGTCCCTTATTTGCTGAACGTATTTTTAAAATTCCGTGTCTCTTTCGTCTTTAAATGAATGCATGTCAGACCAGGTTGATGTCAATACATAGCGTAGGCTACTTCCTTCCTCACAACAGTTGTTGCAACGTAGAACACGAACACAAAGATATACGATGGCACATTGTATAACACTCACACACTCAGTCCGAGATCACTAATGCAAAGATCTGTCTACTCAACAAAGAAAAAAAGTGACGGAACACACGTATTCGCAAAAGTGAATGTTCCACGCGAAGCATAAAATCTCACTAAAAATGGTCTCAAAACCGACCATGCCTTTTGTAAATCGTCTCCTGAGTGCTACGCTGTAAATTCAATTGGTACTATAGGTTTTCACGAAAAATGCTTTGCTAAATGAAAACACAAGAATATTGTAGTGAAACATACGGGTCATCTAACGTTTTCTTCTTCAATTTTAGTAATTTTTGTTATATTCTTGATCTCTAAAAAAGTGTACTGCACGCGCAGTAGTAGTTTGTAATTTTTCTCTCGGGCATGCGCCCAAGATTCTTGCTATTATTGTTGGGGGCCGTTTGTCTAGACACTTAGGTTTTTGTGAAAGCTTTTTTGAAGGACCATCATATTTGTACGGCGTAGAAGAAGGTACTCTATGTCTTCCCCACCGCTTCACATGAACAGGTACTAGTCAATTTTCTTTATTCTATATTTTCATAAGTTGCCATCCGCCTTTATATCAGGACCCATATACGCATGTTGATGACAACAAATAATTCACTGTTTTTATATGGTTTGTTTCCGGGGTGTCGTGATACTGGGCCGTCAATTTTACGCAAAACATATTGCAAACACTAGCATTCCTTTTTAACGAGTGCACCCGCTATTACTTTTTCACGTCGTTGTTCACAACACAAAGATACTTATGGAGAACGTGGTACAACGAGCTGAACTGCTCAAGCAACAAGGACATGACGGATTAGCTTCCTGTAAAAAAAAAATAAACATACGACTGAACATGGCACGACAAGGATGGATCGTTTGGACGCATGGGAATACCATGACATTTTTTTTAATACTTGGTCATATTAATACGAATGCACATAAGAACGCCGCATGCGTGCGCCAGAAAGCCTAGTGAAGCACCGCCCACAATTTGTCTTTGTTGGAAGTCTAAACCTATCGGGGAATATACTAAACGATAAGTACGCAAAGCTTTAGTCGAAGCGAACAAACACGAGGAGATGTGGCCTGCGAACGCCATGCGGATAATATTACGTCCTTTGTATTCTATGCACGCAGCTTGCTGGTTTACAGTCTCAGAAGAGCACGTGCTTGAAGAACCATAAAACATGTTTACGAACCCCCACGTGAAAAATGGGCGCTTTCCGAGTCTGCGTACGCCTGTTTTTCATACACAAGTGGGAAAATGTACCGCCTCTTCAGCTAGTAAAGGAATAGGTTGGCTGTCCAGTTGCGTCAAGTTCTATAGTTTCAAAGCACTTTGCAGATGGGGATAACCAAGTTGATGTGACCATCTGAGCGAAAGCTGGCTGTGGTTTGGTGCTTAATCACGGAGTACAAATGAGTTGAGGCTACGAGCGGCTACGAATAAGCGAAGAATAGTTGCGCAAACTAAGGCTTGCATACTAACTAGCATATGCACTACCTTCTATCAAAAACGCGAACTATACATACCTGTGTTTTTATAGCTACCCGTTTTCTGCCTGTTGTTGGTTGCCACATTATTCAACATAAATTTCATTTTTCCCATTGTGTGAATTAGCAGTTTCAAACTCATCTCCGGTAGCCACCTGCCGTCACGAAACTCTCCCTTTGGGCCATGAATGAAGTGGATGAACGAGAAAAATACGGGGTATGCTGCTAAGCGAAATGAAACGTCCGCTAGCGTTGCCATATGAACAAAGGCGTATTGCCCATTTGTTATATCAGCCAGTTTTGTGGAGAATTCAGCTTAAGGTTTCAAGAAACAGATCGATATTGACCTACAGACTGGCTGAATGCTTCACGACAATTCTACACATTTGTTGTTCAAGGTTATGTTTCACCCCATGCGGTGTCGTGCAAGCATACTGGTCATAAACAACTTACTGTAACTTGTTTCGCTGGGCTTAATATTTTCATTTTTAGTTGTTCCTTTTTATTGCGATAGCAATTTTATGGACGCCTTTGACGGACTCTTGCCGTAAGGGTCGTCTTGGTCGTCACGTTCTGTATCAATTTTCAATTGATATAATCCCAACGTAGGTAGTATTTACAATATAATCACTTCTAATGCCATCCCTTATACTTTCCTTGGCATGTCTTTTAGTTCACATTAAAATTCTGTCTCACAAAAGAAAACCAGCCCTTAAATTTAGCCTTCTTTCATTCAAACAAGGCGAGGGCCTTGTTCTAGCAGAAGTTCGTTAGTTCTCGTTAATATTAGCGCGAAAGCATTAAAGAGCTTGTTTCGCACGAATACGGTGTCGGCGTCGGCGTTGGCGTTGGTGTCAGCGTCGTTGTCGGGGTCGGTGTTGGCATGGCCGAAGTATCAACTTCTGCCAGCGCCATTTGCGTGGCAAGCATGTGTTTTACCATACAGCCCCGCGTCTGCTTGAAAATGCGTTAAAAACTTTCCCTGCTTGGAAATTCCACAGAAGTAACTTTCATGCTTTATAAACACAAGGGTTCTGTATACAGGCATCGTAATACAACAAGTATTATCACACTAATATTGCGTCGTACATGTTTACAGTGCCATGAGGCATCTGAATATGTAATATCGTAAAGTCTGCGTGGTTTAAAGCAAGCCAACCATTATAAAAGGCAGACGCTTAACTCCACGGATTTTCTTAAAGGGGCCTGGAAACGCTTTTTCAAGTAACCACGGAACGAATTCACTGGAAAAGCTTATTGACTCACGAATTAAACGCCGCTAAATATTTAGGAATCCGTCTAGTGCGAGTGGTGGTGCAAAGGTTTGTCGCATGCTGCAATTGCATTCCCTCTTCTCTCGTCCCTACGAGAGCGCTCGAAGCTAAGTAGGGAGGCATTGCAGGGCTAGAGAAAAACGTCATACAAATGTCGTGATCTTGAGAATTTCTTTTCTTTTTTTTTCTTCGAATGCGCCGCTTTTTAGGTGTGATTGCGCGTGCACGCGTAGACAAGTAACAGCCTCCCGCGGCGATCTCTGTAACGAGCGAGCGCGCCATGTTCAAATAGGACAATGGCTGATAGATGGGTCGTTGATGTGTGATATTTTGGCACATTCCATCATTTGTCGAGAGAAGAGAAAGCAATTTTTTTGATGACTTGATAATTTATTGTGAATTACAGGCCGCGTGTTGTCGGGAGCCTCTAGTGCCGATCGGCAGCGTTTTCTGACCATGCTCAATAGTGTTGTAGGACCCCTTTAAGACCATGCAGTGGGGGCATAGCAAGTTTGGAAACAAATATTTGACGCACATAATTTCTCGTGATTTAAAGCGTGTTACCCGTTACACAGAATGCAGACATACGTGAAAGCGTCACTAAAACGAACCACTATTAACTTTAGAGACCACACATTAGTAGCAAAAAAGTTTTTAGAGTAACATCCAACAAAATAAAGTATGCACTAAGCGGTTGAAAGACGCACCAGCCACAGATTATAGCTACTGTATTCAACTCCTGAAGGCTAGCTTAGAGATCCGTCATTTTTCTATCTATCTATCTATCTATCTATCTATCTATCTATCTATCTATCTATCTATCTATCTATCTATCTATCTATCTATCTATCTATCTATCTATCTATCTGTCTGTCTGTCTGTCTGTCTGTCTGTCTGTCTGTCTGTCTGTCTGCCTGCCTATCTATCTATCTATCTATCTATCTATCTATCTATCTATCTATCTATCTATCTATCTATCTATCTATCTATCTATCTATCTATCTATCTATCTATCTATCTATCTATCTATCTATCTATCTATCTATCTATCTATCTATCTATCTATCTGTCTGTCTGTCTGTCTGTCTGTCTGTCTGTCTGTCTGTCTGTCTGTCTGTCTGTCTGCCTATCTATCTATCTATCTATCTATCTATCTATCTATCTATCTATCTATCTATCTATCTATCTATCTATCTATCTATCTATCTATCTGTCTGTCTGTCTGTCTATCTATCTATCTATCTATCTATCTATCTATCTATCTATCTATCTATCTATCTATCTATCTATCTATCTATCTATCTATCTATCTATCTATCTGTCTATCTATCTATCTATCTATCCAACTATCTATCTATCTATTTATCTATCTATCTATCTATTTATCTATCTATCTATCTATCTGTTCTACCTACCTACCTACCGACCGACCGACCGACCGACCGACCGACCGACCGACCGATGTAGCAGCCTACATCTCAACGCTCTCGTGCTTGTCTGGTGAACTAAATAAAGGAGGGGCATGAAATGATTAGAGATCATGACGAACATGGCTCTCTTGTGTTGGCATAAATAACGGGAGAATGCTGCCGCACACGTCGTGAAAGTTTCATCCAGACTTGTGTGACTCATACCTGAATACCAGGGGCCATAGTACGCGGGTATGCGTCACTGGTGATTGACAATTTAAAACATACTAAGAAACCAGGAGAACGTTGATTCTATGTTTAGCTATGAAAGGATATTTTCGTATATCCCTCCCCTCGTCACCACCCTGCTTTTTTTTTCTTTTTTGTTTCACAAGTTCTACTGCCACACGTCTTGTGGTCGCTCCTCCGTGGTGAGTTGTACCCATTTACTCGAAAAGGAATAGCATAAACGTGAGCGTCGAAAAACCGACATCGGTATTGTAAACCTGACAGATGCAGCAAATAGATACATATGTGCCTTCAAAAGTTGGATGTTTGATAGGTTTATATGTGGGGTTGAGCGCCCCGAATCCACCATATGACTACGAGAGACGCCGTAGTGGAGGGCTTCGGATATTTCACCCACATTGGGTTTTTTAACGTGCACCCAAATCTGAGCACACGGGCTTGCATCATTTCAGCTTTCAACGAAAATGCAGCCGCCGCAGCCAGGATTTGATCCCTGGAACTGTGGGTCGGCAGGCGAACACCTTAGCCACTATTCCTCCGCGGTGAACTGTTGCAAAGAAAAAGTTACACCATTTCCCGCTAAAAGAAACCATGTGTAGATGTGAAGCAGCAGGCGCTAACGTTTACACTGGCGGCGGCGTTGGCGCTCGCTCTCACCACGGCGTTGCACAGGGTAGAAAACTGGGACGGTGCAAAGCACGCAGTGTTGGATCACTGCTGCCTACTGGAACATCTTAATCATATATATGTATATATATATATATATATATATATATATATATATATATATATATATATATATATATATATATATATATATATATATATATATATATGTGTGTGTGTGTGTGTGTGTGTGTGTGTGTGTGTGTGTGTGTGTGTTACGTATGAAGTGATGGTAGATAGAAGCTGAGGAGGAATAAGGCAGAGTCAAATAAACATGGCGTATGAGCCACGCCACGTCTCCCATTCATCATAGCGTCACACGAGTCGACAGGATGAAGACCTGGCAGCCACTTCATCAACCGGCCACAATCTTCGAACGTCTCAGTGACCAGCATCATGACAGCACCATCAGACGACCTTGTCATCTCCAAGTACACCGGATCAGCGGATGACGGACCCGTACAGGACTGGTTCAACCTTTTTGAGCTCCACGCCACCGCTGCATCCTGGATGGAATGGCAGATAATCATAAACTTCACTGATTACATCTCCGGTGAGGCCTTCAAATTTTACCTCACCCACATATTCGAGAACGACGAGTCATGGCGAAAAATCAAAGAAGAGATGATTACCTGTTTTAACGACTATGACCAAGACCTGCTCAATGGCAACCATCTAGAGACAACCGCACACTATCGTCAATTCCTTAAGCAGTCCTCAATCATTCGAAAGCCCAGCGCGAATCGACAACTGCCTCAAGACGAAGTGGCACATGAGTTTACTTACAGAAGGCGATGCGTATATTGGGAAAAACCTAACCGTCAAACGCGCCTCCCTATTGCGCGAAAGTCAGCATTTCCGAAGTCATCGCTTCAGCATATGACCCGAGACGTTGCTCAACGACCTGATGCCCTTCACTCTTCGTCTCGCATACGTGGTCCACCACCAGGGTTTTCGTCACGCGGTTTTTCAAGCGCTCCTATCGCTCCCCATTCACCTCATAAGGACGCCGCGACCTCGGTAGACGACCTAACACTTCATGAAAATACCCTGTCAAGCCAGGCTCTTTCCGGGCATGTTCATTCATCACCGTGTGGTGCACACACACTGGACCGTCGAAGCAAAGCAGAAGGCTCAGACGCATTGAACGTCGCAAGCTACCAGGCGCAAGAACCACTCACAGTGAACTCCGAAGAATTGCCTGAAGAGCTTCGTGTCGTTTCTGTGGCACCACAGACTTGCCAAAATGTGCAGTTAAAACCTAGTGATGCCACGTCACCTGTGGTATCCCTATACAGTGCTTACAGCTCCAAGAACCAAAAAAATGCAGAAGTAATACATACACCAAACCTCGCACGCAGCTGTCTGCCCGAAGCGTCCATACTTGAACACCTTACTGAAGTTTTTGAAGAGCATAATGATGGCACATTACCAACTATGCCCGATAAGCAAGACACCAGCTCACCATGCATCAGCTGTCTACAAGACGCGTCCAACCTCGAAGGAAATGAATGCCTGATTCCAGAAGGGGCGCCACTACAGCCATCTCCTGAGCAGCACCAGCAAAGCAAGCAAAACGAAGTTCACCAACTCAGAAAACAACGAGAGAGACTGCAACGAAGGCATCGGCGAACGCCAAATTCAATGTAAGCGCGTTCACCAGTTGAAAAACATCGAAAAATAAGATCTCCAAACCAACAAGACGTCAGACACTTTCGGACAAAGAAAAGTCGCCAGAAACGCTTCCAGCGCCTGCTATTCCGCCGACAGCAACGCCACAGAAAGCGCCGAGAAAGACGCGGAAGCACTGCTTGCAAACCGCAAGCACTCAGGCACTCCATCACAGTCTGTCGAGAAGCACGCAAGTAAGAAGCATCGGAATTGCACCATTCACGGCTAAAAATACAACCCTGACGACATCTGAGCTGCCGATGCAACAAGGCGTTCCAACCTTGGTCAACCCGAACAAGAGTTCTAGCAGTACTGTCAGTATCCACGTGTATCCCGCTCTGTCCGGAACGCAACAGTCAGCCTCGCTCACCAGAGTTGTTATAGAGTTCACCGGACTGCTCCCTCGGGCTTGATGATTTAAAGAGACTGTGGAACTCTGTCGGGACGTGATACTGTGAATTTGGACATTGTCTGTTTATTGGCTTCTTCAATTTTTTGTAGGTTATAAACGGTGCCATCTTTCGGGGGGAGGGGGAATCGTGTGACGTAGGAAGTGATGGTAGATAGAAGCCGAGGAGGAAGAAGAAGTCAGAGTAGAATAAACAGCGTCAAATATATATATAAATATATATATATACATACATACATACATGCATACATGCAAATTGAGATTCTAGGGGGCGACGCGCGTGTGTGCCTGACGAGGAAGACGAAGGGTGGTCTCCGCTCAGTGTCTAGTCTACCGATCACGCCTCTGCTGCTGCTGGTTTGAAATATATTTCATCCACAGCCTTGTCGATACGGCGTCTCTCTTCCGTAACATATTTGGTGGAGGTGGAACGTTCCCCGTCCTCACCATGAAGCTCCGCAGTGGCCGCACCGTCCAGCCTCCGGCCATGGCTTCTAATGATAACCCCCCCTAACCACCATCACCTGGAGCACCAGCTACTACGTACCTTGCGATCTCCCACCCCCGTTATCCCGGTACGTTCTCCGGCCAGCCTGGCCTTGACGTCAACTACTGGATCCGCATGTACGAGCGCGTTAGCCTGTCTCACCGATGGGACACAACCATGATGCCCGCCAACGTAATCTTTTACTTGGATGGCACCCCGCGTGTTTGGTTCAAGGCTCATGAGGCTGAGCTCACCGGCTGGGACATCTTCAAGGACCGACTACGCGACATCTTTGGGGACCCATCCGGTCGACAAACGGCCGCACGACAAGAACTTGCCAGTACAGTCATCAACCGAGTCGTATGTCTCGTACATACAGGACGTGCTCGCGTTGTGCCGCAAAGTGGACGAGCAAATCACCGAGAGCGACAAGGTGGGCCATATACCAAAGGGCATCGTGGACGACGTTTTCAACTTGCTCGTGTACAACAACGTCTCGACCGTCGATATCATAATTAAGCAATGCCGCCACTTCGAAATGGCCCAAAACCGCCGAGTTCGGCCTCAATTTTCACGGCTCCCTAACACGGCTGTCACGCCAACCTGTACCGATCTCGGTGCCGCACCACCCTTGCACGAGATATGTCACACGCATCGTTCGGCGCGAGCTTGAGGCGGCCCGTCCGGTGCCGTTTAATGCACTTCTACTCGACCAGGGCACCGTGCAAACACCTCCGGCGGTGTCAGTTATTCAGGCAGTCATGCGGCAAGAAATTGCTAACCCTGGTTTTCCTGTCGCCTGCTCTGTCTCCCGACCGGACTACAGACTGATGCCAATAAATGCACCACGCCACGACCCATACACTCTGCGCCAAGATCCCGCAATCCGACGGAGTGGAGAACAGCAGACGACAAGCCAATCTGCTTCCGCTGTCACCGAGTTGGCCATGTCTCCTGCTACTGCCGCAGCACTTGGACGCCCCCCCCCCCCCCCCCCCGTTGGAGCCAATTTTCTTCTTCTCCTCGGTCATATGCGGACCCCCGTCAGTATTCGCCGAGCCGTGAGTATCCTGCTCTCGACGCACCTAACGGCCACTCTACCGCGCGTTCACCGTCACCGCAACGCCACCGTTCTCTGTCGCCCCAACCCCGCCGCTATCAATCGCCGACTAACTATGGATCTTCCCGGATGGAAAACTAGATTATGCAGCTTCTGCAGGTAGTGCTGCACTGACCCAAAACGTCCATTGACGCTACCTACTAATAAAAACTGGCTGGAGGTGCATGTGGATGGTCTTTCTTTGACAGCTTTAGTTGACACTGGAGCTCAGGTGTCTATAATGAGTGCTCGTCTGTGTCGCCACCTCAAAAAAGTGCTCGCACCTGCCGCAACACAAGCCGTCCCTGTCGCCGATGGTGGAGCTGTAGCCGTCATTGGAATGTGTACCGCTCGTATTAGCCTTGCCAGCCGCCATGTTCCTGTTTTATTTACCGTGCTCGACAGTTGCCCTCATGACGTCATCTTCGGGATGGACTTTTTGTCGACGCATTCTGCCCTGATTGACTGTTCCGCTGGCAGTCTCTGTTTAGAACTTCCTCTTCTCCTTAATTCTCACCCTGAACTTCCGAATAGCCTGTGCACCACTGACTTCTTCCGGATAACACCTAAAGCTTTCACATTCGTTGAATTGGCAACACCCCCTCCCGTGCCCGACGGTGATCGTGACGCCTATTCCTGATGTTCTCCTGGCGCGTCACATTACTGTCCCTCACTCCGTCGTAACCATGGCCTCTAAGCTCCGCCACGGTGGTCTAGTGGTTAAGGCACTCGACTGCTGACCCGCAGGTCGCGGGCTCAAATCCCGGCTGCGGCGGCTGCATTTTTGATGGAGGCGGAAATGTTGTAGGCCCGTGTGCTTAGATTTGGGTGCACGTTAAAGAACCCCAGGTGGTCGAAATTTCCGGAGCCCTCCACTACGGCATCTCTCATAATCATATTGTGGTTTTGGGACGTTAAACCCCACATATATATCAAATCATGAACCATGGCCTCTAACCGAACTTATTTACCTGTTATCAATTTCGGTTTTATTAAACAAGTGCTACCTCAAGAAATATCTTTCGCCACGCTAAAACCCTTGATTGACGACCACGTCACCTGTTTTGCGGCAGACGTATGCCCTGATCACCCACGTCACTCGCAGGATGCCACGTGCCTGGATGCAACCTTACGCTCCATGATCGCCCCGGACCTCAAACGTGAGAAGACAACCGCGCTCTTCCGCCTTCTGGCTTCATACCGCGACATATTCGACATAGACAGCCGTTCACTCGGCCAGACTTCACTCGTCAAGCACCGCATTAACACAGGTAATTCGCATCGCATTCATCGGCGACCATACCGGGTGTCTGCCACCGAGCGTAAAGTAATTCTGTAAGAAGTTACCAAGATGTTAGCCAAGGGAATCATTACACCCTCTTCGAGCCCTTGGGCGTCTCCCGTTGTGCTCGTTAAAAAGAAAGATGGCACGTGGAGCTTCTGCGTGGATTACCACCATCTGAATAGAATAACGAAAAAGGGCGTTTCCCCTTTACCCCGCATTGATGACGCTCTCGATTGTCTCCACAACGCCCGATACATTTCTTCAATAGACCTACGTTCCGGCTACTGTCAGATTGCTGTCGACGAAAAAGACCAGGCGAAGACTGCATTTGTAGCTCCAGACGGCCTATATCAGTTCTAGGTTATGCCGTTTGGGCTATGCAACGCCCCAGCCACGTTCGAGCGTATGATAGATTCTCTGCTACAAGGGTTCAAATGGTCAACATGTCTCTGTTATCTTAACGATGTTGTTGTATATTCCCAACATTTGAGACCCACTTTCAGCTTTTGTCAGCTATTCTCTACTTATTCCGCACTGCAGGCCTTCAATTAAACTCGTCGAAGTGCCACTTCGAATGCCGGCAAATTACAGTGTTGGGTCACCTTGTTGACGCATCTGGTGTGCAGCCGGACCCGCAGAAAATTCGTGCATTCACCAGTTTTTCTGTACCCCGGTCAGTTAAAGACGTCCGGAGATTTGTACGACCTTGTTCCTACTTTAGAAGGCTTGTGAAAGGTTTCGCAACCATCGCTCGACCTCTCACTGAGCTTCTGAAGAGACACGTCACGTGTACGTGGGGTACCGACCAAGCTTCTGCTTTTTCTCATCTAATCACGCTTCTGACGACTCCACCTATATTGGCTCACTTTGACCCATCCACTCCGACAGAAGTCCGAACCGATGATAGTGATCACGGGATTGGAGCCGTTCAAGCCCAACGCCGACGGGGACACGACCGAGTTGTCGCCTACGCTAGCCGCCTCCTCACAGCTGCTGAGCGCAACTATTCCATTACAGAGCATGAGTGTCTCGCTCTTGTTTGGGCAGTCTCAAACTTCCGCCCATATTTATATGGCACAAATTTCTTTGTAATAATTGATCACCATGCGCTATGTTGGCTTACGTCACTGAAGGATCCTACTGGCCGGCTCGGGTGCGGGGCTCTGCGACTGGAAGAGTATACCTACACGGTGACGTACAAGTCCAGACGCCTACATCAGGACGCAGACTGTCTGTCCCGCTACCCGGTTGCTGAGTCGAGCACTACACTTGACACCGACACCGGCCCTTGCGTCTTTTCTCTTTCGCAAATAACATGCATCGGTGACGAGCAGCGCCATGATGCGTCCTTGCGTATTATCATTGAGCGCCTCGAATCACCATCTTCCAATCAGTCTCATCGCTTATTCGTGCTCCACGACAGTGTATTATACCGCCAAAATTTTTAGCCGGATGGACCGGCCCTGCTGCTTGTCATTCCAAAACACCATCGCTTGGAAGTTCTAAATGGACTTCATGACCTTCCGACTGCCGGTCACCTTGGTGTCTCACGCACTTACGACCGAATACGCCGACGCTTCTTCGGGCCAGGGCTTGCACACTCAGTCAGAAGATACGTTGCGGCTTGTGAGAAATGTCAGCGCCGCAAGACGCCATCGACACTTCCCGCCGGACGCCTTCAACCACTTGGCATACCGTCGGAACCGTTCTTCCACATTGGCTTGGACCTATTTGGCCCTTTCCCCTTGTCTTCCTCGGGTAACAAGTGGATAGCTGTGGCCACCGACTACGCCACGCGTTATGCCATCATACGAGTTCTTCCAACAAGCTGCGCCACAGACGTCGCCGACTTCCTTCTCAAGGACGTGATTTTGCAACACGGAGCCCCACGGCAGCTGTTTACAGACTGTGGCCGCACCTTTTTGTCGAAGGTGATAGCCGACGTCTTCCAGTCCTGTCAAACGAGACACAAGCTGACTACGTCATATTCCGCAAAAACCACTGGACTCACGGAGCGTCTAAATCGAACTCTTACAGACATGCTCGCTAAGTATGTTTCTGCTAACCACACCAACTGGGATCTTGCGTTGCCGTACGTCACATTTGCCTATAATTCTTCGCGCCTTGACACTGCCGGTTACTCTCCCTTTTCTCTGTTGTTTGGCCGAGAACTAACATTGCATCTACACACCACGATGCCGTCCCCTGCGGCACCGACCAGTGAATATTCCATGGACGTTATCACTCGGGCCGCTCACGCACGCGAAATCACCCGTACTCGCCTTCTGACCTCTCAAGAGAAGCAACGGCGTCTGTATGACCAACGACACCGCGACGTACACTTTCCGCCCAGTTCTTTGGTCCTGCTCTGGTCTCCGTCACGTCAAGTTGGCTTGTCGAAAAAACTGCTTACTCGCTACACAGGTCCATACCGAGTCCTTCGTGTGGTTACTCCTGTGACATATGAGATTGGTCCTGTCGCACCATCGCCGTCATGTGCCTAAAAGGCTACCGATATTGTACATGTTGTGCACTTGAAGCCCTACCACTCTCCTAGTGACGTTGACATTTAGATGCGCCGAGACGGCGCTTCTGCCGCCGGGCATTATGCTACATGCATGCAAATTGAGATTCTAGGGGGCAACGCGCGTGTGTGCCTGACGGGGAAGACGAAGGGTGGTCTCCGCTCAGTTTCTAGTCACCGGTCACGCCGCTGCTGCTGGTTTGAAATATATTTCATCTACATCATCGCCGATACGGCGTATCTCTCCCGTAACAATATATATATATATATATATATATATATATATATATATATATATATATATATATATATATATATATATATTTGCCCCACACCGAACCGCCTAAGCCAGGAGGCGCCGTCTGGTCGGGAAGAATGCGTTAGTGAAAGGAAGCATACACAGACCGCAGACATCAGAAAGGTGAAAAGGAGGAAAGGGAGAGAGATGGAGGGGGAAGTGGAAGGGGGGGGGGGCGCCCGGGGGGAGTCTACCTTATATTCGTTTCTCTCTTTCCTTCTTTTCCTCTTTTTTGCTTTTGTTCTCTTTTTTCTTTCTTTTTTCCCCTTGCTCTCTCTCTCTCTCTCTCTCTCCCTCCTCTGATTTGAGATTGTATAAAGCTGAGCGCCATCAAACTGTACCTTCAATCCTGATGAAGGCCAGACTGTACGCCGAAACGTCAAAATAAACCAAGTTCTGACCGCTCACGGAAGATCTACTTGACCACATATATATATATATATATATATATATATATATATATATATATATATATATATATATATATATATATATGTACGGGTTGGCCAGTACAGGCGCAGCCTGCGTCAGCGTTGCAAGGCGACAGAGGGTGAGCGTAGTAGAGAAGAAAGAGAGAGAGAAGGAAGAGAACGCACATGCGCAGTAAGTGTGGTCACGTCACACACTTTTCTGGACGAGACGGAAATCGTGGCCTACCGCTGAGGATGGGGCCCTTGCCACCCCTACCCTTGCTTCTGGACTGCTGCTTCTGTTGATGACGACCGTTCCACTGCTCAATTATTCTTTCCTCTTCTTTCCACTTTTCTCCCTTTTCCCTTCCCCGCAGGCACTGCGCCGTGCTCCTGACCGGGTTTCAGAAATTAGGTGCCTTTTCTCATCTTCTAACCACTACCACCACCACCACCACACTGAATTGAGCTGGACCATATGAAGTTTCGCGTCTAAATATAAGGATCTCAGTGATAATCAAGCCTGGGAATTCTGTGTGTTGGTCAGGTATTTTACCGTACAGAAACGCCAGGTTTGGAAACTGTTTTGGAAGAAGTCCCTATGGAGGCATAATGTCGGTGCAACTCCAATTGTGGTTGTAGTGCCGTCTATCTCAGCTTATAACAAAGGAATAAAAGTTACACCCTCAGGGCTACCTTTTCTGCAGCTCAGTGGTGAATAAACAAGTTCACGTCTATGTCTTGTTTCTCAGCATCGCTCAAAAATTGAAAGAAAGAAATTATTTCAGGATTGCAAGTTGAAGCTGTCTGAAAATAATGCGCAATAAATAATTCGAAATGAGTATGATTTCAACAAACAAAAAATGCTGATGTAGAAACCAAACAATGCTTTCTTGCATTTTATGCTTCAATCCCTATACTGCGGAAATGCTGAAATAAGCTTTATCTGGTACACACTGGACAAAACCTTACTCATAAGATGGACATAGCTAGAAAATATTGCATTTTTTTTCTATTTTCTTGATGCATTTTCTGGTGCGTATAGTGCAGCAATAATCTTGGCGCACATCAGAAAGCTTCAGAAATTAAAAAAGAAGAAAACTTGCTTGCTTCTGCTAAAGCCGTTTTTGCTGGGGAGCTATGCAGATTGTTTAAAATTATTTCGAAAAGCTACGCCAGTGAGACATTCCACTTTTTTGCTGCTTTATAATGAACCTATTAGTTCAATGTAAGCAGGATTAATGCAAAAGGGGTTCTGGTGGAAGCAGGAATTAAACTAGTTTAAGTGTGCTCATAATCTGTCACAAAGCAGCTAACAACACGCTCGGCAACAAAAAGCAGATAGCAATACAATATGTTCTGTATAGTTTATCGTTAAAAGGAGTCGTGTCGCGATTAAGCCTCACATGCAGATTGAGAGAAATTAATGATGTTGCTACATACTTCTCATACTTGTGACACGAAAGCTTTCTATTAAAACAAACAAATATTGATGGCTCATTGTACCCAATGAATAAATTACCGTGATTCTTCCAATTTCCCTCGAGGCCGCTTCGCGTAGTGCATCGTCTGATGAGCGAAGTGCGAGACATTTCTTATCAAACGAAAGACACCTTTCTTTTCTCCCTTTCTTTCCTTTCTGTTCTTTCTTTCTTTCAGTCTTGTGCGTTTTATAAGGTTTTCTCCCAACTGCCTCCTTTCTCCATGCTCGCTGTTCAACCTCCATTCACGTCGTTGATAGGTCAACCGTTCTGCTCATAACTGAGACATGATTGATTGATATGTGGCGTTTTACGTCCCAAAACCACCATATGATTATGAGCGACATCGTAGTGGGGGGCTCCGGAAATTTCGACCACCTGGGATTCCATAACGGGCACCCTAACAGAGACATCAATTCTCATTCCTATGCGCCAAGGCAACAATGACGGGTCACAGCAATGTAACCGCAAATTCGCCTCAATAACAAATCACATATTGATAATGGAAGCGGTTTTTTATTCATATAAAATATCCTTTTCAACCACGGTGTGCACAAGGGGGGACGCCAAATTTATTGGCACGTAAGGCTCTACGTGTTTCAGCAAATGACTTGAAAGTTTTCGTGCACGTTTCTGCATGCCTCGTGGGGGTACAACTGGTGATCATTTAATTTAGTTCTGCTGAGTGTTGCTGCAGAGAATCACTTTGCTGGATGCACTACCATGTTCGACGATTATTCGACGTAACGCATTCCAAGACTAACGTGAAAAACAATGTTTTCTTCACTCGAAACAAATGCGACCGAAAAACGAACTGTGCATGCACTTCGGGCCGGATTCATTTAACGCGCAATAGCGGATTCATTTAACGCAAGTACTGAAGCTGACTGATGGCAGAATAATTGGGTAATTAGTTACACACTCATTACTTTAATTGCCAAAACTGACATGGAACAACGCTTTCCTTCATTTTCTTACTTTTAATGTAATACTGAGTGCCTTAGAATTATGCCAGCAGAATTTAACGCGTTTCTGACAGCGCCTCATAATTCATGACTGAAGGGGATATAGAGGAAATGTTAGCGCACAAGTACGGCGCCGGCTACTCCATCACCCTTGAGTGAAAAGCTGAACACATATCTCAAAGAACGACATAAAGAGCAGCGCATGAAAAATAGAACACCCGAGCACACATATGCGAAACCAGACTCATATGCACATATAAAAACAACACTAACACAACAATAAGGAAATGTTCGAAAGTCAACGAATGTTGATCGCCGACAAGTTCACGTCAGAGAGCGAGCATAATTACTAGAAGATGGCACATACAGACGAGCGTGTCAGAGGTGCAACCTCGAGAGCATGCTGCAGCATTTCTGTGCTCACGCTGGTGCGCGATTTCACGCACACGTAGCAACCCCAATCTCTGGATGTTGTGGGTGAAAAGAACTTTCTCTTTCTGGAAAAAAATTGAGTTTCCGAGCCCCCGTGGCCCCAGTTTATCAAGACACGCCCTCGGGAAAGTTTTGTCGACAGGGCTCAATCAAGTGTGAGGCCCACAACGGCTTTATGCTCTCCCGCCGTACAGTACCTAGTACTCTATATCGTTACCCATTTTTACTGACGCCAGACAAACATTGTTCACTACATTTTCTAGGTTAACTTTTGCTCTCGCAATTTCAAACTAATACTGACGAGGCGAAAGAACAAAGACAAAAGGCAAACGTTACATTTGAGTTTCAGGCCATATAAGCTACTTATAAATTAATAAACTATATATGAAATGTATTATATGACCAAACAATTAGATCTCGTCAAGATCTTCGCATAACGGGCAACACTGTAATTACCTTGCTTCATAAATGAATGCGCAACGATATTAAAAAAAAAACATTGAACTTTATGTGAGTTAGTATGTACTTTCAAGAATTAGTCCGCACTTCGTATTTGTCCGAACATGGTTTAAAGAACAAAGGGAAAATAAATGCGTTCAGTGACCCCACGTTCTCAGTTCATTCGCTTGTGTTGTGCTATCCACGCAGTTAAGCGCTCAATAAGGACACGGGAAGATGCAGCCGCACTCATTAGTTGCCCCAATTTCATTGAGAAACTCACATTCGAGAGAAAGCAGAGCATGAACAGTTAACAAAATTTATGTCCCTCTCATTCGTTTTTGTTTCTGGCGGCAGTTGTTTTGTGTAATTACGTGCTACTTTCGGAAACAAATGAGCAGGTTTGTGGTACCACCACAGAAAACTAATGATTCCTGTCAAGCTCAATAGATGTAGAAAGAGTTACTAGTTGCGTCTGTCGCAAACAAGAACTGTGCAACTAGAATGCTTGAGTAGCTTACTACGCTGCAACAAAAGCAAAAAAAAATTAAAAAACTTTTAAATGCTGTATGTGTGTTAACAATCATACAAAAACGCTACAATTTTGTCGGTGAAAGCAAGCAATATCTCTCTTCACAAAGATAAGTATTGCATTTATACTTTACCTGTGGTCAAACGAAAATATTTTCCGTAATGCTTCTTACAATAATAAGCTTCATTACTTTCATTTCTTCTAAATTGCCGACTGTACAATGGGAGCTTTCTCTGGTATTTTTCTCTCCTATCATTCCATCAATTAGCATTCCTGACAGCACTTTCGCAGGCAGTATGCTGTGGAATAGTACGTTGTGTATAATATGTGCTTGCAATGTGTTGCACAATAATATTGAGATCTGATAGACAACGATGCCAAGGAAAGTACAGCGGATGCTATCAGAAATATTTGTAATGTAAATTCGAAGAAAGAAAAGTAGACAAAACGATAACTTGCCTCGAGCAGGGTCCGAACTTGCGACCTTTGAAGAGCGCGTCCGATGCCCTACCACTGAGTTACAATAGCGGTCTTCCATTCGTCTACTTGATGGGGTATAATAAGCATTGAAACCTAGGGCCGTAATCTCTTAGAGCCACGTGCTGTCATTGGCGTCTTGTTCTACGTGACACCAGCAGGTAAAAAGAGTGTTCCACACTCATTGTAATGAATACAACTGGCGCAGGACAACGCTTCTACGTTTCAATTCACATATATAGACAGCCTATAAAAAGCATGGAGGGATAGCCATCGCCGTATACCTCAGTTGTTGAGACGTGTTATTCGAAGGTCGAAGGTTCGCTCCCTGCTCACGGCAAGTTATATTTTCTTGCACTTTTCTATCTTCATATTTTTATTGCAATTACTTAAAATAACATCCCTTGTACTTTCCTTTGCACCATTATCTGTTATAGTTCATTTTTAATGTCCTTAAAATAAACAGCTCTTAAGTTTACGCTTCTCTACTTCATCGCTAAATGGTGCAAAAAAGTGGAAATATAGCAACTGTGATGTTTCCAATGCAGCCACATACCTCGTTAAGCAGCTCATTTCGTTGTAGAAGCCCCCATTTTTCAGGAATGTGGTTTCACTGCAACTAAGGCATGTGGATTTGCTCCATTTTGTTTTATTATTCCATCTTATCGGAACAGAAGGGACGAAAAGCATCGCGCTGAGACTAGCAATGCTTTAACGGATTCCGTTAAAGAGCTAGTTTGACGAAAATGTCGGCGTTGGCAAGAAGGTGGAGGTGAAGCTCAGTGTCCTACAGTTTTCTAACGCAGTAGCATTCAAGAGCTTGTTTCCCACAGATTCAGGCATCGGTTTTGGCGTGGGCATCATTGATTGTGAGCAAAAATTGTATTGTGCGTGACGAACAAATTGAGACAAATTCAAACACAATAAATAAAAAAATTCAGGGGGCAAGGACTTCGAGTGGTCACCTGAGGCACCGCCATCATTAACACGGAGAGTGGGAAGGGACAGGGGTTAATCCCTTCTCCCCCCACTTCACCCGGTAAAACTGCTGGGCTTTAAATTAAGTCTATTCATTCATTCATTCATTCATTCATTCATTCATTCATTCATTCATTCATTCATTCCAAGTTTGGTTCCAAGTGAAGATCGAACCCAGGCCGTTTGCGTGGCAAGCAGGTGTTCTCCCACACAGACACGCTTCTGCTTAAAAATGCAGTTTAAATAACTTCCTCTTCTTGGAAAAGCAGTAAAAGTAACTTTCATTCCTTACAAACACACGCGTGCTGTACACAAGCTTCATAATACAACATGTGATATCGCATGCAGTAGTATTATTGCATGGTGCAAGCGCACATTGCCATCCGGCATCAGAACATGTAATTATCGTAAATAGTTTGTGATTTACAGCCGGCTGCCTTTTACAAAAAGCACGCACATCGGTGCCCGTATAAGATAATATGGGCAAGGCGCGCGCTTCTGGTTGCCATGCTCTCGTGGCAACGATCAGCGCGTGGCTTGTGCCCCCCCCCCCCCCCGCCAGGCGGGAGCTTCTAGGGGCTGCGCGCTAAACATGAAAAAACGGTGCCAAATGTGTACCTGGAGCGGCCGTATTCTCTTACACCATCGTTTTGAAGAGTTACGTCACATCTAAATGAGGTGACTGCCAGCCTCAATTTATATATAAAGACTTATCACTACACACGAGCCCCGTTGTGGTCACCTACTGTGGCCGCGCCACAAGAAAATTAGTCCCTGAGCAAGCGCATGTTTATTATAATATTATTGCTCCAAAAATGCTAGCCTTGCTTTGTGAAACATTCGAATATGTTGCTCTCACATTCATTGCTTCGACCTTTTTTGGCGAAACTGTGGCTTTTCTATATTTGTGCGTGCACCCCTTCATTGTCTAGGTTAGGAAACTACAGGCTCCTACGCTTAAAAGCCTTGCTCGTGTACAAAGGAGAACGCGTGTAGATTTTAAGAAACAAACCTGTCAGAAAATACGGGTCATCAAAGATGTAACTCCCTCTTTCATCATATAGACCCCCCCCCCCCCCTCTTGGACGTCAGCCGTCAGCCCGATAACCTCCTGCGGTGACCTGGGCTTGACGGATGGCTTCTGGATGACTTCCTGGCTGTGGAGGGTGAATTCCCATAACTCTTAGTTCCCATTCAGAACAATTAGTGCAGGGCAAACCAATTTTGTGCTTTTTTCAAGCAAGTCGACTCAATGACGATCAAGTGTAGTCAATAGACGCTGCTTTATTCATGACATTGTTTTGTTGCCCAGCATCATCACAGACGATGTTTCTCTTTTGTTTTTTTTACATCCTCTTTGTCTTTTCTTATGTACAGAATAGCAAAAAGAAGGTGTTCTCTGGTTATTCTTTCTGCATTTCCATGGTATTTCTCTTTCTCCCTCAAGAGCATGAGATGTGGGGTGGGTATGTCTATACAGCTCTTGCATTTTGAAGAGTGCACCTTAGGGTGCCCTTAGTTTAGCATATACAGATTTGGGAAGGTACCTGTCAGCAGCATTCCATAATTTCTCTGTAAGGGGTTAAGTAGCCTGCCTGAAGACTACTGCGTGGACAGGCAAAAACGAGAGAGTTGGTTATCTCGTTTCATGTGACTCCACTATGGGCAGATGCCGCTATCAGGTCAAAGGGAACGCTTTCCTTTTCTGCCTGCTGAGCTCTGCGCCTTCTTTACACACCTTGTCTGGGCCATAGGCTTTTATTGCAGGTTCACAATCGGTGATGATCAGTCTTCTTGATGGGTTTGTGATTACCAGAGCAATGACCAGTATCTATGCGCCCTATTGTGAAGTATGTGATGCTAAAGCTAGAAATTAGAGATGTTTTAGCAGCACAGCTGTTTAGCATTGCACAACTCCAATTTTCTTCCTCATTATCTGGTTCCACGCACAGGAGTGACTTTAAAAGCGAAGAATTAGTGCTTAGCTATACGCCAATGTGCGCAAACGAAATATAATATACTAGAGAGTGAGGAAGGAAAGCGAGGGTGAGTATGCATGATATGAAAGCGAGGAGAAGAAAACGAAAGCGTGGGAACTGGTAAATCATATCATAACCGTGTGTGCAATAGTATCGAAGGGGTGAGTAGCGGGTAATGAGGCTGAAGAGATGGGGTGATGCGGGAAAGGTAAAAGAGGATCTGCAGAGGGTAAACCCTAGCATATTCATGCACAGTATATAGCGCACCTGGTGTTTTAAAAGGAAGCACTGATGATGAGGAGTAGAGAGATGGTAATGAAGGAAAGGATGGCCCCGGTAAAACACAGTATAGCCATGCACATTGTACCACAGCTAGGTGGTGAGAAACAAACGTGGGGCTAAAGAAGGGTGATGTGAAAATGAGGAGGAAAACAAGAGTATATAGTAAATCATAGCTATTCATGTGTTGTGTAGTATAGCGATGTTTGAGAGGAAAAAGTGTAGATAACGAGGAGAGGATAAAGCAGTACTGTAGCCATGCATAGAATGCTATAGCAAGGAGCGGAGAAATGGAAGTGAGAATATTAAATGAGTGTGAGGAGGAGGTAAGTCAGGAGAAGAATGGAACCAGCGCTGCCATTTTTTCAATCTTCGCAAGACTAATATTCATCTGCTCCTATGTCTCTTTTTTTGTTAAATTGTTTTGCTATAACGCCAGGCTTGTGTTTTATATTATTTCCTATGTATGGGTGCCGCCTAAAGCTCTGCATTATTGCACAGCAAGTATGTCAATCACGTGCGTGGTTTCTGTATCATTTGAAGACAAAGTGTAATGAACAAACGTTTGCTTTTGATTCCATTAGTAATGCAATGAGCTGGAATGAAAAGCTGACTAGTCTTCTCTACCATGTTTCCTTTATATGAAGGATAAGCCTTTTGGCAGAAACACATCTATGTCGAAGATCACGGCATTAATTTGTTGTGGCTATATACACTATATTGTATGGGGAAGTTTGATCATCGTACTCCAATTTGCCGCCTTGCGTTCAGGTTGCGAAAAGCAACCTTCGTATCTATCGGTATTTCACATACCGTTGGTGTGTAGCCCATTCTAGGGAATGCTCATCCACTGTCACACTTCCTATTCCAGAAAAGAGAAGGAGTACTCTTAAGTGCATTGATATTTCGTTTTATAAGCTGTCGCAGTTAAAAGTGATAGCTTTGACCCAGCTTAAATATTGCCCCTGAAGAGCACATATGGACAAGTCAGATTAGAGTAATATTAGTGGGGTATTTTCTTCAACATATGCTATTCGCAAAGATTTGTGTAAATCATGCTAACAAGGAGCATTAAGAAATCTGGTCTTGAACTTTGATGACGTCGTTAACTGACGAAAGTTTCGACGTAAAGAGAATGGTGTCTCGTTCAACTTGGCATGATTCTTCCCTTGTCTTTCTTTTTTTTTGCTCGTGGTTATCACGTCATCCATGCTGGAGTAGATCATAGTTTCAATCGGTCAGTTTGTTTTCGTTTTTGTTGCTGCAAAACTATTACTCCCTACAGCTAAGCTGCTTAATACATAATAGCATAGCAGCTCCAGATGTTGCCGCATGCCTTCGGTTTTCCCAGAAAGCTGGTTGATAAGGTATCTGGCTATTTATTTATGCTGACTATATTGTAATTCGCAGAAAAACTCTAATACTTAACAGATATAAAGTTCACAGCAATCTATTCGGACATTTTGCTAACCGATCTAAAACTTTCTCATTGAAATTTTGAGTCACCTGAGACACCCTGTATAAAAACTTCAGTGGATGGCGCGTTACTATGTGATTGAAGCTAAGTCGACGTGACAGTGGTATGATAGGAGTACACGTGTAATGTATATAAAATTAATAGTGAGCACTGCAATCACAATTGATGATTCAAGGACATAAGAGTCTATTGGACGTACGTGTTTGTCTGACAGTTTACCTGAAAATGTTTATCACCTATGGCACATGCGCGCAAAAGTATTCGTCGACGTACGCTACGGGATTGTCTCATTATTCATGGCATCAACAGCGACTCATAATAAAAGCGAAGCCTTTCTTTGCGTACTGCAAACACTTTTCGCGTTCATCTGCGTATCTATCTCTTCATCTGTCTATCTATCTAGCTGCCTACGTCTGGGTGCTCTCACGATCACCCCCTTATGTTGGGGTACGTAAAAATCTGTACGGAACGGTGCGATGGTTTGAAAAATACGACGCGTTGGTCATCACATGAATAATGTCACAATATTGTCGCTTACGTCGTCAAAAACGTTCCGAAAAACAGTGGCGCATACCCGCAGGTGGGTATGTGCCACTGGTATAGAGGTATGGACCACAGGTGATACACATTTTATCTCTACCCAGATATGGCGAGAACATACATAGGTAATTCTACCACTTGAGCGTTAAGAAAAAATCACAGCATATCCACGGAGTGAATAATGATCAGTGGGGCGAAACGTCCATCAGTCCGTCCGTGCTTTCATCCATCCGTTCGTTCTTGCTTCCGTTAGTCTATGCATCCGTCCATGCGAACGTCTTTGCGACCACCCGTGCGTCCGTCCGTGCGTCTGCCCATCCGTTCAACTAGTCAACACTCCAAGTACCGCCATCCAGCGGACATTCCAAGGACTAAACGAGAGGTGGCTACCAACTATTACTACTACTACTATTACATACATAGGGAACGCTCGACCCACAGCTTACAGAGCTTCGCCGCTAAAAGCTGGCAAAGGCAGCGTTGAGCGGACGAATGCAAATAATATATGTCAGTGTCCCAGCACGAAACGAACTCTAGTATTCTGTGCGGCCAGGAAATATTCCACCACAGAGCCATGCCAGGTCTCGGAAATACTTTGCGAATAGACACTAATGCTCGTGAAACGTCAATTCTGTTTCCACTACTGGCTATCAAATTATTTAAACATTACATATGTATTCTTATTATGCAGCCATCATGTTGGGTAAACGTAGTACGGGCCATCCACTGGGGCTGATTTATGTAGCAGTGCTGAGGGCTATCGTCCTCGTGAGCTGCAGAACAAACACCACCGCTTCATAACAACTTACCGCTTTTGGTGTTGCTAATATTCATCATGCTGTTGGCATTGGTATACAAATGCAAACAACTGCTAGTACAAGACATATGTTGCTGTTTAACGTGTGTGCGGACGTGGACTAGTACATATATTGAGCGCCACTTCATAAAATCTCACTCAATAAAACAAAATTGAAACACATGCGCCTTACATCCGCATGCTTCGCATTACATTAATTTGTAAGGTACTTGAGATCTGAATTTTTTGTCAAAGCATTTGACACTGCCCCACTAATTTTGGTTTACGCTTAAAGGGTGAACATAAGGTCACCCGGACGCAGACGGCTAGATAGATAGATATGCCAACACACGCTAAAATTGCCTACAACATACACAAAGAAATGCTTCTCTTTTAAGAGAAGCCCACATTCACACACTATAAAGTGAAACTGGCTGCTCTGACCACCACCACCATGTCAACAACAATGACAGCAACGACGACGATGAGATTAGTAACTGCCTAAAGCTACAAACAAAGGCCTCTCAGATTGCAACTGCATTACCACCTGATAAGCTCACGTAGATCTTTCTCATAACTTAATTCTGAGTCAGAAAATGCGCAGGCGACAGCGCCGATGCAAGCAAGATAACATGGGCTTGGTCGTCACGCTCCACTCATCACCACTTTGGATATTACCCCGATGACCACGCGACGCATGTTCCAAGAGCTATTTATGTTGTTTAGCTGTGGCAACACTAAATAGTCTGCGTGCCTACAGTGCCCGTTTCCTTGTTATTTACTTGCTTTTTGTCACAGGCAGTGAACCGTGTCGTTCACGTAAGGGTCAGTTAGAACAACAGAACAATACAGGCAAAAGACCAAAGCAAGACGAAGAAGCCACCAAAAGGCGAGTTAGTATTGCCACGAAGCGTGCCCTTATTTCGCAGAACAACGGTCCTGACAAAACGGGATTGAGTAGGACTTTATCAAATGGTCATCATATTATTATTGTGCATCAATTTGTTCACAATAAACAGACAGAAATGTTTAATGATGATCCTGGCGATGTTGGCTCGTTTTATCACGTGGCTTGCAACTTCTGCAGCCGGGTGATGACGATAGTACAGAGTATGAGCACATATACACGTAATGAACGGACCAATATTCATAGGCAAATGAGTACGTAGTCGTATTTTTTCGAGGCTTGGGGCTCATAGAAACGCCAGCAGCGCCTATTTCATGACGGTATACGGGCGCAGGCGTAGTTTAGCTTTGGGTTTAGAAGGTGCCATGATTTTTTTAGGTATTAGCTGTAAATCACTGTGCGTCACTTCAAGTTAAACTGACTGGATTGCAGTCAGTTTAACCTATAAATATCACGAGAGAAAACTAAATTGTGAGTTCCTCATCATTATCATTGTGGCAGAAAAAATAAGCTGTTTGTAAGTGAGTAGAGAGCATTCAATGATTTCATTGTCCTTTAGGATTTTCATTCCAAAGAAGTCAATACGATAAAGGCTATTTATTTTGAACATTTTTCATTGTTCTTTGGTGTTTTAAAAATGAGAATACCTTACCTGACTTAACTACTCGATCAGATGTCAGAGCACATTATGTGGTCGAATGAACTGTTGCCTATTTAAACTGTTTGAGCAGAACCCCATAGATGCTAAGTAAAGTGTTTTATACCGTTCAAGCTTGTTTTCTTTTCAAAATTTCTAGACATGTATCATAAAACGGGACATTCATAAAACGGAAAAAAAACCATTACCGCATTTTTTTAACACAGCAGGAGTTTAAATACCCTCCACCTGGCGTATCAATGAAACTCAGTCTATTTTTATCTTTAAAGACCTTACCATACGAAAAGCGAAACACAGATGACGTATACTGGCGTAGTTGCGAAGCTTGTTCCTGTGCTTCGTAGTGGCCTAAGTAATATATTTGGCCCACTGCGGGATGAAAATCGCCTGCACTCTGTTTTTGCTTCTTTTGACAGTCGTTTCAATAATGGACTGGTTTTAACCTGTTCCCTAACCCTGATACATGGCCGCTTTGCTCCCCACCGGGACTAGGCCAGCAAACATGACTTGTTATTTCGTTCACTATTCCAAGGACACGCTTCCGCACTCGCACGCTTAAGTCTTGCCAAGCATTTTCAGTACCACGAGCAAACGACAGATATGGCTCCGTGCGTTAACGTAACCAGCAGCAGTAGTAGTACTATTAGTAGTAGTAGTAGTAGTAGTAGTAGTAGTAGTAGTAGTAGTAGTAGTATTGGTAGTAGTAGTAGTAATATTATTTTATTTTTCGAAAAACAATGGAACAGCTCAAACTAGAACAATGCGGTCGTGGCAGATATCTCTGAAAACTCTCGTGGGAAGTGGAAAAATATACGGCAAGTGCAACTGAAAGAAAACGCACATTTTCTCTTGGCGATGGCATTTTCGTATACATAGATGTATGCTTGTGGTGAAATAGTGCGAGTTGAAGGCGGGAATTTCAACTTTCCGACGCGTTTTACCTCACTCTACATCACAGCAATTTCAATTTCTTTCACGTGCACAAATCGCACGGTTTCTACGATGCCAAATCGGGAATTGTGGATCGAGATGGAATGCGCAAGTCGACATTCACTCGATGTGAAGCTCCAGTTAGCTGCTGTGAAGTTATCCAATGTGAAGCTCCAGCTAGCTGCTTCATCTGTCTGTGGATCGGCTATTCGTGCATGCATGTGGTGTTTGTGTGTGTGTGTGCTTACATGTGTGTCTGTGTGCGTTTGTGTCTATGATTTTGCGTGTGTACATGGTGTGTAGTGGCCTGCTCACGTGCATGAGGCGTGTGTCGTGTGTTTGCGTGTCTGTGCGTGTGCAGCTGCGTGCGTGGCGTGTGTGCATGCGTATGTGTGCGTGTGTGTGTGCTTGCGTTGCATGTGTAGGTGTTTGCGTGGGCGTATGTGTGCTTGTTTTCACACACACACAAAACACACGCACACACACGCACACCAACTCTGCACCGCATATCAAAGCAATGTCATGCTGAGCCCCGTAGCCTCCACACCACCGTGGAGGGTGAGCGGTGAACAGCGAATTACAAAGGCGATTCTGACAACAAGAATGGAAGCAACTCATTCGAGGTGAAAAACGCAAATAGTGCGCTTCGATTTTCCTTCGCGAAGTGAGAATTCTGAACAAGACTGTCATTGGCGTTGTTGTCAATGTTGTTGTAGGTGATCGTGATGGAAAGAATGATGATCACGATGATTCATTAATTGTGTAGGCATGAACTTACCATGAGGGCTATAGGCTAAGCACCGGGTAGTATGTTGAATACGTAATCATGTTATTGTGAAAGCAAATCTTCCGCAGGCTGCGTGTGGCAACTTCATTTTTCTTCGTCACAAAGCAACCCAAGGGACGGCTGCCTGAGACTCGCATTAGAACTACCATGAAACCGCCCTACGTATAATCATGTTTTTAAAAGAGAATCCCTTCAAGGGCTGTTATAAAACTTGCTCAGTTGTTTTGTAGGTATAGTCCTATGGGTGTTCGGGAACCAAGCTAAGCGTGCTGACTCGCATGACAGTCGCATTTTGTTTTGTTGTCTATGTGTCAAAACACGTAACACCGAGCTTAATGTAAATTTGGGAGACCTTCATGAGTTGAACGCAGTAGCTATATCTTGTCTCTAGTGCCTAGTTCAAATACATAAAGCATGAAATCTCTTTGTACTTTCTATACACAGACTATGTTGGCTTAAAAGAATAGGCGCAGTAACGTGTGTTCTCTTTGTAGTGGGTGACCGGCTATAAACTATGAAGTCATTATCACGCTGAATGGGAATGTAGTACACTTGTACCAAGCATCAATACAGCAATATTTTATGTTGTATTTCGAAGCATGTATACAGGACGTGTGTGTTTGTAAAGCATGAAAGTTAGTTTCACTGCATTTCGAAGCAGAGGAAGTAACCTTCGCTGCATTCACAAGAAGATGTGTGGCTGCGGGATAGAACACCCACTTGCCATGCGAAAGACATGGGTGTAAACCACACTCAGACCCAGAATTTATTCGATTTGTATCGTTCTCCATTATTCGGTCACAGGCCAGATAATGATTTTCGCTCCCACCCAGCGACACCAATGCCGACAGCGACGCCACAATGTCTGCCAAACGAGCTCTTAAACGCTGTCACGTTAAACTAAACACAGAAGAAACACAGCAGCCGTATTCATATTTCCGCATGAGAACGAGAAAGAAGAATAAAACTGTGAAATGGTTTGCTTTAAAAATTTGCTTCTGTTGAAATGCTGACTTTGCAAGCAACGTTGTTTCAGTATATATACGACAGAGTTGACATAAGGGCAACTATAGAGGCATAGATTTTTGACCAGGTCTTTGGTTAGCTCGTAGTCAAATATGGTGCTTATTCTTCTTCCTTCTTCAGCTTCATATTTATGCAATACGTGTAAACACACCACTACTTAGGCCTGAGAAAGTAAAAGCGCAAGAGGAGCTAGGACGACGCAAAAACGAAGACCACGAGGCAAGCGCTGACTGCCGAATGAATCTTCATTTCGTGACAACCAGCCTTTTTGACATTCTCAGAAGAACATTCACACATAGCAATCGGTAATCACAATTAAAATCTTCCTTTTGGGAAGTTTATTTTCTTCTACGCTAACAGAAGTAAGAGTGAACTAATACGATTGTCCACTTCATGGCTGACCGAAAATGCCTCTAAAATTTCTCTTTCTTAGATTATCATTTTTTTTATAAATTTTGTTTTCGCAAATATGGGATTGCATACGCACTTCATGCCATCTGCAACTAAATGGCTACCATATTCATTCTTTGGATTGTTGCCGTATTGTCGAGTCCGATCAAGGCACTGCCCTGTTTGACCAGTTTATACGTTACCACAGCTCATGGAAATTTGATACACTACATTCGTCATGCAATCAGTGTAAAAAGTTTTGTTATCGTATTGCACGTGGGAGGGATGGGGGCTGTATTTATTTCATTAGTACATATAGAAGACAGCTTGAAATACACATTGAAAAGTTGTTACTAATGCCGACTTTTTCATCCTATCGATCTGAAAGGAGGCGTTGTTGCGGGTGGCTTCTTTCGATATGTGTCACAGTCAGGGTGCAGGCGCCGAAATGTGCCGCAATGAGCTACTGTGGCATCCGTCATTAATCATCACTCTACTACGCCTATTCCAACTTGCTAATATTCTTGTAATTTCTTTATTCAGTTCAGATGTGTTGCGCATCAATAGGTTAACGTTTCGTCCATGATTAGCTGAGGTGATAAAATAGCGCGAAAACATGATGACGTTGTGTTGTGGTTCCTCCTTTTTGTGCTTGTTTTCTTTCAGTGCTTCGCATTGAGAGCGTTCTGTACTCTTATATTTGTTCTTTCCATGGTGCATCCCGTTGCGCGGGCCTAATTACGTCTGCCATATTAGTTAAACAAACTGACGACCTAAACTCTTGATTGTTGACCATCCATTGAATTCGTGGAACTTATTTCCTGACGACTGCAAATATTTTTTGTTTGTTCTACTGTTTTTGCAAATATCACGAAAACATTAGGCTCTATCAGTATACAAAGCATGTATTATGCAGACAAAAACGTCTTAGAATAGGGTGCAAACTATTCGAAGGAAATACTGGCGTCGAGGAGTGTTGCTTTGATAAAACTTTAACATACAGGTGTAAACATTTTCAATGAGGATCTCTCATTACTAAGGCTAATGGCACAACTGGTAACGCTAATAAATTTTCAGATTGGTTTGATTTTTGATAGTTAACATTTGCACACTACCCTTGTTTCGACTATATCGGCAATGATAATGCAGTACTTATGCAACTGCATATGCTCCTAGATTTAGCACTTGCGTCAACCAAAGTTTTGATGATGGCCTACGGCTGTGGCATATCGGCAATGGAATATAATAACATCATCTACTGTTCGCACGCTGTGCTTATTGTCCATTCCTTTTGAGCATCGATGCGTTATTAAGCTGCTGCGAAAACCTCTATATAGCCCCTCTGTAATCTGACCTTTATTCGTTCACCGACTGCCAGGTGCCTGTGCTTCCTTTCATCCTCCTGCTACTCCTGTTCCTTAAAATGGCTGTGTAATAAAGGCATACTAATTTACCAGGTCACTTCTTCAACGCTGAGTGCATCACTCACAACATCAGTTATTGCTAAAGTGACAACAGCTCCCACACTTAATAGCCGTGGCGAAAGCCTATATAGAGCCCTCTGTAATCTGACCTTCAATTGGTCACCGGGTACCAGGTGCCTGTCCTTCCTTTCCTCGTCCTCCGCCAGGTCGGTGTGCGTTAAAGGCATGCTGTTTTACCAGCCGACTTCTTCAGCGTCAACAGCTCGCACTCTAAATAGCATATATCATCAAAAAGATAACTGTAGATTTGATTACCGTGATTTATTATCCATGCGGGTCCATTCAGAAGTGTTTTGCTTAGAATGGAAGCTTTTGTATCTACACCATTATAAGAAAGCCGCGCCGATTGCAGGCCCGCCTTAGTGGATTGGATGAAAATAATTTTCTTTCGCAATTTATTTGTAATCGTGTTTCACTGGAACATTTATTTTGTCTCTTCTTTCGCTGTGTTTACGTTAAAAAATAGACCCCAGGCTTCGCACTTTGTTATTTGAACATTGACTGCTCAGCAACGGGCATGCATTCCATTAACAAGGCACGAAAGTTCAACCCAATGCAACACTCCAGAAAAGTTCGAAACGCAAAGAACAATAAGAGGTAAGCTAACACGAAGAGAATAAAGTTGAACGCAAGAACATTTACTAGCAGCCTACTTCTCATTGACTTGGCAGCTACATTTCTTTGATATATTGTTGCTCCGCTAGCAGAGAGAGAGAGAGAGAGAAAGAAAGATGCAAGGAAAGGCAGGAAGGTTAACCAGACGCACATCCGGTTTACTTCCCTGCACTGGGGAAAAGATAAAGGGGAGAAAACGTGCCGCCATATCCATGAAGTGAATGATGATGAGTGGGCGAAGCTCCGGAGGTAAACCTGGTAAACCATGAATCCTCTGTACAATTTGCCCACTCGATTTTATTACATCGCTCCCCCTAGCGTACGTCGCCGCACTAAATCGAACGATTGCCTTCAACCAATGACACGCGCCATATTTGACATCATTCCTATTTTATAAGATCTCGCGTCTTTCATCAACTACAAGTACCGCTTTCTAGTTTATAACATCTTGCATCTTTTCATCATCAGCTACAAGTACCACCATCTAGTAAACACTACAAGAACTAAACGAGAGGTGGCTACATACAGGAGACGGTACCGCCATCTAGTGAACACTGCAAGAACTAAACTAGAGGTGGCTACATACAGGGGACGGTACCGCCATCTAGTGAACACTGCAAGAACTAAACTAGAGGTGGCTACATACAGGGGACGCACAGCCCACGCCCTAAGGAGCTTCGCCCCTAAAAAGAGGTTGCAGAGAGATGAGAAGGTACACACAATCACGAGCACACTCGGGGAGCACAGACAGTCTACAGGCGGTCGCTCAGGTTTGTTGACTTTAGGTAAAGTAGCAGTGCTTTAGTCGCTTTCTGCGCAACTGAGGCAGATGCCCAAGGTCCTAGTATCTTCTGCACACAAAATGGTCTGGGGTCAAGTTGATTCAAAACCATCCGGAGCTGGCATCGCTGTGTGTCGTAGCAAGCGCAGCTGCACAGAACGTGTTCGACGGTCTCTACAGCTCCACAGTAGTCGCATGTAGGAGTGTCTGCCGTAAAAATGCGAAAGGAGTACACCTTTGTAAATGCAACACCCAACCAAAGGCGGCATAACAGTGTCGCATCGGAGCGGGAAAGTTGTGATGGTAGCTTTAGCTTGAGCGAAGGATCCAGTTCATAAATTTGACCCCTTTGGAAGCTGGTAGACGACCAGAACGTTCGTGTGAGATCTCGAGCCAGCAGGTAAAGTTGTCTTGCTGCATCATTCCTTAATAGAGGAATCGTGACTACACGGGTTCCTTCATGGGCTGAGTGGGCTGCATCATCGGCTAATTGATTTCCGGTAATACCGATATGTCCAGGCAGCCATTGATATATAATATCATGCCCTTGTGCTAGAGCTTCATGATGGCAATGTCTTATTTCTTGTACCAATTGGTCATGACTCCTCCTACGCATGGCAGACTGCAAACTCTGAAGCGCTGCCTTCGAATCACAGAATATGACCCATTTTCCTGGACGTTCTTGAACGAGGTATTGTAAAGCAGCCCTTATAGCAGCAAGCCCTGATGCCGTGATGTAGTCATATGCGACAACTTAAACTTGATTGTCATTGCTGCAGCCGGAATTACAGGGGCACCTGATGAGCTTCTGGACGAGACGGACCCATCAGTGTATATCGGCGTTCGGTCGAAGTACAACTCATGTAATAATAGCAGTGTTGCTTGCTTCAATGCTACTCTGGAGTGATTGCTTTTCTTTTTGATTTCCGGAATTTCTAGACGTACTTGCGGCTGGTCTAGGCACCACAAAGGACATGCCATTCTCGCAGCTGGCGTATATCCTGATGGAATGCTGTTTAGGTGCTTGGCTATGACGTCTAAAAACGTAGCACGTGGTCTTTCGGAAGGTAGGAGGGCCAAGTGGTGGTCGGGGACACGGCTAGCATGTCGAATGTGCGCTCTGAGGCAATCCATAACTCTATATGTCCTGACCGGATGGTCTTTGGCAAGCATGATTGTGGCATAAGCAGAAGCGCATCGTGGCAGTCCTAGGCAGATACGCAGTGCCTGACCCTGCAAACTCTCCAATGAATGAGTATTGGATTTGTAGGTGTTAGTCAGTACCGGCAAGCTGTAGCACAATAGATCCAGAAATAGGGCCCTGTACAGCTGTAGCATGGAGGCCACAAAAGTTCCCCATGATTTCTCGCACATGAATTTCAATATATGCACAATAGATAGCAGTCTCTTCTTCAAGTACGCACAATGCGGGCTCCATGAAAGACTTCTGTCGATTATTATGCCCAGAAAACGATGCGTCCGTGCATATTTGACACTCTGCCCATTGATGTAAACAGGGTATGGCGTCATTGGTTTGCGTGTAAACGCCATCAACGCGCACCTCACAGTTGATATAGTTAGGCCTTGTTTCTGAAGGTAGGCTGTTGTGAGGGTTGCTGCCCGCTGTATTCGTGCACGCACCTGAGGGAGAGTAACTGCAGCACTCCAGAGGCAAATATCATCGGCGTGTATGGAGAGGCATACCGACTTTGGCAGAACCTTCACCAGACCAATGAGGGCAACATTGAACAATGTGGGGCTTAAAACACCTCCCTGAGGTACTCCGCAGTAGGTGTAATGTTCAGCAGTTGTACCCTCATATGTTTGCACAAAGAAACCCCTGCCAGTTATATAATCTTTTATCCATTTAAACATTCGTCCACCAATGCCCATTGCTGCGAGAGAAGTAGGGATGGCATCGTGCGCTACATTATCATATGCACCCTTCACGTCAAGAAAGAGTGCCCCTGATATGAACTTGCGACTTTTTTCTTGTTGAACAAATGTCGATAAGTCAAGGACACAGTCGATGGAGGAGCGGCGCCGACGAAAGCCTGCCATGCAAGAAGGGTATTTGGTGTATCGTTCCAAGTACCACTCGAGACGAAATAGAACCTTTCTTTCCATCACTTTTCCGAGGCAGCTTGCGAGGGCAATAGGGCGATACGCTGTCAAGTCCAATGGTGATTTTCTCGATTTCAAAAGTGGTATTAATCGACTTATTTTCCATTCTCGAGGAACACTGCCGCTGAGCCAGGAGTTGTTGAAGCATGTTAAAGGTTATTTTCTGGCTTTTTGTCCAAGGTGTCCCAACGCACTATAAGTAATACCATCAGGACCTGGCGATGACATGCGCTTAGAATCGACTAACTCCCCTTCCAGTTCTTCCATGTTGAATGGAATGTCCATTTCTGGTAATCGCGTCTCAGGCGTCGATGCTCTCATTCATAATATTCCCGGCAACTCTCGTGCAAAATTCTTCAGCCACCTCGAGTTCTGTTTTTCCATGATGTCGTGCCAAAGGTTTAAAAGGGTGCCGTTGTTGTGGAGAGGAGCGAAGACCACGAACTGTTCTCCAGATATATGACAGCGGTTTATGAGGGTCTAGAGATTCGCAGAATGCGTTCCAGCGTTCGCTCTCCAGCTTGTAAATGCGTCGTTGAATCTTTTTCTGGAGCCGCCTTGCTTCCTTCAGATCGTAAATTGATCTTGTGCGTCTGTATCGTCGTTCAGCACGCCTTCGTATAGTTCGTAATCTTTCCAGTTCGATGTCAAACTGCGTTATTTTAGACGAAAATGGTAATTTACATTTGGACGCTTGCATAGCTTCCGCTATGGTATTTTCCAGGCTGCAGGCGAGGCCTTCTTGGCAAGCGTCCTCAACACGTGATGTAAACATCGGCCAGTCAGTGCCAATAACAACACCGGAAGAAAATTTTTTTATGATACCATTGATCGTCACGTAGGTGGGTATGTGATCCCTCCCATGAGTCTCAATATCGCAAAACCATTTAACTTTGTGAGAGAAGTACCGTGACACCAATGTCAGGTCAAGGCAACTGCCATACGTGAGACCTCGCAGATATGTGGGGGTACCATATTCATGATGGAAAGGTCGTAATCGAAAGCGAATGTAACAATGCGATTACCCCTGGCATTCATCCTAGTGCTCCCCCAAAGCATGTGATGGGAGTTGAAGTCACCGGTGATGATCCAAGGCCCATTGGTCCTCATTAGGATGTCTTTTAATCTGTCGCAGTCAAATCGCGATGACGGAGATATATATCCACCAATAAGCGTGAACGAAACTGCATTCTTCTTTACACGAAGACACACGCGCTGATTGTCGTCATTTGAACTTATTGGGTGCGAAAGATAAGTCAAGTCTGTGCGAATGTAAACAATTACTTTGCTTCCTTCTTCGCAAGCGGCTGAACAAAAAGCTTCAAAACCGGACAATCTATAAGGCGTTGATACGTTTGGTTCACACATGACAAGTATAGGGAATTGATTGGCCCGAACAAATTGCCGAAAGTCCGAGGTACGGGACTTCATGTCTCTGGAATTCCACTGAAAAATCGACGCACTTTTAACTTCAGTGCAGGAGATGAGAATTTGTTGAGCCATTGTGCTTATACGACGTTAGCAAGAACTAGATTCAGTGCATCCAGTATTTGCAGTGCACTCTTAGCAGACGGAGATTGTATGCTGCTCAGTAGCGTGCGAATCGTGGCAATTAATGATTGCATGATTGTAGTCATTTGCCTGTCTTGGTTGGAAAGATCTCGAACCGGAATCACCGACTGGCCGTCATGAAACTCCTTCGGTTCGCTTGATGCTGCTTCCCTTTGAAGTGCAGGCCACTCTGTCGCAGTTAGGGTATGCTCACTGGCTTTGTCCTTTACAGCCTTTCCCACGGCATTTGGTCTGGGAGGCAAAGAAGGTGGTACTGATGAGGGATCTGGCAAACGTGTCGAGGAGGTAGCGGGCGTCCTTGAAGGCCGACATCGACGTGAACGTTCTGACTTTAGCTGTGGCTTCTCGATGAGATGAGTGATCGCGCACCATCTCCTTCAAGATGGCAATTTCCTTCTGAATTCGCGGGCAGTCCTTCGATGTGGCTTCATGGGATCCATTGCAATTAGAGCATTTCTTGACAGTTGCACTTATCCGCTTCATGGGGCTCGGCGCAGCGGTGGCATAGCACTGAATTTTCGCAGACGCTGCTCACATGTCCAAGTTTCATGCATTTACGGCACTGGAGAGGCTTTGGAATGAAAGGCCGCACAGCATGTCTGAAGTACCCCACCTTCACATGAGATGGAGAGTGATGTGCTCTTAAACGCAATCTTCACACAGCGAGACTTGCCTAGCCGGGTGACATCAACAATTGGAGTATCAGTTGTTGACTTGACAAGAAATTGTAAGTCATTATTGGAAATAGCCACATCGATGTCGTAGATCACGCCGGTTACTACATGACATCCCAAGGGAACATAAGAGCGCACCTGGTTGCCGTCCAAGTCAGTTACACTGCGCAGAACGCCCAACGCACTTGCGTGCAAAACGTCAAGAGCCAGTATATTCTTTCTGGCGTTCACTCTTACGTCCGTGATCTCATTTGGCACCAGCGTTTCCAGAGACCTCGACACAGACTGCCTGTTAAGGCGTTTCATGCTGATGGTAGGAAGTGCAGGCAGAAACAGGATGGTATAAGTGTTAGATTTTGGCGCTTCACTTACAGTTTGAATAGTTGAGGATGAGTGTGTCCTCATGTTCCTCCTCTTCGCTTTGCGGCTCAGCACAGGTTGGAAACCGTCATCTGAAAAGTCCTCACTGCTGAGATAGTAAGAATGAATACCTTCACTGTCGTTGTCACTTGCTTGTCCCATCCGCTTCCTGGAGGCGGCCGCTGCTGACGCCGCTGGTGCCGGCAGGCGCCCGGGGTGGTCAACATCCATCCCCTCCTAAGGAGCAGCGAAAAGTTATCAACAGACTTAAATTACCACTGAAATACGCCGGAGTTAGCAGAAGTAGCTCCTATTCAAAACACACTTCTTCGTCTTCTCCCAAGCAGTATATCCGAGTGAACGTATATCCTCACGAAGATGTTCGCATTTTGGCAAAAAAAAAGGCAGATCCCACGTACAGTGGGAATCAGTGATATATGAAGTGCGAAAGAGAAATGCTGATATCTCATTTTAAAATCAGCACAACGTTATGAGGTTAAGGTAAACGATGTCGTACATGACTTCCGTGTCATAGTTATCATGTTTGAATGTGTCGTTTACCTTCGTCATCCATTCACGTCACTTAACACAAAATTTGGTATATGCGGAGCTAGAAAAACGACTGCGAGCACGCTATAAGCGTGGTATGTTGTCATCTTCTTACATGACATGCGTGTCAGGATCATCATGTTGGCACTAGGTATATATTTCGTCATCCATTGGCATCACGTAACATCAAATTCGGCATATGTGGAGCTAGCAAAACGGCCGCAAGCACGTCATGAAGGGCCCAATATACTCCCATGTAGCGTTGACGCGCGCGCACGCTGGGCACAGCAATTCTACGTAAGCAACACGCGAGCACTCTATAGTCTGACGCCAGGCGTGACCAGCGTCCGTCAGCGCGGCCCAACGGCAACAGGCGCAAAATGCGACATGCTGAATTTCGCGCTGATGCGTTCCGCAGACTGAAGCCCCCAGAATTTCGTACGAAGTTTTAGGGGCTTTAACTCAGACAACACTACGTCTCCCTAATTTCGTAACAGAGGGACACCAGACGCACTGAAACGCGCATCCGTCAAAGCAACGCAGTGCGGCGCGTGCCTGCGAGTATATGGCAAGACCGCTGCCTGGCGTGACAACGCCGGCGTGAGGCGACAAAATAAACGCCGGCGAGCACGTGCACCACGTCACGTCAAAATGTATTGGCACCTTGACTGTGACATGTAGTCATGTTCTCACATGACACGCATTTCAGGATCATCATGTTTGCACTAGTCACATACCTTCGTCATTCATTGGCGTCACGTAACCTAATTTGGCATATGTGAAGCTAGTGAAACGGCCGCAAGCACATCATCAGTGTGGCAAGTAGTCATGTTGTTACATGACACGCATGTGGTTATTATCATGTTTGGATGTGTCACGTACCTATGTGGTCCATCCGCGTCACGAAATACCGAGTTTGGTACATGTGAAACTAGCGAAACGGCCGCGATCGCATCATGAGCGTAGCATGCAGTCATGTTGTTACATGCCACGCATTTCATGTTTATCATGTTTGCACCAGTATCATACCTTTATCATTCATTCACGTACTGTAATGCTAAATTTGGTATATGGGACGCTAGCGAAACGGCCGCGTGCGCATCACGAGTGTGGCATGTAGTCATGTTGTTACATGATACGCATGTCATGATTTTCTTGTTAAGGTCTGTCACTTGTGTTCGCCATGCAATTATGACATACCATACCAGTTTCGCAACATGCCGTGTGAACGAAACCACCACAACAGCTGCAGGACCATGAAACTTAAATCTTGACATTTATGATATACTTTTCATGATTTTCATCTTATGACTAGTCATATATGTTCTTCATACAGTCAAGTTCTATGTTTCCTATGTTTGGTATCGATACCATTATCGAAACGGCCAGGAGAGCTAAAGGTCGTAAGCGGCTTGATAGATAGATAGATAGATAGATAGATAGATAGATAGATAGATAGATAGATAGATAGATAGATAGATAGATAGATAGATAGATAGATAGATAGATAGATAGATAGATAGATAGATAGATAGATACGCTTATAGTCGCCGAAGTTCGCTAAGAAATGCTTCGCGTTTAATAATACTTGCAGTGCACAAAAGAAAGAACGAGGGCTCTAATTAATACTATAGGCATTCTTTGAGCCCTTGCAGTCACCCCCAGTCGTCCACTTACCGAGTACCACGCTGTACCCACTCTCCAAATCCCGTATATAGAACTTATGGCTGAGTTCTTTGCCATACTCTTTCCTCCTCTTTCCTTTTCTCTTTTAGACCTCTCTTTTATCGCATCTTGTGCCCTGCAATATCGTCTGTCAGCGAGACATACCCCGTAATTGCTAGTTCTTACTGTCTATCATAAATCACCTCCCAAGGCTTCCTCGCCTACCTCACTTGTGACTTCCTCGATGACCATCCCACTTCTGTCATGGCGGGAGCGCCTCAAGCGTTTCCTTTTTTGTGCGCACTTATCGTTATGGTGACTGAGAATAGTGTGTTAATCAAAGCGAATCTAGACATGCTGCGTTCTTTTTCTTTCGTTCTTTGTGAGGCCTTCATGCCTCACGACTAATTTACTCGTCAGGGTGGTACCATAACAAAACAATGTATCCATGGCATGTAAGCCCAAGTAACAAAGAATTATCTAAATTAATTGTTAAACTGCCAGTTTGTAGTTGCTTCTTTAATACATCCTGATAATATCTCTAAAAGTTTTCAGCTCTGATCGAGCTAAGCCTGAAAACAAAAGAAGGTAATCTGCTACTTTTTGTGACAAAATGTCGGTATTTTCAAAGGGTTGCTAAATTCTAATAATACCGTGTCGGCACTATTTCCAAGAACTTATTTAAAAGACATTTTCACGATGCTGTCTCTAGTTTTTTTTTTCAATGGTGTTAGATTTTAAAAACTTTAGTGAGCTAGTGAATGATAAGCCCTACTCGCCACCAATAGAGATAATGATGCGTTGTCGCGGAAATTGAAACAGGAGTATCAGTAGCAGCTTTGCACTGGCTTTTACGACTAGATATTTTTGCTTTCTTAGCAGGAGTTTCAGGTAAGTCTATGCTGCTGGGACCCCATTCTGTAGCGAAACCAGACATGGCCGTAAAGATTGCGCACAACGTCCGCACACATTGCGTTCACTGCCCTCTAGAAGGGGTTGTCACATTTTTGGCCAGTGCTCGGAGAAGCACGCTCAGAGAAGTCATTAGCTTATGCAGGGAACGTTATTAGGGCAAAGCTCTTCACCACATCATCAAACACGATAAATAACCATAAGCGTGGGCAGTGTTGGCGTCAACACGAGTGAAGCAAAGCTAATCGTAACGTGATGATATCACCATTTGACGTCACCATTATGTCAAAGGTCGTGAAATTTGGTGACGTCATCTCGTTGTTACTATGAAGTCGTACAACGTTCCATCACTTGATGGCGTCTTCACATGACAGCGTTGCTTGTTCAAAGGTGCGGCCATCATGGAGGCCATGCAAAACTAGTTGACGTCCAGAAATGTTGCAGTGCTTCTGATCTTGGAGGCAGTGCAGAATTACGTTATGCGCAGAAACCTTTCAGGATGAGAGTTGGAAAATAATACATCAACTTGATAGACGTTGTTCATAGTTTTGGCCTTCGAGTAGCCCTATATGAATGAATACGGTACCTGTGAGTCTTTTTTTTGTTTTGTGTGTTTGTGTGCCGCTTTTTTATTGGTATAACTATTGCCTTGGCCAAGCTTGTGCTTCGTCTCTGAGTTGATATTTCTCTCTTAAGATATTGAGACGACGGTATTGCTCTTCATGCATACTTTTGGCAGGCCCGTGTGCTCAAATTTGGGTGCACGTTAGAGAACCCCAGGTGGTCGAAATTTCCTGAGCTGAGCCCTCCACTACCGCGTCTCTCATAATCATATGGTGGTTTTGGGACGTTAAACCCCACAAATCAATCAAATCAATGCATACTTTTGGCAGACCGAAGAGATAAACGCCAACTCCGGTGATTTTTTCACCATGTCAAAGTAATGTTGTCTTCATGTTCTTGAGACACTTTTGTCATCAGGCAGTACCTGAAACACTCAGGAAATTCGAAAGTATTTTTATTAAGCAAAAAGACGCACTACGAAAACCGAAACCCAACCGAGTGCACTGTAATCCTGTAATTTGGCATGAACGACGAAATTGTGCAAAAGAACATACGCAGCGACTTTCATTGCAATCCATTGACATCGAAAAATCACCGAGGTTTGTTGCTGTAGGATGTTCATGGTGCTCATGCCGCGATGAGTTTTCACCTTTGTGGCTTTTATCTCATCGCAATGTTCTCTCCGACGAGCTGTGCCCTAAAGTTACCTCATGGCAAAAGTGTGTGTACTTCATTCATCTCACGCAAGTGCTCATTCTTCGTTATTTAAAGTAAATTAATAAAACGCACTATAGTCTTTCCACATAGGCGTTTCATGGTACATACGTTCATCCCATAGTGCAAGATACATTTATCTTACGCCATGGCTGGTCTTAAATTTAGTAGGCAGGTGAATGAAGACATTCATTAATGAGGTTTTGCAAGTATTTCCAGTGACGCAAATTGTTTTAAGTGATGTTTCATCTGCCAAGTGTTGCCCTTCGTTATACGGTGAGATTTATTTTATACTTTATTTTCAACGTCGCGCCATATGTCCCACCTAGTGAAGGGCCAGGACGGAGGAAAGAAGTGTTCTTAGAGAACTGGTTGACGTCTATTTGCCTACTTGTTCGAGAGTAGAGAAACCAATAATGACTATTGAAAACGTCACGTGGAAACGCTCTCCTAAACATTTTCACAATGAAAGTACTCAAGACAGTGCATCGCTTTACCGAGAAAGAAAAAAAATTTATATACGCCATTAAGAGCGCACCGACATACGCCGGACTGAGTTGCATAGACAAGTAAAAAAATCTAAACATGATAAAGAATAACGGTAACCGACTGCAATTTATAGAGGTTCTTTGAGTTTTACACCTATAAACTCAGATATGACTATGAGGAACGCCGTAGTGAAGGACTCCAGAAACTGTGACCTTTGTTGCTCTTTAACGTGTGCCGAGATTCTACAATGAACGGGCCTCTAAAATTGAAAATTACTAGAAAGCGTAGTGCTAGTTGAAAAACCGAAAAGACGGAGAAGAGACGAAAAGAGCGTTAACTCGCAAGTCGCAAGTTGTGCGTTGGGGCTCTTTTTGTCCCTTCTCGATCTCTTCGGTTTTTAAGTTTGCGCCACTCCCTTCAAGTAACGACGCACCAACAGACCCAACATAACGTAGGTAAGGGCTTCTAAAGTTTCACCTGAATCGAAATACGACCGCCACGGTCAGAATCGAACCCGCGACTTTAGGACAGCATTTAATCACTTTAACCAATTGCTGCTTACTACAACTCGAAAGGACGAAGAAGATCAACATACCTACTGTTGCCAGTTTGTGAAAGGCAATTCAATGATTGGCGCAATTCGTCAATGACATTGTTTGCGAGGTATAACAGATGGAGATCTTCTAGTAGGAGATTCGTCTTCAACCACGTCTTTGTCGTCCGTTGTACGGATCTTGTTTACTGCTTTCCTGTGATTGTTTTTTTTTCTTTTGCTGTTCAATGGCAAGAAAGGTGATCGAAAGCAGAACGAAATAAAAAAAACATTATGGACCATCTCACCGAAGGGCACCTTGATTAAATGCCAATCAGAAGCGGTGCGCACGGCATTGACCCGGTTGAAACGGGTGTCGATACGGGTGCTGAAAGAACTGTCTCAAGCGAAACTTGATGTAGCATTCAGTCGAGTAAATGTTTGTTTGAAACGCTAAGACACGAGAAGCGGGTGGTTTTCATCAAAGTTTCATCTCAGATAAACCAGCCGAGAGTTTGCACTCAACGTGCAGTTGAGCATTCCAGGCGGTGGAAAGGGTGAAGTGAAAAAGAAGTGTGTTGGGGGCAAGTGGAGGAGCCGGCAGCTACGGGCGCTGCGGCGAGCGTGCTGCGGGTGATGGAGAGACTGACGTCAGCGCACACCTGTGAGGAAACGTGTGAGGGCAGCATGCTGTCAACACTCAGCTGTGGTATGACCTACTTGGCGCCGCTCCAACATCTCCAGTGAAGGAAACGATTGTTGAGTGTTCGTACGGATGCACGTACGTACGGGGTTACACACACGAAGCTAATGGCTGCTTCGGATCTAATAAAAGTTAGCGCATGAAAGAAAAATTGTTTACTCAGTGTTTGATTGCAATACAGGCAAGCTATTGCTGCTTTTCAGATCTGTTTAATTCACCTAGACCTCTCGGTAGTAGAAGAATACTAAGTTTTGAAAATGCCCTTCGCGCGCCACTTCAAAATAAATCAGTATTTCAAGTGCCTTGAAGTCTGCGGTTGGCTCTCATGAAAGAAAAAATTACGGCATATTCACGGGGTGAATGATGATGAATGGGCGAAGCTCCGGAGGGATTCATCGGTAAACTGTGAATCTTCCGTGTAATTCGCCCAGTCGATCATCATGTAAAGACGTGAGAAACGCTGTGTGTGTATATACACAAATCAACTTTTATTTGTTCTTAGATGATGGATGGCTTGCGATGTCCCTTGCCTCGAGCGCTCGCACATCGGGATTCTGTCTGCGAGCGCGCGCTGCTGCCGCCTTGCGCTCTCTCCGCTGTGCAGCCTTATCCATCCGGTGACTCCGAGCGCGCACCAACAGCGAACGGATGGATGGATGGATGGACGGATGGATGTGGCTGTACCCTTTAGATCGGGCGGCGGCTAACGCCACCTAGCCGTAATACTTAGTGAACTAACCATTACATTTATCTTCTTTTTTCCTTTAAATAATGAAGTTCAGGATTCGTACTTCGCAGTGAAGGGTTTAATTTTCACTCGTGCCTTGACTTTAGCCACCAATCAGATAACCTCCTTCTAGTTAAGTCTACCCGTTTAAAGTCTATTTTGCCCTCGCTGTCCCTAAATCCCAGTGCTTTGAAAAACTCTGCGCCATCATCCTGAACTATAGGGTGAAGCCCTTTACAGAACATTATCAAGTGTTCGGCAGTTTCTTCTTCCTCTCCACACGCACTGCATACTGTGTCGACCCTTTCGTATTTGGCCCGATATGTCTTGGTTCGCAGTACTCCCGTCCTGGCCTCAAACAGTAGAGAACTACCCCGAGTATTATCATAGATCCTTTCCTTGGCAATTTCCTGCTTAAAAGTTCGATAGATCTCTAGTGCGGACTTCTTAATCATGCCCATTCTCCACATGTCAGTCTCCGTTTCCTTCACTTTTTTCTTAACCGATAGTTCTTTTTGGTTTGGCCACCTGCTGTTTTCTAAGTATTTACCAGTCAACTTCCTGGTTCGCTTCCTCCATTTTGTATCGACATTCTTCATGTACAAGTAGCTGAAAACCTTCCTAGCCCAACGCTCTTCCCCCATTTCTCTCAATCGCTTCTCAAATTTTATCTTGCTGCTAGCTTCCCTGCCCTCAAATGATGTCCATCCCATATCACCTTGTACTCCATGATTTGGTGTATTCCCGTGAGCTCCTAAAGCAAGCCTACCTATTCCACGTTGCTTAATTTCTAATCTTGCTTGAACTTCTGATCTCATGCACAAGACCGCATTGCTGAACGTCAGCCCAGGAACCATGACCCCTTTCCATATTCCTCTCACAACATCATACCTATTGTAATTCCACAGTGCCCTATTTTTCATGACTGCTGCATTCCTGTTACCTTTAGTCGTCACGTATATTTCGTGTTCCCTCAGATACTCGGTCCCATTGCTTATCCATACGCCCAGATATTTGTATTTATCTGTTATCTCTAGCGTGACCTCCTGTATTCTAAGCTCACTACCTTCGTTGTCATTGAAAATCATGACTGCTGATTTTTCCCTACTGAATCTAAAATCTAACCTATCTCCCTCATTACCGCAGATGTCCATCAATCTCTGCAAATCTTCCTTGTTGTTGGCCATTAGCACTATATCATCTGCGTACATTAATGCTGGTAGTGCCTGATCAATAAGTTTTCCTTGTTTGACTAAACCGAAAAGCCCAGTCCACTTCCCTCTAATTTTGCCTCTAATCCTTGCAGGTACATCATGAATAATAAAGGTGACAGGGGGCACCCCTGCCTAAGCCCCCGTTTTACCTCTGCAGGCTTGGATACCTGTTTTTCCCACTTTATAGCTACCTTGTTACCTTTATAGACACCCTTTAAAAGATTAGTGACTACATGTTCCACGCCTAGTGTGTCCAGTATTCCCTACAATTCCTCTTGAACCACGCTATCGTACGCTCCCTTGATGTCCAAAAATGCTAGCCACAGGGGCCTGTGTTCTTTTTCTGCTATTTCGATGCACTGCGTCAGTGAGAACAGATTGTCTTCCAATCTCCTGTGTTTCCGAAACCCATTCTGCAGTTCCCCCAGCACCCCCTCATCCTCTATCCACGCCTGCAGTCTTTCCTTTATAATCTGCATCGCCAGCCTGTAGACCACTGATGTCACTGTTATAGGACGGTAGTTGTTTATGTCAGCTTTGTCCCCCTTTCCTTTATAGATCATGCTCATCCTGCTAAGTTTCCATCCATCGGGAACTTCGCCATCGATTATTATTGTACTCACTGCCTCTCTCAAAGCCTGCTTAGACTTCGGACCTAATGTTTTTATCAGCCTAATTGGAATGCCATCTGGGCCTGTTGATGTACTACTAGGAACCCTTTTCTCAGCCCTTTCCCACTCTTGTTGTGAAAATGGAGCTATTGCACCGGATTTTATTACAACGCTCCCCCTAGCGTACGTCGCCACACTAAATCGAACGATTGCCTTCAACCAATGACACGCGCCATATGTGACATCATTCCTATTTTATAAGATCTCGCGTCTTTCATCAACTACAAGTACCGCTTTCTAGTTTATAACATCTTGCATCTTTTCATCATCAGCTACAAGTACCACCATCTAGTAAACACTACAAGAACTAAACGAAAGGTGGCTACATACAGGAGACGGTACCGCCATCTAGTGAACACTTCAAGAACTAAACTAGATGTAGCTACATACAGGGGACGGTACCGCCATCTAGTGAACACTGCAAGAACTAAACTAGAGGTGGCTACATACAGGCTACAGGGGACGCACAGCCCACGCCCTAAGGAGCTTCGCCCCTAAAAAAATTGGCAGCATATCCACGGAGTCAATGATGGCGAGTGGGGCGAAGCATTCGTACGTCCATTCGTTCTTGCTTCCATCCGTCCATGCGTTCACCCGCCCGTCAGATGCGCATTTTTCTTTCTACTTCGCAATTTTATTGTTTGTTTATGTCATGGTCTGCTACCTAGGACACTATAGGTATAGTGTCTTAGGTAAGGGGGGCAGGGGGGTGGCTGCCCCTCCAAGTCACCTAAGAAGAGGGGGGCGCTACGATATGCCCTCGCGCCCCCCTGAATGGGAACCTTGGGCACGCTTATGGTCACCAAAGCGCAATGCAGATTTTATTCTATTCTCTCTAATGTAGCGGGAAAAGTCGAGTAAGTTACCATTGTAACTAAGCAGAGTAACCCGACATTAATTTTATCACGCAATAGACAACGTTGAGCACTATCAATGCTGAGAAATAAACGCTATAGTTTTGCAGTGAAATGTTTGTGAAATGACGTCCTTCACATCGTGCATTCTTTCTACGATCGTGCATTCATGCAGTGTTTTTGTTTAGGGAATGTGGGGTAGTTTGCAGGTTATTTACTTGCTTGCCGTGATAAAACAAGAGAATAATAAGCAATTTCAGTGCCTCCGTGGAGTGGCCCTTGTCATATAAATAAAAAACCGGTGTTATAACAGCCATTTTTTTGTAACTGACTATAGTTTTCATTTCATATCACGAGCTAATTTATAACATGTTTAATGCAGTAAATGTTGTATGAGAATTCTTGAGTGTTCATTTTATAACCATTCCTGCAAGTAAATGTCCAATATGACAACTGCTAGCTATGACATTGGTTGCGGTCAATGATCGTGTGGCCTATAACGAACAGTGGAATCAATAGGTTCATTCAGTCTGGAAGATGTTTCATCGCAGGAAAAATCAAAATAGTGGCAAGTAGCAGCACACTGAGCAAAAAAGGAGGAAAAGCATCTTGCACGAAAAAATGGACACAATGGCGTTGCAATCACGTACTTAACCAGGTGCGCGAGTTTGACTGGTTGAGAAGATGGATGACATTGCCTACGCGTGACCGGTTAGCACATTGGCTCGCTGTCCAAACTGCGGCAAATGAGAGACTGCCAACATGCTCTGTTTCCGTGCTCGGTTGCGAGGGGCATCTGGCACATGGCACGACAACTTTTTGGCTTTTGCACGGTGCGCATGGGAACAGAACGTGGGCTGTTTGCAAGACTGGTCTTTGACCTTGTACTTACTGTGGCAGTGACGCTGTTTAGCGGAAGTACGGTACAAGTCTCCTAGAGGCGCCTATCCCGCACTCCAGAAAATACGGTAATTGTGTGGAATAACCAATATCAGCAGCTGGAAACACACGGCGAAGAGGCTTTCCTTCGACGATGGCACATGCGTTTCTTCAGAGTAATAGAGGGACAGCTGAAGTTTCCAGTTGTTTTGTACTAGCCATGCGCCTACTCTAGTACACGTGCATACGAGTTATTCTTTATAATGCGATTAACTTGACTAATTTTAATTTTCCTTTGACTTGTAAGATTTGGATACCCAGTGATCAATTAGATTTTGGTGCCCATTTGTAAGATGTATACACTGTTTTTACTTGTTTTCGATGTTTCATTTGTGTATATACAAGTTAAGTGTACAATAAACTTCCCTTTCTCGACCATTATGCGGGAACATCGTGAATGAGACCAAACACTGGTACCTTACCTAATATGGCTTGGAGTATCCCCCTCTCTTCTCCATTATAAATTTTGTTGCGGGGATTATAATAACAAATAGGGAAGCTGGTAGCGGAGCTGACAACACCGTTGGCAGTGCTGCTAGCAGCGACGTCTTTGCGTCTGCTATGTGGAACTTGTCGGCTACTTGACTGAACATCATGAATTTGGAAACATTGTGGTAAAAGATAAGACGAGGTGCAGGAACGAACTACTCTGCAAGAATTTATTTATTTGACTGATTTGCATACACAGATACGCAAGTGCACAGAGAGGGGATGGAGAGGACAACAGGCAAGTGCCACCTGCAGTGGCACAACGCCTGCCTACTCTTTTTTGACGCGGGAAGAGGTAAAGGAAGACAGGAGGAGCGAAAGAGAAAAAGAAGCGGTGTTGAACATCTCCAATCATCTTCACTTCGGTCATTGAACGAGAACATGTGTCACGCGATGCCTTTAGTGTCCATGATGATGTGAGGCGTGATGTCCTTTTAGAGAATTTCGTCACGCGGAATCAGTGACCGTGCAATACACAGAAAGGTCACACCTCGCTCCGTGTGGCCGTGTGGCAACCGGCGTTAAGAAAGACGGATGGGCGCTCTGTGGTTTGCTCGTCGATCACTGCTACACTGTGGCGACTTACACGATGGCGTTCAGCTTTTCTTATTTTCTTTGTTTTCCTTTTTATTTCCTATGTACTCGTCCATACTTTACAAGTATTTTCTCTCCTCCGAGCTGGAAATCTAAAATTCCTTCTCGTTCGATGACACTGTCACAACGTCCGTATTTTGCGCAGTCTACTCTTCGATTGTCTGGCGTAACACAGAATCAGCAAAAAAAGAAAGAAAGAAAAGGAAACTTCCACTAAGCCTTCTGATGAGTATACGTGCATTATTGAAAAGTGGTAGTTGAATAAACTGAGTGTTATTGTACTTGTAATATATTTTGCGAGTGAACTGCTCCCGTGGCGACGAATGGTGCAGCTTCACTCCTATAATTGGCGAATCTCGTTGCCTCCTGACACAGGAAAACAGTGATAGGAAACTGAATTTTATGGCAGGTAATACACAATGCCTACTTACGTGGATGTGATCAGTCCTCAAGCAATGTTTCCGCACACCGTTCAGACAAAGGTCTATTCAAATATGTCGCGAAAGTTCGGGTGAAAATTGGTTCAGAAGATATGGTCAGCGACATCAGCATGCATGGGGAGTTACGGGAGCTGCGATTGAAGCGCGACTATGTGTGGAGGGAACAAACACTAAACGTGGAAAACCAACTTTGATTCAATGTCGAAGCAATCACTATGTTTTACAAATGACATCTTTTCCTCCAACATTACTACGTATGGTTTAATGAGCAAATAATTTATGAAAATTGTTAATACGAAAAATATTTTGTCTAACGTGCTCTGTCCACGCTAGTATTACTCAGTGCAGCCCTTGCCCTGCATGCAAAGGCACGCTCGCAAAAATTTGTCAGCGATCAGCGCACCCCCTCACGTGTTTTAGTGTTCTGCACTTGCTGGCGGTCTCTGCTGTGCGGCAAATTGGAGGTGCGCTTTATCATTGGTGCACGTCTTGAGTGCATGTGTTCAACGGGAAGCAGAACGATGCGGATTGCACTTAACGCCGAGTACTTACGTCGGTGTCTTTCGGAAACGATGTGGTGTGCAATGGTGCAGTAGCAACAAACGTATGCCTGGTGACTCACGTCTTCTAGATGAGAAACAAGGGCGATGGTTCGGAATACACTACTCGCTGCGCCTTCATCCATCAGTATTCCTGCGTCCCGGTTTCCTTCTTGAGCGTGTAGAGTCCACTATTATTGGCGTTATCGGTGAGCAGATTTTTAAATTATCTCTCACGCTACAAGTCGCATGGCTGCATTCGCATGTGTAGCGGTAAGTTAGTGGAGCATAATGCGAAAAAGCATAACGCAAGTAGTGTCCGCAAACTTTCTGGCTTATTACCATTGTGTGCAGTGTAATAAATTTGAGTAATTTTGACCCTTGAACAAAACTGAACTGCCATAATTTTGGCGTGACTAAGCGTCTTATCTTCCTGTTAAAACTGACGAACACAAGCATCATGCATGCTAGAGTACCTGCGTATGTGTGAAGCAAATAAGCAACGCTGCAGATATCACAGGTATACGCTGTTGGTTGTTTTAGTCCCTCTAAAGAAGATGCCGCGAACGCGAATAAATGCTCGAAGAATAAGTTTCCCTGTCAAACCGAGCCAAAATGAACTGTAGTACTATCAAGCATCCATCACTTTCATTCATGAGCAGGTGTGAATAAGCTGGCCTTGACTTGAAGCGCACTGAAGGAAGACTCGTCAGCGATTGCCTTAGTGCGGGTCCTTGGTGATCAGGGGCCTATGAAAAGTAATCGGAGATTAAACTTTGCGCTAGTGCACACAAAATAAAGTCACGTTTTTTTTTACCTGGAATTGCGTCATATTCAATTTATTTTTTGTTGCACCGGAAGTGTTCCCTTCCAGACAGATGGTACTAAGCACCGTGAGCGGCTGATAAGCTGCCATTTGATAAACGCATAGGCTTCTATGAAGCCTTCACGACCAGTTGTATGTACCTTGGTCGAGACCATCATATTATATTGTCACGTAGTCATTACGGGGCGAAGAGAGCAGTCGACGTCTTCAAGGGGAAACTATTTTGGCCGAAATTATGCAGCTAAATGAAAATTAGATTACAGCAACACACTGATAGCGTTAAACAGACCGTTGGCCTTCGATAAACTGATGATCGTTTGGAACTAGCCCAATTTCATTCGTCACGCGCCGAACTATCCAGTTTTATCAATGGTGGTCTCACAATCTCTGGAACTACTTTGAATGTTCGTGTCTCACGCACAAAACGATTTAAAGAACCCCAGGTGGTCAAAATTTCCGGAGCCCTCCACTACGGCGTCTCTCATAATCAAATGGTGGTTTTGGGACGTTAAACCCCACAAATCAATCAATCAAATCAACGCACAAAACGATCTACTACGATCATGAAGCTTCTCGAACACTCAAGCAGTATGTGCGCCATTGATTGATTGATTGATTGATTGATTGATTGATTGATTGATTGATTGATATGTGGTGGTGAACGTCCCAAAACTACTATATGATTATTAAAGACGCCGTAGTGGAGGGCTCCAGAAATTTCGACCACCCGGGGTTTTATAACATGCTCCCAAATCTGAGCACACAGGCCTACAGCATTTATGCCTCCATCGGAAATGCAGCCGCCGCAACCAGGATTCGATCCCGCGACCTGCAGGTCAGCTGCCGAGTACTTTAGCCACTAGACCACCGCGGCAGGCATGATCTGCGCCGTTGGGACTGACCACACAAGAATGACATGCGTGGCAATATCATTGATTTATATGGCGGCCGTGTTGATAAGTGGGGTCGTAACGTCCCAAAACACCACATGACAATGATAGACGCCGTAGTGGAGGGCTTAGAAAATGTCTACCACCCGGAATTCTTTAACTTGCACCCAAATTTGAGCGCACAGGTCTGCGTCATTTTCGCCTCGATCGAAAATGCAGTCGCCGCAGCCAGGATTCGATCCCGCGACATGCGGGTCAGCAGCCGAGTGCCTTAGCCGCTACCACGGTTTAAGAATAAGTGGCCGCTAGACTACCGCGGCCGGGCATGGAGTCAAAGTAATAGTTGGTGTTATACGTCCCAACACCAAGATACTATTATTAAAGACGACATAATGAAGGGCTCCGGAAATTTCGAATTCTGTGGATCCCTAACGTGTGTCTAAATCTATTCACCCGGGCTTTTAGCACATCTATCGAAATGTAGCTACTGCAAACTGGATCCGACCCCGCGAGCTTCGGGTGAGTAGTCGAGTGTCTTACCCACAGGACCACCATGATGAGTGGCGACAAAGTCGAAGTGTTAAGCAATAGCTCCTAACCATTATCTACACTTCACAGTTTAGCCTGGTAACTCATTTTGTGGCATAATTGGTTACTTTTTACAATAACTCGATTATTCAGTCATTCGGTATTTTCTCCTAAAGTGGCAAATGATAAGCGGGCTTTTAATAGCAAGCGCAGCCTCTCGTATCAACTGTTGCTTTACGCGGCGGCTGACACATCGTATAAAGTTTTTAGGTTATTCGTTTTTTGTTATGTCTGCAATTACGCAAATCTCTTTCCTGCGCTCCGTGTCATTGAAGCATCTGTTCTTGGCTCTCTGTAATAACGTCGCTACATCCAAGGAGGATTTAAAAAATGGCTATTTTTTAATCCTCCTTGACCACATCTGAGCCTTTGTGGTTGGCCGAATGAGATTATTCGTATCGAAGGTAACGAGCGGTGTAAGTTGGCTTCTCGTTGGCTTCTCGACGGAGAACTTCAAGTCGTTGCAATTTTTCGCCACCAGGATGTCGAGAAAGGGCAGGCTGCGTCCACTTTGACTCTCGGCCGTGAATTGTATAGCTGGGTGCACAAAATTGAAGTGCTGTCTAAAGTAGTTTTCTTGTGGCTCACGTAAAAGACAGGAAGAAATGAAGGCACAAAGAGACGTCATTTCTTCCTGTCTTTTACGAGCGCTACAAGGAAACTTACTGAAGTTCAGCTACCAACGCGCCCACAACGTAGATCTTGTGAACTTCATTTCTTTCTAAAGCTTCAGTTTCAGACGTCATCATGACACAAAGGCAATCGTTCATGTAACGAAGAAAGAGCTTGGGTGGTGGGAAGAACGAGATCAGTGTTTTCTATGCGCTCCATGGTCGAGTTTGCAATTGTGACGGAGATGGAAGCTCCCATGGTGGCTCCGCTGTTCCACCTGAAAATTGTTTCTTTGTAGGATAAGTACGTACTAGACAGGCAGAATCGCAGTGAATGGCAGAGATCGTCAACAACTAAAGGGGTCCGTTTACTTAAGAGTGCGTCACTTTTAAGCGCAGCACGAGCAAATGACACAGCTAAGGGTATTTGCACATTGGTGAGCAATCAAACGACGACCAGGCTCTCGTCATCATCAATAATCACCTCTGACGCTAGCTTCATTGCTCACAAATGTGCGAGTACTCTTAGCTGTGTCATCTGTCCTGCCTCGGAGATCAGGTTCGCGAAGCACAACGCCCTGTTGGTACAGCTGTGTCTTGTAGCTGCTTCATTAACAACTTTGCAGATCACTCTGTGGCAGTCATCGACACTAGCTGTGAGCTATACTCCTCCCTACATGTGCCAGTCTCCCCGTCAATATACCTGCCACAGAACCATCCTTGACAGCCACTGAGTCGACCTCCAAGCTGGTCAGCGCTGGAGTGTCTAGAGCCGTCGGTGTACTGCAAGATATTGTCAGCCTCCTCCAAACCAACTGGATAGGAGACACTAACCACCACACCCGGTTCGGGGCACGTTTGAAAGCTACGTCATTCCTGGTTATCAGCGCATTCATTGACTGAGTGTGCTGACGCTTGCCACTTGCCAAGTGCCATTTATTAAGTGTTTTAGAAGTGGCTATCGCTCCTGATGATATTTTCATAGAAGACCTGCCAGTATAACCCACGTTTGCACCTATTTGTAAAGCTTCTTACCCGAGATGGCTTGACCACACATCAGACATGGTCAAAGGTCACCAGCTCAGGCACCAGTGCGACGTCGGCAATTCCGCAAGAGTACGATCTGCCTATTGAGGCAATACGTGAGCTGTGCCTTGCCATGCCGCAGATGTCAAATGGGGCACATGGTAGCCTCTGGACGCACGAAGAGCGTTCAGTGTGTGCTCCTTGTTCTACACACACTGAATTTTCTTCCCAAGACTTGCCAGAACAACAAAGTTGTGATACGCAATTATTTCAAGGCGATCTACAAGTTTACACACCAAGCATGTGTAATTCATGGACTTTCTCGTGAACAAGCGACGCTGTTGTACTGCATAAGAAACGGCTCCGCATACACCTCAGCCTGGTCATTCAAGACTGGGAGATACGCTTCCGCGTTCTGTGCTTTCTGCGGTGACATAGAGGATACTGAACATTTCATTTGGCTTTGCCCAGTTTGATGTGCAAAGAGGAGCGATGATCCGCACCTTGCAAAAAGGCTGTCATAGGCACCGGACAGTTGATGACATCATTTTTCCTGAAGGACCCGCGGCAACTAGGAGGAACGTGCAACAAATTTTGTTGGTCTTCCTGCGAGACACTAAGCTGTCTGACACGTTGTGACAATTTCCAAATTCAGAAGATGCTCAGGCGGCACAAGTTCCGGCCATGCAGACCAGGCTAACCCCACCTGCTGAAACACCACCACCACCACCACCACCACCTGCTCCTTGTTCTAAAGGTAACGGCATTCATTCACAGCATGGACGAAGCCTGCATCGACTACCCCGACACAGTCCGTGTCACCCGCTAGAATGTTTGACAGTACAGTAGGACAAGTCCCGGCGTAAGCAAGAATGATCACCACGGCTTAGACAAGGCCGCCCGCCAGAGACGATTTCGACAGCTCTTCTTGCGTTGTGGCTCAAACGTGCAGCCACAACGACGCAGCCACAACGACGCAGCCATTCTGCACCGCCTGAGTCTTCAGCGCTTTTGCAAAACACATTGTGGCCTCAAAAGTACGACCATTCAGGCAGAGCCAGTGGCGCCCTAAAGAGAGAATTCGGCCGCTCACCATGCTACAACGCAGTCATAGCCGAGTGTGAGGAAGACAGCGTCACTGGTACGCCAGCGTGGTAGGTGAGACTGACAAGATCAGAAGGACGATAATTGAGGAATAGAACAACCGGCCTATCCAACGGGCATTGTGTGTGTTTCTTCTCGCTGGATTCTGTACCGACTGGCTGTGCCCTCGCGATCTTCGACGACAGTGCCGCTCTGAGTGACTGGGCTGATCCTACGCCATCTCCTGACGCCGGTCCCCGACGACAACGACAGCGTAGCTGTGACCGAATAAATTTGCCCTATACACCATCTCCTGAAACCGACAAGAGCTCTCGTCAAGTCGTGCCCCGTCGTCGGACTCTTGCGACAGTGTTCATCCTTCCTATGCTCTTTTTATTTTCGTTGGTCACTGTCCCTGCGCCTCACTCTCTCCTTCCACTCTCTCTCTATATACCTTTTAATCCTATCCTTTTAATCCCTCCTTACCCCCAATCATTGTGAGCTACTGTTGAGGTGTCGCACCTGATGCAGATAGTTACGGGGCTCAATTTTCTCTTCTATTTCGTTTAAGAACAACATAAGTAAGTTTCTTCATTACAATGTGTATATATATATATATATATATATATATATATATATATATATATATAATACTGAGATCGAACAGACAATAATGCCAAGTAAATTGTAAGGAAAGTTACTAGACTGAATTGTAATGTTAATGTGAAGAAAAAAAATGGGTGAAAAGATAACCTGCCGTGGGCAGGTACCAAACCTGCGACCTTCGAATAACTAAGATCGCAGGTTTTCGTTTAGATCTTCCGAAGGCTGGTCCACCAGCCAAAGGTCTTAAAATTAAATAATAAATTATTGCATTGTTTCCTATACTGCACTATTCTCATATATATATATATATATATATATATATATATATATATATATATATATATATATATATATATATATATATAGATATATATATATATATATATATATATATATATATAATGTATATATGCAGAGAGCTGGGCGTCTGCTCGTTAAGAGGCGCGTGCTCTTATTTTTTGATGACAGCATTTGTTATGCAATGCGATGTCACCGAAAGCTTGTATTATAGCTACAGAGAGCACGAAAGTCGTTTCGCTTGATGCAGCAGCCCCGTTTGCGAAAGGAGCGTACTGTTCAAAAAAAGGGGGTTAAGAATGGTGACACTTGTTAGTTCATACTCGTCCTTTGTATACCAGTGCCTACGCATCTTGCGTCCGTCTTTGTGTTTGAGCAGCGCCTTGAGTGTCGAACTGTTAACAATGTTTGTGCGCGCTCGTCCCGTGGGTGTTTTATACGCGAAACCTCTTTGCTTGAGCAGCATGCTGCCAGTTTTTAGCGGCTTGTCGTTCTTCGCGTGGCACTGTAATCGTTTTCTTATTGTTGTTATTGCTTTCATAGCTTCTCCCTTGCTGATAAACTGAGACATTTCATTCATTACATTAAGCTAGACAGACTACAGGTGGCCACGTCACACCGATGACACCTACAATAAAGGAAAAATACAGCGTCAGAGACTTTTGCAATAGCAACAGCGCCGTGTCTTTTCTAAACGTCGTATTTTAAAATGTATTGTACTTTTATAACATGTTTGCTTGTATGCTATGCCCCAGCCTTAGCTGAAGGATGTGCATTTAGTTAGCGTAGTTATGTATCACCGAATTAACAGCATGAGTCACTTCTAAAGTAAACACGACTTTGACTTTAGAATGTATTTATTGAATAAGCACGAAGTGGTGCTTTATAAGATTTTCTGAAAATATTTTCATCGTGTCATTCTTGTGAGGCCTTGTAAACTTAATTTCACAGTCTTGCATGAACAACAATTAGCACTGATTCATATTTAATAAAATCCTGCAAAAAAAAAGGCAAGGCGTTTGTACGTGGCCGTGGCGTTGGTTACTTATTACGTTTTCTGGTAAGAGGCGCATAAAATAAGCGTGCCAGACAATGGGAATCCGATGTAGTAAAAGTAAAAACACAGTATAAGTAGATGTGGCTGAACAAAGTAAATCATCCTACACAGTTCGTTTTAAAAAATGAAGGTAGTTGTGCAAGCTTTTGAAGAGCAGTGCTTTATAACTTGTTTATTATATTCTCCGAATGATTGTTTTAGATTCGGGCCTAATGGAGTACACGTTGAACAAAGCGAAAACTACAGGATTGGTATGAAAAGGCTGAGTCCAGGCAAACCATTTTCTCTGAGTTAACAGTCTCTTTCACTTGTATTTATAGGAAAACGAGAAATATAATCGGTTTAACAATATTCTGGAACAGCTGCTTCTATTGTAGCCCGTATTTCTCACGCGTTCGCAAATAATAAATAACAATATGACATCACAAGATTGTCTGAGGGTCACAATATTTAAGGTTTAATTATCTGAAGGAAGAAGTGCAAATTCTGGCTTACCCCTATATCTTACCCTTATGCGAGAAACTGTTTTCGAGTTCACATACAGGGATGTTAACCAAAACCTGGACTTTAAACAGGACTCGGATTACAAGCAGCGTGCGCTCTGTAATAGGACCGCCTCCATTTTCACGTTAGGCGAGCTTCAGGGCAGTTCATTACTCAAAATAACTCGTTTAGGGAGTGCTTCGAGAATACACGCAAAACGGGATTCAGCCGCTGTACTGGTGTCTGCATTTCCATCCCCTTCAGAAAAGTATGCTCGAGTATTTCGCTCACTTCCAGTGAGTGCTTCCGACTTAAAGTTGATACTTTAAAAAGCGCCAGCATATACCGACAGCTATAGTTGCGTATAGCCACCTACGTTTGGGTGCTCTCGTGGATCACCCCCTTAACTTGGGCTAAATCATGATTAGTATGAGAGTGTAGGAGGATGGCTTCACGAATGCGAATGGCAAGTCTTGACATGAATAGTCGCCAGGCCTGCACGGAACGCGAAGAACAGTCGCAGCAAAAACATGAAAGCGGTCTCTCACAGCTTTTTCTAAACACTCTTTGAGTAAATGCAATAGAAGAACGCTTCCTGCTTACCCACTATACTCCATAAATAATCTTCATTTTTGCGTAATAGGCCGGCATTCACTATACTATTCTTCGTTATTCTTCGGAGAAGCATGATGCCCGCTAAGAACTTGTGTCGAATTTCGTGCATCATGACGAATTTCGTGTATCATTCAGTGGCTGACGACGATGAAAAATTAGGACGGAAGTGGGTATATGCCACAGTTAATAGGTGATGAAAAACAATGTTTTGTAATGTGTTGGGGCAGTGGACGGCCCACTTAATACGCAATTGGTATAGTAGGACACCTGGTTGTTTTTTTGGTGTTATAAAACTTGTTATAAAACTCTTGTTAACGCAATTCCTTTCCGTAGCTATAGCCTGCCGAAAGCAAGTTTGCTCAACAAAACCTAAGAGCCGACGTGGCTCAATGCTAAAAAACTGGGCTGGCACGTAGCGTACCATGGTTTAAATCCTACTATGTCACCACGTGTCCTTAGTTTTTATTTGAAGTTTATTTTTTCGTGCGGTAGTGGTTACGGACACCGGCAGCGGCGGTGGCGGACAACTACGGCGCCGCGCGTGACTCGTGTTGTGATCTTTATCTCCCAAAATGTCTGGCCATTATTCCCCATTGATTGTTGCTTTTTCATGTTTATGCGACTTCTTCAATATACATTTCAACTATTCTCTTTCCATTCTAAGCACTTTTTTTGTAATCTTTGAATTACTTTTTGCGATGTTAAACGTATACTTGGGAAGTAAAAACAGCGCAAAAATATATATATAGACAAGGGCAGAGGAAGAGACGACATCGCGCTGAACTCGCAACTTGTACCCTGTCCTTGTCTGTACTTTTGCGCTGTTTTTACTTCCCAAGTATGAACGACCAACTAGCCCAACTTTCGCTATTATTAAACATATAAATTTATTCAGTATTTTTTATGCGTGATTGTCTGCCATTCCTGCTGCTTCGGCGGCTTGTGAATGCGGTTGGGACTTCGTCAAGCTCTTGAGCTTTTAGTCTTGTACTCCTCCTAATAAAAAAAAAATAAAGTGATTGATTGATTGATATCATGCTCCGGCATGTGGTCTAGTGGTTAAGGTACTCGGTTGCTGACCCGCAGGTCGCGATGTCGAATGCCGGCTGTGGCGGCTGCATTTTCGATGGAAGCAAAAATGCTGTAGGCCCGTGTGTGCTCAGATTTTGGTGCACGTTGAAGAATTCCAGGTGATCAAAATTCCCGGAGCTTTTCGCTACGACGTCTCTCAAAATCATATGGTGGTTTCGGGACGTTAAATCCCACATATCAATCAAATTGCTTGATATCATATCAACTTTCACTGTTATAATGTAACAGTCCTGTCACATGCGTCGTCAAATACTTTCCGACAGACAGTGGCACATGCTCGCCTGTGGGCATGTGCCACTGGTGTGCGGGTATGTGCCACAGGTGATTGACAGTTTATATCAACTCAGGAACGGCGAGTGCAGACATAGGTAATCTTAACGCGTGAGTATTAAGAAAAAGCTGACATTAGCGGCCTTGACCCGACGAATGCAAAGAAAAAAATCCGGGTCGCAGCACGAATCAAACCACAGTGTTCTGCGTGGAAACGAAACACTCTACCACACAGCCACGCCAAGTCTCGCAACTGCTTTTCAAAGTGATTCTAATGACAAGCGCCTATGACTGACAGCCAGAGATGGGTTTTATGTAAAATGTGGTCATGTATATACTGACATTAGATTAGTAAGGTGTGCGTGTAAGTAGTTTATGACTATGTGAACTGCGTGAAGAAAACTGTGTATTGGCATGTTATTTGAACTGGTTTCAGTGTCCTATTATGTGTTTTTTTTTCTTTTTCGTATTGTTAACTTTTGGGTACCTTTCTGTATTATTATTCTATTTTTCGCTGCAGAACTTTGTGATATGGAGTAGCCGAGGCAATAGGCACCTCAACCTCTCCACAGCAAAACAGTTAAAACAGAACAGAACAGATTCTAATGATTGTGAAGCGTTCATTTGAGATGCAGTGAGTGCTGTCCGATTTTATAAACATTACGTATGTAGTCCTACGATACAGCCATCACGTCGGCTTAGGATCAACTGTAGTTAAGTGCAATGCACTGAAAGTGAAGAAGGACGCCTAAGGAATACAGCTGAGATAAAGCACTCATGTAGTTATGGTTGCCAGACCTCACAGTGCTCCCCTCTCTCTCCACTCCCGAGACCCCGTTTCCATCGATCTTTTGATTTTAACGACTATATTTCTGGTTCATGGTGCCAATTCCAACATACGTATATACATGACGAGGTGGTGTGATGAAGTCAAAAAGTTGGTGACAATACCCGCCCGTTGTCTTGTTCAACGTACCAAACTAGAGTGCACATGTGGATGCACAATGTGACCTAGTTTTCAGCCGCTGAATTCCATCATTTAAAACAACAACAAAAAATAAATAGAGGGATCATACCTCAAGCAACCACAATGATAGACGTGCTTTTGGCAACCACTATTTCGTATAGCAAAGAACGTTGAAGCGATAGAAGGTTAAGTAACAGAAGAAAAACAACAAAATCGCAAGGGTGTGTCAATGCTTTTTGCAGTCTTCACCGCAGAAACAATGCCCGAACGCCTTCAGCTGATCAGAAACGATGGAACTTGGAGGTCCGCACCGAAAGTGAACGCGTAGAGATATATACCTGGCGCAGGAAAGCATGCCGAGCCCAGCGGAAGTCCTGAGAGGCAGATCATTCGTCCCGCCTGCCCGCGCCATTCAGACTGACAATTCCCACCGAAAGCCATCGAAAGCGAGTGAGGCTTCGGTCCGCTGCGTTTCTCGTCGGAAGAGAAATCGCGACACTCGGACCGATTTATGGCACTCCATCTATCAAAGCGAGTTGCTATCGGTAAGCTGCAGTATACAAGCGATCATCTCGCGTGGTACAAGGCATTTCGCTGCCGATAGCTGGAAGCCCCGGGTTCGACTCCTGCCGCGGAGGCCTAATTTACGTAAGGCAGGCATTTCGAAACTGTGATACGCTGTATACCGTGTAAGGTCGAAAAAATCTCAGCTTAACATCAAAATTCAGGTGCGGTGGTGCTGTTGACAATGTTGCTTCCACCTTACTTGGGGCTTGTTGGCGATATCGCATAACAAAGCAGCGCGAGACAATACAGACGGAGAAGGATAGAATACAGCTTTATGCACTTTTTCACGTGTTTCCCTGCTCTGTGTTCAATGATTTGGTTGTGGCGAGTGTCATTATTATCGCAGTCCGCCATTTTGTTTTCTACTTCGCAGAGTTCCAAAAAATACGCCGACAAAAAATTACTACGTTTGCTTGCGCAGGTGTATTGAGGACTGGTCGGACACCTTTTTTCATTTCTGACTTCACTGTGTTACACTTGGCAGCAAAATTCCTTTAAATGAGACGCCACGGCCGAAAGGTTTAAAATTGATAGGGTTAGCTGGAATTGGCGATTTTTTTTTGTGTGTTTCACGCCACATCAATACTAGATATGTTTATTCTTCTTCTCAATATGTTTATTCTTCTTATTTCTTACGCAATTAATTATTTATGTCTGTAACCACAGATAACTGTATTTACAAATCAATATGGCAGCGCCCATGCATAAGTGACCGCCCACTTTGATCCCGACTTGCTCTTTCTACACGCCCACTGCGCTGACAGCAGTAAACAAATAGTGAAATCAGCCCTAGATTTGCTTCATCTCACTCTCGGACTAAAGCATGAGATACGTTTTTTTCGATATTAGTGAGATATTCTTCTTGCTTAGCCGCGCCTGCTACGCCTAATGCGCCGAGGCAGTGTTCGGACTGCGTGGTCAGACCAAAAACGCTGCATTTCCAAATATTGAACATGCAACCTCGCACAGCATACTGTGCGTTTCAGATACTCATTTGGTAAAAAAAAAACGAGAGAAAAGGAGCGGTGAAACGGGAGTCGCGAAGGAACGCGTTGGTGGAGAAACAGACATACGAGAGCCACGAACAGAGTCGGAAAGAAACGGCCACAAAGTGAAGTTTTCCACTGGCGTGAAATTCTACCGGTCTTCAGCAGAGCAACGAATTCACGCTTCTTCAAGTTCACCGTGTAGTTGATTGCTTAATAGCTTTACTGCTTTTTAAGTTAATAAACTAGCCGTAATACCTACAATTCGTTGAGCAAATGCCGTAAATCGTGAGCAGACGACAAGACGTGAACGAATACAACTGGAGGGGCTAAACGCGCTTCCTATTGGCTGAGGGGCCTATATATTTTCCACAGTACTGAAGGGAACTTCTGAAACAGAGTATTGTTGCAAGCTCTGGGATTTTCAGAACTAAAAATGAGAAACATTAATTACCTGTCGATTGCAGACGAAGCTTCCATAAGTACAAGGGTGCTCCTAATCTACGACACGGAACTAGAGCCCGAAACGTCGGCCAAACTAAACCATGAAAACCGCCATTACGGGGTGAAGCCGTTGATTCATCCGGAACGTTCGAAACGTGTGAAAGCAACATTCACGAATAATGCACAGCGAAGCGTGATACCCCAAATGCAGGCCCACTACGGCCGCAGTTAGGCCGAGTTGTTCGCAAAAAAAAAAAAAAATCACCGCCCTTCACGTTTTGAGCTGAACCATGGAAGGTCATGTTCACGACCAAAGGCGCTTAGGGAGCGCAAATTAAAGCGATTTCCGCGTGTGTCAGCACGGCAGTTGGTGTCAAGTGCTCCGTCAGTGCATATTTAATCTCTGTTTCTCTCAGTAGCCACTAAGAGTGTCATTACGATCGGTCACGCCACAGCCGCACCGTGGATGGAAATGAGTATTCAAATGAGCGCAGCCCAAAGGGGAGAGCGGTGCACCCGAGCATTGCCGAACGCGATGACCAAAAGAGAGACGCACGCATTTCCCAGAGGCTGCAGTGGCTCGCTGGTCAGCGCGTCGACGGCCCGCAGCTCTTCGCCTGCGTCGGTGCTGCCGCGCCAAATTGTGTGTAGCCGGCTACGCAAGCGGTCTCGTCACGCTGTGGCCTTGTATCGCGAAAGCTGCGCCATTCAGAGCAGCCATCTCGCGCCAATGTTTAGTTTTTTTTCTCCTCATTCTTGCACTAGGCAACACATTGCTTCAACATACTGACCTTTATTCACGGTGTAAGCTTGAAGTTGACTGTAAAATGCCAGCTTCACGAGCGTTTCGTTAACGCGTTTTCGTTCGCGTAGTGAAAAAGCGTCACTGTGTTGATTGTTGAAGTTTAGAGGCTACGAGCAGTACTTTGTTGAGGGCTTCTTAACGCCGTCGAGAAAGCAAAATGCCATAAGATGAAAACATGCCGAAGCGCTGAGAACGTGTTAGGTAGTGACGTCAAAAAAAAAAAAACACTACTTTTTTTGCCTCTCGCTTATTTCGTTTGTAGCATCTTAGAGGTAATTGTGACCGCACTTTTTGCTTTTGCTGGCTCAAAGAAGAAGGAGAGTTACTAAAAAATTCATTTGTGAACAAATAGAACACAATGCAGTCTTCTTTTTGTCTCCTCTGGACTGCAAAAAGACTAAGGGTCTGCTTTAATTTGCGTCGTTATCAACCTACATAGAAAAGAGATGCTCAGAATACTGGCGCAAAATAAAAGTAAGCACGGAATAGATTCTTACAGCTAGAGTTCATACAGCCTCATATAAAAATACAACATTAAAAAGGGGCTAGAGCTTATTTATGTAAGAGGCCTTCCATGTAACACCTTATTGAGGTTTTCCATGTAAAAAAATCATTCACAGCCATGCGTCTGTAAAGCGTCTATACCTTCCGCTGATAAGAGGTACTTTTCTTTATAGCATCGAAAATCATCAGTTATGTGCCTTCATAAAATTCACCATCCGTTTTTGCTTCTTGTAATAGCTAGTACATGTTTTTAGGTGCGACGCAGGGTTTCCTCGGGGGATGCGTACGTTCCTCGGTGACCGTCCGCTCCCCCACAGCGCATGCGCGAACTTTCCCCCTTCTAAACAGGTGGGAGAGAACTGCCTCCGCTTCGTTTCTCCTCTCCCAATTATCTCTCCGCCACAGCTGTGTGCTCGTATAGAATGATGCACACGTTCGCTCCATTTCACTCTCCTAGCAGCGCTGGGTGTTCACTTTTGCGGCACACATACGGCGATACGCACAAATGCGAGAGGGGGGGGGGCAACATTAACAGTACACAAAATATACACAACTAACTCGACACGCAAATAAAACGTATACACGGAAACATACAAACGGAAGCAACAAATGCAAACACAAGCGAACACCAGCGCTGCTTCACATGCCCTCATGGTTCTCTTTAAGAGGAGATGGTGTAATTATTTTCATGTGCATTTTACTTCAGTTCAATGACAACGATTGTGTCGTTGGTTCTCGCACTTTCTGAGGGCCCTCTTGCGCTTTTAACTACCAACTATTAGTCCCATGGTAAACACGAGCCTTGAAAAGTGGTGAATTAACATCATCAAAAGGTCTTTCTCAAGACAACGGTATTTTAAGTCGCTGCTACCACTTTTGAAGTTAATCGTGCCTCGTCATTGCAGTTTATGTGTATGTCATTGTTTTCATGTTGTTTTTTATTCATTGTGTACTTCATAAAGGATTTGCATTTTGTACGTCCCACAGGCAGCTTGGAATGCTTCGTGTCTTGCTCCTGTATTATTAAAACTTTCTCATCAATTTCGCATTGTACTGGAGTACATATTTCAACTGGTAAATAATACCTAACCTCTGTGTTCTTTTGTAGCGTACTTTTTAAGGTTTTTTGTTACGCCGACAACGTTGTAATTTATTTTCAACTTTCTGTGTGGCAAGTTGTACCTCCTTAGACCGGGCGTATCACGCGCGTTACTTGTGCTTAAACACCTTCTTATATAGCATAAATTTTTAAAACAAGTAGTGGTGCTAAATTTAATGAGATACAGTTATATCTATTCGTACTGAAACCGTCTTTAATGAACCGACATTCGAGCATTCCTGCAGGGAGGGACCGTGTGTACGTGCGCTTCGAGTTTCGAAAAGCCGCGTCAGCCGCGGTGGTCGCAGTCCTTCGAAGCTCGGCGGAAGCTCTCGACGAGCGAACGCAGCCTGAGTGAGTTCCGGGAGCTTCCTGGGAGGTGCTCGGAGATTCCGAGACAATGCGAAGCGAGTGCCAAGCCACGTCCAGCACCTCGGCAGCGAGGCCGCGTAATGAGCGGTGTCGGCGAGCACCAAAGGCAGGCCCCCCTCGAACTAACGTCGTCAGAAATGCATCTGCATTGCAAATTCACCCGCGCTGCGTTCTCTGCATATAGGAGGATTCAATTTCCAAGTGTGTGGCTGACAGCGGCAAGACGAAGCCAGGACGCAAAGCCTGGGCGTGGTTTACGTGCGACGGACCAGAGCGGCCGACAAAAGATGTGCGGCCTGTCTGGACAAACGAGGTGCATAGAGTGAGCGTAATTATGAAAAAAAAAAACACCTCCTCACTTCGTCTTCACCGTCTTACCTTGTTTCGTCACATCAGGATCACCCACGAGAGCAAGACTAAAGCGAGTCCGCCTTCACACGCTTGCGCTTGTGCTGCCGGAATTTTCGCATGCAAGGTATGAGATGTAATACCCAGAAAAAAAACACAAAAAAATAAAATAAGCGAGAATTTTGAACGAGTTCGAGTAACAGAAGCTTCCGCATCCCTTCTCTTCAACACCTGGCACCCTTATTCACTTAAGAGTGTCGAGAAAACTTTACATCTTTGTACCTTGGTCAGTACATGTGGTTTTATTAGTGCACTGCTAAGAAATAACACATCTTTCTTTTACATCGTCATAGGCGCGTTTATTTAAAAAAAAAGTATTCTTACCCTTATCGCTATTTGCGCTCCGTTTCTTAGCCAATGTGGAAACATCGTCGTTCTATGACCTCAGAAAAACGGATGGTTCAAAAGCCAGCACCGAATAGAGACCATTTATTGTGTCGTGCTTCTTTCGAAGCGCTGTTCATTAGACAATTTGAAAGATGATAACTAAGTAGCTGAACTACCTAGTTAACTTCAACAGCATCGTTATTAGTTCGAGTGCAATTCACGGAAATTCACGTTTTCAATGAAGCTATCAAGATGCGAGTTTTATTGTGCCTTGTTGCATGGCTAGGCAGTGCAAAGTTGTAGAAGAACTTTACTATTCGTATCCTGTAATTTATAGCAGGCAGTAACGCACTTTCATCGGTGACATAAGAGTAACATTCTGTGGCACGGGTGTATTTGTTTCTGTCTTTTTTTCACCTCTTACGTGCAGAATAAACTAACGCCGATGTATAAAAAGGCATATGTGAATCGCTGAAAGCCTTTCCGTTTTGCGTAAGCCAAAAGACTAGGCATCGATGATTTCCACGTTCTTAAAAATAGAACCCGGGTACTTTTCGTGGCAAGTGGGTATTTCCCTTTATTCAAAAGCCACGTCTCTGCTTTTGAATACAGTGAAAAATAACTTGCTCTGCTTGGAAATGTAGTGAAAGTAACTTTTATGCTTTACCAGACACACGCCTTCTGGATACATGTTTCACAATAGAGTGTGAAATATTGCAGTAATAATGGGGGGGGGGATTACTTACGTACGTGGCCATCAAGCGTAAGAACATTTAATTATGATATTGACTTCATGGTTTACAGCTGGTCACCAACTGCAAAAGGCACACACGGTACTGCGCCTTTAAGGTCGCGCATTGTGTGCATAGCAAGCTCAAAAAAAAATTCTGACATCAGGTGTTTGTACGCACTAGGAACAGAATATTGTTATTGCGTTCAACTTTAAAAGGCACAGCTTAAGGGTCTTCCAGTTTTTTTTCTACTTCTTTGTCGATGTATTGATACATCCACGCCCCTTACAGAAATTTCTTCACTTCTCTTGGTTCCGCACTGCCTCCGATAGATATGTGGGGTTTAAAGTCCCAAAACCACCATTTGGTTATTAGAGACGCTGTAGTGGAGGGCTACGAAAATTTCGACCACCTGAGGTTCTTTTATCTGCACCTAAATCCGAGCACGCGGCCCTATACAGCATTTTCGCCTCCATCCAAAATGCAGCCGCCACTGCCGAATTCGATCACGTAACCTTCAGGTCAGCAGCCGTGTACCATCACCACCAGACCACCGCGATAAGGTGCACTGGCTCCGTAAGTGGCCCACATTTACACAGGCGATCATGTCATGTGATTACGTCTCTGAATTTCGCGATCTGTGACGTGATCATTATGAGGTGATGATGAATGTTCGCATCACTTGAGATAAGGAAGATGGCAATTTTTTTGCGTTGAAGAGGCATCTCTTTTTGCTTCAATACGTACATAGGATAACTATACACGTTTCCTGTTTCTATTACGCACGTGGCAAGCATAGGAGTTCTTTCAGAACGTGTTTTTGTTGCTTAGGTTAGGCTGTTGTTTTCCGGCAAAGGGTTCTCTAACCGAAACAACATGTGTAACTCCTTCAGTGGCGCTGGCTGCGTGTGCTTACGCACGTTTTCAGGATAGTTGTGTGAACTCGTGGCTGAGGGAGAACAAGATACGTTCTTGATTGGATAAGTAGAATGTTCTTTAGATAAATAAAACCTGCTATGATTTTGTTATCTAGTATTTTTATTAGCCTGATTTTTGGTAGACTCTGTTGTCTAATACTATTATAATTTCTCCGTCTTGACCATTCTTAAATATTCGGAGTCTTCGAACTCGTAGGCTTGCTACCATGGGTATGTCATTTTTCCATTGAGAAATTATTTTTACTACTTGACCTTGTACTCGACCACATTAGACTCATGTGGTGTTTCATGATGTTTCACATTATGTGTTACACTGTATGACATTTAGTGCCCTTCTTCTTCTTAATTTTTTCCTTGCACATTTCGTCTGCTAAACGAGTAGCAGCAATCGGTGCCACCACAAAGGCACCAAGCTCTCCTCTCGTTGTTTCAATTAAAAACAAACAGTGTTCAACGCAGCTGACTGCGGCAGAAATGCATAATGCGTTGCTTCTTTTTAGAGCTGTTACGTTTCTTCGGTAAAGTCTAAGGCAAGAGTGGCTTGAGTAATTACTGCCGAAGAGACAGTTTTGTGGAGGGATCTCTATAGCGACAAAAGCATATCGAATCTCATTACTGCATCGAGAACTGCAAGAAAAATTACTGGTTGCATTGTAAGTAAGCTACAACTCCTCTAAAAACAGGTAAGTGCATATCGACTAAGTTTGCTACGAAGCAGTTAGCCTCATTTCTAGCGGAAAAGTAACTCCGTTTGAAACCATAATTACTGGAAAGATAACGAAACGGTGTTTCCAGACAATGCCCATTATATATTCTACCGGCAGTATGTCACGTGGTATTTTTTTTTTCAATAATAAGAAAGTACAGTATACGTTATTTGATTCCGATCATTTTGCTAATACGCTCCAGTGGTGGGACTATCTTTATTCTTTCACCAAGTGATGTTCACGGCACAACAACGAAAACATCACGCAACTGGTGCTATTTTTTTTTTTTTGAAAAATGGAATACAGCTTCAGACACAAAACCAGCGTAGCGTAAACCACATACGCTCGATTAAACTTAATGCTTCCATAATTTCATGCAGGAATGGACGTATTCTTATGCCGAACCTGTATGCAAATTCTCCATTTGCATTTCCCTATTTAAATTTCTGAACCGTTTCACACATCGTGTGGCATCATCCTCTCTTTGAAGTTCATTGGCGTGAGCTTACGGCACTTAGATTATTTGGACCCATAAAATGACGAAAAGCAGTTGCTTCCTTCTTTTTAAATATTTGCAGTCATTAAAAGGCTTCAAGGTTTTTCAATGCTGGGATGATGACGCAGATAGAGGAAATATGGACACTCAAACATCGTGCATCTCCAACACACTAACTAAATGCGAAGCATTTCTTAGTGAACTGCAGGTACTTTGGGCGTTTCTATCTATCTATCTATCTATCTATCTATCTATCTATCTATCTATCTATCTATCTATCTATCTATCTATCTATCTATCTATCTATCTATCTATCTATCTATCTATCTACGACATACGTCTGCTCTCGGGATCACCTCCTTAACTTGGGGTACACAAAAATTAATATGGCAAGGTAAAAAGGGCTTGACGAGTAAGTCTGTCTGATTATGACA